>OY744475.1:12079321-13279321 GCA_963556175.1 Tipula confusa
GTTTTGTCTATCATGATGGTATAAATTCTGTTTGGCATCATTATCATTTCTGTCACTGTACCTAGATCATGGCCACTATAAATAGTTCATTCTACAGAATCAGTAAATCTAGCATTCTTCAAATTTTTTAAGTTCTGAAGCCGTCGTATTACACTTTTCAGTCATAATAACATCTCCATTAAAATCAAAGCGAACCATTTTCGATCAAGAAGTAAAGGAACATTTGGCTTGTGAGTAAGAACAATAAGATAATGGCAGTCAGTTTGCAATAAAACCAGCTTATCTATGTGCGCAGTGCTAGACAATAGCTGACCCTCATTACAACAAGTTGGATAATATTAGAGCTGATCATTTAACAGTCTTCTTCGATACGTATAGATTAAAATAATCGCCCATGCGCCAGTCTTTCAAACCGCAGACCTAAAAAAGTGGTTTAGTTTTATTGATGGCTTTATCCATGTCACCAAAGCGTCGAGGTGAACATCAATCAAAGTTTAAGAAGATTTTGAGTGCTTGAATAATGGAAAAAGATTTCTACAAAAAAGAATTTTATAAAAAACGTAAACTCCCGTTGAAAAAGTCATCAAACCTCTTATAAAGTACTGGCCATCTTCTGCAATTCAAAACCTAAGAGATTTTTCTTAATTTGATTGCGATCTGTGATGACGATGAACACAACTACGACCCCCCCGAGTGCAAAATCCTTGGACCGAACCATCGTCCATGGCTGGAGAAAAGTAATGTGCAGATGTAATGTTGTCCTCGATTTGACTGGTTACCACGTAAGTAAGAAGTTAAGTTTACCGCAAAAAAGTTGGGAGAGCTTCGCCTCAGTGTCGTGGATAACTTAGTCAATTTTTACCGTGTATCTCAATGAGATAATTTTAGCAGTTTTCTTAGTTTGGAACTTAGTATTTTGGTTGGTATAATTTACTGTTTGGCATCTAGCGTCATCCCTAGATATTTTGCTGTATTTACATATAAGGGACTTAAATTTTCATGCAAAATTCACATGAACCGATTTTGTTTCATTAAGCTTTATTCTCTATTTCTTCATCCAGTTACTAACTGTATTAATAGATATTTGTAATTTTTCTGTAGCTTGCGTTACATTGCTCCCAACTGCCAAAATTTCTGCATCATCAGCAAATGTAGCTATGGTTGTTTCATTCATTAGTGGTATGTCTCGTGTGCACAGGAGGTATAAGATGAGATTTTCTTTAGATCCGAATATTCATCTTCATATTTTACATGGAAATGCCTGTCGGTTATGTAAAATTTTCAGATTTCATAATACAGTTTGGAAAGATCTCAATGTAACTTGTATTCTAATCCTTTGTGACATACACGATCAAGAAGAGGCTTGAACATATCTTTTTCGTTTCTAGAGTACGACTTATTTCCAATCTTATAAGCAGGTATAAGATCATTATCCTCTATTATAGGGTTAAGTCTCTTCAGAAGTAGTTTTTCAAATATCTTCGATATAGTATAGGAAGTAGAGATATTGGTCTAAATGACTTTTTATCGTTACTGTTTTTGTTTGGCTTTAAAATCATGATCACATCTGCTACCTTCCACTGCCTTGAAACATATCTTAATCTAAATACAGCATTGATTATGTGCAGAAGTTTGTGTATTGCTTTGTCTGGTAGTTCTTTTATAATTTGCCCAGTTATTAAATCATATCCAGGAGCTGGTTCGGATTTAAATTTTTTAGTTCTTCTTTTAATTCACGGAGAGTGTCTTGCAAACAGATCCGCTTTTTGCTTAATACTACGAGCCCATGTACCGTTATCATTTCTAATAGGTGCTGTTGAATTTTTTGGCTTGAATTTCTTGATCGATTTTGTTGCTTTCCATAGCTCAGTTTTATTAGGTGCATTAGCTCGGTTTTATTAGCTGCAATTCGATTTATTTGCCAGAACTTACGTGCTTTAAGTTTTTAGCCACCAGTTCTCTTACTGCAAGTAGATAGTGTGTACCTCTAATGTTATTTGCATGTTCGAGTGGAGTGCTCTGCCACGTTGCTTGCTGTATATTTTCAATTAGTCTGTCGATTTCTTCAACATACATAGATCTTCTTATTGGAACTTATTGGAACGCCATGTTAACAGGAGAGTGATCTGATGTAAGGTCTTCATTATTTTCCATTTGTATGTAGTTGTCAGATATTCCTAGTGTTACCTAGAAATTTATAAGATCAGGAGTTTTGTTTAGATCTCTAAGCCAGTAAGTAGGTGCGCCACCAGATTGAAAGTCGCATTTTAATTTTTTGGTGTTGTAATTCTGAAGCCTCAAAAAGTGTTTTTTGCGTTGAAGTCACCGCCAATAATGAAACATTGTCCCAAAGAGTGAAATAGTTCTTCGTATTCTTCTTTTTTCAGTTATATAGCTGAGATACTTACATCTTTGTTGTTAGTTTGAATTTAGATATGATTATGGCTTTGACATTTTCTGAATTGGACTATTTTGGAAGTATTCTTCCTCATTGGCTCTATTCTAACTTTTATGTTTTGAATTGCCCGAATATTATATATCTTTTGGATGTTTTCTTTATTGCCAAACGTAAGCATAAAGAGTAGTAGTCCCGTTCTTACCAGTTCGCGGCTATCTTTATCGCTTTCAGTTCTGTCTTTTTTGATCATATTGACAGCATCCTGAATATCTAAACCTTTATGCTGTAACTCTGCTATTATATCATTGTTTTCACAGGTATGGTCTAGCCATTACCTTAATTGGTCTAGCTTGCTTATTTTCATAAGAATACCACTGAAACTTGTCAGCGTTAAGCTTCATGGTAAGTCATTTACCTTCCAGATATCATTGTTTAAGGCTACTAGCTTGTAATCTTTATCCGTGATATTTTTCATCAAGGCATTGATAGTAGGGTAGTCTTTGACACCAACTATATTAATAGGTGGTGGATGAGATGTTTTCTCTGGTTTAAGATCTTAATTGCTCTGAGTAGTTGCATTACCCGATACAGATGTCCGGGTTACTTGCTCAATATTTTCTGGTTGCTTTTGGTTTTCTTTCTGCTGAGTTTTGTCATAACTCGTGTTGCGTGCTGCTTGTCCAATATATTCTGGCGATGAATCTGCTTTTGTTTTCTTTGTAGGCTTGCTTTTTTTCAATGCCCAAGCAGTTTCTTTTGGCTCTTCTTTTTGTCACGAATGTCCACTGAGAATCACTTTCAGATTTCTTATTCGGATGAATTTCTCGCTCGAGTTCTTTTTTCCCTGTGTGGTATTCGATGGTATCCTTATTGTTTGCATGTCGACCCGTTTGAATGATGTGTTTTAGGTCTTCATTTTCTTTCTTTAGTAAAATAATTTCGTTTTCAACTTTGACACTATTTTTTCTAGAGTCTCCAGATTTGCATAGAGATTCGGTTTTCACTCTCTATGTTTGAGTTAGTTTTACCTTCAATCTCTTTTTTTGATGGATATATGAATTATTCTGTCTAATATCTCCTATTGAATTAGCTTTTTTAATTGTTGGAGATCTCTACATTTTGTTCTCGTTTTCCCTTGTAAAATTTACTGTTACTGCAGCCAGGTTTTCCACAGCAGTAGCAGTGCTTGTTGTATTATCGGTTTTAGCTGCCAAGTGTACCACTGCTAATACTTTGCGGTCATTGGATTACGACAACTGAGAGCCCGCTTGCACACTCTCTCCAGTCGCAGGCACTGGATCTCCGTTCTATTGATATTAATTGTGACATTAAAAATAATTCCCACCATTGCGTGTGTGCGTGTTCATTAACACAGAAAAAAGGAAACGTCCAGCAATTTTGGAAAAAGCTATCAAAAAATTTGTCAAAAGTCAAACAAAAGTTTGTCTAACAAAAGTAGGCAAGTTATATTTAGTCTATTATAAAATCATGGCCAAGTTTGACGAAAAATGTCACAAGGTAGTTTAACTATTTCTGAATTTCATTCAAGAATTTCAAAAATTAATTCAACAATTTAGGGTCTCCATTATTAAATTAATAAAATAGTGGACTGCAATTCGTCTTGCAATCATTGATTGGTTAAAACAACAAAACCGCAATTATTTTTGGTAAAGATGAAGTCCAAAATTTTAACTTTGCTTCTTTATGTGATCAACGAGTTTACTTCGTAACTTTTTTAACAAGCATATAAAGATATTTCAATCCTATATACTACACACTTTTATGTTTATAATCCTTAAATAAAATAAAAAATAAAATAAAAATTGAAGGATAAAAAAAATTATGGTAAAAACTGAGGACCAAACGAAAAATGTTCTCCCTCGTTTTTCATTTATTTTTATTTTATTACGATTCGATCCTTTTTTTTTTTTTTTTGCTTTTGATAACAAAAATTGAGATTTCATTATTTATTCTGTCAGAACCTTAAAATGTTACAACTTGTAAGTTTTGTTGCATGGTCGAAAATTTTCACTATACGTCTTTTCAGACCGTTAAGTGAATGTCCTTTTCATATTATATTTCGTTAAGTTTTGTTGTTGTTGTTGTTGTTGGTGTTATAAGTAAAAACTTAATACAATAAATGTAATATATTGTTCGTGTCCAGTAAACACAATTTCAATTTAATAAATAGAAAACAGGATGAAAAAAAATGTTTATATCCTTTTTTTTTGTACCAGATATATATATGAATTTTTGTTGACTAATAATAAATGGCCCGAGCTCTGCACATATAAATAAAGTTCTGTAAAATTTAATGTGATTTGGTGAAAGAGGTGCGAGGATTATATGGCATTTGAAGTTGAAATATGAATTTGCACAGTTTTGTAAAAGGGTGCAAATTTAATTAGATTGTGATTTATACATTTTTGTATGTTACCAAATTTTTTTTCAGGTGGCAAGTTTTCTTTTTTTTGGGCATAATTGCCTCATTTGGAAACATATTTGTGTCTCATACTATAACCTTATCAAAGGTTGTGGAAGGCTGCTTAATTTCTGCGTAATCGCTTGACGACGTTAAGCCTCTAAATCGTCTTTCACTTTTAAGGTGATATACTGCGTTGTTATTTTGATATTTTTATTGGACTTAAACTGAGCAGGTTCGTCCCTCACTCGGTAATGTTGAAGGTTTACAATAATTTTTTAAATTTTATCCATGAAGTTAAATAAAATAACAAGTCTTTTAATTACCAGCACAAGACCAAAGTTAGTATTCTAACGTTAATATATTTCTGGAACACCTGTAATATCTCCCGTAATTAACTGATTTTTTGCTTCCCAATGTCATTTTTTTCACTTTTGTTGTTTATTATCTCTATTATTATTATTTTTAGGTATTCTAGTAGGTCTTTGGTACAATCACCTTTTATTTTCCTTTTTCCTCTTAATTGGTTTGCTGAATCAGCATATCCTGAATTCAATCCCTTTGATCATAATGGTTTGTGAACAAATTTCCGGAATTAACAATTAAATCTTTTGGACCCAACGAAACTCAGTATTAAGAATATCCAAGAAGACGATTTGTTTCCCAGATATCTGTAAATAAAATCGTATATGGTACAGAATACACACTATAAGATTTTTAGCATAACGGTAGATCCATTGTATTTGGTGAAACAATTTTGAGTGTACACCAATTCCTTCGTCCTTGCATTGGCGCTACATCCCGTGAACGGATTTGGCCACCTCAACGATGCTTCTCCAAATGTTGCGATTCGTCACAAGAAAACACCAGATACGGGGACCGAATGGGTCTTTCACGACGTCCTCCGAGGACTCACTCTCGTAGGTGCCGATTCCAATGCCTTTTTTGTGATCCGGTTTTGTGAACGAAGAATGTGTTGAAGCCATCTTAACCTTGATGCTTTTATGAATCCGATTATGTCGACTTTATCGAAATTATTTCAGATCTCGTGATTCATTCGCATTCTCTTTATACGTGGCTTCCTCCTTGATGGGACCGAGGATAATTCCAATAATTTTACGTTCAAGTTTTTGGACGTATTGTGCTGTCATAATGCTCAAGACTCATAACCAAAGGTGATCACTGGTCTTATTAGCGCTTTATAGATGTTCAGTATTACTTGGCGCGATATATGGAGAGACTTGAAAACTTTAATGCTGGCGTAAAATGCTCGGTAGGTTGCTGCAATCTTTGATGACATGTCTACAGAAACGAAATTTGATGAATGATTCCAAATATTTGAACTAATTCACCCTCTCATATTGTGTTTCTCCTGAAATGAAGTCTCCGTGTGTTTGCCTTCTCACGATGACCATATATTTGGTCTTTACTTCGTTGATTTGAAAACTAATTTGTTGGGCTGATATATCTAATAGGAGTAGGACTTCTTTCAGTGAAATGATATTGCAAACATAGATACTAATTTTTACGGTGTGCCCAGATGGGACAATACGTTCCACAATGCGTTCCACTTAATGCTGTCATACGCCTGCTGGAAGTCTATGAATTGACTATGTGCAAACACTTCTCTAGAACCATCCTCAGAGTGAAAGTTCGATCAGTTGTTGATCTATTTGGACAAAAAATGTGTTAGTAATCACCCAAGATACTCTCGCTGCGTCTGTTGATAACTTTATCGTGACACCTTGTAGTCTGTATTCAACAAAGCTCTACCGCGGTAGTTGCTATGAAGTTCAACCGATCTCTATTTTTATGTAGGAGGCAGATTAGAGCTGACTTCCACTTTTCTGGGAGGTTTTCTTTTGACCAGATTGTCACTACAAGCTCATGTGATGGAATATATGATTGCCATATTTGTGCATTTATATCATAGCAAATACCTTCCTCATCAGGTGTCTTGTAATTTTTCATCTGCGCTATCATGTTCCGCATTTCATCGTTTGTTTGTGGTGGTGGTGGGGTCATCTCGGCGGTAATATCAAATTGACGCAAGATAGGTTGTTGCTCAGTAGGTGGAGTCTGTCTATTTAGAAGCGAAGAGAAATAAATCCTTCACATTTTTCGGACGGTTTTAGTATCCAATTGTAACTTTCCTGTTTCATTGCGAATAGCGCAGCTACTTGGATGGAATTCTGTAGCTATTTATCTTAGATATCGCGAGATTGCTTTGTTTTTTGTCATATATTTTATTGACGGGTGCGATTTTTCTCTTGAATAGCCCTTAAACAATCATGCCAAAGATTTTTAGGTTTAGATGAACTGTGGCTTAAATAGTAGACATTGAAGCAACGGTTACTGCTGTTTTAATTATGTCCCATTTTTCTTGTAGGGAGTCAGGAACTGGTTTGTCCTCCACGATTGCTGATATAGTAGTCTCAAAGGTGGTGCGAACTTCGTTCCTTAATGCTGATGTATTCCAACGAGTTATATGCTGAACACGTTGATTGTATGTGGTTGACAGGCGAAATTTTAATTCAGCAACTGTACAAGGAAGTGGTCGGAATCGATGTTGGCTCCCTCCACGTTTGGTTCTGATGTTGTCAAGGAGTCCAGAAAAATGCCTTTGATTTCCATGTGCCTTTATGAATGCGCTTGTGTGGGAAGAATGTACTGGCAACCACCAAGTTGTTTGGGCCAATGGTGCTACGATATATGCTGCCAGCACTGCCAATTTGAGCATTGAAGTCGCCTAACACGATTTTAATGCCATGTTGTGGTATTTTGCTCACTACAATTTCATAGACAATACAGTTCTTCATAGACACTATCCTTGATTTGATCTGGCTTTTCCTCTGTGGGGGTTTCACAAACGTTAAAGTGACGTCCATGAAACCTGAGTGTCCAAATTCTATTATTGACATGTTTGAAATCAGTCACGAAACTTAACGAAGCTTTTGTTGAGGTTTCGAAATGAGATTTTACAGGTTGAGCTGTTAGCCACATTAATTATTAATTTTTGCACTATTTAATTGTGCAATTATATAAAGTTCATTATTTCTTTTCTCTACATACATATCCAAGTTGGGTTTTAGTGCACATGTTCTCCTCTTCTTTGTCTTCGTGTTTTTTGGACAATCAGTCCTAATACCATACCATCGTATCTGTTGTATTTTGCAATTGCACTTCATTCGTATAATGTACTTGAGTGAAGTTAGGTTATATTTTTTTTGGTAGCTATAAAGAGTCGACCAATTTAGCGCAGCTTATATGACAAGCAAAGTGTCCAGTAAAAAGTATACAGTGAGCGTTATAAATGTCATAGTTTAAAGAGTTTATTAGCAGCCGATTTAAGGTTCTAAAAGACAGCTTACTCTATACATTTAATTTTCTTAAAATTGTAAACCTTTACTTTGTATAGAATGCTGTTAAGTAACGATCAAAATATGTAACTGTCAAAAATACCTCCTCAAAGACTCACGTTTAGCACCTTAAAACCCCGATCATTAAAATGTGATGGTTTGTCTTCTTTTTATTATATCCGATTGACATCATCATCATAAGCGCCATAGGTCAAATTTATCTAAGAAATAAATGTTGTCCCGTTCTAACATTAAACGAAAACATAATTTGCGCAAAACCTACCTAGATTCTCGCATATATATATATATATATATATATATATATATATATATATATATATATATATATATAATCACGCAAACCTAGAACACACCGCACACACACACATAAAAACATAAAAAACGTAAATTAAATTAAAAACAAAAATAAATAAAACATAAATTTAATAAAATAATCAAACATAGCTATAAAAGAAAAACCATTTTCCACACACAATTTTCCATATAAATACATATATAGAAAACGTTTGGGTGTACACAGTGTATACGCACATGTTTGCATTATTACGTTAATAATCCAACGAAATATGAGCTAACATTTTTGTTTTGGGGAAAATGCGTTTTTCTTTTATATCATGAGGAGTGAAATAAGACGAAAAAAATTAAATAGATTTGGGAAAATGAGGGCGGAGCCATATAAATATTAATAAATCTCGATTAATAATTTTAGTGTCGTGCATGGATTCGCTGGTTTGTGTTTCGTTAAGACAAAATTTCAGCTCCGCATATATACCTTGTATATAGACGAAACTATTTCAAAACCAAATGAATCAACTACAAAGAATCCATTCCATTTGTTTTGTAATTTTCTTTTGTCCGAAAATGCAATTTCCACAATTTTTTTTTTTTTATGTTTATTTTTGTTTACTTCAACTTTTGAAAATAGTATAAAGTACAACAACAAAATATATTATTAGAGAAGTACAAACTTTTTTTTTTTACCATATATACAATGAACTAAAAGAAAAGCTTTTTAGATATTTTCGTTTTTCTTCTTCTTCTTCCAGTTTTTCATCTATATTTTAGTTTATTGAACATAAAAAAATGATAAATGAAATAAAATGAAAAATTTCACCCCTCGCCCGTCGTTTATAACTAAATACGAGCACAAAATCGACTTTAAATTACGTTTATCTCTTTCATATAGCGTGTTACAAACACACACACACATAGAAACACCATACTTCGTTCCTCTCGGAAAAGCCCGATATCGCTATTCGAAATATATAAAAAAAAATGTATATTTGACTGGTCAATGTATATATGTACGAGTATATCTGGAAAAAGGAGTTTTTCGTTATTTTTTTTGTATTTTCCTGGGACTAGGGTAGATATTATATTATGGAAGAATGGTGCTGGAAAGGATATCGGACAAATATAGACGAACAAAAAATGAATTTATATATAGAAGAAATTGTTGATAATATATCTCTCGTATTGTGGATATAAATTCGAAAAGAAATACAGTTATGTTTCGTACAATTTTTTTTGTTCTATTCACTAAGTGGGTGGAGGATATTGGTTTTTTGTCCTGCATTTTATATATATATATATATATATATATATATATATATATATATATATATATATATATATATCGTGATTGTAAGAGAATTAGTTTTGTGCCATCGACGTGTTTGGGCTATAAATTTAACGGACAATACATATACCAGGACTAATCATCACCTTAGGCAACTTGAACATGTTTAATATATACTTTTCGCCTCCAAAGTTCTATCTTGCTGCAAGTCCAAAATATTTTAATGTCCAAAATTCTCTCATATAATTAAACAAAAATGTCCATTTTTGTTGAATATCCACTGAACTTTACAAATTTACCATAGTCATTCGATATTGTTCATAACTCCCACGAATTTACTTAATTTAATGTTTTTTGATTCGTTTCTTTCCGATATTGCTCTAATAACGTTAATAACACATCGATGTGTTGCTCAAAACTAAGCAAACTAAGGCAAAGTTTGTTTTTGTAAGAACCATTAAAGATGAGTTTACAGCGAAAGTATGCTACGACCTGCAAAGTATATTTGCACTACCTTGTGATTCGTGCATCTGTTTTCAGTGAACTGTTTAACTGGGCATAAATTAAGGCTTCTTGTGCAATATAGAACAAAGCATTGAATGGACGGACCACAACAAACTATATAAGATGGTTGCCAGGGGTGAGGTATTCCTAGGTGCCAGAAATTGATGCTGTTCATAGCACTATGGAAACAGTATTTGCAATGAGTATTTCAGATGAAGCATGATAATATTTTTAAAAATAACGGTATTTTCTGTTGCATTTAGTTTTTATGTAAAAAATCATTAGATCAGTGAGTCTTATAAAAAATTTGCTTGAATTGCTCAATTCGAATTTGCTTATAAAATTGACACAACATACCAAAAAATAATCATATACCACACGGTAAAAAATCAAGATTAATTTCAAAACACTTTTTTAAACCACATTTATAATAATAAAATAATTCAATGCTAATTCTTAAATTTCAAAAAATTTAAAACTTATTTAAAACTACAAAGCATTAATTTTAAACATAAAAAATTTTGATCTAAAATAAAACCAAAAAACACTTGAAATAAATCCTTTTTGTTTTGGCAACTAATAAAAAAAACTCTAACGGTTTGATTTTAAGTACAAAAAAATGATATATTTGGTTATACAAAATTTAATCACAAAAGGTTTAAAAAATCCAAAATTTTCTCTAAATTCTTAAAATTTAAAACAAAAAAAGTTTTGAAATTTGCTGTCAACAAAAAAAAACATAAGAGTTAAAAAATTTAACGTATCGAAGGGGTAATAAAAAAAAAAATTTTATTGTTTCCATCTTATAATTCACTAGAACAACGTGATCATACGAAGTATAAAAGCCTTGTATATGAAACAATATGAGTTCCATTATCTAATATCGTTGAAAAACGGTTTGCCTTCATAAAATTCGTTTCCTCACTCCCAGGCCCTTCATGCTAGAACAACTTCTATGCATTTCTCTGAACGTCAATAGTCTAGTTTCACTAGATCGGCGAGAACAACTTGAAGAAATGCTCTTCCGTCACGAGCCTCACATAGTTCTCTTATCCGAAACCCACCTAACCTAACGATATAAATTTCAAGTCACTGGATATATCACTTTCAAGCTAGATGCAATAAATTCCCATTCTGGAGGAAATAAGTTCCCATTCTGGAGGATTTACGTGAGACAAGTCAAGAGTCATGATTTAGAATATCTTTGTAACTCCAGTAACAAAGTTATCTTGGCAGGTGACTTTAATTCACGCCATACTACATGGAGTTGCCCAAATAATAACCAGAATGGTCATTCACTTCTTAATTTTTGCAATAATTCCAATATCCAATTAAATGCTCCTAACGAACCAACATTTCCAAGAGGAAACTCGGTTGTTGATTTGGTTCTATCTAAAAATATCTCTCTAGTCACTCCACCACGAGTCTTGCATGAATTTTGCTCAGATCATTTACCTATTGTATTCACAATCCCTTTCAAGACCTAACCACAAGAAACAAAAGTATTTCGCAACTACTCCCAAGCCGACTGGATGAAATTTAAAATTCATGTACACCGAAACCTCCCAGAAGACTCAGAAATCACTACCGCTACTCAAATTGAAGAAAAAACGGTCAAGTTAACTAACGTAATCAAATTAGCCATCAAGGAAACTATTCCTCTCATTCCGAGCAAAAACACTTTTAAAATTCCCCCTGAGCTCCAAAACCTCATCAAAGTACGCAATCGAATGCGACGGCTCTATTATAAATACCCAGGGCAAATCTTGAAATCTGACGTTAATTTTTATTCCAATATGATTTCGTGTTGGTTCAGCGAACTAAGAAATTCAGAATTTACAAGTAGAATGCCTAAAATTCCCGATAATTCTCCGGAAATCTTCAATTAAATTCGAAAACTTAATCATATACAAAACGATTCTCTAAAAGATCCCTGTTTCGATCAATTAGTCAACAACTGTGTCAGCAACTTCCTTAATTCTCCTCCTCTTAATTCAACCTTAATTGAGATGGTCGATAAAGCAGAAGTTGCCAACATTCTTCAACATCTTAATAAAAGGAAAGCTCCGGGAGACGATAACATAGCCAAATCGGTACTTAGAAATCTTCCAGATAAAGCAATATCACAACTTACCGATATCATTAACGGTATCTTAAAGACAAGCTACTTTCCAGATTGTTGGAAACTCGGCTAAGTCATTCCTATTCCTAAACCAGGAAAGCCCTCTAATAGTATAGAGCATACACGCCCAATATCACTCCTGAACGGAATAAGTAAGGTGATGGAAATAGTTATTCTTAACAGGCTCCAGCCCCTACTAGAACCCTATATTCCAGAAGAACAATTCGGATTTCGGGTCGGCCACTCTGCTACTCAAGCAGTGCTGAGGCTAAAAAACTCTATTAAAAATGCCAAGCGATTTGGTCGTTCAACAATCGCAGCCTTCCTGGACATAGAAAAAGCTTAAGACACGGTCTGGCATAAAGGCTTAGTCTATAAATTAATTCAATGTGATATTCCTCACTACCTCATTAAACTAATCGAATCATACTTATCAAATAGGAAATTTTTCGTTTCGTTAAACAAACACTGTTCTAGTACCAAATCAATCGCAGCTGGAGTTGCACAAGGTTCAATTCTAGGCCCACATCTTTTTTCATTCTTCTATCATGATATCCCGAAACCCGACAACAAAGAAACCAACATCCAAATTTATGCCGATGATACGGCTATCATATTCACATCTTCAATTAGCGCTAGGAAATCCAGTGAAAGATTGTCCAAATATCTAAACCAGTATTCCGAATATGCGAAGAAATGGAAAATCAAGGTGAACTCTGCTAAAACAGAAACTATCCATTTCCATCGCAACCAATATAGTAAAATGCCAAAAGCTAGTTCTATTTCATTCCATGGCAGCACCTTAGAATATAAAAATCAAATCAAATATCTAGGGGTGATTAAAGATAGTAAACTATCACCTCTCTCTCACATCAAAAATGTTCGAAGAAAAGCCTTTGCAGTTCGCAACTTACTTTATAGATTTTTTAACCGCAATAGTCACCTCTCTGCCAAAAATAAATTAAGATTATATAAGGCATATATGGGGCCCATCGTAACTTACGCTATCCCTGCTTGGATGGGAGAATTGACTAAGACACAATGGGTTAGTCTATCAACCTTGCAATCAACCAGTCTTAGATTCGTATTTGATGATTGGCCTAAACCACCAACCTACAAATGCACAACAAACAAAGATCTCGAGAAACGCGCTAATATAGAAAGCCTCAAAAACTTCGCCTGTCGACTTCAAACGAAGTTTATTGATAGGATAACCAATTCTGAAGCACAATTCCTTCGTGAAATTCCTCATTCATGGGATCTAGCACTCGCGGAGGAGTGCAAGATATAAATCTCTCACCTGACACATAACCCGATTATAATTCTCTTTTCTTTTAGGAACAAATTTACTATAAAATATTTACGTTATGTTCAACACCTTTCATAATTAAATTTAAATAAATGTTGTAAATATGTATATAGTTTAGGTTAAATAGATAATAATAGTAGTTTAAGTAGTCAAAATAGTTTTAAGCCAATAAATATATCTAAATTACTTAAGAAATTTTTAAAACAATAGATGTAATACTACAATACTTTTTAATAATAGATGATAAAGTTTAGGCTAAGAATCTAAGAAAATTTATGTAAATATTAACCAATCAAATATTTTTAGGTATAAAAAAGGCAAGACATTTACTTGGATTTATTTAGTCTTGCATTTTGAAGAGAAACCATCAAAGAAGCAAATATTTATGGTTGTTAAACTTTTAGTTCTTAAAACTAATGATTTTGTAGTTTAACTTTCAATCTATTAATAACCTCTAATGTTACATTTTTAGAACAAAATTAGATAAAAATAAAACTTACCAGATTACTTTTTTTATCAGATCACAGAAAAAGATATACAGATATCGAAGTTTAATAGCCATTAATTACATGGGAATATTCAGGTATTGAAATATCTTCAAACTCGAATCTAGCCAGTTTCGAAAAGGACAATATAATATAATTAATATATTGTTTATCTCTTCTATTTTACGTTTACTATGTAAATAATAAAAAAACGTTTCATTGAATATATGAATCAATACTAATTCCCCTTTTCTGTTTTGTGAATGAAAAAAAAAAAATTAACACCGACGACGGATCAACGATAATAAACTTCGGTTGACGAGAACATAAAACATGATAAACAGAAAAAAGTAAATTACAACAAGTGATCTACGTTATTTTAAATATTACACAACCATTTTGAAGCTAACGGTTGTTGCTTTTTGCTATATTTATTATGATCAAAAACTTGATTTTCTTTATATATATATATATATATATATATATATATATATATATATATATATATATATATATATATATATATATATATATATATATATATATATATATATATATATATAAATATAAATATATATATATATATATATATATATATATATATATATATATATATATATATATATATATATATATATATATATGTACATATAAATATATATATATTTATATATATATATATATATATATATATATATATATATATATATATATATATATATATATATATATATATATATATAAGTAATTAATAAATTATGAAAAATGAAAAAAATATCTTTAAATTGTATCGATTGTTGATCGACACGGTTTAAAAGGAAATCTATTTGTAATAACTTATGTCTTGCGTTTGACTTGATTATGCCAATAAAAAATTACTTCAAACTAATTGAACAGTGCCAATTTTATTCGTATATTCTTAAATATCCTATATTCTTTAATGAATTGCAACAACATTTAAACATAACCAAATAAGAATGTTTCAGATTGTTTTAGAAATGATAATACATATTTTATTATGTTAGTTATTGTTAACGAGTTGGCTATCATATTGAGAAATTTAGGCATCAATTAGATTTTTAATTTCGAGCCAAAAGCAGCATACTTAAATTAGTAATTTGGTAATAAAATTCAATTTTAAAAAATATTGGTCTACAAAATTTTTGCATGATAAGAAGTTTTACGTGTAAGAAGTTTTAAACAATTTCTACTTTTTATTATTCAATATCAACATATATTTTAAATTAAATTGATTGCATTGTAATATGGATAACTTCTGCTGTTTCCCACTATATTTGATACGATTGAATTAGTTTTATAAATATTCAAGATAGCATTAGGATACTTGAAATTAAAAGTTTAATTATCAATAAAAAAAAAACTAAAAATGTTTTTTTTTACGAAATAATAATAAGTATCTATGATTTTGTGCGTGAGGTAAAACTGCAACGAATATGCTGACAGTTTTCACCGCCTACATTGACTTCTTTAGATTTTCAAAAAATGCAAAAACATAATAATGAAAAATAAGAACACACATTTATCAAAAGACAAACAAAATATTTTATTTCATGAAAAAAAAAGTAAACAACATAATAGTTTTATTTATCTTCGCTTGCACAATATTTAATTATTTAAAATTTTTAGTTTCTTTGAAGCTGGAGTCGTTTGAAAATTAGTTGTTTGTTTAGATTTTTTGTTCGAAAATTTATCATTTAATACTGACCATTTACAGTTTTTTCGGATAAGAACCAATATAAAAAAGGATATCAAATCTTCAAAATGTTTATAGCAAGGATCGTCAATATTCGGAAGAAAAGTAGGATGTAATTGAGATATATTTCTAAAACTTTTTGAAGATATTTTTTCTCGAATATTTGGAAGGTGGCTTTCTAGTTCAAAGCTTAATTCAAAAATTTTGAAAACTAATTTCGCAATTAAAACGAATTCCTCGGAAGGAACTTTCAAAGATCCAAAGTTACTGTTTTCTTTGTCATAGTTTTTTTCTGTAATAAACTTTTCGCTGTTGCAGAAGGTTTCATTTACTTTGTACAGTTTTAACTGACACGATTCGCATTTGATTTTTTTATATAAGCAATATCCTGCATAATATGTTATAGCATTACTTTCTAAATTTCCCATATCTAGATTTTCGATTGCCGTATCCAACTCTTCAATTGGACAGCCGTCGTTTTCCACATTGTATACTTTGATGCTCGATTTGTATTCTTTCCTGAAAAGGTCCCAATCAAACTCTATCGTTTCACTATCTTCTAAGATACAGTTAGAGTGATTCGATTTGTTTAGTATTTTAGCAACTAGGATATTTGCAAAATGATGACCGATATCGTAGCTTGTTGGCATATAATTGAATCCTCCTTTGCCTCGAAGCTGTGAGAAGAAATTTTCAAGAGCATCTTGATTGGTTCTACCCGTTAAAATAAATTTTATACCGTTTTCTTCCAAATAATCAATCAGACCAAGTTGACTTTTTATTGTTAGTTGAAACCCTTTAATGAATTTAAAATAATTTTCGTTTTTGGATACAATTTTAATATTTTTTAAATATTCCAAGCTAGTTTCTAAGAAGTTGTAAATTTTATTGTTTTTAGATAACGGCTGGCAATATGGCGCAGTAGAGGAAAAGTTTCTGGAGTTTAAGCAATCGAACAAATTATTAAAAAATTCGATAATTTTCGCTGTTGGCAATACATTATCGACATATTGTTCAAAAATTTCGGGAGAAACGCTTAATGCAGTTCTAATTGAACTAGCCACAGTATTGCTTAGTAGTTGAGCTGCGAGTTTTACGTTCATTTTTTGAAAATTAGTAGGCTGAATATGATTTTTTGTAAGTTTCGGCATTAGTTTGATTTTGTTATTTACATCACGTTCGAATACTTTTTTAACAATAATACTGTCGGAAGTACCAAACTCTAAATGCAATATTTGTTCTTTAAGAAATGCATTTCTCGCTGACTTTATTAAGTGGGGTGGGTCAAATTGTCCAAAAATTTTTAAATCATTAACAACAATATATGGTTTGTCTTGATCAATACCCAGATGTTTAAAAGTTTGAATATTTGTCGCTGCCTGATCGCATGTCATCATAACTACGTTTAATTTGAAAACGGTTTGACATATTTTTACATTATTGATTATTAGTTCTGATAATTTTTGTGCATCTAACTTGTTAACTAAAACATAACTCAGAACATGTTTCCAATTTTCAATCACTCCCCTTAACATAAAAAATAATGCGGATGTGGCTAGTTCATTTTTTCTATTATCACCGTCATCGCAGAAACCATCGATTCTTTCTGTTGATACGTTCATTGTCAGATCTTTTTTTATTTTAATTTCGTCAAAAGACAAAACACATATTTTTGAACTCGCTGACATATTTTGAAATAAACTTTCCAATTGTGCCATTAAAATTGGATTTATACCTGGTGGGACGAATTGGATTGGCGACCATTTATAAATCGATGAAATGGATGGAAGTTTTAAATTTAAACTTGACAGCAAATATTTATAGATCCTTGATGATTTATAAAATAAACACTGTGCAAAATTTTTTTCACTTTCATTATAATAATAGTCATTTTTTAAGAGTAACTTGCAGACACTTTTCGTATTGTCATTGACTGATAATTGATCTATAGTTTGATCGATTGTCATTTTTTTTATATAAAAACTTTTGTTTTTTAAATTATAAAAATTCCTGTGTAGTCTACCATATTTAGATCTAAGTAATCGATGTTTTTTATTTAAATTATTAAACATCTTTTGATATTTGTTAATTGTTTTTAAATGTTTGATACACATGTTGCAACAAATTTCGTTTTGTAATCGTTCTTTGTTGCAAGAGTAACAGTTAACTTTATTAATTAAGTGTAAAAATTCAATTTCCTCATTCAATTTTTCGGTTTGAGTACTAATAGAATTAAATGTTGGTTTGAAGGTTTCAATCAAATTTATTGAAGTGCCTGCCACACAGGTATTTATCACATCACTTAATTCTAAATCGATCGAATTCATTACCTGGCGGTGCTCTTTTACTATATTTAGCACAGGAACTGCATTGCGTGTTAAACCATGATTTCCGATCTGCTCTCTTAAAAAGTGATCTTGACAAACAAAATAATATTTTTTTGTCAAATGTTCCAGCTGCAAATCTAACGCCGTAACCCATTCATTTTTTCTAACCTCGTTAGTGGGAAATTTGTAAAATTTTTTTTGTGGATTTTCCGCAGATTTGGCTCGACAATTGTGAACGATACATGTGGCGTATGAAATTTTACTGATTGACATGATAAAAAAAAATGAATAAGCTAAATGAATTTAATTGAATTAGAAAAGAAACGACTATCTAAATCACTGGTAATATGCAAACTAATAAGGAATCACTTACAGAAAAATTAATAGTTAATGTAACGGTAAAATTAAATATTGAAAAACTGTTTATTATAATATGAGACCAAATTTCTAAAAAAAAATATTGTGTTAGTATTAGTTATAAATAAAATGTATCAAAACTTCCTATAGTATACTTCCTATACTTCCTATAGTAAAACTTCCTATAGTAATAAATTCGTGTTGGTTTTGGATGTAAACATAAAATATAAAACGTAATTTCTTTCAAATTGCAACACCAACAAGTCTATACATAAAAAGATTATAATTTTTACATGTAAAACAAAAAGTATAAATTTTCGTTTCATTAAGGAGGAGAACTGTTGATATTAAAGAATATACGAATAAAATTTAACAGTGCGTAGAAGTAATTTTTTATTGGCATAATCAAGTCAAACGCAAGACATAAGTTATTACAAATAGATTTCCTTTTAAACCGTGTCGATCAACAATCGATACAATTTAAAGATATTTTTTTCATTTTTCATAATTTATTAATTACTTATATATATATATATATATATATATATATATATATATATATATATATATATATATATATATATATATATATATATATATATATATATATATATAAATATATATATATATATATATATATATATATATTTATATGTATATATATATATATATATATATATATATATATATATATATATATATATATATATATATATATTTATATATATATATATATATGTATATATATATATATATATATATATATATATATATATATATATATATATATATATATATATATTTATATATATATATATATATTTATATATATATATATATATATATATATATATATATATATATATATATATATATATATATATATATATATATATATATATATATATAAAGAAAATCAAATTTTTGATCATAATAAATACAGCAAAAAGCAACAACCGTTAGCTTCAAAATGGTTGTGTAATATTTAAAATAACGTAGATCATTTGTTGTAATTTACTTTTTTCTGTTTATCATGTTTTATGTTCTCGTCAACCGAAGTTTATTATCGTTGATCCGTCGTCGGTGTTAATTTTTTTTTTTCATTCACAAAACAGAAAAGGGGAATTAGTATTGATTCATATATTCAATGAAACGTTTTTTTATTATTTACATAGTAAACGTAAAATAGAAGAGATAAACAATATATTAATTATATTATATTGTCCTTTTCGAAACTGGCTAGATTCGAGTTTGAAGATATTTCAATACCTGAATATTCCCATGTAATTAATGGCTATTAAACTTCGATATCTGTATATCTTTTTCTGTGATCAGATTACAAATTAACGAGTTAATATTCTAAATACAAAAAATTTTCGTTTTGAACCAACAGATACTATTTTTCAGCATTTTTGGTTTCAAACTAAAACATTTATAATTCAGAGTAAAACTTTTTGAGCATTTGTTTTAAGCATTATATTCAGATTGAGCTTATATTTTAACCAACCGAGTTAATATATGATGGCCTCTTGCATTTTTCTTTAATATACGAACTTAGTAATGCCCTGTTTAAGTCCTTTAAAAAGGCCTGCTCTAATACATTTTAGCACCAAAATGCGGCTTAAGGCAATACAACTACGTCAGTGAGTTCATGTTCAACTCTTAAAAATTATGTAAAATCTACCTACTGTTATAAACAGCGCTTGACATCAGTATTAATACTGTTATTTATTTATTTTTTTATTTATTATTAAATAAAAATAGACGTTATGTAGTCATTCACAAAATAAAATTATTAACATTAAAATTAAAAACATATTTTTTTTTAAATTAAAAATTGATTTAATATTTTCAGTAATGAGACCCAATGAAAGGTTACCGACAAATGAACACTTTAACAGCTCGCGTCTGTTTGCCAAAATTGTTATGTTGTAGGTTTTGCATCCATCACGATATGATGGTGATCGTTACAGGTTTTCATGATACGGTAATTTATTACCATACCCCAACCGTCTTTCCAAGTTATGTGGCGAACAAACTTTTCTGAATGCTCTATAACTTACTAACGTTTGCATCATAAAACGCACTCTAAACGTATTGGCTACGGCTTTTCACGTAAGACTTAAACCATGCAACAAAGTTATTTGAGAACCCAAATGATTATAACCGTCCAAGTGCTTTACGGTGACTAATGGAGTCAAACGCTTTGACAAAGTCAATGTCACACGACGTAAACTTATTTGTGACTTTCAACAACTTTGGTTGTACTACTAGTAACCTCAATAAGGTTAGTTGATATTGATCTCTTTGGCATGAACCCATGTTGGTACGGCGAAACATGTCGAGGAACCATTTCTTTAAATGAATTACAAATTATACAAGTTCAACTAATTTTGGTATAGATGAAATCGACGGTTTACCTCTATAACATGATACATCACATCTTGCCCCGGTTTTGAACAATCTCAGCAACTGATTGAACAGCAAGCAAAGAGGTAATTCCAATTTGGTGTGGCCTTTTAAAAAAGAAGCAGATATTTGGTCTGGACCGCAACCATCTCCAAATGTATATCTTCTATTATTATATTCGGCATTTCAATAGATATATTGCCTTTACTAGCGAGGTGTGAGTCTTCAAACTTATCAACGTCTTCTGGATTATAGACAGATTGAAAAAATTCGGCGAACACGTTTTAAATGGCTTACTGTTACAGAGCGGATGAATTCTTACTGTTAAATGTGATATATGCAGAAAAACCGGTAATTTCACGTTTTGACTTAAAGAAGTTCCAAAAATGTTTTGGATCATTTCTAATTTTGTCTTTAATGCAAGTTATGTAAGTCTTGTATTTATGCTCAAAATTGTTTACGAAATTATGGTTGCAATCTGCAAATTTAACGTTATTAGCCACATAATATTGTTTTAATGTTTCTTTGTAGGTTTTTTATCCTTCTTGACCTTTAAGTTAATCAATTTATCGTCATAATTGGTAAGTTTTGCCATGGTGATAGGAACATATTCTTCTATGCCAGTCGATACGTTCCAGTTAATGATAAAGATTTATGTCCGTCCGCCTTTTTAACATTGAAATAAGGCTTTTGCCTCCTATGACTATAGATGGGAAGTTGTAGTTACATTGGGTATGGGTAGCCATATTGATTATATCTATAATTGAGTCACAGCATTAAGCATACGTTGAAACCGATGTGTCAGGCGGAATATATACAACATAGATGTATAATGTAGTTTTATTAATTGACATTGCATAATTGTTTAACAGACACGCTTTTTAATTCAACAAGCACACTAGGTATAGATGTGTCAACAGCTATTAGTACTCCACCATCAGATTCTTTAGTACTAGCTTTAGACGTACGCAGTCACCTCTATAGACTACATATTGGCTGGGAAAAAATTCTGATCTCCTAATCTTTTTGTTGAATGATGTCTCACAAATTATGTCTGCGGTGCATAATGTTTTTGAAATGACATTATAAAACAGGGCGGCTTTCGAAGACATTTTATATACATTTTGGTAATAAAATGTAAGTTTCTTTTTCTGTTGATTTTTCTGTTGATTTTTCTGTTGATCGCTGTAATTATTACCAGCCGGTTTTGATAAATGTTTCAGAATAACTGATTCAAGTTTTTGCTGGTTTGAATTTACGGTGATTTGGATAAATGAGTGAAGTTGGTCATCTCCAAAAGGTGCAAAATACAGGAACTTTTGAGTGTGTCTAGTTAAAGCTAATCTCACATGAGGTAAGCTTTCAAAGAGTTTTATGTTTTGGTCGGATAGTCGCACACAAATTGCATTTCCAGATGATAAACCTTGAGCCTCATGAATAGTCAAAATTATGGTAAATGTTAAGTACAATGTATTTGAAAGTATTAGTAGATCATGAAAAAATTGAAGATTCTTGAAATTAACAGTTCTGCAAGCTCTATTTGTTGTAGAGAATTTAGGATATATCCATTTTAACGAGTAAACTACATCTGCTGGGCACCTATAAGTGTAGTTAAAACATATTTAAGGGAAACTCATTTTGAAAATGAATGATTAGTCAACCACATACGTTATAGTGGCCCGATTTGAATGACTGATACCTTAAACGAAAGCTCTCAACATCATACTTCTTGTAATATACTTCTTATTACAAATCATTTTTAAGCATAGGAATTTGGAAATAGGGTATGTATATTTATTCCATATATTTAAGTGTAATTTGATAAGTCAAATATGTATAATCTTAATGTCATCACAGGCTCAATCAATTTTGAATGTATGCAGCACATGCAACGGTATTTTTAAGATAATGAACACCCAATAAAAGTGAAGTTTCTTTCATAAACTGTTTTTGTGGTTATACAACTGTTCAAAAAGTGGTAAAAAAAGAGTGTCAAGTCTTTTGTTATATTAAGAAAAACAAATGCATACACATTGATCCAAATAACCAACTAATTATTAAAATTATTTGCTATATATTTCTGTCAAAACTGAACTCAGGTAAATTGAGTTGCGTAAAAAAGATGACCGGCACTTGTCATATCGTCTTGTGAAATATGGTCTTGCGAAAAATGGCAAGGTTCTGCTAATCATAAAAAAAATATTGGCAAAAGATTTTGGTAAATGTAAGTTATGTCCGCAAAGAAACCCACATAAATTGACAGATGTCAAGAAAAAGCTATCATGATTGGAGCAAAAAAATAATATTTCAACATCGTATACAAGAAAAAGCTTGCGATTTCTGATTTTCCC
The DNA here is from genome assembly GCA_963556175.1 of Tipula confusa. Lineage (NCBI taxonomy): Eukaryota > Metazoa > Arthropoda > Insecta > Diptera > Tipulidae > Tipula > Tipula confusa. Next base: position 12,102,679 of record OY744475.1, read on the forward strand.
AGACCGATTCATGCCGTTTGATGGATTAATTAAATCTAACCTCGCCAGATTTTTTTTTCAGTTGAAAACAATTTTCGGTTGTGTTAAATCAATTAAAAGTCGAAGGTTATCACTTTAGGTACTTAAATTACATGGTTCCCATTTGAAAGTTTTATAGGAGGTAACAGTCATCCGGTATATAATATTTAATTATATATATATATATATATATATATATATATATATATATATATATATATATATATATATATATATATATATATATAATATCATTCCATTCGACATGAATTAAAGTCGAGGAACTTAAAACAAATATTACTTACATACCAACCATTAAACCACAAATACAAGCCAAAAACCTTATAAAAATTGGAAAACCAATAAAAAAAAAAACTAAAAAATTTCGAAAGAAAATCGTTTTAATTTTCAATTTTACTTTACTTTTTTTCCTCTCGATTTTTTATAAATATATTAAAAAGTCAATCCAGGTGGAACAAGAACTCACTGTAATGTGAAGAAAAACTTTTTGATTTTATTTTCTGCAAAAATTGTTATGAAACTTTAATAATGCATTTCAATGAAAAATTCTACAAAAACAAAAAAAAAAAAAAAAAAAAAAAAAACTTCAAGATGGAGAGGTAAAATTCCAATGAGAGAATCTTAAAAAATTATTTCGTTTTTTTTTTATTTTTTATATTTGATCTTGTTATATATAACACAAGACGAAGACAAAGATGTGGGAAAAAAACGTAAATTTCCCATTATAAAACGGTTACTTATCTCATCGATGGAGTTTTCTTTCGGAAAATTCTTATTTGTTTCGAAAACCAAAAATATATCAGATTTGATCATTTTCGTTTGTTTTTCGTTTCGTGATAGATGCAAAACGGAAGCATTGATATCAGAACACAAAAAATTTAAAGTTGAGTTTATCACAAAGTTTTTTGTGTTTCTTTTTTTTTTTTTTAAGAAAGTTAAAATTTATTTATGGGCCAAGTTTTTCGTTGTGTCGGAAAAACACAAAAAAGTTGAAGATTTATGGATTTTTATTTTGCTTTACGTATAGATGCATAAATGGTTGGGTATTTTCTAAAAAAAATGTCATTATACTTCAAGAGATCGCATCAGGCAGCACCAAATGTATGTTGACAGCGCCCTGAAAATCATATATACGATCTAACTGACTGGCGTGACATCTGTTGATTGTTTTATTCATAAATTTGAAACGAGTGTCATAAACAGTTAATTATTTTAAACGACTTCCATATGTGCTAGGTCCTAAAGTTACTGCAACGCTGTACTATAGGAACGCTGTATTCCTTGTGAAAAAAACTAAATTTTTTTTGTAATTTCTCATAACTATCCCATTTTTTTGCTATGTTTAGGAAATATATATATATATATATATATATATATATATATATATATATATATATATATATATATATATATATATATATATATATATATATATATTAATCCCTCGCTGTCATATATTTGTTGCAACATTTTTTTTGCGATAATGAGGTAGGTTTCCCAACAAACACATACGGTAACAGTCGTGCATCTATAACAATCGTTTTTGGCGGCCAAACACTTATCTGGCTGTTGCAGAATATACATGAACCTGCATTTTATAACTTACCACCTGATTCTCTCATTACACCCAAAATCAATAATAATAAATTTTCCATAGGCATCTATGCCAAGTAGTACGACAATGTGAAATTCTTTATAATTGTAGAAAAGTGGTCAGTCTTTTTTCATGGCCAAAATTCTTTCAAAATTTTTTGAAGAATGCACAATTGAGAAGCACGATTATGCTAATTTGTATTTTACCGAATATAGAAACTAACACATTTAAATACCAATGCAGACCAGGCACATTAAACGAAATAACCGCAAATTCCCCTTCAACATTTACAAAACATAAATATACAACTGTTCTCGTAGAAGATTTAGACGATCTATCCAAATGTTATACTCCTTTATAGGAATTTTATTTTCGATTCTTCTAGTTCTGGCTTGTAATAAAGTACAGTGTTTATTTGATAAGATACAAAGATACAAACTAGCAATCAGCAACTAGTGGTGAACAAACCAGCGGTGGTGAGTTAGTTTTTTAGTTGGTATTGGATACATTAAACTAAATCATAGATAAAACTATGGAGACATGTTTTTACTGTTTAAATCTATGTTTCTGTTGAATTTTCAAAATATTCGATTTGTGGCTTGAATATTATAGTTTGAAAAGGCTATAACCATCATTTGTTTTCTGGATTTTAGAAATTTTGGACTTATGGTATAAATACGTAAAACTTGTCAAATCCACATATTTTGAAACATTTTGTGATTGTTTCCATTTTGTTTAAAATAGAAATAAAAAAAACATTTGAATGGTTTTGTGCGGCATTTCTTTCGTTTTTGGTGTTTCCCTATTTGAAAGTTTTCGATTTATTTACTAAAGGATTTACTTGATTTGAAATGTTTGGGTAAATATTTCGCCAGTGAAAAACAACTGTGGCTTTAATTAATACTTGAAACAAATATTGCTTAATATTGAAGTTCTTGACTAAAGATGTAAAGTCTATCAGCAATTCTTGAACATGTTTTAAAAATCAATGTTTCAGGAGTCAAAATCTGTACTTTTTTCAATTTACTGATCGGTATTTTAACTAAATTTTGCCTTGAAAACGTAGCTTTAAAAGAAAAGAAAGATCCAACTTTTATTATATTTCCGATAGTGACAAATGTTAGTTTTCGGTCCTGAATTTCTGCTCTAGTTGAAGTGAAAAGTTTGTATATCTAATTGTTTGTTATTTTAATTTTTAAAGTTACCAGGATAACCTTCGCGTTGCTAATGTTAGGGTGACCAAATTATTGCACAAAACATTTTGAGTAACTTACAAATATTAAAACGTTCAAACAGACTTGTGCATTTATATTATATAGGCGCTAAGCGCCTATTTAAAACTTAAGTCCTTTACACATCGCACAATATAAAATAAAAGTCCTTTTATATATTACCAATCATAATCCTTAATCCCATTTCCAATATCTATATAGCGTATATAGAGAAAAATTTCCAATTTTTTTTTTGTGTTTGCCTTCACCTTTTTGGTTGTGTTCGATTCGATTTTGTCCCGTTCAATCATCTTCTCATTTTCCACGAACATTTATTTCATTTGTAATTCCAATCCATTCAAAAAAAAAATAAAAATTCAATTTGCAACCCCTAAAAAATGAAATAAAATTGGAAAATTTCGTTTCGATTTTTTTTTTGTATCAGTTTTTTGTATCAAACTGTTTTGTATCAAACTGGACATAATATTGAATGTTTTATACAAAATAGTTTTGGTATGTTAGTTTTGTTGTTATTTTTATTTATATATTCCAGGATACATTAAATATTTATATTGGACATATGTTTCAATTGAATTCGATTTTTATTTATCTCTGCTTGCATATATACATACGCTCCGAATTGTAAGTTCAAAAGTTTTTATTTTTATTTTTATTATTTGAATTACAATAAATAAATAATAACTTGTCCACTCTGAATATATATCTGTCTATACTGTATATCGGCTATATCCATAAAGTGCTAGCATTTTGATTTTGATATAACAAATAATTTTGTGTTATCCTTAGGGATAGATTAAATTTTTTTTTTATTGGTTTTTGTGTCGTTTCCTTTTTTTTTTTTTTTTTTTTTGTTTTTAATCTGGACAAATGTATTTGTTTTTTCATGTTTTTGGTAGATTCTGAAAAAATCAAAAGGTCGATATAATGTATCAATATCGGATGATATGTTTGGATTATCAAATCTTCAGGAAATAAAAAAAAATTAATTATAGATCAAAAAGGAATATTAACATATGTCCCCTTTATGTTTATGAAACTGTATTGTAGTCCAGAATCTCAACTTGCTGGTAATTTTGCATTTTTCAGTTACTCATGGCGCAGTACTATTCAAAATAAATCGTTTGGTTCAGGTACTTAGGTAATTTATAACTATTGGAATTAAATAAAAATTAGAAAGCTATAAACTTGATCTATGCAGTAAATCTTTCGTATATAAGCTCATCATTTTATTTGGCTTTTTTATAAATACATAATTTCGTATTGTTTTAGAAAGCTCTCAAAAGCAAAAATATCTCGATCCCTTAACTTGGAGTAGCCGTAATCGAGTAATTTTTACAGCGTCTTGGTATGATTAACATTCACTGCATCATGGTTTGCAAAGGTCGCTTAGACAATTACGGCAGTTTTCAAAGATCCTGTTTGCTGTGTTTACCTCTGTTAAATTTTCATACAAATGTTACTGGTAAATAGTTTGAGGATTTTGTATTGCCCAACACTGAAAGTTTGGTTTATATCGTATTCATTTAACTGACATGGGTTCTTTAACCCATTGTGGGTCTTTCATGAAGTTTATAAGGAATCAAAAGTGTTCAACATTGTTAATTTCCACAAAATTGATTATCTTACCTTACAACATGAATTTTATCACTAAATCTGCCATGTCCTTTATTTGTCATAAAATATGTTAAATTTTAACTGTCAAAATTCATAATTTGGTCAACTATATCAAACCCATAGCAACAAGATTAAAAGTAAATAACTTTTTCATTCTCTTCAATATTACATCAATGAAGATTTTGCAAAGCCTATAGTCATCCTGGCCATGCACATAAACCCTAAATGTTTGTCAGCTGAAGTTATACGTTTATCTGTTTTATGGTCTTCCAAACCAGTTGTGAGGCATCTTAATTTTTCTTTGCTTGTAGACACGTATTCCAATGTTCGATGACTTTGTCGCATCTGGCTCATATTATGGAGTGACGTATATGTTATATTGATTTTAAATGCATCAATTATTCGCCCTATAGGCAGAAGTCGAGGCATTAAATCGCACAATCTCGAGACAACCTGACTGAACCAAATTAAATGCTTGCTGTAAAGCAAGCATTTAATTTGGGTCAGTCAGGTTGTCTCCTTTTCAAACGTATAATCATCGTTTCTCATATAATACGAGCCTTCAGTTCATATTTGGCAGACTTAATACCGCAGCTTTCTATAAACCTGCAAAGTTTGGAGCACATGGAGGTATGAAATGTCACTCGATGTTGCCTTATAGTTGTGTCCTTCTCGATCATTGCCAAGCATCTTTGCAGATCCCGTTGCACGCTTACCAAATTAGAACCATTGCCACTTTAAATGTAATCTCACATTCTTCTCCATCGTAATGCCACCAAAAACGCCTTGATCAAATCGCTTACTAATTCCAAATGTACAGTCTTTGTGGTCATACACACAAGGGCCCTTCTGGAAATTTTGATTTAAAGTTTGTCTGATTTGGACAGAAAACTTCTTTCTGTAACCAATGTGGACTCTATCATAACTTGTGAACTAAATAATTAGTACTGTGCGCTACCAATTTTGTTCTATAGGAATGTTTTTTTTTGTACCATCATTTATTATTTTGAAGTACATATAACTTACAAGGAGTCATAGTATAAATACCAGTAGTACTTCCATCATAAAAAAACAGTTTACTCATTGATGTTCCAGATGTCGGGTCGATAGAATATCGTCAAAATTTAGAATACATATATGACATTTAGGCGATTATACATATAAAAATATTTTGATTAGTTTAAAACGATACCAGTAGCGACATCTAGCACGTCATTGGGCTAACATACCACGGTAGTACTATGAGTATTTATATTATGAAGGAGTTCATCAATTTTTCCTATTAGTGGTGAAAACTGGAATTAATCGAGATTTGATGCGAATTGTTACAACACCTTTTAACACTCTAAAATTACAATCGTTAAGACTTTGGCTTAATATTCTGGTATTAGTCTTCCTAAGTCCCAAATACTGGAAATACTTTTCCGCGACAAATAACGTTTAAGTCCGGAATCGAGCAAAGTTCTATAATATTGTCAGTCACCGTTTTGTTTTTCAATTATTGTTTGTGCAGTTGGAAGAATTAAATCATTTAAAGATAGAATGGTCATAATTTTCTTGGTTGGGTGCCAATCTAGCTACTGCAGAAGAGTTTGTAGGGATATCCAGATGGATGATCGCATTATGTTTTTCTGATATATACCGCATTTGTGGTGGGATTTGCACTGATAAACCACGTGTGAATTGCTTAAACAGTTACAAAATATCTAGAAATATTTTTAACATAATATCTGTTAAATAATATCTGGTGCTGAATTGGTAAAACTAGAAAGGAATCCATGATTTAACGCTTTCTATCATATCTTTTACAGAGCTTTTGAAAAGCTTCTATATAAATTGCATCATTTTTATAAAAATGTCGCGCAAGAGCAAGTGCATCCTCTCTTAAAAGTCGCTTTAAATATTGGAACTTCTTAGCAGGCGATAGTGTTATTTTTTCAGGTAAGACCTACCAACGGCAAATATTTCTTTATTATAGCTAGGAAAAGCAAATAAATTAATTTTGGTTGTGAGGATATTTTCCAAAGTAATCCCCTGTTCCAATAGATGCTGCAAGTAGAAGCTTTAATTACCACCTTGGTAATCAACCAAAAAGATTGCAAAATTCGAGAGCACTACAAAGCCCGTGGTTGACAATTAGACTGCTTAATGTGTTTCTGAGATTTTTTGGCAAAAACGCTGCACTAATTTCGAGTATTTTGAACTATCAAGGCGAGAATATATTGATAGAAAACACGATGCCTTTGATGTTGATAAAAGCATCAATTCCGCCAATAATAAATATTAGACTTTTGCTTGGGAAGATTCAGCGTTCGAATAAACCAATCTTCCACAAAATTTATGATCAATAATTGGTCTTAAAATGCATCAAAGTGTGATGCATTTTACGAAACTAAAGCCACATCATTTTGCTTTGCAAAATCTTTAAGAATGTTTAATATCTTGGTACCAATATAAAGTGGACAGTTCAATTAATTTTGGATATACTTCTAGCGTGTGGTCAAGAAATGAATATGAACTTGGATTTTAAGTGCATATAATGTGGTATAAACCGTGCCAGATCCAACGGAAGTTCCATGGAAATTGAATCCAGCTAACATGATTAATCCAAGCATGTTTCCTGCAGAACTTGCCAAATCAAATTTATGGCCTGAAGGTCTAATATTTCCGCGATCCAACTAATTATGTTCGCCAAATATTTATAAGCCACCGTAATCGACCGAAGACAATGATAATCGCGCTGTGCAATGATAATCGCACTACAACGAAAATCATTGAGGATATTGCAAGCACTATGCATTATGGCCTAAACTTCTGAGTGATTCGACGATCATTTGCGTATGTTTTATGCAAGTAATCGCGCCAACGATTGATAATGAAAGCAGCTTTGTGGTTTTACTTTTCAGAAGAATAATATAATCTACATATTAGCTTTTACACGTGTAGTTTATCGAACAAAATTCAATTGAAATCGCTTGCATTGTTTATAGAGGATTGGGCATTATTCGAAGTTTCGGGAGTATAAAGAAAGCCAACTCTCCTTAAAATGCCAAACATCAAACCATTATTCTCAGAAATCATGTGTATGCAAAGTCATTAATTTGATATTTTTATGGTTTCAGAACCATCCATGCAACTCCACATATGGCTCCGTAAGCATCAGTCTCGAAGCATCATTTGTAAGTGCGTTAAATATTACAAGATGAGGCCTACATTTCTAGCACAAATTTACAGCAAACCCGAATAAACTAGAAAAACATTCGACCCTTTGAAACGAGCGGTTTGTACTTTAATGGTCTCCTGAGAGTGCACCACCATACTTGGTTTAAAGTACTAAAAAAGATTTATGTCACTGTTTATATTTGCTTTGCAACCAAAGCAGTTCATTTGGAGCTTGTAATCGATCTATCTACGGAAACGTTTATTCGTGTTAAAGAGATTTATTCCCAATCGGGGAATGGCTTAAAAAATATATTCCGATAACGCCTCAAATTTCAGAGGGGCAATCAATTGCTTGATGTGGAAACGATTTTGAAAAACTATAAGTAAGGTATATGGCAAATTTGTGCTCAGATCACGTAACTTCGATGGATTATGAGAGGCTTCGGTCAACCATACTTTGTGCCATATTGATTTTCGCAGATCCGAATGACTTCGAGCCGTTAACTGCGCAGATGATTTTTTTTTCAAATATTTAGTCGGTTTTGGCTTCTGGTAGACAAGTTTCTAAAAATCTGATGCTTAATGGGATGGATATTAGTCAGCCATGCCGAGAAATGAATAAACCGTACGGATGGTGTTCGGCAGCTAAGTGATTCGGTAGCGAATCAAATGTACATTAACGATGCTCTAATCTAAACTATGATATGATAATATGGGTCAGTTTTTGTAAGGTTACTCCGGCGAAGACTAGATTATCGTTATTGATTCTTAAGCGTAAGATGATGATAGATGGAATTCGAAATTCTCGTAGCTGCAGGATACAAACTGAAGTTTTAATAACTAGCCTGGACATTCGTAAGTGTAGTTAAGAAGGAATTCTAGGCCGTTAAACCAATAGCTGCATTTAATTCTAATCGTGGAATTGATATAGTTTTCACAGAGGCTATCTGAGTCTTCGCTGCAATTATGGTTTTGAACGTCTAACCATCTACTACTCTTCCGTATATTATTGCTGCATACGCCTCTTTATTGCATTGGCAAATTCATGGACCTCTAAATATATAGTCGCAGATTCATGGGGGTAGTTTAAGGTTTGTTAATTGATTAAGTTGATTTCGAATCAAGCACTATCCTGTAGCAATGCCTCGTGGAAGTTCAGCATCCCAGCCAATTTCTTTTAACCAAAGATATTAGAAGAATATTTTAAGCAAACAGTTACTGGCGCAATTATATCTTATTAGCTAAAAATTCTTGAATTCTCAGAAAAGCATGATATCTTTGCAAAGGTATTCGTTTCGGGGAAGGATAAGCAGAAAAAACTCGACTTGCACATGATCGTACTTTACACCGATAACGGATATAAAACTGGATTCGTTATTTCCAAGGATGAAAGCTCTCAATTTATTGGTTCATCCCACCCAATTTACACAAAAGGGGGTAATTTCATCTTGTAGCTTCAAAAATAATTCTAGCATATCTCCACTAGATATCCTCTAGATACTGGATCCAGCTGGAAATTTAGAAGAAAACTTTTTATTAAAGAAATGGAGTATTTGCGTAGCTAAATAGGGAGCAGAAGCTTTAGTACATAAACAAAAATGTTTAACTCATGATTCGGAACTTTTACACCAAAGAATTTTTTGGTAGTCTCTATCATTTTTCTTATTTTATTAGAAGATTTGAATGATTTTCCATATGCAGTTTTCGAAGAGGCGTCAAAAAACTACTTAGACTTTTCTGGTAGTCCTAGCAATTTTAAAAACAGGAACCCATTCAAGTTTGGTATTGCACGCTACCGGAATCCCATTTGCATGAACAACTTTTCCATCAGTTTACGCATGTAGTAGCGGTTTATGATATGGCACGGTTTATTGAATTCGGGATCAGAGGTAATTTGGATTATAGTAATATAATCATCAAGCTATGCAAGATAAGATTCTTAAGTTAGATATATTTTTAGACAATCCAGCCTGAGAATCATTTAATGGATCTACCGATAAGGACGGCTTTGTTCTAGCATTTTCTAGACCTGTGTGTATCACATTATTTGTCGAGTTTTACACATGGTCCCAAACACCAATTAACATGTCGGTCTGAAGGTATTAGACATTCCAGTAAAGGTATTAGACATTCGAATAATTGAATCGAGCTCAGTGCTAAATTGCTGTACTCTTAGGACTTAACTTATAAATTCGCTTAGTGGTTTTCCTATGAAGGATGTTAAAGCTTTGAAAAGTAAAGTTTTTATTAGCAAAACATGGAAAAAATGGAGTTTGGTTTCCACAGTGCTTCTGATAACAAGATTTTCTTTAGCAGACCTTCACAGTTGTGAAAAGTTTGGAATATTTTTCTGTGACCTCCTAAATGTCAGTCTATCTTTTGTCAGTTTTAGTATTAAAGTGACCAGTCACTATTTTGACGTCATGCTTCGATCGAATGCATCTATCAAACTATCAAACTATAAGACCGATCGATCATCTCAAAATCTAAGATCGATGTTTAAAACCGTACATAGTTGAACCACACATGTATACGAGTCTAACCTGTCGTATATAAAAATTATTCCAATTTATGCACTATACATCGGGGATGAATATTCTAAAGATAAAATTGACATGACGAAATTACCTTCAAAAAATTGTGTCTCCGCCAGAAATGTATTCAAATTGATTTCCAATGTAAATTTTTTTTTTTTAATGGAGAGACACGGGAAAAGCAAAAATTACACGAGGGAACATTCAATAATGTATCAACCCTTTCGTTTCAAAATCGATGTCATATACATTTTGATGGCATCAACATTTTCTTAATGTATCTTATGCATATAGATGTACATCTATTCCATTTATATTTCATCTCAAGATGTACATAGACAGATGCGGCATACGAGTAGGTATATTCCTCACCACCGATTTATATATGAGTAAAATGACGACATTTACCACAAGAAAATTCAAAATAAAATTCTGTTATCATAAATAATAGAAAAATGATGTCAACTTTTCATTTATTTTTTTTTCTGATCCCGATAATATGATAAAATAGTAAAAAAAAAATTTAAACAGGATATGAATTATTCACGAATGTGTATTTTGGAAAAATTCAAATTTATCCTTTTTCGGTTGTTTTGTTTTTTATTTGATTGATGCGAATTTTCTTTTTTTTATTGTGTTGAGTTGGCATTTTATTTTTATTTTTTGGAGATTTCAGGATTTTGTTTTTGTACGTTCGTCCTTTTCGATACATAAATATTTAACTAAATATGTATGTGCGACATTGACGTTCATACATAATATTTATACAGAAATATAACAGTTAAAAAAAAATTTTATGTTACATCATTTTATACGTCATATAAATTTAATTATCTGCGTCGAGGAAGATGAGGTGAGAGATACATTTTCAGCATCTCTCTAATTTAATCAATTTTCATTATTGCGTTATTGTTTTTTGGTACACAATTTTTTGTGCCAGCTAACCTTAAAAGCCTTGGAAAATATATAAAATTAATTATGTTGCATAGACACACATATACGTACATACACACCTGTCTTTAATTTTCTATTCCGTTGTTCGGGAGAAAATTGTAATGAAAAATTTCTTATACACCATAAATTTTTTTTATTTATGTACATAGACACATAAATACATATATACATATTTTATGTATCATTCGTTTATATACTTTATGTATATTATGTATATTTTACGAGGTAATAAAGCAACAAAACAAAAAAAAAAAAAAAGGGAAAATTTACTTCTTGTGGTTTTGTTTTAAGATGATTTTCTCTCTCCACCCACCTTCATGATAAAAACTCTATATACGTATACTGATAAAAAAAATTGGTTTTTTTATTACCATATATTGACAGTCAATAAAACTGTCATAAATAAAATTGATGTAATTGGTTGTACATATATAAATATCTGACATAAATTATAACGAAACTATTCACTGTGTGTAACCCCGCTACTCCCTACATTCCTGACGCTTGTGTTAATTATATTGTGTCGATTAGATAAGCCTCATAACGACGACTAACGCCGTTTTATTGCACCATCTATATTAAAAGTACAATGACGTTGTGCGTCGGCTCGTTTGGCAGCTCCTTGATATGTCAGTTGGTAATTCCGTTCAGCATCTGTACTTCTCATAGGACATTTACTTGCTTGTTTGATAGGTGTTTGTTTTGGTGGACCACATGGTGTCTCAACTTTTTTCTCTACAGCTGGTTTATCACATTTTTCATTTTCGTGATGTTTGCTTTTCTTATGTTTTGGAGCTTTCGCTTCTTTTGATTTTTGTTTAGCCTTGGCTGACAACTCCTTAAGCTCTTCCAAGGATGTTTCAAAATTGTGTATGTCCATTAAAAGTCGATGCCGGGTTTTACGAGCCGTGTCAATTTTTCGTTTCAGCACCATACGTTCTTGACACATTTTTGCAACGTGAGGTCGTCTTTGTGGTATTTCAGGGCACACGGCGGGACTCGCCTCTTTAGGAGGACACACATCTTTAGGGGGACACGCATCTTTAGGGGGACACGCATCTTTAGGGGGACACGCATCCTTAGGGGGACACGCATCTTTAGGAGGACACGCATCTTTAGGAGGACACGCATCTTTACGGGGACACGCACTCATTTTGATAATATTTCGAAAATAATAAATAAATTTAGACAACTAATTTGAATAATTTAGGAAATTTCAAACGAAATAGATTATCGAAAATAAATGAAAACTAAAATTTAATTAGCGGTGAACTAAGATTTAAAATTTTATTTTTTTTTGTAATTACATTTTTGTGCTATAATACTGAGGCTGGCTACTGGCATCACAATTACGGTGCTGTTTATATCTAACTTTACTTCTTTTCGACGCTGGTCTTAACGCAGTTGCAAACATTTCATATTATTTGCTGACACATCCGTAGAGTTAACAGAAGGCAGCCATTCCAAACATTTTATGAGGTTGTCCAACCAATTTTTTTCACGCATCATTAACATTCGAACAATGCGCAGCGTTGGCATTTGCACCCTTTTCCTTTAACTTACTTTTAACTTCTTCTTCTTGTTGCGCATAGGATGTCTCTAAATTGTATATGTCCATTAAAAGTCGATGCCGATTATTACGAGCCGTATCAATTTGTTGTTTCAATGCCATACGTTCCTGACACATTTCTGCAACGTGGGGTCTTTTTTGGGGTTTGTCAGGGCCCATGGCGGGACACGCATCTTTAGGTGGACTCGCATTTATAGGGGGACACGCGTTCTCAGGGGGACACGGATCTTTCGGGGGGCACGCATCTTTCGGGGGACACGCATCTTTAGGGGAACGCGCGTTCTTAGGGGGACCCTCATCTTTAGGGTGACACGCATGTTTAGGAGGACACGCATCTTTACGGGGACACGCACTCATTTTGATAATATTTCGAAAATAATAAATAAATTTAGACAACTAATTTGAATAATTTAGAAAATTTCAAACGAAATAGATTATCGAAAATAAATGAAAACTTAAATTTAATTAGCGGTGCACTAAGATTTAAAATTTTATTTTTATATAATTACATTCTTGCTGTATAATACTGAGTTTCGTCAATGGCATCACAATACTCTGAAGCGTCATGGTCTTCCCCAAAATCGTTACCATTGTCATCACATGGTGGCTGACGATTACGGTGGTGTTTATGTTTAGTTTTACTTTTTGGCGACGGTGGTTCGCATGCAGTTTTATACATTTCATTCGACGATGGATCGATCGCAGTGGCGTACAAGTCATTCGCTGACAAATTCATCGTAGAGTTAGCGGAAGGCTTCCATTCCAAACAATCTGGCTTTTTTGCAGGTGAACACTTGGTTTTTTGTTTTGCCTTTTTCTGATGTTGCCGAATAAATTCTTTTCGCTCTTCGTCAGCATTCTGACGATGCGCAGCTTTGTCCATTGCACCTTTTTTTTTAAAATCACTTCTTAATTTTTGTTTTTCCGCCCAACTCTGCTCTGGACAACGGCCCTGTTGTGGGGCTTCGGGTGGCCTGGGCGGTGGAGCATTAAAGTGTTCGAATACTTCTCGATGCCTTTTTATTTTATGTGGTTTCATCATACATTCCTTTTGATGTTGCTTGTCTTGTTCCGCCAACATTTGATTAACTAAATTATGTTGTTTTCTCGGTGGCACGTCACATGCCGGTATGTCATTTTCATCATTGTGTTTCGGTGGTGGGTTGGCCGCTATTTCTGCTAGTAAAACGTTGTAACGGTCTCGATTTGCTTTCAAAATTTTTTCAATTCTTTTTTTTTCGTGTAAGAGATCTTCGCGTCGTTTTTGACGGTCTTCTCTAGATAAACAACTTGACATTGTGAATTACGTAAATTTCGATAAAATATAACAACAAAAAAAATATGCAACAATAAATAATTTTTAGTCAAAAAGAAAAATTTATCGAAACTTGAAACTACAGCTATTGGAAAAACATTGCTTTGATTGGTTTCGTTTTGATTACTAGATCGTCGAACATTTTCATAATATTGAAGTTGTCAGTGCCAGACAGTTTTTTTTATATTTTCAGTTATATATCCAAAAATAAATTGTCAGAATGATAAAATGAGTTATATTTGCAGTTCTTGAAAGTTACACAATTACTCATCATTTTACTAAATTCTTGTTGCTCTTGAATGATTCTATTGACAAATCTGATATTTTGAAGTTGAATGCTTAAATTAATTTAAAATTCGAGTAGTACTGAAAACTGGCACAGTCAAGTCTAAAGTCAAGTCACAAGTGAAGTCAAAAATCAAGTCAAAAGTCAAGTCAAAAAATAAAACAAAAGTCAAGTCAAAAGTCAAGTCTAAAGTCAAGTCACAAGTCAAATTAAAAATCAAGTCAAAAGTCTAGTCAAAAGTCAAGTCAAAAGTCAAGTCAAAAGTCAAGTCAAAAGTTAAGTCAAAAGTTAAGTCAAAGTCAAGTCAAAAGTCAAGTCAAAAGTCAAGTCACAAGTCAAGTCAAAAGTCAAGTCAGAAGACAAGTCAAAAGTCAAATCAAAAGTCAAGTCAAAAGCCAAGTCAAACCATAAAAAGTTTAAACTTTCGTCTCACAAGTTAAGTCAAAAGTAAAATGTAAAATGTAAAATGTAAAATGTAAAATATAAAATGTAAAATGTAAAATGTAAAATGTAAAATGTAAAATGTAAAATGTAAAATGTAAAATGTAAAATGTAAAATGTAAAATGTAAAATGTAAAATGTAAAATGTAAAATGTAAAATGTAAAATGTAAAATGTAAAATGTAAAATGTAAAATGTAAAATGTAAAATGTAAAATGTAAAATGTAAAATGTAAAATGTAAAATGTAAAATGTAAAATGTAAAATGTAAAATGTAAAATGTAAAATGTAAAATGTAAAATGTAAAATGTAAAATGTAAAATGTAAAATGTAAAATGTAAAATGTAAAATGTAAAATGTAAAATGTAAAATGTAAAATGTAAAATGTAAAATGTAAAATGTAAAATGTAAAATGTAAAATGTAAAATGTAAAATGTAAAATGTAAAATGTAAAATGTAAAATGTAAAATGTAAAATGTAAAATGTAAAATGTAAAATGTAAAATGTAAAATGTAAAATGTAAAATGTAAAATGTAAAATGTAAAATGTAAAATGTAAAATGTAAAATGTAAAATGTAAAATGTAAAATGTAAAATGTAAAATGTAAAATGTAAAATGTAAAATGTAAAATGTAAAATGTAAAATGTAAAATGTAAAATGTAAAATGTAAAATGTAAAATGTAAAATGTAAAATGTAAAATGTAAAATGTAAAATGTAAAATGTAAAATGTAAAATGTAAAATGTAAAATGTAAAATGTAAAATGTAAAATGTAAAATGTAAAATGTAAAATGTAAAATGTAAAATGTAAAATGTAAAATGTAAAATGTAAAATGTAAAATGTAAAATGTAAAATGTAAAATGTAAAATGTAAAATGTAAAATGTAAAATGTAAAATGTAAAATGTAAAATGTAAAATGTAAAATGTAAAATGTAAAATGTAAAATGTAAAATGTAAAATGTAAAATGTAAAATGTAAAATGTAAAATGTAAAATGTAAAATGTAAAATGTAAAATGTAAAATGTAAAATGTAAAATGTAAAATGTAAAATGTAAAATGTAAAATGTAAAATGTAAAATGTAAAATGTAAAATGTAAAATGTAAAATGTAAAATGTAAAATGTAAAATGTAAAATGTAAAATGTAAAATGTAAAATGTAAAATGTAAAATGTAAAATGTAAAATGTAAAATGTAAAATGTAAAATGTAAAATGTAAAATGTAAAATGTAAAATGTAAAATGTAAAATGTAAAATGTAAAATGTAAAATGTAAAATGTAAAATGTAAAATGTAAAATGTAAAATGTAAAATGTAAAATGTAAAATGTAAAATGTAAAATGTAAAATGTAAAATGTAAAATGTAAAATGTAAAATGTAAAATGTAAAATGTAAAATGTAAAATGTAAAATGTAAAATGTAAAATGTAAAATGTAAAATGTAAAATGTAAAATGTAAAATGTAAAATGTAAAATGTAAAATGTAAAATGTAAAATGTAAAATGTAAAATGTAAAATGTAAAATGTAAAATGTAAAATGTAAAATGTAAAATGTAAAATGTAAAATGTAAAATGTAAAATGTAAAATGTAAAATGTAAAATGTAAAATGTAAAATGTAAAATGTAAAATGTAAAATGTAAAATGTAAAATGTAAAATGTAAAATGTAAAATGTAAAATGTAAAATGTAAAATGTAAAATGTAAAATGTAAAATGTAAAATGTAAAATGTAAAATGTAAAATGTAAAATGTAAAATGTAAAATGTAAAATGTAAAATGTAAAATGTAAAATGTAAAATGTAAAATGTAAAATGTAAAATGTAAAATGTAAAATGTAAAATGTAAAATGTAAAATGTAAAATGTAAAATGTAAAATGTAAAATGTAAAATGTAAAATGTAAAATGTAAAATGTAAAATGTAAAATGTAAAATGTAAAATGTAAAATGTAAAATGTAAAATGTAAAATGTAAAATGTAAAATGTAAAATGTAAAATGTAAAATGTAAAATGTAAAATGTAAAATGTAAAATGTAAAATGTAAAATGTAAAATGTAAAATGTAAAATGTAAAATGTAAAATGTAAAATGTAAAATGTAAAATGTAAAATGTAAAATGTAAAATGTAAAATGTAAAATGTAAAATGTAAAATGTAAAATGTAAAATGTAAAATGTAAAATGTAAAATGTAAAATGTAAAATGTAAAATGTAAAATGTAAAATGTAAAATGTAAAATGTAAAATGTAAAATGTAAAATGTAAAATGTAAAATGTAAAATGTAAAATGTAAAATGTAAAATGTAAAATGTAAAATGTAAAATGTAAAATGTAAAATGTAAAATGTAAAATGTAAAATGTAAAATGTAAAATGTAAAATGTAAAATGTAAAATGTAAAATGTAAAATGTAAAATGTAAAATGTAAAATGTAAAATGTAAAATGTAAAATGTAAAATGTAAAATGTAAAATGTAAAATGTAAAATGTAAAATGTAAAATGTAAAATGTAAAATGTAAAATGTAAAATGTAAAATGTAAAATGTAAAATGTAAAATGTAAAATGTAAAATGTAAAATGTAAAATGTAAAATGTAAAATGTAAAATGTAAAATGTAAAATGTAAAATGTAAAATGTAAAATGTAAAATGTAAAATGTAAAATGTAAAATGTAAAATGTAAAATGTAAAATGTAAAATGTAAAATGTAAAATGTAAAATGTAAAATGTAAAATGTAAAATGTAAAATGTAAAATGTAAAATGTAAAATGTAAAATGTAAAATGTAAAATGTAAAATGTAAAATGTAAAATGTAAAATGTAAAATGTAAAATGTAAAATGTAAAATGTAAAATGTAAAATGTAAAATGTAAAATGTAAAATGTAAAATGTAAAATGTAAAATGTAAAATGTAAAATGTAAAATGTAAAATGTAAAATGTAAAATGTAAAATGTAAAATGTAAAATGTAAAATGTAAAATGTAAAATGTAAAATGTAAAATGTAAAATGTAAAATGTAAAATGTAAAATGTAAAATGTAAAATGTAAAATGTAAAATGTAAAATGTAAAATGTAAAATGTAAAATGTAAAATGTAAAATGTAAAATGTAAAATGTAAAATGTAAAATGTAAAATGTAAAATGTAAAATGTAAAATGTAAAATGTAAAATGTAAAATGTAAAATGTAAAATGTAAAATGTAAAATGTAAAATGTAAAATGTAAAATGTAAAATGTAAAATGTAAAATGTAAAATGTAAAATGTAAAATGTAAAATGTAAAATGTAAAATGTAAAATGTAAAATGTAAAATGTAAAATGTAAAATGTAAAATGTAAAATGTAAAATGTAAAATGTAAAATGTAAAATGTAAAATGTAAAATGTAAAATGTAAAATGTAAAATGTAAAATGTAAAATGTAAAATGTAAAATGTAAAATGTAAAATGTAAAATGTAAAATGTAAAATGTAAAATGTAAAATGTAAAATGTAAAATGTAAAATGTAAAATGTAAAATGTAAAATGTAAAATGTAAAATGTAAAATGTAAAATGTAAAATGTAAAATGTAAAATGTAAAATGTAAAATGTAAAATGTAAAATGTAAAATGTAAAATGTAAAATGTAAAATGTAAAATGTAAAATGTAAAATGTAAAATGTAAAATGTAAAATGTAAAATGTAAAATGTAAAATGTAAAATGTAAAATGTAAAATGTAAAATGTAAAATGTAAAATGTAAAATGTAAAATGTAAAATGTAAAATGTAAAATGTAAAATGTAAAATGTAAAATGTAAAATGTAAAATGTAAAATGTAAAATGTAAAATGTAAAATGTAAAATGTAAAATGTAAAATGTAAAATGTAAAATGTAAAATGTAAAATGTAAAATGTAAAATGTAAAATGTAAAATGTAAAATGTAAAATGTAAAATGTAAAATGTAAAATGTAAAATGTAAAATGTAAAATGTAAAATGTAAAATGTAAAATGTAAAATGTAAAATGTAAAATGTAAAATGTAAAATGTAAAATGTAAAATGTAAAATGTAAAATGTAAAATGTAAAATGTAAAATGTAAAATGTAAAATGTAAAATGTAAAATGTAAAATGTAAAATGTAAAATGTAAAATGTAAAATGTAAAATGTAAAATGTAAAATGTAAAATGTAAAATGTAAAATGTAAAATGTAAAATGTAAAATGTAAAATGTAAAATGTAAAATGTAAAATGTAAAATGTAAAATGTAAAATGTAAAATGTAAAATGTAAAATGTAAAATGTAAAATGTAAAATGTAAAATGTAAAATGTAAAATGTAAAATGTAAAATGTAAAATGTAAAATGTAAAATGTAAAATGTAAAATGTAAAATGTAAAATGTAAAATGTAAAATGTAAAATGTAAAATGTAAAATGTAAAATGTAAAATGTAAAATGTAAAATGTAAAATGTAAAATGTAAAATGTAAAATGTAAAATGTAAAATGTAAAATGTAAAATGTAAAATGTAAAATGTAAAATGTAAAATGTAAAATGTAAAATGTAAAATGTAAAATGTAAAATGTAAAATGTAAAATGTAAAATGTAAAATGTAAAATGTAAAATGTAAAATGTAAAATGTAAAATGTAAAATGTAAAATGTAAAATGTAAAATGTAAAATGTAAAATGTAAAATGTAAAATGTAAAATGTAAAATGTAAAATGTAAAATGTAAAATGTAAAATGTAAAATGTAAAATGTAAAATGTAAAATGTAAAATGTAAAATGTAAAATGTAAAATGTAAAATGTAAAATGTAAAATGTAAAATGTAAAATGTAAAATGTAAAATGTAAAATGTAAAATGTAAAATGTAAAATGTAAAATGTAAAATGTAAAATGTAAAATGTAAAATGTAAAATGTAAAATGTAAAATGTAAAATGTAAAATGTAAAATGTAAAATGTAAAATGTAAAATGTAAAATGTAAAATGTAAAATGTAAAATGTAAAATGTAAAATGTAAAATGTAAATGTAAAATGTAAAATGTAAAATGTAAAATGTAAAATGTAAAATGTAAAATGTAAAATGTAAAATGTAAAATGTAAAATGTAAAATGTAAAATGTAAAATGTAAAATGTAAAATGTAAAATGTAAATGTAAAATGTAAAATGTAAAATGTAAAATGTAAAATGTAAAATGTAAAATGTAAAATGTAAAATGTAAAATGTAAAATGTAAAATGTAAAATGTAAAATGTAAAATGTAAAATGTAAAATGTAAAATGTAAATGTAAAATGTAAAATGTAAAATGTAAAATGTAAAATGTAAAATGTAAAATGTAAAATGTAAAATGTAAAATGTAAAATGTAAAATGTAAAATGTAAAATGTAAAATGTAAAATGTAAAATGTAAAATGTAAAATGTAAAATGTAAAATGTAAAATGTAAAATGTAAAATGTAAAATGTAAAATGTAAAATGTAAATGTAAAATGTAAAATGTAATGTAAAATGTAAAATGTAAAATGTAAAATGTAAAATGTAAAATGTAAAATGTAAAATGTAAAATGTAAATGTAAAATGTAAAATGTAAAATGTAAAATGTAAAATGTAAAATGTAAAATGTAAAATGTAAAATGTAAATGTAAAATGTAAAATGTAAAATGTAAAATGTAAAATGTAAAATGTAAAATGTAATGTAAATGTAAAATGTAAAATGTAAAATGATGTAAAATGTAAAATGTAAAATGTAAAATGTAAAATGTAAAATGTAAAATGTAAAATGTAAAATGTAAAATGTAAAATGTAAAATGTAAAATGTAAAATGTAAAATGTAAAATGTAAAATGTAAAATGTAAAATGTAAAATGTAAAATGTAAAATGTAAAATGTAAAATGTAAAATGTAAAATGTAAAATGTAAAATGTAAAATGTAAAATGTAAAATGTAAAATGTAAAATGTAAAATGTAAAATGTAAAATGTAAAATGTAAAATGTAAAATGTAAAATGTAAAATGTAAAATGTAAAATGTAAAATGTAAAATGTAAAATGTAAAATGTAAAATGTAAAATGTAATGTAAAATGTAAAATGTAAAATGTAAAATGTAAAATGTAAAATGTAAAATGTAAAATGTAAAATGTAAAATGTAAAATGTAAAATGTAAAATGTAAAATGTAAAATGTAAAATGTAAAATGTAAAATGTAAATGTAAAATGTAAAATGTAAAATGTAAAATGTAAAATGTAAAATGTAAAATGTAAAATGTAAAATGTAAAATGTAAAATGTAAAATGTAAAATGTAAAATGTAAAATGTAAAATGTAAAATGTAAAATGTAAAATGTAAAATGTAAAATGTAAAATGTAAAATGTAAAATGTAAAATGTAAAATGTAAAATGTAAAATGTAAAATGTAAAATGTAAATGTAAATGTAAAATGTAAAATGTAAAATGTAAAATGTAAAATGTAAAATGTAAAATGTAAAATGTAAAATGTAAAATGTAAAATGTAAAATGTAAAATGTAAAATGTAAAATGTAAAATGTAAAATGTAAAATGTAAAATGTAAAATGTAAAATGTAAAATGTAAAATGTAAAATGTAAAATGTAAAATGTAAAATGTAAAATGTAAAATGTAAAATGTAAAATGTAAAATGTAAAATGTAAAATGTAAAATGTAAAATGTAAAATGTAAAATGTAAAATGTAAAATGTAAAATGTAAAATGTAAAATGTAAAATGTAAAATGTAAAATGTAAAATGTAAAATGTAAAATGTAAAATGTAAAATGTAAAATGTAAAATGTAAAATGTAAAATGTAAAATGTAAAATGTAAAATGTAAAATGTAAAATGTAAAATGTAAAATGTAAAATGTAAAATGTAAAATGTAAAATGTAAAATGTAAAATGTAAAATGTAAAATGTAAAATGTAAAATGTAAAATGTAAAATGTAAAATGTAAAATGTAAAATGTAAAATGTAAAATGTAAAATGTAAAATGTAAAATGTAAAATGTAAAATGTAAAATGTAAAATGTAAAATGTAAAATGTAAAATGTAAAATGTAAAATGTAAAATGTAAAATGTAAAATGTAAAATGTAAAATGTAAAATGTAAAATGTAAAATGTAAAATGTAAAATGTAAAATGTAAAATGTAAAATGTAAAATGTAAAATGTAAAATGTAAAATGTAAAATGTAAAATGTAAAATGTAAAATGTAAAATGTAAAATGTAAAATGTAAAATGTAAAATGTAAAATGTAAAATGTAAAATGTAAAATGTAAAATGTAAAATGTAAAATGTAAAATGTAAAATGTAAAATGTAAAATGTAAAATGTAAAATGTAAAATGTAAAATGTAAAATGTAAAATGTAAAATGTAAAATGTAAAATGTAAAATGTAAAATGTAAAATGTAAAATGTAAAATGTAAAATGTAAAATGTAAAATGTAAAATGTAAAATGTAAAATGTAAAATGTAAAATGTAAAATGTAAAATGTAAAATGTAAAATGTAAAATGTAAAATGTAAAATGTAAAATGTAAAATGTAAAATGTAAAATGTAAAATGTAAAATGTAAAATGTAAAATGTAAAATGTAAAATGTAAAATGTAAAATGTAAAATGTAAAATGTAAAATGTAAAATGTAAAATGTAAAATGTAAAATGTAAAATGTAAAATGTAAAATGTAAAATGTAAAATGTAAAATGTAAAATGTAAAATGTAAAATGTAAAATGTAAAATGTAAAATGTAAAATGTAAAATGTAAAATGTAAAATGTAAAATGTAAAATGTAAAATGTAAAATGTAAAATGTAAAATGTAAAATGTAAAATGTAAAATGTAAAATGTAAAATGTAAAATGTAAAATGTAAAATGTAAAATGTAAAATGTAAAATGTAAAATGTAAAATGTAAAATGTAAAATGTAAAATGTAAAATGTAAAATGTAAAATGTAAAATGTAAAATGTAAAATGTAAAATGTAAAATGTAAAATGTAAAATGTAAAATGTAAAATGTAAAATGTAAAATGTAAAATGTAAAATGTAAAATGTAAAATGTAAAATGTAAAATGTAAAATGTAAAATGTAAAATGTAAAATGTAAAATGTAAAATGTAAAATGTAAAATGTAAAATGTAAAATGTAAAATGTAAAATGTAAAATGTAAAATGTAAAATGTAAAATGTAAAATGTAAAATGTAAAATGTAAAATGTAAAATGTAAAATGTAAAATGTAAAATGTAAAATGTAAAATGTAAAATGTAAAATGTAAAATGTAAAATGTAAAATGTAAAATGTAAAATGTAAAATGTAAAATGTAAAATGTAAAATGTAAAATGTAAAATGTAAAATGTAAAATGTAAAATGTAAAATGTAAAATGTAAAATGTAAAATGTAAAATGTAAAATGTAAAATGTAAAATGTAAAATGTAAAATGTAAAATGTAAAATGTAAAATGTAAAATGTAAAATGTAAAATGTAAAATGTAAAATGTAAAATGTAAAATGTAAAATGTAAAATGTAAAATGTAAAATGTAAAATGTAAAATGTAAAATGTAAAATGTAAAATGTAAAATGTAAAATGTAAAATGTAAAATGTAAAATGTAAAATGTAAAATGTAAAATGTAAAATGTAAAATGTAAAATGTAAAATGTAAAATGTAAAATGTAAAATGTAAAATGTAAAATGTAAAATGTAAAATGTAAAATGTAAAATGTAAAGTGTAAAATGTAAAATGTAAAATGTAAAATGTTTCAATATCTTAAGTGACAATTAATGAAATGGCTTCATATTATCTTAAATTAGAGGTTTAGGTAGAGGGAAGTGGAAATGGAGGGAAAATGAAGTATTGCTAAACATATCAAATAAAATGACAATAATACAGCACTGGTGATTGATCCCACCAAATATCTAAAAATATATTTTGGTATTGATTTTATCTCGTACCTGATGATAGATACATAAATACACATAAAACAAAGGGTGGCTTTGTGAAATATTTTAATTGTGAAAATGATTAGACGAGACGAGGGATGAGGTACTCAAATATATTTTCGTATAACATAATTTAAGGGGTTATTTAGGTAGATTTCATTTTTCTAACAAAAAATATGAATGTTGTTTGATTGGACTAAACAAAACTTTTGTTTTCTGTCTGAAAAGGGTAAACAGCATAATCATCTCATTCTCAACCGCACTAACTAAGTTGGATTTAAAAGACTTAAAAATAAATAATTTCACCATGAACCCGCATATTGTAAAATGACAAAAATATGAAAAATTTAAAATAAGTGGGAAATGGGTGGGACGCGATTATCCCAAATCACGTTCTAACCATATAATACATGAATAAACGAATAAATCTTTATAGACTGACTCGAAACAATGCAGCTTTCATATTTCGGTATAATAATATCGTAATCGAATGGAACGAGTTGTGTATAAACGTATTTGTGTATAAACGTATATACGTAGGTACAGCAACAACAAAAAACGAGACCTTTTAAAATTTTATTGGAAACATTTCGAAACGTAATAATATTTATAGCAGTTACAATCTTAGAATTTGTAAACAGCATCCAAAATCTAATATAAACATATACAACAATACCGTATACGTAAAAAAAAGAAACATAAATAAATCTTTATTAAATTTATTTTTACGAACAAAACCATTTTTTTTTTGGAAAATTGGAAAATTGGAAAATTAAGTTTAATGTTTGAATTTTGAATTAAAATAATAATGATAAAAATAATAACAGAGAATAGAAAATGTATATAAATCTTATATACATACATACATACATATACATACCTGGACTTTAAAGTGATTTTTTTTTTGTATTTTTTCCAGGGAGGGAAAAACTAACCATGGAATGAGGAAAATTGTTATTTATGTTGTTTTTCTGAATAGAATATTTTATTTATAAAAAAAATAATTTCATTTTTATGGACAAAATGGATGGAATACAAATGGCCTCATTTTAAAGTGTATGTTTGTGCGATGACTGAGTGTATGTGTGTGTGTGTATTAGGTGCAAAATTAGACACATACTATATAAAGAAACCGAATTAGAATTCAACATAAATCTTATAAATCATAATAAATTTTACGTAACATAAATATCCACCCCGTTCAAACTAATTTATCTTCTCGTGCAACATTTAGACACAAAAAAATATGCCTCCATATATGAAAATGGGAAATTTTTTTTTTTATCATAACACACATTTGCGATATATATATTATGTACATATTATAAAAAAAATGCTATAAGGAAACGAAAAAATAAAAGTGGGCAGTTCCATAATTTTCCAGATAGCATATAAAAAATAATATAAAAACGGAAAATGAAAAAAAAAAGGAAAACTAATATTTTCATTTTTTTATATGCTGCTATACAAAAGTTGTCTGATATTAGATATGGAGGCGTATCCTTTTTTTTATGATATGATATCATATTTTACGGGGATATTTTATGTTTTCCAACCATATCGTATTTATATATGGTATATGATTGTTTTTCTAGCTCTTGGAAAATATCTACAAGCAAAAAAAAAAAAACCGACTAACTAACTATACGCAGAGGAAAGCACAAAAAAAAAAACGTTACAAAATGAAAATGAAGAAGAGGCTATAAAAACACAACTGGAAAAGGTTAACGTTAGTTTTTCATTTTGTTGTTGTTGTTATTTTTTTATCATAATCATGTATAAATAAATAAAAGGAAAACTCAACGTTCAACATCACATAAGACAAACATATTCTTATCAATTTTACTTTTTTGTATTCACTGTTGTTTGGCTATGGCATAAAAATGCGCAAGATAGAAGATAATTTATTGTACCGTCAAAATACAATTAGAGATAAATTAAAATATGAATGGGTTATGAAGTGAACCGGTTTTGCTAGTCCAAACTATTACTAACATGGTCCATATTGAGAAATTTAAAAAATTGTAAACATTCATATTTTAATAGACTGCCATGGAAAGTATAAGAAAAATTTCTATTCTGTTATTTCACTTTAGTATAATTGAATTAGACAAATACTGCTATATGTTAAAAAAAAGAGGTGCCTCTTTTTTCAAAACCAAGAGAGTTATTTTAATGTTTTAGACGGTGAATAGTACCTATAGGTATATAGAGCACATAAAAAAGCGAAAGGTAATTGATCTGCTGGTTTTTTTCATTTGAGCTGCGTTTGTGTCTAATTGCCAATTGTTACTATCACTATTATTCGTAATAGCTAAAGACCTTCTAATTATTCGAGTTTCATAACTTTGTTATAAATAATTCCAAGAGATGACACTACCATATAGTGTTGTAGGATTATTGCGCTAGATGCCACTAATGAGCTATTTTCTTTGTCAAAATTGTAATTTTTTTCTATATTTCTAAACTGACGAGGTCGTGACCTGCTGAACCATTTTACGTGGATGATCTACTTACCGTACTATAAATTCAAATACTACTGTCGTCCGCAATAGAGCTAAAAAAACGAAACCTCAACTATTTTACAGATAGTTGGTAAGTTAAGAAAATGATGTTGTAATTCTTCCAAAATCCTATAAAAGACATCTCACCTGAACAAAGAGACTCAGCTAAAATTAGACGAAAATGACATGATCTAAAGACTAGGAATATGGTGGTGTCAATTGTTTGACTACTTCAAGTTCTTCGTAAACTTAAACTAAATTTCAACATTATTGAAACGAGTAATATTCTCACAGATCATGCGGCAATTAAAATGGATGGGGATCAATTAATGCCTCAGAATTGCACACTCAATGACAGAGATTTCTAAAAAACTTCATCATTCTCGGTACATTTATAATCGATCACCACTTATTCAACACAACCGAACTATTTAGTAACAAATACATGGATAATTACGTAACTCTACTATTAATCGTTGCGTCTCCGTTCAAATCTTGCACCCAAAGTCTAGAGTAGCTAGGCTCAAGAAGCCATCGTTATCCCACCTCAAAATATGTATATAGTTAGAATAGGTTTCCGAAAATCTAAACTTTCATGTGGATCAAACATTTTATTGGTTCAACTCAGCAACAACACTTCAATGGATAAAATCATGACCAGCCTATCCACATGGAAAACTTTTGTGACACCGAAGCTCCAATTTTGCAGACCACTAAAACTCGTTGAGTTAGATCGAGCACACAATACTAATATTCAACTCTGTAATCACTGTCGCTTTCCATGAATAACAATCACATAATTCGAGTTGAAGGCCAATGTCATACCACATTTCTAAATATCCCATTCTTTTACCTAACACTCATCAAATTACAATAACATTAATTATTTTTTACTAAAGGAAGCTGCTTTACGCTGGTCTTTACGTCTTCCTGGGCACCGTTCGACAGTATTATAGGCCCTTATACGGTAAGATCGTCTGCAAGAAGATTCACCGAGAAGGAATGTTTCCTTGCTTGACCCTCGACCAACTGCTATGACCTTTCTACGTGGTGATTGTAGATTTTACTGGACTGTTTTTTAGCCACTATCGCATTCAAGGTAAGCCACTGACGAAGACATATTTATAGCTTTTGTGGCGAAACAATCGTCACGAATGGAATGCTTAAAACGATTTGTGGTCACCCAAAGGCTATATGCCAATTCTCCGATAAAGAGATTAATTTTATCGGTGTTAACTCAGAGTAGCGTGAAGGGAAGGAGTAAAAAACAAAGGATATGGAATACTCACTATGGAAAGCAGCAAAAAAAATAAATAGACTAAAAATGGAAATACCTCCAATCAAAACAAGCGATGGGAGATAGTCTAGAATACAAGTGCAAAGTAAAAAGCTGATTTATTTTCTGTGCTCTTGGAAGAAACATTCCAGCCTTTGTGAAAATGTGATTAGATGAAATGATTATCTGGTTATAAAGGTTGTCACACTAAAAGAACTTAAAACTGATCAACAACCTAAAATCCAATAAAGCTCTATGGTATGACCTCATAACACTTCCAGTAAGTAAAGAGCTTAGAAAGATAGAAAATCATAATGACCCATCTCACTTTTTCCAGAGATTTCGAAATTGTTCAAGAAACTACAGGTCTTAAAAGATTAAAAAAAATTATAGAGCAAAGAAATCTTATCTCACAACACCAGTTCAGAATCAGAGAGAAACTTTCAATCATAGAACAAGTCCATAAAATTACTGAAGTTTTATAGAGAGTATACATTCTATAGAAAAGAAGAAGGTATGCTCCGACCGAAACTTTGTCTAATCGAAACTTTTGTTGAGGACTAAAACTTTCTAGTAAAATATAAAGTGGAATACTCTGAGCTCGAATCGCTTGGAGAGTGTTAATAATACCATACAACTCCCCAGGAGTAATATGAGCAAAGAAGAAACTATTTATGAGATTTCCATTTTCGGCAGTGACAATATTACGAAGCTGTGCGGAAGGGAAACCAGCTGGAGAAGCACCATTATGTCATTTGCTTTTTTTTATGTCAGTTGCTCGAACCTAAACGCGCTAGTAAGGTGTTTAATTTCGGACGGTAATTCATTAAATTTTAGCATTCCACGATACAATATATTGGTATTTGAAACATTGGTTCTAAAAGGTCTTACAATAAAATGAGATTTTTTCCTAATGCTGTGGTCGTACTGACTATGTACATTGATCAATTAAAAATTGAGTTTAATTTGGTTATGAGTTATTTTGCTAATTAGTATTAGTAATTCTTTTTTACCTAAGAAAGTTAATGACTGAAACAAAAAGTTTGCTGGATATCATCCTCATCCGAATTTCTATTTTTAAATACTATATACTTTGATTTTCTATAGTTCAAAGATAAGTGATTTATATGAAACCAATGATTTAATGTTTCTAAATCGTTTTTAATATTTTCAAGAAGGTTTTCAATCGATTCTGCCTTGTACATGATTACATAATCATCAGCATAAAGCTGAATTTCGCCTTCAAGTTTGCTAAGCACTATATATCGTTAATATATATATATTAAAAAGGGTTGGGCATAATATGGATCCTTGAGATACACCTATGTTTAATTTCTGTTCTTCACTTATACTGTTTATATATTTTAACAAATTGGCTCCTGTTTTTTAGATAACTTTTAAATAAGTTTATTTGTTCTGGAGTAAATCCTTACCTAGTCAGTTTTAGCAGTAGCATGTCAGCGTTAACTGTATCAAATGCTGTACGTAAATCTAAAAATAGATTTGCACAGTACAGTTTTTTGTCAATATTTCTGCTTATAAAATCCGTGAAGTACTTGAATTTAAAGTGAAACCAAACTGACTCTTACTAACGACATTGTTTGAAGATAAAAATAGTTGTAAACGGTTAAGTATTACTTTTTCATAAATCTTAGACAATGCGCTTAGAATAGAAATTGGTCTATAGTTGGCTACGTCTGTTTCATCACCAGATTTATAAATTGGTATTACTTTGGCTGTCTATGCAATCTGGAAAAAGCCCTTTATTAATTGAACTATTTATGTGATCTATAAGTAGAGGGGTAGTATAGTTAACAGTGAACTGGAGGACTTTTGCCGAAATATTATCGATACCAATTGCTGTGTTTTGGAGTTTATAGCTTATTTGTTAAATAAAGCTAAAATGGATGAGAAATATTATAGGTTAGGTAGGCAAAATCATTTAAGTTTAGTTGATTGAAATGACGTGCAATTGTTGTAGTGCAAGTAATCATTAAAGCAATCTGCAATCGCTTTTTCTTCGGTTAGAAATGTATTCCCAGATTTAATTGAGGTAACAGTTTTCTTGTTTCCATTAATTCTATTGAATATAATTAAGTTGATTAAAATGTTTCCAAAGTTCTTTTGGTTTATTAATGTTTTCGCTTACATATCTTAAATTTCTCGCACGTTTAGCTTTTTTAATTTTTGAAGCTACCAAAGCACTTAGAGTTTTATATCTATCAGCTAAAAAAATGTTATCTTTAAAATTATTTTTCAGCTTAAAGAATTTTTCCCGCTCTTTAACCAGATTTTGTATTTCAGAAGTTATCCAAGGGACATCTAAGAATTAGATTCCGGCGATATTCATTTAGATACTTCTCTAGCATACCCAGACAATTACTAATAGAGCTTTTCTGTGACCGTAAAGTCCAATAATATTCATATTACAATCAACAAGTTTAATATCCACTGCCTGACAAAAGTCAAAATCTTCAAAAAATATTTTTACTATACTCTTATGTTTGTTTTTACAAAAATTACCACCATTCTGTTTGAAAAAAAGCCATTATATTGCATAAGATTGAACAATTTATTCTCGTCTTCCACCAGCCAAATCTCCGTAAAGATAATAATATCGAGGCTAAACTGTAGACTATCAAGTAATATTTCTATGTTATTCAATTTATTTCTTATACTTCGTATATTTATGTATGTATAGAATTCGGAGATCTGCGTTATCGACAGAAATATTGTTCGATAAAGTTGTTTAGTGTGTTTGACAGATTGTAAACAAATTTCAACATCACTCACCACTAAAATGAAATATAATTTTGACTGTAAGTATTAACCAAAATATCATATAAAATAAGATTATGTAACTAATATTTAAAACTTTGTTATAAACGATTAACTGTCTCCTTTTAGGAACTATATACATTGTAATAAAAAAGAAAACAATCGAATACCATAGCCACTGGATAGTGAAAATTCAACTGTAAAAATTTTGTGCTTTGTAGTAATTACAGTATATAAATGTGAAAATAATTAAATTTGAAATAAAAATAAAAATAGTAATAGCAATCAAACTATTTTGAATATTAACAAAAATAAAATTAAAATTAATTGAATGTTTCTGGATTAATGTTGTTTGCCAATAACAGCTTATTGATGTCATTATAGAACAAAATACGGCCTTTTCCTCTTTTCGAAAGTAAATTACAGACTTGCTTATCCAAAAATATTTCTAATTTATAGTTTTGTTGACTATCCGGGCCTCTCTATATAGATTAAGCCTATGCGGTGTCAAGTGATCTCTGAGTATATTTGCCTATCTACTGGTAAATTATAATCCACCTGACTTAAGAAAATTATCTTCTTTTTCTTTTTTTCCTTTACTTTAATTTTAGCTTGTTGATCCTTAAATGTTACTAAAAGCTTATTATCAATTCGGTCATCTCCAGGCGCTCTATTACGACGGCATTTTTATTTCAAATACTGCACATGCGCAACATTTTCAATGCATTCGAAACATTCCAGTGTATTAAGAATTTTTTTTGTTTTTCCCACGGTTCCTACCTCTTCAATAGGTAAACCAGCTATGATAAGATTACATGCTCGTTTTTCTTGATGGAATTCATCTACAGCTGATTCCAGATTACTTATCTGATCTTGCTGATTTTTATTTGTCACGTTAGATGCTTTTAGGAGTTGAAGAAGTTCTTTATTTTTATCTACAACCCTTTTGTATTCTTTGGATAGTCTTTCAAATTCAGCAGGCATAAACTCTTGCGACTTTTTAATTTCGGCCATCATTACCTTCATTTCATTAAATTCTTCATCGTGTTTTTGTAGCTTACCCATTATATTAGCGCTACCCACATTGTTTCTTTGACATACGTCAGAGCAAAACCAATAGGGCTCAGTAGCCTTTCTGGTGATATGAGAATGTAACCGAACATGTTAAGTTTGCTTTATATTTTGGATACTGATCCGCAAGTTCAAAATAAAACATTTTCCTAAATTCTTTCTACTAAAAACTTTTGTTTTATCTTAGAAAACTATTTTATCATTAAATTATGCAAATAAACGCTCTATAAATATTATTAATCGATTTTTAAATGAAAGGATTATAATTTTACGTATATTCAATTCGACAGTTTTGACAGTCGTAAACCGAACCAAATTCGTTTTTGGATCACAAATGGTGAACATTTCGTAAATACATCCTGAATAACTTCAGCCTAACTTTTCATTTTTCTTCTGTTGGTAATAAATTATACAAGTTATCCATCCCATACAAAAAATTATTATAAATTTTGAGTGAGTTCGTTGCATGAACGCAAAATTCGAATAGAATTCGATGATTCATTTTGTTAGATAAATAAATTTGTTAATGTTGTTGTTTATTCACAGATCGTCTTAGTGTTTCAAAAACAAATTAATCTAGCGTTTCCAGTACCACATACTGTATAGGAATTGAGTTTAAAGAATAATTAAATTGTTTAAAAATAAACCAAATAATCGACATTATAGCCCTGCTCAATAAAAACATCCATTTCTATTGACATTAAGTTGAAAACAAATTGTGAAACAATCAAAATACAGTCAATAATAGCAACAACAATTTCAAAGTTAGCCTGAAGTTATCCCAAACGTTCGTAAATAAACGGATAACTTTCGAGTTAGTCGATGTTCGAGTTAGCCGAAGTTATTCAGGATCTATTAACGAAAATGCCTATTAAAATGTAGGTGCACAATATTTTGTATTTAGTGGTTGGTAGCAGTGAAATATTCAAATACCGAACTCATCCAAAACCAAAATAAAACAACTAATTAACATGTTTGTATTTGAATTTATCTAGTCGTCGTTTGTTAAAACTTCAAATGACATATAAATAGTGTTTCAATAAGCACCGCGTCGATTAAAATTTTTTGACAGATAATTTCATAACAAGATGGATGTTTTTTTGACAAAAAAAAAGATTTTAATTTTGAGTAGTACCATACCAATTTTTAATGTAATTTTGCATGGTTCCTATAAGCAGCGGTAATACCAACCTCAAGGATTTATTTTGTAAATATTTGTGTCGTTTCATAAGACATGATCTGATCTTAATCAGATCAAACGTCAAGAAATGCGGCTAATATGTGCTAACAAAAAAATAAAATCTAAGTGTTCGTATTATAATTAGTATAGTGCTATCTATGCATAAATGTTTGAAATAACTAAAAATTAATATAATAAACATAATTATGGCACCACATCTTACCACCAAATTAAAATTGTCAGTACTTAATCGGTTAAAATAATTATAAGGTACTACAAACAAAAAATTCAAAATGCTATTAGCACATAAATAATTAAAACAATTTTGCATTAATAAGTTAAATATAAAATAAAATAAATAATATATAATAATAATTCTTAAATACAACTTGTATGTTGCAACTCCAGGATATGATATAATACTTAAATATTATGAAAGTGATCATACGCAGAAAACAAAGATGTAAATGACGACTTCTTTGGCAATTATTGTACATGATATAAATATATATATATATATATATATATATATATATATATATAATATATATATATATATATATATATATATATATATATATATATATATATATATATATATATATATATATATATATATATATATATGTATAAATATATTATATATATATATATATATATATATATATATATATATATATATATATATATATATATTTATAAATATATATTATATATATATATATATATATATATATATATATATATATATATATATATATATATATATATATATATATAAGTATGTACATATGTATGCGTGTGTATCTCCTCGTACCAATTGATCAAAATCCAATAAAAAAAAACGTCTAAATCTTGAAAAAGTTTTTATTTTTCTTGTTGAAATGAAAACCCATAAATTATGAGTTTTGGCAATAATTCTTATGACCCCTTTCACTTCTATTCGCTGCTGTACGATTTTTTATTTTATTTCTCGTTATAATTTATTTTCCCGTTTTCCATTTAGCATCCGAAAAAAATAAAATCGCATTTTTTTTATTGGAGTTCTGTGTGTTATATATTCAATGTTCATGATGAAAGGAAAAAATAAATTGCCCAAAAATGAAAAATTCTCCTGGACTTTTCCTAAAAAATAAAAAAAAAAAAAAGTTTTATAATTTTTCTTTTTGGTTCGGTTTTAAAAAAATAAAAAATTCGAAAAACAAGAATTGAAATTAGATGGATGTTGAATGGATTTACCTTTTTTTTTTTACTGAAGAACTGAATGAACGAGCGAAAAAAATGGATACCGTACTTTAGAACTAACCATACCGAAAAAAAATGGTTCTTAATTTTTTTTTGTGTGTGTGTTCCATTCGTTCTTTCGTTTTGCAAAAGTAATTTTGAAAACCCTTTTCTCGGAAACAAAGTTGTAAATGGATTTGTAATAGAAAGTTGTTTTTGATTTATTTTGTAAAATGTCAATAGATTACACCATTAATCTTAACGCTAACATTAGTTAATACATGCCAGAATAATATGTATGTTAATATCGTTGGCCAACAATTACGCGGAATATCTTTAGAATTTTAACCACGCCATTTATAAAATTTAGTACACTTTATCAATTGTTTATGGCTATAATAGTGGAAAAAATGTTTCTAACATTGCTCTTCAGAACTAAATTGATTGATTAATTGAACAAAATTAACAAGACTCCTAGAGTTGGCTACCATTCTACTCATAGCATAAATAGAATTTAAAAAGATTTTGATAGGCTTATAATAAATAACTGTATTAATTTTTTAAGATTGAATCTGAAAATTTCAAGAAAGGCTGAGTTTTCTCATTGCTGTTCTTATTTTGAATTTTTACCGCATTTTTTATTTAATGTTTTGATTTTAATTAATATTGGTGGCCTTCTTAGGTTGGTCAATATCAAATTTGGTAATGGTTCCAAATCAGTGTAAATAAATAAATAATATTTCAAATAATGTCATGATTTTAAGATATTTCACTTTTTGGTTAATGTTGCCATCAATACTATCCATTTTATATCGAGCCTGCTACAACACATCGTCGATAACTTAATATCACTTATACACTGTTAAATTTACATTTTGTAGAAAGTAAATATACGCTGGTAGGGTATACATATATATATATATATATATATATATATATATATATATATATATATATATATATATATATATATATATATATATATATATATATATATATATATATATATATATATATATATATATATATCAGTGGCGTAGCTTGGTTTTTGAAAGTAGGGAAGCTATTTGATTGCTATCATTTGCAATTTTAAGCCCTAATGTCCGGTGATCTTTCTTTAAATGTCATAACATTTTCTAAATAAAAATGTGCTTTGAAAGGTGGAATATTCTCGCTCAATAAATTAACTAGCTTTATAAAGTTTTCCATTTTCAATGAAATATCTAACTTTAAAATCTATATAACCTTTTTGGATGTAATTGGTTTGGCATTGACCTTGAATTTTAGATACAGTCGCATCTATATCTACATTGCTGGAGGTCGCAGCAATACAAAGAATATTTGCCAGAAGATCATTTGAAATTTTTGTTTATAATTTACCTTCTGTAAGCTTTAAATGCAAAAAAGCTGTTCACAAAACCATAGTTAAACATTAAGGATGTGTACGAATCGGGTAAAAAGTTAAATATCTTAACTGTGGTAGAAAAAAATAAATAAAAATATGTAAAATAAATGATTAGAAATTTTTTTATCTATATTTTATCTATATATGATGCTCAAAACTTCAAAGGAAAATATGCATAACATTTTTAACTGCACCGCAACCAGTAAAAAATTGTGTGGTGAATAAAATGTTAAAGTTTTTATTTCGTTTCGCACACAGCCTAAGTATGGTTTTGTATAATTTCATATAATTTTGACGTTGAACTAAACAATTTTCGAAATAAGCTTTTAATCACACTGGGACATTCTAGGTTTTCCGGTTGGATCATTATAAAAAGGCTAGGCTAGAATTACATTATTTACAATAGCAGTTACAAATGGTAAAAATATGTTGTAGCACTAAACGAGAACACACGTTTTACAAACATGTTGAAAAATTAGATTCACGAATAAATCGTAACAAAAAAACTTGAAATTGGTAATTTTTAATAAAAGTTTTCAACGTCTAATCGTTTAAAGGCCATAAATTCCTATTAAATACGAAAAACACTTACTATAAAAATGTCAAAGAAGCTAAAATTATTGATAGTATATATTGTTACGTTTTAATTTTTATTTACTAAGTATGGGAATTATGTTAACTATAGACAATCTGAATGTCTAACTCTAAATATATTGCGTATTTTATTGGAAACTGGAATAAGAATAAAACTGAAAAATTTCCCCTTATTTTAATATAAAATCAAAAAAAAGTTAGATTTAAATGTACCATTGCCAATAAAATATAACTATAGTGCTATAGCTATAGCTAAACGCATTTTACTATAGATTTTGATATTTACTAATTATATAACGTACACCAAAAACTATAACAAAATACAAAAAGCAAATCTAAAATTGTTTCCTGATATAATCTTAGTATTCATGATACACGATTTGAGTAATTGAGAATTAAATTCCCCTGATATTTTCATTTCATACTTCATTTCCATAACATATAAAAAAATTGTTGGTATAGGGGAAAAATTTCATAGTCATTTCAATTAATAGAAAAAAATATCTCATTCTACTTTGTGCAATTCTCATTCTCTTTATATCATCTATAATTCTTTAAAACACTATTGTACATAGTTGCATTTTGTTTACTCATTTTTTGTTTTTCAACATTAATTCTGTAATAAAAGCCAAACTTGTTAGTAACTTTCAAAATCGTATAACAAAAATTTTAATTTTTTCGTTACTATGACAATTTCAATAAATAACTTACACAAATATAAATCTAATTTTGCTTCAAATTTTTCATTCTTACTAATATTTCAACACATCTAGAATTTGTACAGCCTACTTATTGAACGAATTCGGCTTTTATTACAAAAAGTTTTGTTTTTCATGCATAATATCTTGAGAGGGAAGCATCTACCATATTCAGGGCGTAAAGTGAAAGACAAAAAAGAAAAATACAAGCATTATATAAATAAAAATTATGTCATGCAGTGTAAAATTTAGTAGAGAAATAATCAAAAATTATATTGCTTCCTTTTTGGAAAAATTGTATTTTACTTTTAGTAGACGTTATTAATAATTGTGAAAACATTGGTAAAGGACGCTACGCCGCTGATAGATATATATATATATATATATATATATATATATATATATATATATATATATATATATATATATA
The DNA here is from genome assembly GCA_963556175.1 of Tipula confusa. Classification (NCBI taxonomy): domain Eukaryota; kingdom Metazoa; phylum Arthropoda; class Insecta; order Diptera; family Tipulidae; genus Tipula; species Tipula confusa. The sequence continues at coordinate 12,139,451 of OY744475.1, forward strand.
TATATATATATATATATTTTTTTTTTTTTTTTTTTTTTTTTATAAATGTTCAGAGCACTTAGGATATATATATGTATGTATATCCTTTATATGAAAGTTTTAACAACAAACACACAGCACTACTGCAAAAGGTAAAAGGAAGGATTAGGAGGGAAAAAGGTAAGAGAGGAATAAAAGGAATAAAGGTTTTCAGTCTTCTAGTTGTTTACTTTTAATATTAAGTTTGAATCTCTGTAAATTGTATTCCAAGGGAAACGTCTCGTCTTTCAGTTTATTCCACATTCGCGTACTCCTAACAAAAAATGAATTTTTAAATTTATTGGTCTTCGCGAATTTAATTTCCAGATTGTATCGGTGTACTAGGCGTCTTAAGTTACGTGCGGGCTTTGACAAACTTGGCATAAATTCATAAAGTTCCGATGAACAATGACCATGAAAGTACTTGTAAAACACATTACGCCTATGGGAAAGAGAATCAAGATCAGATAATAATTTTACGTCTTCAATCATTCGAGATGCTCGGTTTTGGACCCGATCGAGTGCAGTTAAATGAGTTTTCGGTGCTCCAGCTCAAATATGAGAATTATACTCCAACCTGGGTCTTATGTAGGTCTTATATATTGTAAGTATTTCGGATGGATTAAAGTAAAACTTACATCGTCGTAGAAATCCAAGACATTTGGCTGCACCAATCGCTGCTTTGTTTATTTGTTCAGCCCAAGATATTCTCTTTGAAATAGTTAAACCGAGAATCTCAAATGTGTCAGACGTAGCCAAGCTGGATTCACCAGTCAGAAAAGACGGTGAATAGCCATCAGTTCGGCCAGAAAAAACACAGGTATGAAATTTGTTGGGATTAAATTCAACTCTGTTGGCTTCACCCCATTTAAGAATGACATTGAGATCTCGCGTAAGGCGGTAATTCATATCCATTCTTTCTGCGAGAACATCGTTTCGCGATGAAGAAGAAGGTAAACTGTAAGAGGTGGAAAGTGAGCTGTCATCAGCATAGGAGTATATTGGATTGAGAGTTGCTGATAGAAGATCATTGATGAAAATTAGAAAAAGGGTTGGAGAAAGGACGGATCCCTGAGGAACACCAGCGTTTATAAGATGTTGATCGGAAGTCGCACCATCCACCACCACTTGGATTTTGCGACAAAAAAGGAAATTCTCAATCCATAAAATTAACGAACCGTGAAGGCCAACTGCCCTCAATTTACACAGCAAACCCTTGTGCCACACACGATCAAATGCTTTTGAGATATCGAGAGCAATGGCTTGAGATTCACCAGATTGATGAATGCTTCTGTTCCATTGTTCAGTAACAACATTAATTAAATCACCAGCTGAACGCCCTCCGCGAAATCCATACTGACGATCAGAAATTAGATGATTAGCTTCCAAATATTTCATCAGCTGGAAGTTGATTATGGTCTCAAGTACTCTAGAAAGCACCGAGACGATAGCGATTGGGCGATAATTTGAAGGATCCGATTTACTGCCCTTTTTTGGCACAGGATGTATGTTAGCAGTCTTACAGATGGAAGGGAAAATGTTAGAAGACATAGATCGGTGAAACAGATATGATAGTAACTTAGACAAGGATTTACAGTAATATTTGAGGACAATTGGGGGAATACAATCCGGACCGGCTGACTTGTTGGTGTTAATGCTTGCAAGGACTTTAGCGACAACTCTAGATCTAAATATAATGCGGCGCATCGATGAACTGGCTAGAGAGATAATTGGGGGTATTAAGTTAGAATCAGGTAAATTAGAGTTTGCTGCAATTTTTCGGGCGAAGAGATTGGATTTTTCTTGAGCTGTAGAAAAGATATAATCCCCATCTTTCAGAGGTGGTATTGATGATTTCCTACTGTTCAAGAAGTTTTCCTCTACTTTGCGGGCAAAGGACCAAAAGGTCCGATTGCTATTGCCCTGGTTTAAGACCTGCCGCAACTCTTCTCGAACTTTTTTTTGGTATTTTTTTTTAGCTTGGGACACTGTTTGAGTTGCCAGATTTCTAGCCGCCTTAAATATAGCTAAATTTTCATTTGACGGGTTCTTAACATATTTGCGGTGAGAGGCTTCTTTATTGGCGGTTGTTGTTCTACAGTCATGATTATACCAAGGATTGCCAGATTTTTTTTTATTTGGCTTAGAGAGACTGGAAGGAATGAACTGTTCCATTCCCGTGAGAATGACAGTCGAAACCACAATGGCTGCATTGTCAATATTACCGATTACTTTCAAGAGTACCATTCGAACTCTTGAAAAAACTTGTTCATTCCTTCCCAGTCCGCATTTTTACAGTGCCATAATCGACGTTTAGGCGCAACATTCATTTGGCAAGACCATAACATAGGAAATTCCGCTGTAATAAGCCGAGTTTCCGAGTTTCCCAAAGGAAAACTGACGGAGATACTGTATTTCTCCGCATGAGATGTCAAAAACAGATCCAGTAAGTGACCCGTATCGTTGACCCGATCTGGTATCCTCGTAGGCTGATCTACAAGTTGTATGAGTTGGTTTAGAGCTGCAAACATTTCAGCAGCCTCACCAGCCGGTGTTACGGACTTAGAATAAGGAAGCCACTTGTCATTGTGGACATTGAAATCACCTGCCACAGCGATTTCAGCATTTGGTGATTTCTGAAGGATGCGCTCAATGGAGTCTGACAGAGTATCAAACCCAAAATGAGCAGCGCTGTTTGCGATATTTGGGCTTCGATAGAGACCACATAGGAAGAGGGGCTGTTTCGAGACATGAATTTCAACCCAAATGAAGCTGAACTCATTATTCGTGCTTTGGCCTAAAAAACTGGGAATGGAAAAAGGTATATCGTTGCGGATATACATGGCTAGCCCCCTATGGTGAATAAGCCGATGGATTAAGGAGTAACCCTTAATACCGATGGCCAAAGAATCACCGGAGTCCAAAATTTTGGTCTCAGTGAGAAGTAGAACCGCTGGTTTTGTGGAAGCTGTGTGGTGTTCAACGGCTGCAAAGTTTGTCCGTAATCCACGAATATTGCAAAACTGAAAAGAGAACACTCTCCCCATGACACAGGAATACAGAGACTCAAACTTAAAGAACGCAAGAACAGCGTTCTTATATATATATATATATATATATATATATATATATATATATATATATATATATATATATATATATATATATATATAATATATATATATATATATATATATATATATATATATATATATATATATATATATATATATATATATATATAATAGATACATTAGGGTGAAATCGCGACAATTGTCTATTATTTGTATATGTGTTAACAGAGTCTCTTCATCCGAATATATAAATCCATTTTAATTTAATTCACCCAACAAAACAGCGAACACAATACAAAACGAAAATCTCTGAATCATTAAGGAAGTATCTATTTCATAAATTAGAGTTATGGCATATGTGTAAACATATATAATAAACTATACACACAAAAACTATAAAAACGAAATTGATATCAGTTTTTTTGGTCGATGTAATACGCATCTTAGTCAATATTCTGGTACATAGATATTTTTATGTATTGTTTGGGGTTAGCATAATCATAATTTCGTCTAATAAATTTAAAACGTTTTTATGTTTCGTTTGTGATTAATTGAATCTTTCCCAAATTGTCAATAGAAAAAAATGTTTGTTTGATGAGGGTGAATATTTAAATCTAAGCGCATACTGTAGCAAACAGTGCAATGAAGCCAACGTATTCGACTGAATAAAATTATAATCAAATAAGAAGACGTGTACCTATATGCATTATATAGGACTTATAATTGTTGGTCTAATTTGTAAGAAATTAATGTATATATTATATATATATATATATATATATATATATATATATATATATATATATATATATATATATATATATATATATCGCTTTGCCCAATCTAAAGTATAGTAAAACCGATTAGCCCACTTTGAAAAAATCGAACCGCTGCATTTGTCTTTGTCTGATACACATTCTGTCAAGAAATTTAACCGATCGGATTTGTCCTTTGAGATATTCATTAAATTAATATTGGAAAATAGTGTGCAGTGTAGGCTTGTTGCGATTTCCTGGCTTACTATCCAATTTTGGGGCAAATACTCTATAATCTGGTAATTCACAATTCGCAAGTTGATAAATACTAATTGCAAATTTGCTTGTGTAAAAGGATATACACGATAGTTTGCGCAATGCAATTTTTTTTACTCAGCACACAATTTTAATATGCTGAATAAAATACATAACCTTAAATATATTTTTCAAATAAATATCGAAAATATTTTGCTGGTAATAAATTATCTATAGATAATTAATATAATAATGAATACACAAAAACCGAACTATTCTCAACAAGATGTCCTTTTGTTGTTAAAGGAAATTGAGAAAACATCAGAGTTGGTACGATGGAAGTAAAAATATGTTCATTTGCTAGAATTTAAGAATTTTATAGTTTTATATTTGAACACTATGAATTCACACAATTTGTTTAGATAACAATAATGTGACTGCTAGCGAAATAAAAAGGATGTGGGATGCAATGCTTCTAAAGCTAAGTTTGCCGATTTGAAGTCGAGCACAGAACTTAAATGTGCAGCCCTTAACAAATATACAAAGAAAACTGGTGTAGTACCACCGAAAGATTTAACAGAATTCGGGAAAATAGTGCTGAGATTAACGGGAGAATCCTCAAATTTAGGGCTTAGTTTATTTACAGACACGTCGGCACCAACATCGGAGGTAAATAAAACGTATACCATTTTAAAAAATCGATCATCAGTTGACGTACATGGGCACCATTCTGTCTCTGATCGTGTTCTTCATTTTCATCAGGTTCTTCAACCGATTCGTTTGCCTCCGTCTGATAAACTTCATCTGATGGTAGAGAGATACGATTATTTGTGGCAATATTGTGAAGAATGAAGCAGGTAGTTATTATTTGAACACATTTTACAGGCTGGTATGAAAAGTGCCTTCCAGATGTATGTATTATTCGAAATCGATTTTTAAGGACGAATAAATAGTAATAGAATAAATAATAGAATTATGAGAATAAATAGTATGCATCACATACCTTAAAATAAGATACAAAATAACATTAAAATTACGAATAAATTTAAATTAAATTTGGATATATATTACTGCTTGCACATTAAGGGCGTATACACTTTTCCTATTGATGGAAGTATAGCTATCCCACAAAGCAGGTTTTTGTATTTGTATTTGGGTGCCGTCAATTGCGCCAATAACATTCGGAAATCCATACTTATCATAAAATCGCCTTTAAACTTGAACAATTTCAGTGTTAGTTTTCGGAAATTCGATATATTTTGTTGCTAACCCCCGAAATATTTAAACTTACTAAAACCTAACAAATAAGATAAATTATACTTAAGAAAATACATAATCAATAATCCTTACGATTAGAAACGCCGGAATTGATTTTTCCCGCATTGTGTGAAAATGATTCCATTTAATTTAAACTATTATTTATTTTTACCAAAATAATTATAATAAATATTATATATATATATAATTTACTACATTTCAAAAATTCAAGTAATTATTCACTAATATTTATTATTTTATTTTTTTTTTATCAATTATTCATAAACTAATTACAAGCAGTTTATCCAATAAAACCAAAACACAATGATCAAAAACTTAAAATATGACATATAAGCAATAGTTTCGAAGAAAAAATTTTCGTGTATACCATTTTTTGCAATTCAGCAAAAATTATCTGCTTATCTGCTTGTTGGAATATGGCATATACCTCTTTCCGCAGTTTAGCAATTTTTCGCTTGTTTATCTAGAACATCGAGTATGTCGCCCTTTAACTATCACTATATATCACCAATCTAAAGAACGAAAAAAAAATAAGAAATATTCTAACATGCTAGAATTCTACGTGTAGTAAGGTGATTGAATTTTTTGAACTACCCTTATTTTGGATAGAAATGATTTCCAAATTGAAAATATATAATGGGTATTGGCCTAGAACTGAAGTTATAACACAATCTTTACAATATCGAAGCAATAGTTTCTGGTACGAAAATTTAATCCACAAAACTTTCATCAGATCCGTAACGTTACGAAATTTATTTACGCTACATAATCGAATGTCGAAAACGCGTGGAAAATGGTTGATTAAGATTTCAAACTTTAAGTAACAAAAGAATTCTTCCTTACATCAGTAAAAACAAACCTTAGAAATATTTCAGGCATCAATAATTAGATTAAATTATTAATTTTTAACAAACAAGAAAAACTTTAAATTTTTCCCAAGATTGCTTATTTGACACTCGTTTTTTCAGCTGGTGGGTTAATTGTAACCATTCTGAATTTGTGTTACACGCCCAAATGACCGCTCTATTGCAGTTTAATGAGAATACTGCGATAATTCTATGTTTTTATACCGATTTTCATTGAATGTTTTTCTCTCCCACGCTTATAATATGCCATAACTGGGAATCGGCCTCGTGAATTGTACTCGATGCTTAGGCAAACCGGCCATGAATGAACTGCTGTTGAGTAATAGCTTGGCTTTTCAACATTGAAGCAGGGTTGAAATAACGATGTGGAAACTCTGTCTTAATATACTATTTAAAAATGCAGATCTTTCATGACGATATTTAGTGCGGGCTTCCTCAACCATCTTTTTCACTAGATCGGATCTCCCTGATAAATCATGCTTTATAAGATACTGTACGTTATAATTTATAATTGATTTTGATATTTTACCGTCAACTTTTGATATATTATTGATATATTTTGCTTGTAATACTGAACAAACAGTGCGAAAAAATCATTGTGTGATTCGTTTTGAAATTAAGTTAATCGGGTTGACATTATACAATACGCAATTCCAACAGTTGCAACTGAAACTGTCCTGAAATTGGATTTTTATCCTCTCTTGAGACGAAATCTTGTATGGTAGCAATTCTGCGTTTTTCAATCGCATTAATTCTTGAAACTGCCTGGTTGACTAAATTATACAACTAAGCACAATACATCATTACAGAACCTCTGATGACTTCAGTCAAGTAAATTGCGTATAACTTTGATATATTGAGTGAAGGTTCTGAAACCGGATTGGAATGGAATAATGAGTGGCATTTTTTGCCACAAAACTATATTTTATAATATTCAAACCCTTTTTCAGGTTTCTGAGTTATTTAAATAGAAGTGTATAATGATCAAAAGCATTGCTTTCGTTGTTTGTTGTGTTGCTTCATCAATTATATATATATATATATATATATATATATATATATATATATATATATATATATATATATATATATATAAACAATATATGTATATATAATATAAACACTGTACCATAGAACTGCAAGGTACTTGATTTATTGAAAACAATTGTATCTAAAATAAATAAATTATATAAAAATATAATTTTCCATGCAAGTTGTATTTTCCTATTGTAGTTTTTCACACGAAATATGTAATAGAATTTTTGTATGCCGTCTAATTATTAGGCTGGGTATAACATTATTTGTAGGAAGAGACTTCAACGTAAATAAATATTGATATATATATATATATATATATATATATATATATATATATATATATATATATATATCAACATATCTGTATATACCTTCATATTGAAATGATAAAAGTGATATTAAAAGTAACACTAACATGTTTTTTGATGTACTGCCATTATATCTTGAGCCTGTAGCAAGATGTTTATATTCTAGAAGCGAAAAACTTCAGATAATATCGAACATACTATTTAGTAGCTTAAAACTTGCTCCAAAGATATTACTTTGGGGAAACAAAATTGAATATTAAATAGAAACAACTGCACTGTTTAGGGGAACCCTATGTTTGAATCTTAACAGGAACGGAATGCAAAAGTGACTCTGTAATTAGACCTGTGAAATATGTAGATGAATAATGAAAGTGAATAAATAGTAAAGCGTTCTCGATTTGGCGTTTAAATAAAAACTTAATAATTTTTTAAACTTAACAATTAACGAAAGAAAAAAAAACGAAAGAAATTCTTTGCATCAAGCATGCAATGACCACACTATTATTTACAAAACAAAAAAATTGGAATGCGGTATACCAAAGGACAATTAACCGAATCGATAAATTCAATCAAACTTTTTTAAAATTTAAAAAAAAACTTGTACATCGATAACCTTTAGTGTGTACAAAGTAATCATGGGAAAGAAGAGGGTTGCTGAGTTTCATTGAGAACATGATTTGAATATGTCCAATTAGAGTGAATGGAGGTAACTTTTAGCAAATGCAATGATTTGCTGTAAATTTCGTCTATATATATAGCTGCTTTATTTCGTTGTCGGAAAATCAGTGATTTTTGAGATTCTAAATTATACAAATTGCGGAATTACATATTTGGATGGCGTTTTATACCATTGCTATAAAGCGATAAGGGTTTGGATTGGTAAGGATGAGTATGATTTTTCAAAATATGCACACAATCCTGATAAATTGTTGCATAGAGCATGTGTAAAAAAACGTACTCGATGTCCTTTTATTTCAGTGGCGAGATCAGGAATTTTCATTAAATTCTTGATCTCATGGTTGAATAGAACTCAGAGTCATCAACATCGTGTTTTGTGTCACATATATCAGTCGCATGACTTTTCTTTTAAAAATCATTAATCATCTCAGGATCCAACTCTCAAACATGTTCATTTAAACTTTATAGCAATAGTCTCTAAAAGCAGTGGTCATATATATTATGAAATAGACTCATTTATTTTGAGACCAATGGAATCCAAGTATCGTACAAGTGAATCCAGTAGTTTCAGTAGTTGGGCTGCATATTCCAGAATCTGGTTGGACTGACGGTACTAGATGTTGTCATTAAGAATTTTGATTTTACAAAAGATAAATTCTAGCATGAGATTTGCATTATTCGGTTAGCATGATTGCGTAGGAGAGAACTTGCACTTTCAATTACAATCCAGCTTTTATCTGCTACATAAACATAATTTCTCGCCATTAATTTATTTATTTAATTTAAATTAAAAAAATCAAAAAAAAAATCTTTTTGAATAAATAATGAGTAAGATTCTCATCTTTTATATTTACGATAAAAATAAATCGAGAAAATGTATTTTTCCTTATTCACAATTTTATAAGGTGGATTGTACCAAAATAATTTTTTTTAAACAAAACAAAAAAAAAAATTATTATAATTAAGAAAAAAAAAATGGAAAATGGAAAATGCAATTAAAAAAAATCCGAAATATCTCATACCCCCCAGTGTGGTGATGAAGACAAAACGAAAAACTGAACAAAAACAAAATGTTTTCTTGTTTCTTAATTTCTAGGTCCGGTTGTTTTTTTTTTGTTTTTGTGTTTTTTAATTTTATTATTATTTTTAATTTGACTTGTTTTTTTTTATTTTATTATTATTATAACGAAATACTGTGCTTTAAGGGAAAATACACTAAGTCGTCCATTTCGAGCTTAAAAGCATAATTATAATAATTTGATTTTTTTTGTTGTATTTTATTAATTAGATTCTATTAATTATTTTCGCTCTTTTTATACGGACGAAGCAACTAATGGCGGGTATCTTTATATATATATATATATATATATATATATATATATATATATATATATATATATATATATATATATATATATATATATATATATAATCAGGTATCATTTAAATTTGGCGACAATTGTTGAAGCCGCTATTCCTTACTTTTCTAACAAGGAGTCTAAATTGGCGATTTAACAGCGATCACTATAGGATGACAAAATTTAACATTAAAGTACAAATAACAAGGTTTATGTCCAGTTCAAATAATTTTGGTATCGATGAAAACATTTTTGTGCCTCAATAATTCGCATTTTACAACGTTTTCCAGATTTATAAATGTGGAGTGATCATTGATTTTTCCATATAGATAGAAATACACGATTCCTTAAAGATGCATTAAAATTTGGTGATAAAAAGTTTTGCCTATTCCAGTATAATTGCAGGATCACTATCAGAACTACATCTGAATTTCAACCAAACAAACCGAAGTATATCGAAAGCATCGGAAATGTTTTATGGACTGGTGCATCTTGATTTGTTGAATAAAAGTTTTCAACAAATCAATACGAAAGTGTTGATGTACTAAGGTTTCTTCCAGCAAACACAACCTCACTATTATATTCTTTAAGAATGGGAATCTTTACAAATTTAATTTCAACTGCAATTCCAAGATTATATCAGACGAAGATTACTATTTTTCAGGCAATGTACTTCCTCCCTAATAATTGGGGTACAATAAGCAGAAAATATTAAAATTGCTTTGATCATTGTGGGCTTAAGATTACAAAACAGGATATGCTAGATGTTAGGAAGGAATTGTTGAAAAAATTGTATCAAAACTTTTAAGTTCGCAGAACGAAATGGTATTTAATGACATTGGATGAGCCTTTCTAGACTAATCAGGTAACTGCAACGTTCTTTCATGCAAAAAAGGCTACTCGTCAAAGGACATTTGGTAATTACTTTTTGCAGAACTAGTGGTAGATAATATGTGGAGTTAATCATGTCAAAATTTACTGAAGATAAATATATTGCCCTTGTGAAACAAACGAGCGTAAAATATAAAAAATGTCACCATAGTAGCCTTAGCATATGGTGTCGACTAAATGTTGCATCGCTAGGTGGCAACCCTTTTGCGTTAAAACATAACCGTTAAAAAATTGAATATAAAAACTAGGTACGAGGGTCAAAATTGGGATCATATATGTTGGTGCCGGATTGATTATACGAAACCTGCTTGTAAACTTTACTTTTATCATTGTGTTTACATCATTTGCTCTCTAATGTCGAGGAAAGCCTTTCTAAAATATTGCCATCACAATTTTGTACTGAATGGATACTTTACCTTGGAAAATTATTTAATTTGAAGATAGATCCAAGAACTATTTCTAACGGTATTTTTGAATCTACATGGGTATATTAATAGCGCCAGACTCAGTTATTATATAGTGAAAGCCGCAGTAATAGCATTTTAATGCTGTTTATTATTAGACTGCATGCAAATTTCAATAAAAATATTTTCAATTTTACGAATTTGACTAATTTTGATTAATTTAAAAATGTTAATAAATTTTTATTGATTTTTCCTTTTAATAAAAAATATTTTATGATATTAACAAAATAAAAATTAAATTTTATTCGATTTTTAAATTAATATAAACAAAAAATATTTTTGTTTATACATTTTTAGCGTTAACCAGTTACCACAGGGTAGACAATAAAATGGATTAGCGCATAATATCGGCGATTTCAATTTTTAATAATAGAACATCATTTAAAAAACTATCTCATGTTTAAATAATGAAGCAGAATGATTTTTTTTTTTTTGAAAATATTCGAAATACTTTAAAATATGGTTTGCTTAAATATGGTGCCAATCATTTAAAAAAAAGTAGGACTACGATCATTGAAAAGTTGCTTTTTTGACTGCAGCCTTCCATCCGATTTTTTCCTCTATAATTTCTCAAGCGATGTTTGTTTACCGGTTTCATTGAACCATGCTATTGTTAAACTATTTGACACTTCTAACTGTAAGGGCTGTATATTGCTTCTTTCCACTGCAAACCGGCAATATCACAAATCGTAACTTTTCATAACGATAATTTAAATATGACGCATGCGTTTTAGAAATTTTTTTTCCTTCATCTACGAATTTTTTTGACCATCGCTGTATTATGGCAAAATTAAGAATTAAATAAACAAAAAATGTTTGGGTCGCGTATCTGCAATTTTTGTTGTTGCAATTATATAGTAATACTCTCAGGAGAAAATATTTTAACAAACAAATGCAAGAGTTGGTGGTTTTGTCGCCGTTTTTGCCTTAATTTCTCAGAACTTCCACAGTACTTTTTCGAATTGTTAACGATTACCTGTTTAGACGTTGTTTACCTATATTTCACCATATTTGATTTTAAAAATTCTTCAAAATATCCTGGAAAGTGAGATTTGCATTTACTTAAAATTCATTATTTTACTGTCGTTCATGTTCTGTAAATATTGATAATTTTTATCATGGCCAAGTTCTTTTTATTTCTGTAATATTCGACCATCGCAATATACATTTTTGATTTGGTCTTGGCCCTTTGGTTTTGCGTGTATATGGCTTAAACTATGTTATTTATGGATCATTTATCTGTTATTTTTATAACAAATCTCTGGTTTTTTGGTGGGATTGACCGGAAAAGTTCTAAATTATGAATTCAATAGTTTAAAAAAAGCTTCTGATGTGCAGATTTACAAACATTTTTATTTTATCAACAAGCAACATTTAAAATGGTCCTTAGAGTATTCCACTTCTGAATTTCTTTAGGTAATTAGTTAGAAATACCATGCTAAACTTTATTTATTTTGCATCTGGGTCTAAAAGCTCGAGATGCAGCATCAGCTAAAAAACCTTTATTACTTTTGAAGAAAAAAGTGATTAAGGATATTTTTCGTAATTGATCTAGTTATTTCCAGAGTTTTATATTTTAGTACTAGAAACAAATTTGCCAACTTCACAACTATTCCAAAACTGGTCAATAAGGACCATTTAAGGAGCTCTATTTGACTTTTTTTTTGCTTGAACAAATAATGTTAGAAGCAAATGTGCCCTGTTAAAAATTGAGACCTGTAAGAGTTTACTTTCTCATGGCTTCTGGTCATCCTTTAAAAAGTCATCTCTATAAGCTGAACAATCACGAGACTACACTGTTTTTTTCTTAGCTAAGATGTAGCTTCCAAGTTATTGTTTGAAATGAGCAGACTACTTATAAAGCACAAAATTCATTTTTTGCATAATGGATATTTTTGTTTTGGTGACTTAAACGGAAATGATTATTAAGCAACATTAAACCAACTGCAACCTCTTATAGAGCCGATGAAACTCCTAAAGAGCCGATGAAAAGCCGATGAACTTGAACTATTTAACTATTTGAAGCTTTAACATACCACCATAAGTTATGTTTCTGTTACGGAAGAATCCATTCCTTGCATTTTTCGAACAAGTATACAATGGCAACTTGCAAGGTTGGATTTATTGCTCACAACCGAAATAACGCGGAGTAAGCACATTATTTCCTTTAAACTTTCCTCTTTTTCATATACTTCCAGTGATCACATTATGCGCTATTGCTTTAATTAACTGCCAGCGCTTTACGATGACTATCGCCTTATCGCAGAAGCCTTGCTGTTTTATAAGTTTTTTTTTAAATATTTTATACACAAAGAAATGATCTGGTAATATTGAGATGTTGCGCTTTTTAACAATTTTCAATCTCAATCCAGTGTAAGAAGAATACCACCGTAGCTAAAAAGTGTGAGTGTATTACCGTAGAGTAAAAGGTGCAAATGTGGCCGGTGAAAACTGCACCCCAATAATCAAACTCTGTCATGTGGAGACAAATATAGCCTTATATATTGGAAGCTGACCTTCGATCTTGCTGTGTGCTATTATATACAGATAGGATTTTCCACTTTGTCCGAAAATTAGAAGTACCAAAAAACAGAAATCCTCACACCCTTAAAACACCCCTAAATTATGCAAAACAAATCCACTTATTAAAACGAGCAAGCGAATTCAATGACTTCATATAATACACTTATCAAAACCACTCAGCGACATCGATCAAAATATTAAACATCCACCTTGTTACGTTAGTCAAATCACGCAAACATTTATTATTAATTTTCCATTTCAATTTTAAAATACGAATCAAATTATTATCAATTAATTAGAATATTTCAAATTATTATTAATTCAACCGGAAATTGCGTGTTAAAAAAAAAAAAAAAAAACGAAATTTAAATATTTTATCTTGCTATATACTAAGTCCTTGTTTGCTATGTATATACGTTCGTAGCCCCTTTATTAAATAATACGAAAAGTTTTTCACCAGACTTTTCATAATTGTGAAAAGTTTAATTTGATTTTCATTTACGATATATAATTGGCGTTGTATGTTGGTAATCGACCGATGTCGGATGATTATATCATTATGGAATATAATGTACATATAATTTATGGTTGATTGATGTCAGTTAAACATAAAATTTTTGTTATGACTGAAATCATAATGTCACGATTTGAGTTGAATTGAAGTTAATTACATATATGTATGTATGTACATAGTTTTGGTTTGTTTAAAATAAATTTAACAATAAAATGTATGTCTGATAGTATCAATAATATTTTTGGGGGTTTGATGATTACATGTTATGGTAATTTGATAGTTTTATGTAAACATAATCTATATAGGGATATAGAACACCTTGTGTGCTCTAGTCGAAATAATTGCAAAATCAAACTGAAATAAAAAAATTATAAAGATTTTTTACACGAATTATAAAGGCCATTGTCGGCCCGTGCAATATTATCAATTTGGGTTCTTTGATTGGTTCGACAAGAATTAAATTCCGTAAGCAAGTATTTCGTAACAATTACACATGGAATTTTGCAAGTCTCTGAAGCAAATAATAGCAAAGGCTATGTTAAAATAGACATAAAATTATTCCAAACCTTTCACCAACCTCAATTCGACATAGTGCTCATACAACTGGACTTACACTCTATAGTGCGTATTGATTCACTTATGTTTGATTATATGTTTGATTATATTCACTTACGTTTGATTATAAAGTGAACAGATCGCAGATTTGGACAGTGATGCTAACAAGGATACTAAAACTTTGCTAACATTTACGATAAACAGAGTCCACGGTGGTGCAACGAATTCCCGAATCGAGAATGCTGGTTTGGTTCAAAGGTACACCAGATTTCAGTTTGCCAGAAGATATTTGAAAGATTCAAATCAAAGATTTGAATCCTACCTCATAAAGCTTTTACCTCATAAAGCTATTCATGAAAATTCGGAATGCTAGTGATAAGAATCTACGTTCGAGTGTATTTATTGAATCTGCCATCTTTACCATTTAAACAAATTTTTCATCGTTTTATTTTCATTACACGTGCTTATATGGCGCACATTGCCGTTCACTGGACTTAAGACTGGAACTTCTGGAAAATGCTACTAACCAGGCTAATGATTTCATTCAGTTGGCTGATCCATTATCGATAGTGACAATGACGACGATAAAGAACAAGAAGCCGTTGATTTTAGCACGAACGAGAATGACTTTTAAACGTCATTGGCTAAGACGAATGTTACAGTCAGATAAATCTCGTCAACCACACTGCATCAGAAGCAGCTAGCTAGATCATTATAACAGTTTAAAACGTTCATTCTAAAGTTGATTAAGGAGCAGATTCGGCCCTGTTATAAAAGGATTCTAGATAACACCTATAGGCGGATCACGACAAGATTTTCTTAAGATCGGCAACCAAATCAGCAAGCCGCTGACAGATACATTTCCTGCAAAATTCTCAGCTGGAATTGCAGAACATTGAATACTATCTGTAACCTTTTGCTAAGAAAATCGGGCACTATAGGGTTAAGCCAATATTTGTTTGAGGAAGTTTTTAGATGATCGCTTTATGATTTTATTTCGTACATGCTATTTTTGACGTCTTTCCTGATTGGGTAACATTATTTTTAAGCAAAATTATTCAAAAATGTTAAAAATAAACACGCTCACACGCAATTAATTTGTGACATTTATGTATTTCGTATTGGTGAATGGTTGCTTTTTTATATGAATATAGCTACTGTTTTCAAGATGTCTAGAAGATGTGATGCCACTACATTATATAGTCTCTTTAGTGACTTATTGGCCATTTTTCTATTTCCTCTGCATCTGACTCAGTCTTTATGAAGGTCATGGTTTTATTGTCCTTGATCCATTGTCTGATAGCGGATAACTTTCTGGCAGTAGCTTAATGATTAGTATAGAAATGCTAGTACGGTACTTAAATTGTGGTTAAATAATTACAAATGTGGCCTTTAAGTCTGTCATTTTAATATTATTAGTGCTATATATAGTGCTATATGCTTAAGCATTTGCTGCATAACGTTAAAACGGAGTATGGTTCAAGATGGCGGCGAATAAGTAAATTTGTAAAAATTCTCTTCAAATTAAAATCAAATTAAATTAATTTCTAAAGTGGTTTAATCTATTTTTTTGTTGTGCATAGTGTAATAATAATTATTGTGATGTTATTTAATTAACTATTTTGACTATGTATTATTAATTAAGTATTTCTATAGAAATGAAAATAAATAAATGACTTATCAAATTTGTGAATATTTGTCTTAAAAAAAATTAATATACATCAAAGCCGTCTTTAATCTCTTTTAAGACGCCTGCATGTTCCCGACGTACGCAGATACCATATTAAAAATTTAACCTGTTGACTGTATTAGTGCGACAAAATCCATATAAAATTTTATTTTTTATTTTTTATTTTTTGAATCGTTTAAAATAACCCACACGTCATATAAATTTTATATTCTCTATATAAAAAACAAACAGTTGAAATAAAACAAAAAAAATTACAAGTTCACTCATTTTTTGTTATTTCCTCTATAGTTTGCTGTTTTTTTTTTTTCTACACGATCACAATCGTATATAAATGATATAAACGACAAACTAATCTTACAAATATATTCAATAGGTTACATTTTTCTCATTATTTACAGCTTATGTATGAATACATTTGAGCTTCCTGTAAAAGATTAAAGACGGCTTTGGTATACAACTACATATTTTACTCTGACTTTATTCTAAAACCTGTACATTATACAGAGAACAAAATATTGTGAATGTCTGACCTTGAAAAGAAAATTGACGCTCTTGCTACAAAAATCAAGAACGACTTAATAATTATTCTGGACAATCATTTAAAGACTCTAAAACTGAAATTAATATCTTATGCTGTATGCCTTAATTGACTAAACTAACTCAAATAGATGGAACTATCACAAAAATCACTTACTGTGCCTCAACTAAAAACTAAACTAAACCAAAAAGTATTATAGTTTATTTATTAGTTTAAAAGTATTACAGTTATTTTACACTTTTTGTGAAAAGTCACCTAAAAGTTACCGGAACCATTTACTTTTAAGCCACCACCTATGAGGCAATAGCGGAATCTGGAACAATTTGAAAAGTTTAGTTTGTCGATTAAGGCACACAGCATTAGTTCATAGAATCATTGAAGTTGATAATTATGCTATTGAACTGGAGTCGAGTATTGATGCCACTGAAAAAAAATAGACTGTGTGACCTAGTAGTTACTGGTATTCCAATGATTCCCGATGCGAATGTTAGTAACCTAGTAAATTAAATTGAAAAAGTGATAAATTTTGATATGGATCCTTTCGCATTAAAAAAAATCATCTAAGCATAGAAATGCACCACCGATAATCATAAAGTTCACTAATAAATGTTGGGCAGGTGAATGTTTTGGTAAATACAGAGTGAAAAAAAATGTAAATCTAAATATCGGTTTCGGCTCTAGTGCAAGCATCTACATAAATGGAGGATTAACATCACAATACAACAATTTACTTCACGAAGCAAAAAAATAAAATACAAAAATCTGATGCGATTTTTAAAATCTTCTTTAAAGGTGGCTCAATATTTACTATTCAAACAACTTCATCTATTGAGTCTCAATTAAGAGTTGATGATCAATTCTATCAAACGATTTACTAAAATCAAGAAATCCCATCGTACACATTTTGTAATGATCAATTGCCATGCGGATGTCGCCACTTATATACTAGCAAAGCAGTTGTTGTGCTGTGATGAGATCTGTAAGCCGATTTGAGCTTGAAGAAGTCTCTAATTTTTTTTTGAAAGTACGCTGGAAGTAAGCTGATTAGGCGGAAATCAGACAAATCAGTTGGAGGTGGTTTTTGGGAATAGAAATAAATTTCGAATGTTCCCAATTTAGAGGGAAAATAGAAGTAGTTGTAATACTATTAAAAATAGTATGATAGTATGTGATATATTTTAATCTTAAAGTTAAATTTTGGTTTTCAATTACAGCTTCACATTTTATATTATCCTTGAAAGTCGTTCTCAAACAGTTTACTTTGTCTCATCAGTTTTTAATACTTGTAAAATAAAATCGGTAAGGGTCTGTACGATTTATCTAATGTTATTAATAATTGTCAATATTGTTATTTTTGATGAAAAAGAAAGTCATTATTTTTGATTTGTTGGTCTATTTATTCGCAAAGCGTTCTCTTACAGAGACCAACAAGTTGCTACTGAATTGTGACAACGCTTGTTGAACCGGAATACGGAACTCCAAAAGTCCGGGATACTTCATTAAATTAATATGTCAAAACATTAAAATTAAGTTTGATTATTACACGTGTCCGACACCCAAGATAAATATTTGTGAATACAATTTTTTGACATTTATTTGATAAAATCGAAGACACCTAAATTATCACGGTCTATGATAATTTTTGACAAATACCAAAACTTTCTATAATAAAAGCCAAATTTTATCGCATAGCACACTCGGATATATAAAAAAATATATAAAATTTACTACTTGGTTTACCATTCAAAAACCACATAAAAAAAAATCAAATATTTTCGTTGCTATGACAATTTCATAAAACAATGCACAAAATTAAATGTAATTTTTGTTCATAGTTTTTATACCTCACAAAATATTAATTGAAAAAAACAAATAAGGCGAGAAATTATTTTAAGCAATTATTATACTTTTTGAACCACTTAATAAAAAATTGGAAATGTAGGGCAATATTTTTCAAATAATTGTCAAAAATTTTATTTACAAATATTTATCATGAGTGTTGGACAAAGTTTAAATGTGCTTTGACAAGTCAAATCTATGTTTTGTAACAGGTTACCAGAATGAAACCATAATATGCAAAAAACTTAAAACTAAAATCTCTTATTGCAAACCTAAATTTGAACCCATCCGCCTTTGCAAAATTGACGGCAACGATGAAGGATGGACCTTCTTTTAACATTTTTGTGACACCAGTAAAATAAGGGAAATCGTTAGATGCATTAAGACCGATTATTTTTTAAAAAGCCTCTGAGTGCACCGTCTGATACACAGGGGCCTTTTTCAAAAATACAATACTACATATAAATCTGTACATAAATATATTATAATTAAAAATATCAAATTTTATTAATTATTCAATCAATATAACATCTGTTTGCAATAAATAAATTATGATCATTTTTCTACTTTTAATTATAATTTTATTTATTTATTTTATACACATTTTTTTTTTGTTTTATTTTTATTCTATTCGGTAAACCAACAACATTTTATTATTAATAATAATTTCGATTTTTTTTTTTTTTTAATTTAAATTTTAATTTAACAAAAATAAATAATATAAAATCATAAAATTAATTTTTTATGTTATTACAATAAAATCGAACAAAAAAAAAAAAAAAAAAATTAATATAATAATGTTTATTTGTTATGCTGGTTATGTTGTATTTAATTTTTATGATTTTTCCAAATTATTTTTTGTCGGATTTTTTTTTTATGTTTTTTTATTTTCTAATGAAAATAAATATTAATTAACAATACATATTTAGTCAATCATTATATGATTATGTTTTTAATGTTTTTATTAGTTTTTGGTTTATTTTTTATGTATATAGATGTAGTTAGATTGTATATATGTAATTACCATTTAATTAGCTTTCTTTAGCGGAAATAAACTTTGTTTAGATTTTATTGCAGCATCTGCAACCACTTTACAGAAGCAATTGATATTTTGTTAATATATTATGGTACACAGAATATGAGTCATTTATGTATATTATCTGCAAAGGCGAAAGTATGTCCGAACTCAATGTGCCATTGATTATTGGAGAGGAAAAAAAGAGATTGAAATCGTTAGGCCCTATAACAGTTATAGCAGAAATTATTATTTTTTTAAATCGACAATAAAACTCGTATATATATATAACAGTTGTTCTAAAGGTATCTTTAGAAACACGGTTTAGGACGTTTATACGGCCTATATACATTTTAGTAATTAGAAAGTGATTGTATTTATGAGATCCCTTGCAAATAAAAACCATATGGTAAGTAGAAGCCGTAAAGGTCCCGTAAAATTTTTATAAAGATAGCTTTTGGTTTACTAACGAAACCTTATTTACACAATTCGTGCATCAATGCAAGTTTTAATTAAAAATTCAGTATTATATAAGACCAGTGCCTTTTTTGTTAACACGATGTCTGAAATTATTGCTTGGGCTAGTACAATTTTGGGTGACCGTTTGAGAACATCATAGATTAAAAGTGCAAAATGGAATAAAATCGTTCACTAATCCGAGCTCAAATTGATTACTAAAGCGAGTACTAGAAGAAATGATACAAATATTAATCCTACGCTATAGAACGCGGACACGAATCGGAAATCGCAACGTCTAAACCCTAACAGAAGAAGCATCAAGGCTAGCACAATTAGAGAAAGAAATGAAACGTTACAAAATATAAATCCTCGGAATCAATGAAGTGAGATGGAAGTGGTGACATATTAACAATAGCCAAAGCAAAGAGGAGGTACTAATGGAATGGAAACCAATTAATAGCAGAATAATCTTATAGCAAGAGTCCATTCACAAATACAAAACACAAACAAAATTCAATACTATGCCCTAATAGAAGACGAAATAACAAGAAATAAGCAGATGAAGTAATCTCCAAGGATGAATTCTACGAACAACTACAAGCCATAACAACAAGAACACCCAGAAATGATGTCAAGATAATACAAGGAGATTTTAATACAAAAATTGGATCAAATAACCCCGACCATAATGGGTAGACAAGCATTAGACTCCGTGCGTAATAATAATAGAGAAGGAGGCAATAGATTCCCACACAAAAATATACACAAATACACATAGACATCACCTGATGGCACCAAATAGACCACGTAATGATCAACAAGAAGTTTCTCATTTCATTTCAAAACTTCAGGACAATGAGATGTGCAGACATTCATAATGACCGCTAACTGGTAGTATCACAGTTCTAAAAACAGGCCTTTGCTGTAAAGCGCACCAAGTCAAATCGTAAAAATTTTAAGGAGAAGCGAGCGGAACATGCGCGTGCTACATTAATGTGTACGACGGGCCACTGAAAAATTTACCAATGCACCAATAGGGATGAATCTAGTCTAATCATAACAACAGATGAAGCACAACTGAAGAGATAAATGGAATATTTTGGAGAGACCATCACGAACAATACACAAATCTTCGAACTAACAACTGGGGCCATTACCAAAACTAACAACACCCATCCACCAAAGGAGAGAGAAGTTACCGGTATCATTGCTAAAATGAAGAGTAACAAGGCATCTGGGACGGACAACATACTAGCTGAAATATTCAAAGGGGTCATATCGACAACTGCAAGTGCTTTAACACCAATATTAACAGAAGTATGACCTTCTGGTAAAATACCGCGAAAATTGAGGGAAGGCTTGAACCAGAAAGAAAGAGAAAAGTTATGGACGACTACCTGTAACTTAGAAAATAACGATGCTAGCAAAAGTAAAACAAAATGTGAAATCATGGGCGGAAATTAAATCAATAGCACCCAATAGGGTTAAATGGTCCAGTCTAGTAGATGCCCTATGCTTCTAAATTGGAGATAAAGGAACAAAATAATAACTGTATGAATTTATTTAAGTAGCACGAGAGCACGAGAATAACATTGTGGTTCTAGATGCCCTAATCGCAGGCAAATGTTCATACTTTTGAACAATGGACATTTATTGATGAAATGATCGTTCTTGAATGTGAACTAATTCTATCGATGTTTTTGGGTAGTATTGTAAATTTTTAAACGTTTCTGTAGTGTACAAGCGTCACATCTTGTACCCAATAATTTCAAAAAAGTTTCAACTGTTAGAAATGCATTGTCAACCGAATCCCTTTTCCATAACTGTCTGCTGGCTGTATCTAACTTGTTCAATAAAATGTGAACTAGCCATGGATTACGTGTTTCTGCTTACTCTTGTAGTGAGTACAAATCTTCGAATGACCTTGTCGGAAGTGTCACGTAATTTTCTTAATTCTTTATGACTAACTTGATAACATAATATCTTTTGGTCAATTGAATCAATGATGATAAAATAGACTTCGGTTTATTGTTTCTAGCAATTAATTTGACCCATGTTTCTGTGCATCTTTGCTTCTTGATTTTTAAGTGACGAATTAAACCGGCAGCATCTCTTTTTAAAAGTCTGTTTAACACTTGCAATTTATGAACTATGCACTTAAATTTTTATTATTATGCACCGAAGTTACAAATAAGTCTTTAAAGGCTGGTCATAATTTACAATGGCCATCAAATGGAACAATGTTCAGTTTGGGTAGAAGAATGTTTTGACTTTGATTCATACCTTGCAAGAATGTTTGGTGCTGGTCTAGCATCAAAACTCACTTCGTCAAGCCTGGTAAACTACTATAGTACCTCTTCGGGTATAGTCTAGGTAGGGATTATCTGTCCGCATTATTTGATTTTTTCACAATACTTGAGATACACAATACTTGATATTTTGAAACAATTAAAACCAAAACGGTATCTGGCATTATTAATATCGTTAAAAAGTAAAAAAATATACCACAGCAGTGTCAGCCGTATTAATGGCACAAGGCATTACACAATCTTCGCAGATGTTGACATATGTCCTGGAATTCATATATTGTAATACACTCATTGATATAGTAAAAAATGTTATGGCCATAATAGTCGAGAAAAACATAACCGTATATATAGCAACGTATCATATATAATGACGGATTAACCTTAAAATTTATCGGGAAAATAAAATAAAATAAAACGATAAATTTTAATTTTACTTAAATTTAATTACATTTGATTCCATTTAAGTAAAAATATTTAGAAAATATTATTACGTATTGAAATTGAACGAAAGTAGAAAGTGGAAAATTCTTAATGATTTCCAAGTAAAAAAAAACAAAAAAAATTAAAACTAAATCTCCCGTTTTTTATTTTTTTATTTAGTTTTTAATTTTAAAATTAAAAATAACAAATTTATGTTAGATAATTTTCCATTTTATTTATTTTACCTTTACTATATATTTATTTTTATTAGAATAACATTTTTTTGTTGTTACATTTAAACAAAAACATTTAAATCTTATATAATTCTTCTTAATATCTATGAGTGTTTTTTTTTCAAAATTTATATTTTTAAAATAATTTTTTTTTTATTCCAGCTGTTTTCATAAATAATCATGGAGGAATTTCTTTTACGCGTATAGGTACATGTACATGTCGTCCGCGATGACTCGATTGTATTCGATAAAATAAATTTATGTGATAAAATCGATTTGACCATCTACTAGGTCGAATTAATAAATTTAGTGTTGGGTTGTCATGACGACAAGGAGCACCCCTCATATATAAAACTACATGCATGTACAGTGGAGTATCAAATATAAGAGCTCCATAACAAGTATTCAATCGCATTTCTATTATCGCTCTCACATTTTTGCATAATTATCATACATTTTGACATCCAAAAACCTGCCACAAATCAAACACATTAAAACTGCATATCATCGGCTTTTCCAAACCACAAGATTTATCAAACTAAACCCAGTTATCATCCGAACGCTGCAATCACAATGAAAACCACAAATTGCTCTAGTTAGCCTTCACCAAGTGAGCACTTTCACTCTTACTAACTGAGAGTATTAATCAAAAATCCTAAAGAACTGCCATCCATTAGGAATATAAAACGGCACCCACCTAGAGAGGATGATTTATTCGCAGGCCTTGTAGTGCCGAACTTGTAAAACACGTGCATGGTGTTGCGCCGTTGAATATACTGCTGTTAGTTGCGACATATTCTGCCTGACTTGCAAATCGCGGGCTTAATGCTGTTTCGGTGTCTGAGCAGCTCTGACTTCTTTTAAATTCAGAAGTCTTTGTTCATCTTCTTCCGGTTTTCAGCTGTTACATTTTCAGTCAGATACTGAAATGATTTTGCTCTGGCGTTTCTTCAGTTCTTTGATGTGACATATTTTTCCAAATTATGTTTACCACCGTGTATCACATTGTTTGCCTGTTTTTCTTTAGGCAGTAAAAAACGGTTCATTTTCCCTGTGGTCTCTTAAGAGTGACAGAACTCTTAAACAACAGGGTTTGTTTAGTACTCTGAGTTTGCGCGTTGGAACTTTTTTATATATTTACTCTTATGACGTCATGAATCATGCCATCATGCCATCATGTCCTCAGCACGAATCGTATCATACTTGGCTTTAGTGGGTTATGTAAGCAACATTTATTTTTGATCTCTCCTAATGCCAATCAGTCCACTTGCAAAAAAGAACTACTTTCTTGTTAACTTTGGAAAATTTCCGTTTCTGAATGACGTTGGATAATTTTATTTTTTTTTAATCCTTAATTTATATACAGTTAACAATTTTATGGAATTTTGTGTGATTTATTATTTTATTTGTATATTATTACTACGGATACGGAAAAAAATCCCACAATTGTTCACATTCTAGTTCACCGGTCACCGGTCACCGGACCTAAAATTTTCATATTTTTGGCGACATCATTGTTAAGAAATACTATGAATAGTATTGCGCCGATACGACTAACCTGCGGTACACCGTTCGTCGCTTTAAAAAAACGTGAAGAAAGACCAAAAAGCTTTACGAAAATCCAAAGGTCAATGAGATAAGATTACAGTCAGCTGATGGAGATAAACTCACAATTTAATATCTCTTATAATGGCCGTACTAATTACCAGTACCCGTATTAATGTCGAGATGGCAACAACAATCTCGAACGTGCTCCACAGAAAAAGGTTTATTTATTAGATATGGAAATACGCCATGAAGAAGGTAACAAACTAACGAGAGGTGGCGCAGGAGCATAAACAGAACAAAGACTCCGGCAAACAAATTAGATTTATCCGGGGGAAAGCTGGCACTTAAAACAATTTAAGATCTTGAATTCTTTGCGAGCCATGTCATGGCTCGTGGATGCGCTGTTTATTCATCTCCAATGCCAGATATCTTTCAATTCCATGATGCACTGGTTCGCGAGAAAAGTTGACTGATACTGAAAGAACATGATAAATCCGACGTTGGCAAAAATTCTCGTTGTTAAAATGAGGAATAAAATACACCGCTGGGCCATGAGTATTTGCTGGCTAAGGATTTTTGCTTGAGATTAATCCACATCAACTTTGAAGCAGACATATTCCAGTTGATCGATTGTTCACACTTTCAGTATCAATTTAACAGCCGTTGCCATAAAGATGCCAAGACAATTATTGACAAAACTGATTATCGCGCAGATTCTTTAACACGAGTCAAATTGTGATAGATTAATCCAACATTTTGGTTTAATGGTACAAATGGAAAGAAAATGACAAACTGTGTTGACTTAGTACTGCATATAGATGAGAAAGTTTAATAACCCAGAAAACCTGTAACATTGACCATAGTCGAATTGGTTGAATTGTCCTTTACATTATCAGTTTTATGTTTAAGCAAGCTTAAATTTACTTCACTATTTTGTTTCTTATTTTGTTGCATATTGTCAATTCTACACACGATGCAGTAAACGACTTAGCAGACCGATGATCGATCGAATTAAGTGATAAAATGCCGTTAGATAAGTTTTTGCCAAATTATCCTACATGCCTACTGCTAATTTAATATCCAAAGCATTCGAACCACTTACGTTGTAGAACTTCCGTTGCCAGTCAATGCACATGAAAACTGCTAATGGACAACTGCTAAATGTTGACATATTTATGGATCCAAGTTAAAAACAGTTCGCATATTTGACCCACTACTGTATTAAGTGATGTCCATAAGTGGGAAGTTTAATTCTTTTGTTGTGTGCGGTGAGTAAAATTTTATGTGCCATCCATTTTCGTAATGCGCGCTGGTTTTATTTTATTAATCTTATTATTTAATTATTAACGAATTATTTTTAGATGTATGAACATTTATGTATCTTTGACACAGCATGGGTCCATCTCTATATATTTTTCGTTTCGTTTTCTCATTTTAATCGAATTCATTCAATCAATCAATTTCAAAATGGATATACTCGTAACTTATATATAGATAATGTGTGGCTGGAAAATTCTATAATTTGTAAAAATCTGTGTGATTTGTCACGAAAATCAATTAGATATACTATCTATGTGTAGCTCTATACACATATACATAAAAAGGTCGAAGGGTGTTTAAAAAACACTTAGCACAAAACAATTGTATTAAATTGCGCGGATCATTGAACCAGCTAAAATCACCGTAAAATATTTAGTCTCATCGATG
The DNA here is from genome assembly GCA_963556175.1 of Tipula confusa. NCBI lineage: Eukaryota > Metazoa > Arthropoda > Insecta > Diptera > Tipulidae > Tipula > Tipula confusa. Next base: position 12,165,784 of record OY744475.1, read on the forward strand.
TAATCTTATATAATATATTTTATAGACTACAGATGTCATTAAAATTGAACAGTTTTATGACAAATGTGTCTAATAAATAAAAATATGGACAAGGGTGTCGCAAATATATGCGTATATATAGGATTAAGTCTTGTAAATCTCTGCAAATACGGAAGGAGGGTGGCCTATAATCAAAAGGACTATATATAGAATACCATATGGTCAATGATAACCATTTTATTATTCGTAAAAATAAAATTTCATCACATCATGTCTGCTTGTGCACCCCTTATATATTAAATCGAATATAATTTTCAACTATCATCCCTTTATTTTTTAATGTTACATAATCATTTGAACGTGAAAAATAGAAAAATTAAATAAAATTTATTATAAATTTAATTTTATCATTTTATTTTTGTTTTAATTTAAAATTAATTAAATTTTTATTAAAAACGAAATTTTATGTTTAACAATCCCACCATGATACTTGTTTGCACAGATAACAGATGAAATATAAAAAAAAAACGAAACGAAAATCGAACGAAGAAAAATTCAATTATAATTTTTTTTTTGTTTTGTGTTTGATTTTTCCAGAGATTTTCCAGAGACATTATATTGAATAGTATTACATACAGACAAACCGATCGATGAAAATTATTAATACAGTGAAAACATTTTTTTTTATATTCATCCATCAATTATCTAATATCTTTCGCAGCATGAAAATTTCGATCCCGTTTGATTGGTGAAGAAAATCTATATAGAAAATCTGCAAATTTAAATTTTTAGAAGAAAATTGGTTATGGATAAAAATCAGGTTTGGATTTTGTTCAGCCCCCCCATTGTGATTTATCCTCGGGTGAATTAATAAAATAAAAAAATTATTGTATCGTACAGGTTTGTTATTATATGCTTTAATGGGATTAGGTCGGACTAATCGATGTACGAACGTTATATAATGTTACTTAGAAGCGCGCAGCATGGTTGAGTTATTTATTTATCGAAACAGCCTAAGAAGATATGCCAAAATCACGGGAGTTTTCATGCGGGTGTTGAACGATATTTTTGTTCAACTTTAAAAAATAAAAATGCATACCTCCTTTTTTTTCATAAAATTTTATTGGAAAACATCAATATAGAAAGGGTCGAAAAACAGAGCGAGAAAATAGCGCTTTCATATTATGTCAGAGCTTGGAATAAATGCAACAAATTCTGAATTTACATCTTACTTTGAGTCATTTGAGGGGCACTGATAAAGCTATGGACTTGCAATGGTGGTAAATTTTCGAATAAACAGTTTACAGGATAGAGCACAGTCTAATCAAGTTCTCACCTCATGCACGTTTTGGAATTGTACGGCTATTAATTGAGCTATTCATCGGCAGACTAACCGTAACTGCATACTGTACTGCACCAAGATGAACAGGATTCAAAAGATGTTAAATATGCAAACTTACCCTTTTAATGGAAGTTTTGGGATTTCTTTCTAGATCTAGTTGCAGCAAATAGTTTAATATATCAGTAATTTATTTAATGAAAACTCAGAAGAAAAGCTAAAACTATTTTTGTATAATCATGGCAAAGAAAAAGTTATAATTTGTTAATTATAGCTGCATGCAATTTGCTGCCCAAACGTTCCAAGTATTTAGCTTTATTAGTTGGATCAATCGTTTACAAGGAATGTTTGCGGCCTACTCTTTGAAAATAAAGTTACCGATATTTTGACACATTTCGTCCATTTTCATTTTTGCGGTTATATGTAAACTAACCAAACGTTTCATCCCTATCATAAAGATATTAAAGACAAAAATAGTGTACATTCAACAAAGAACATAATTTTTTAGCTCAAATTTTTAGCTCAATATGTTTTTGCTCAATATGTTTAATAAACGAAAGGGATCAGTACCAATAGCTAAATAGATCTTCAGTACAATGATGGTTTAGATAAGAGTTACAATTTTGTTGCTCAATTTAAGCTTAAAAATAGAATTAATTGTTTCGTTACAAATGTTGTCCAATTTTCAAACTTAGTTGTTTAAACCAAGTTTTTGCCAAAATAAAGGAGTTCATTCAATTTAAATTTAAAAAACTATCTTATAAGTATTTTAATCTTAGCTGATGTAGATAATTACAGTTTTTGTTGCTCAATATATTTTTAAACATGTACGAAAGAAATTATTGTGCTTTTGTAAGAATTAAATATGATGAATGAAGAATATGTAGCTCTATTTAATATTAACTGTACTAAATTCAGAATAATACAATGTTTTTATCTAATATTATCGAGTAGCTCAATTTGGTTCTTTCTGTTTTTATCATAAAGCTAATGTTTTGAAGCAACTGTCAAAATTTCACATTTTGTAGCTAATTAGTTTAAATTATTATATCCAAACAGAAATATAAAAATAGTTGTTTTATCCAAGAATATACATAATGTAGTATTTTAATTCAGAAAACATATATGTTGCTCAATTTTATTTATTAAATATTTATTATATTTTTTATTTATTTGTTATATTTTATTATTTGAAATTTCCTTTACTGACTTCTGAATCTGGATATATTTAAAATATTATAACTATATAATATTAAAATTCAATTTTGCATTCAAATTTTGTTGCTCAATATATTTATGATTTTGTAGCGACCATACTGCAGCTACAAATATAATTTTTCAGATATTTCGTAGCACTCGGTTGCTAAACTTTTAACTAAATTGTAATAAATTTCTAATCAGGTATATTTCACACCACCTAAATCTGAATAGTTACCTTAACGACACCACATAGTCGTATAATTTCATGAACGAAAGGAATTGTGGAAAGTATAGTATAGTAATTTTGTATAAACAACTGGAATAATTGACAATGGCATCCTCGATTTGGCTACGGTGTAAACAAGGAAGTTATAATTAACCGCAAAAGAGTTGGGTGAGCTTCGGCCCCAGAAAAGTTTGGATAGATCAAACACAAAAAAAGATTTATTTTTAGGTATGTACATCAGGAAAGGTTTATAGGTTTTATTCACATTGAATAAAATGGAGCATCTATTCAAAAATCGTTATATTGTCTACAATTCCTAACTGTAAATTTACCTCTTTAGGTATTTCAACTTATACATAATACAACTTTAAAGTTACAACTTTAAGTAGCTCCTTGATTTCGATCTTACAGATGTTCTAAATGAACTTTTAAACTTTTCTTGGGAGATATTAGCTGCCATGCAAATAAGCTGGCCGGTATAATCAAGTCGACAACCAAATGATAGGTATTTGCGTCTATTGACGTAATGATTATATAGTAAAGCAAATAAATCCGAAAGCTGTTATTTCTGCAAGAAAAATTTAAGTCGTAATAAACCTCAAGATTTATACAAACAAAATGGCCTTGATCACTATGACGATTTCATGTATCCTCGAAAAGGGCTTTAATATTCTCAACTCCGTTTTGTACAACAACTACATTTTGGAAGTGGAATGTGAACTAACATCAAATCTTGCTATAACCTATACGCTGAGGTTTGTATTATGTTCGCTATATTTGTTGAAACTCTGGAGAGTACATCCAGCATTCCCATCTTATCGGTCTACACAGCCATTGCCTGATGACTGATATGATCTGACCAAATTTTCAGCTGATAAATTTCACTTTGGTGTCCAGTTTAGTAAGTGCAGGGCATGATGGAATTTCACCATCTATGTTGAAAGGTTGGGCAGAGCATGTTTGCCTCTCACTTTCTATTTTGTGAGATCTCATTCTATAATTTGGTGAGTTTCCGGACGTTTGCATTTCTCATTCAATAAATTTTAAACCTGGAAATAGATGTGAAATCGAGAATAATGATGGCATTTTCCATCCTCTCTACAATTTTTAAACTTTTTGATTCTGTGGTCCAACAAGTTCTCTTTTTCAGTTGGAAAAACTATATCTCACCTGTTCAACACGAATCTTTTTCGGGAAGACTTACAATTACCAATCTTATTTTATTTAGTTCGACGCTGGTTGGTTCCGTTAAATCTAATCAAATTGGCGTAATCTATACGCTGAATTTTCAAAGGCTTTCACCAAAATAGATATTGCAGTTTTTGTCATAAAACTGGGTTATTTATATAGATTGTCAGGTTGATCCTATCAAGTGGTTGACATCTTATATGAAGACTATGTGTCGGATATGTTTTGTACCTTAAAGGTAAAGGTTCCTCAGGTTCTCATTATTCATTAATGATGTGGATAATTATTTCGGCTTTGCTGAATGATTACTTTATACTGAAGACACGCAAATTTTTGCCACTGTGAAAAAAATACATGACCCAGATGGTTTCTGCAAATGAAATCTCCCATTATATTGAGTTTCATAAAAACAAAACTCTTGTGGCTCAATAATCTTGAATTCGATTTACATATCCCTATAGTTAAACAGTTCATCTTGGAGTATTCAGAAATATGGTCTACACTCTATCAGAGTCACTCTGATAGAATCAGGAGCATTCTAAAAAATCTTTATTAATACTGATGTCGAAATCTTTCGATTAAAGTATCAGTCATCAAAATCGAACCACTATTACGTGTGTTATAGACTATTCATTAATTTTCAAAAATCTATAAAGGGGTACCCCTTTCCGAATTTGTATGCTTAAAATCGATTTGTGAAAATGGATGAATATTTCATAGCAGTATTAATGCTGATGTCGGCAACTGTTTAGAAGAGAGAGAGAGAGAGAGGGGAGAGTAGTTTTCGCATAATTTTTGTGAGTTCAGCATGAGTTTAAGCCGAAAGGCCATTTAGCGTTCTTAAGCGATAAAAGAAATATTTAAGAACTTCACTCGGTCAAGTGAAATTAATGATTTTAATTATGATGCGTGCTTTGAAATCACTTGAACGAAATCCGGAAGGGTCAATATTTAAAAATTATATATTTATTCATAATTCTATGACTCACTGTTAGAGTACAGAATAACACTGATTTCTCATTAATGCATTATATCAATATTACAAGCTGAGATATTCAGACGCGGTTTATTTAAATCGGACGTAAAGAATTGTTCAAGGAAGCAATTACTAAACGATTTAAAATTTTTTAAATGATCCGATAAATATAGATTTTACCTGGGGCCTCCATACGCTACAATCTACATCTGGACGCGACTATATATACTACAATTACTTGTGAGTAGTTTACTCATGCCAGTGGAACTCGCTTTTTGTTGCAGTTCAATCAAATGAAATTAAAAAATAAAACGATGGTCTATGTAGGCATTGATAATATAAAAACCACATGAATTAAAATTAAAATTTCCCCATTAAATACTTAACAATTATTTCAAAAAAAAAAAAAAAAAAAAAAAAAAAAAATATAAAAAAAAATAAAATTATCAATAAATTTCGATTTTATTACATTTCTCCATTTATTTTTCCAAATTTTCCAGAATAATAAAATTAATTTAAGGTTTACTTTAAAATGGTACACCACCAAAAAAAGAAAAAAAAACATCATCAAAAGATCATAAAAGTCAAAATGGAAATATTATTTGTTAATAAGACGGTTTCAAAGATGTTATTGTTAGGAACACCAATATCGAACAAAAAAGACATTTTGAATCGCAATTTCCGAAAGAAAAGAAAACATCTCGATAGAATTTTTTTTTAACGTTTATTTTCTTTTATACCGTACACGCATCTCAAAGATTAAAAGGAAAATAATTTAGAGACGTATACGTTTAGAAGTCGAAGATGAAAATATTTTATTGGTTTTCTTATATAGATTTGTTATTTTATTTTTATTGTTTTGACATGCATTGAGAAAAACATCAAGGCAAGGAGCAATTGCCGTGTTTATATATATGTATACATTATTAATAAGGGGAATTCTTTTGAACATAATTAAAACCACGAAAATGTTAATTTTAGGTTAGGATTAGGCCCAATAATATTCTATTTTATGACTTTAACGAAAAACATTTCGAAATCTGTAAATATAAAAACAACAATGTTAAATCCGTGTTAATCACATACTGCTAATTAGAAATAAATATTTCCATCTCACACACACACACACACACACACATGAGTATACGTAAATAGTTTATTTTGAAGAAAATTAAAAATTAAATTTCCAATCGAAATACATACATACATACATACATACGGAACAATCAAAATTTTAAGTGAAAGTTAAAATAAAAAAATTTTTTTTTATTGTTTTCAAACAAAAATAAATTTTCTATTTTTAAAAAATTAAATAAAAAAAAAAAAAATTTCCCAAATGTAATAAATAGTATTTATTTAAAAATTAACGATTTGTTTTAGTTAAAATTAACAAATTATATGTATTTTTACCAAAATGTCAAAATAAATTTTGGTAATTAATTTATTAAAATGTGTTTAAGGTTTAAATATAGTTTTTTTTTTATTTAATTATATGGATCGGAGCCGGGGGCACAGTGATTAAGAATTATACATTATTGTGGTCAGATGACGTGTAATTTGGTGTGTGCGATATTATATCGTAGGGCATTCAGCCAAACTACCTATATATAAATTAAACGTGCTAAGCGCCAAGTGACGTATTTTATACAAAACACACACACACACACGTTACAGCTTAACCATATCCAGATAACAAATTTTCACAGAACTATACATATTTTCTTGACACAATGTTAATACCCATAAAATCATATCCACCCATTTTCATCTTACACTGTCATAACATACATAAAAAAAAAAGATTCATAAACAACAAGATTATCTATAGTTTATTTGATTTGGTTGCTGCGTTGTCATTATCATCGTTGTCATCATCATCACCATCATCATCCAACCCATTTAGTATAGAGCATAATATAGATTTTCTAATGAAAATATTATTTATCATAACTTCCTGGGTGCGACAAAAAAGAAAAATTGAAATCGTTTAATATTTAGTCACGTGTCATGTTTTAACTCAAAATATGTTTTATTTAATACATTTATGTTTTATGTTAAACAGGAAAGTGTTTATGTTGAAATATTTTTTATAATGTCGCGTGGCTTTGAGTATCGCACCCCCTCGTTACAATGTATTTGAATAAGATCATAACGGACATATTATGACAAGAAGTATCAAATTTGTTGAAATGAATTTGGTCAATTGATGGAAATACCGGAAATTAATCGTTTTCATTAATTTTTTTTTTTGATTTTAGGGGAGTTTTATGCTTCCATAATTTTCATTCCTCCAGTCAAAATGCTAGACTTGACAATTGCGACTTGATTAATCGACAGTGGTTTTATTAGATAATATCGAATATATCGAAGTAGGCTACGAGAATTATACAATTTTTAATCGTGTTTTGTTTCGAAAATATCAAAAACAATCGTTGAAACACGTCACAAACAGTTTCGACGTTTTAATTGGATGTATAGAGAAAAATGCAGACCGCCAAAAATAATTTGATCAAATAGGTTCCAGATAGAAGAATTTACCAACATGTAATTTGAAGAGTTGGAGAACTGAAAAAATGTATGTCTAACATTTTTGATGTTATTAATGGTAAGTCAGAAACCGATTAAACTATAAAATAAGTAATTAAGATAGTAATTTGAAAAATGTGGGGGGTCAGGGAAATCTCTAATCATTGCCAAATAATAAATAAATCAAACAACACTTGTATAAACCCTGCTAAGTTCCAGGTTCCTTGACAATAGTTTGTACTTCTTTCAATTGTACAGCCACATTTTTGTAAATAATACGAGCTTTTAAAACCTGGTATGTTATAAGTATACTAACCAAACTATGACTATCTATCAGCCAATTATTTGTGGTAATATTTCTGCTTGAATTTTGTAGATGCAGGAAATATACGCTGAACAATGGCTTCTGGTTTATTTCTAACCTACATTATCATTCTCTTCAAACTCTATAAAATTACAAAAATTTTGCGGAAAGATGAAATTTTATCCAGCTTGCCGTTTGGTATTGTCTTTTTGCGCATGTGCTTATTTCTAAAACAAAAAAAGGGATTTAATAATTTAAAGGGAATGCAACTAATAGTTGCGAGACATATTTTTAATTCGACTAAACCTACAACTCATAAATTTCTTACATTTACAGAAACTACCGTAAAGCACATATAAGCCAACCAAACATGTAAACTACCGTGAAGCACATATAAGCCAACCAAACCATTCATTTCAATTTCATCTGTTGTTCTTATACGATTTATACCGGCTTTCACAATGCAACATTTGCTGTCAGAATTTTTTTACTGTGAAACCAGAAGAAGAAAAAAATACTGAATTACGTTAGAGTGATAAAGACCAATCATTTTTTTTTGTTGTAACAAAAAAAAAATTGAAAGAACCAAAAACGATTGTCTTGGTCACTCTACCGTAATTTAGTATTTTTTCTTCTTCAAGTTTCGCAGTATAGATACTGGCAGTAAATTTTGCCAGTTTGGCAAATGGCTACATATATTTTCCTATAAAGTCAACATTAAAAATTTCATCAACCCGGTCTCCTTGTTCGATTCCCGACTCTGTCACTGACTATTTCAACGTTTACTGTTTTTCTGTAAATTTGCACCATCAACTTCTTTTTAGTCACTATCTTTTTCTGCTAAAATGGACTGTAATTTTTTTTGCTTTATTTTGTAAAAAGGTCAATCTTTATTTTAAATCATAATGAAATCAGCAATTTTGCTCGACAAACTGTTGAGAAGGGTTTTAGAAATTACAATTTAGTTAAATTTTCTTTCATAAGCTTTTATAATTTTTTGTGAAGTTCTTCATTTGTATGCCCTGCTTTTTTGTAGATTTTCTTTACCTTGGTGGTGGTCTAGAGATTTTGCTCTTTTACTAAATAAGTACAATAAAAATTGCTCACTTAAGGCTTTACTAAATTATGATTGAGTTTTGGCGTATGGCCCTAAATGGTTTCAAGATATGCCCGGGAAACAATAGTTTGTGACAATAAAGATAAAATTAAACTTCATTCATTATCGGTACGAGTAACTGATAATGAGCTTGAAGGCATTAAAAGGACAAATAAACACAACATAAAACAAAAATGTGGATTTATTTTTTGGATATAATAATAGAAGATAATATATTAAAGGGAAATTGCCAATGAATCAGAGGAAGAATCACAAAATGACCATGCAAATAATCAAATTAATGAATGACATTAAGATAAAAGATAAAAACTTGAGCGGAGGTATATACAGCTCAAGAGTATCACCCTAACCGAGAAATCAACATTAGAACTAAATTTAAGCTTTAGGATTAACCAGCCACAATCCACTATTTAGAATTTGGAAATTGTAATTTTGGCAGCTCCTCTGCATTTTTGTATACAATAACCCTCTGGTAGGTTCTAACGTTTAATTGCTGTTGGTTCGTGGCATTCAATCAAATAAAGAAACATGATGAGTACATTAACTGTAAGAACATCTATTCTATCGAATGTGAGGCGGTAGTGAATAGTAATCATCTTTTTAACGATGTATTTGTGGGCTTTCCAAGATCCGTTTACGATACCAGGGTATTTAAAAACAGTTCTTTGTACCAGATCGGAACGTCTTAAAATGTATCATATATTTGTTAGGGGGTAGTAGATATCCTTAAGACCTTCAGTCTTACGTGCGATTTTGGGCTTTTGAAAATGAGATGAAGCTATATATTAAATAATCGTATTTTGAGCTAAAAATAGAAAATTTAATTAAAACCGTAATTTCCGCATGCGTTCTTCACAACAATTGTGTTTCCGGAAGAGACATTCGACCAATAACAATACCAATACTCGATCAATACCAGATTCAAAACTAAAATTGACTTAACGCATTATAATTATTAGAAAACCGAGGACCTGGCGCAATGGTTAATGCTGCGGTGTTTTAGGTCGGGAGGTACCGGGCTAAAATTTGAACGGAGAAGGGTTTAAAATGTGTTGAAAAGGGGATTTTTATCACTTGATTGCGATCGGTGATGACGATGAATACAACTGTGATCCCTTGTTAAAGTACAGAATCCGTAGGCCTGATGAATTTGATTAAATCAACATACAATCGTCGTTGTCGTTTGGATAGTCGGTTTGACAATTTGACCGAATACACTCAACAAATTATTAATATTTTATTTCTGTTTTTTTGTCAGACTTTTGACAGGTTTGTTATATATTGTTCATATTCAGATAATTTGATTTGAAAGTTTGAGAAGTGGAACGATAGGTAGATGGCATTGCATTATTAGAGGAAGTTGATGTATTTGGCGTAAAACTGTTACCAATGATATCGGTATTACCTTCATTTTCAACGATATTACTATCAACTCTCTCGGTAACACCGATTTTTGATAAAAAATAAGGAATGTAGGATGGTAGTTGTCCTTACCTTTGGCATATTTATGAGTTTTTTCAAAATACGACCACTTCTCTATTTGTCTTCTTTTTTAGCGCGTCGTTCTTCTTCACCTGTATTTAATTTAAAAAACCCTATAACGTGATTACTTGGGAGTGGATCTATAATATTGAGAAACAATTTTTGAAATGGATATTTGAAAGTGGTATTTATTTTCATGGGCCTTTTAATATGTAATGAATGTTTGTTTTTCTAACAGGTATCACAGATTTTGCTGAAGTTTTAAATTTTTCGCAATATCTGCTGAAAGTAATAATATTACTTCAAGCTTTTGTTAGTTTTCTCGTTCTGCTATTTTCGTTTTTTGAGTTGCTGATTATTCGTCTTTTGATGTTTCCGAATAACAACTATAGTTTGGTATAAACGCTCGAGTGAACACGTATATGATTTGTCATTAAAAATTTCAGGAATACTCTCTGAGGAATTTCTGTTAAATCATCAGCATTACATTTTTTGGATCCTGGCTTATGGATATTTTTATACTGGTATTCATCAAGGCTTATTCTATATCTCGACAAACAAAATGTTAGGTTACTAACTTTTAAGAGTCAAATCAGTGGCTTATGATCGGTATACATTTTAAATTTACGTTCGTAAACATAAGGCTGGAAATGGTTTACACCCCAAACAATAGCGAGTAACTCCCTTTCGACAGTTGGATAGTTTTTTTCAGCCTTGCTGAGCGTACGAGTGGCATAAGGGACTGGTAAACCAACATCAGTATATCAATAAGTCCACTAGCATATGTGGATATAAAAATTCTTTTGTGAAGTCCTTTATGAAGTAATGTAAAATAGGTGGCTCTAATAAAATTCATTTTAGGAGATTAAATGATTCATCACAAAAAACTGACCACTGGAACTTGGTAGGCTTCTTTAAGAGGTTTGCTAGAAAGCTGAATGATTTAATATCCTTGGTATATTTAGGAATTGGATAATCTTGAATAGTTACAACTTTTAAAGGATCTGTTTTTATTTCACCTGCTGAAATAATATGACCTTAATAGACTAGTTCCATTCGAAGAAAACATTTGAGTTCATTGAGACCACTGATAACTGTATTCATGAGCCTCTGGAAAGTAGTAGAGGTTTCCTTCAAAACAAAATGCATTTTGAGGAATTGATAATGGCCCGTGTTTTCTTACGATCTTCGGGATGTTGATCGAGTATTTTCGTTATATTATAGGAAACGGAAATACATCATCAATATAGTCACAATAATCAGCTTCCTGAAATTATTAACGATATGCCAATGTTTTTCTCCGTCTGTTGATTTCTTGGGAACTACCAATAATGAAAAATCCCATGGGCTAGAACTCGGTTCTATTATTTTTTCTTCCAACATTTGTTGAACTTGTGAAGAAATCCCACTTTCTACGGCTTCTGGCATTCTATACGGTTTTTGATATATTGCTGTAACATTAAGCATCATTTTAATTTTATGTTAAATTCGGTGCGTGTGTGATAACTTGTCTTCCATAATTTTAAAATTGAATATTCTTCTTCGAAATTTATTTCGGGTTTCAAGCAGCTGTAGATGACTGGCTATAATTTTTATTAAATTGTTACCAACATAACCGCCAGGAGATATTTCTTCAGGATGACAGAAATATTCACCAGCAGAGGTATTACTATGACGAAGTGCTATATTAACCTTTGAATTCAAAGAGATTATAAAGGATGTATCAAGATATCGAATTTCTAGATTTTTGATTTGCAAAATTAATGGTACACCTATTTTTGGGAATTGGAAATCAGACCCAATGATTTAAAAGAAATGAGGTATAACTGTTTGATTATCTAGGAGAATTTTACAACTACATTGAGCTAGCATTTCTTTGGGTAGAAAGTTGATACCACTTGGGAGACATCTAAGGTTAGGAAAGGACAGTGCTTCATCTTTTAAATAACTTACCTTTATTAGAGTAACTTCATCCCTGGTATCGATCAAAAATGTATTGGTTTCGGAGTTGGAAATGCCTAATTTATGTGATACAAAACTGTCAAAACTGCTTGATGAAAAGGAAGTGTTGGAGACATTTTTAGGATTGGGTATAATAGTATCCTCTGAGCTCCAAGAAGGGATTACCAAATTTATTAGTGTTATTACCGAATTCGCGATTATTGAAATCTTTATTTCTGAGCTCGAACTGGTGTGAAATGTTGTTTGGGCGAGTTCCTTTACGTTTTCCGATGAATTGATTAAAAACTGTTGCCGATTTGCATTTGTTTTCGGCATTGGGTTATGTGATGACCATGGAATTAACAATACGTGCAAATTGCTGATTTTGCAGATGAAAAATTGGATTAAGTATTATATAATTGGAGCAATGTTTATATCAATACAATGATTTTGAAGCCCTTCAAAAGCACGTAATATAGACCACTTTTCATATTTAAATTGGAAATCGTGACAGTGAATGTCACGCCCTCACTTTAAATGCACGCGTCATTTAGTTGCGTGAGGAAAGTTTCAGTACTCGTGGAGAGTATAGGTATGTAAGCCTCCTAATTTTGTTTGCCTTATTCCCATTAACTTAAATTGAATTTATGAAACTGTTCGACAATCACCGAACTAAGATACAATTTTGCAAATAACCAGAGACTCATCTGTTTAGTAGACTTTAAACTTGATATTTGGAGTCCTTGAGAGCTTATATTTTTTCTGAGGCATTTTCTTTGTACATCCATAAGATGGATAAAACTCACCATCTAAAATTTATTCACATATGGTTGGTAATATCGTATGAGCATGCGTTCAGCAATAAAACAACTAAATTCAATTTTATCATATTTAATGCGCTCCCCAATACCATTTTTCAGGATATCGGCAGAGAAGACATACCCAAAATAATTTGATAATTTTCCGTATGAACAACCATATACACGAACAAATAATTTTACAAGCAGGAAAATGGGAAAACTCCACAAAATGCGAGAAAACACAATATATTTGAATATGAAAATTTACGATGGGCAATATTTATTTGTGATACGTTTATGGAATATTAAATCCATTTTTGCGCCCATTTTATATTACACACCAAGAAAATAACTCCCCATATTATAATGGCACATTCGGGTTATATATGTATAACACCCCCGCCTTATATTCTTCGTTAGAATAATATTTTTTTTTTGTTTGTTTTTCTTTCGCATCTCAATATTTGAGGTGGTTGATTTTGATGGTTTATTGATATAACGTTTATACTTTTATTTTCTCATTTTCCTTTTATTATTGTGCGAACTGCTTAAGAGACGAAGAAAAGGGGTGGTTGGTGGAAAATATCTGTATAAGAAAAATTATATCCTGTGAAAATAATATAATAAAAATTTATATATTAGACGAAAATAAAAGAAAAAATATTGGGGAGGGGCTTTTATATGAAAATTTTTATTTGAGGAATCCATATTACATTTTCATATATCTGCTATATACTTGGGAAAATTTATATCTTTTTTGTTTGTAAAAATAAAAAATTGATGATATTATCATAAGAGAAAAAATATAAAATCCATCCATATACGAGAAAAAAAAGGGAGACAATTTTCTTTATGGATTATGGAAAGTTTTTCATCTCATTTTCATTTTATTGTTATTTTTATTTATATATTTTCTTATCGTTTATACATATATAATGTACGAGTACACGATGTATGTGCGCTTAAGATATATATACGGAGGTGTATGAACTTTTTAATTTCAAGCCCTCTACTGTATATACGTACATATATATACTCATATAGACTAGGAACGACTTACGAGTTATAGATCAAAATATTATTCCTCCGATAATGATCGCATAATACCAAATTTACCATAAAATTTCCGAAACATACATCCCTCTGTAAATTATTTATGTAATATTTTAATCTGCATGTTCACACGTCTCCTCGATATATAAAACGAAAAATAATTACCAATTTTCAACTTTAAATCTGTCGTATAATATAATCGGTGTTATCATATTACACAACAACAACAACAACGACAAAAAATTAGACAAGTGATCATATTCTCACTTTTGTTGTCGTATAAATAATCCGTCTTATAACAATGAAACTTTTTAACAACGAACGATTGAGAAAGATGTTCGATTGATAATATTATTGAATGTGCTCGTATATGGATGACAGACGGAAAAGAAGATGATTCATTATAATAGAGTCACGTGTCATATTTAACTATGGTATTATACAACATTAAACCCATCGTCGTTTAATAATCCGTTGCCAAAAAACATGAAAATGAAATTGTGATAAGAAATTTTACCCTCCCCAATTTTAGCATAATTTTCTCATTACTTTTTTTTTGTGTGCGCGACATCGATGAAATACATATTTTGTTATGATAATAACAACCAATTTCTTTACTGGCCATTGCTTTTCCGCACAGTGTTTTTATACATTAATAAATAAATAAAACGGTTTTTACAGGCCATTGCTGGCCCGTACCGAAGCAACATTTTGGCTTCATGGGACTCAATCCCGCGTGATCTTCGGATTGTCCTAGATAACCCGAAGAACTAACCTCTGCGCCTGCCAAATGGCGGACTTTCACTCAGATCGCTGCACCTTCCGTTTAAGTTTGGATCGCAGAGCAAAATATTTGCAAGGTATTTAGACTTTGACAGTAGACGTTAGGCAAACAAATCAAAGTTATCAGTGACAAAATGCGCTTTAATATCCTCCCGCACAGTTATCATGAGGGATAAGGGACTCGAGGTATCGCAAATTTATCACTTCTTTAAATATGTGACCACTAGTACTAAGATCCATTGCGCCATCCATTTGACATGACGAATTGAGTCATAGGCTTTTTGGAAATCCAAGAACACCTGTGGTACGTCACTAGCTATTTTGAAAGATTTAGAAAGAATAATCTTCATCGGAAAAATTTTATCTGGCCGATTCGGATGAAATCCTCCTTGAACTACCAACCTACTATTATCTCTGCGAGAAGGAATGGCCAATATCCTCCAATATTATGTGAGACAGCAATTTGTATGCTATGTAGATGATCTATGCCGCAGTGTTTCGCACTCCTTCTTTAAAGGAAAGGCACTTTCCAATCATCAGGCATAACTTTGTTTTTCCATATACTAACCGAATAAGGTCGAAAAGATAGTTCCACAAAGAATCCCTTCCAAATATCTAGTTGAAGAATATCGAGTTTAATCTAGTTTCTTCATGGCCAGTGTGAATTACTCCTAGTATGGGTCGGTCCTCTTCGCAGTCTATATTTGACAACTTTCAACAGCATTTGACACTTGTTGAACTGAACATAAAGTAAATCCGAGAAATGCTCCTTCCAAGTGTTGAGCACTGACTGCATCGATGTTTACTCGGAGATTTCCATTCTGGCCCTAGGTCTGAAGGTATGGTGCAATCCGAAGATCCGTTTAAAGAAGATACAAAAACTATGTTCATAGCTGAGTTGTTAAACTCTTAAGACTTCAGCCTTCCGTCAGTCTCGCTTTTTCCGTCTTAACATTCGCTTGGCGGTTCTTTTAGCATGACCGCTTTGTTCTTCTGTGCGATTATAAAACGAATTCGAGCTTATTTATAGCCTATAATTCTGTTGCTTGACAGCAAGACGGTACTTCTTATCAAACCAATCATTTTTGGGTAAATTTTTTACCTTATACCTTGAATTGCTTGGTTAGCTCTGACGACCGAAGTTTTCCACACATCCCATAGAGCGTTCACATCATCAGAACGGTAGTTGATTTTCATAATTATGCTACTAGCAAGAATCTGGTATTGTGCTTTTTTATCTTCGTTTATCAGACCTTTACAGTTGAAACGTATAAGTTTCGTTTTCCCTGACTTGTACGAAAACTGCCATTATAGCTTTGCAGTAAGCAATTGATGATGACTTCCTACAAATTTGGCAGCTTATACATACGATTATCAACTGAATTGAAATCCAAAATAGTATTTTTCACCTGGGGCCTAAGAGGAAAACTAACACCAAGATGGCTGAGGTCACCTTCACTCTCAAGCAATGTATAGCCTTTGGAGTCACGGTTTCTACTTTTTAGCCATCAAGTTTCTTGGAAACAACGAGTTCCAAGTGATAATTTTAATGGCTGATATATAGTGCCATTAAATGCGCCTGGTTTTCTTAGCGACTGCACATACTGATACTAAACTGCGTGCCCCTTAACATAAGCGGGGTCGGAAAAATTTTAACGGTATCCATATTTTATTTTGTTGATTTTTTTATCAATGAAGTTTTTTAAGGATTCGGGTAATTAGCCCAGCGAAACAATCTTTATTTAGTCACGTCGACCAACCATGCTCGTTTAGGATTATTTCACAAGGCATGGTTGTATTCCCCAACCACAGAGAAAAAATTCTATATTTACAATTCGAAATGGTTCAAAAATTCTAAATTTAGATATCTGGTTCCGTAGAATTTTTAAATGGGGTTTCATGGTTGCGGACGTGTCGTTGTCAATTATTGGTGCGGATTTTTTTTAAATTACCGGACTAGTTTTAGATGTATGAAGGTAAGGAATCTGCGATGCGTTAGCGTTGCTATGTTTCGTTAGAGCTATAGTCTAGTATTCTCGCAACTTATCCAGTTTATTAGATTCTCGAATTCAAAATTTATTGTCGATATTTCCCAAAGATCTAAAATGTGCGTTAAGTGATAAAATTATTAAACAGAAATTTACACACAGTTTGGATAAAAGAGGACCTCATGTTTCATGTAAAATTAGATTTTTAGCGCCAGACAAATTTAAAATTGCAAAATTGGAGTTTGAACATCCTCTGATGCAAGGCATTTGTAAACCAAGTAATAGTGCATCATAATATAAGTCCTAGAAATTGTGTACAGCAAAAAAATATTTTTAGACTCCCAAATCACTTCCGGCGAACAAATGTCTCTCTACTAAACCATTTAAATTATTCGTTCGAAAAACGAAAATTCAACAACAACAACAACAGAAAATGTTAGTTGTTTATTTTCATTCCATCCAAACTGACATCTGTTATTTTAACACCTTCTTCATTACTTTATGATAGATTAAAAATTAGTCGTATACGATAACTCTTCTCGTTCGTATAAATATATAAAGCATATGGGAGTAAAGATATTATGTTAGTGACAAAACATCTAATCACTAAGATTAAGACAAACGATATAAGTTTTTTTGTTTCGTTTGATTCGAGAAACATAATTATATTATGATAAACATATGACGCGTGCTTATTAAAATTTAAAACATAAAGATCACGACGACGCGACGCACCATATGACACGATCGTCACATCACGGTGATGATAATTGGTAATGATCATCATATAATGTGATTATATTAACAGACGACATAATATTATAATGAAGGGGTTATATCTATATATACGAGTATGTATATATGGATATATGACAGTTTAAATGAAAATTACGCGTCTTTAAGAGGTTATTGATGTAGTTAATATTTGATCTTTCATCTGTTCAGTTAATATTTATTTATTTATGTTTATCTAAAACTGTTAGGGTTAACTATTTTATGTAAACATAATTTTAATGTAAACGCATCGATGTTTATGATATTTAACGTGTGCGAGCATATAACAAGAGTAAATTGACTTTTTATGTTTCAAATCAGACCAACATGTTTGCTTATATACGAGGCTAAATCATATAAAATTGGCGAAACAGCCAGTTTATGTTAATCAAACTATATTTGTTACAATTTACCATAATTATATTTTTAAAATGAAGAGCTAAAACCGAAAAACATAAAAAAATTTAAAACCATAACATAAAAATGTATGTATATGTATGTTTGTTGTAACACCAATCAAACTATATTTTGATATCGTTTGATGGGGTATCATTATTTAATTATGAGCATGCAACAGTTTTTATTTTTTCCACTTTGGTTTAATTTAACTTTTGTTGTTGTTGCTATATAGTTTTGGTTGGTGTATATATTTTTAAAATACATCTTTTTTTTTAGTTTAAATGACAGATAAAATTAGAATATTTTTTTAGTATTTAAAATGAGCAGCATCAATATTATCCATAAAGCTGACCACAATCAGAGGATATTCATCGACGGAATATCCTCTGATTGTGGTATAAGATGCTGGGTTGACTATACCATATCCGTAACTCGTTTGTTATCCGTATAGTGTCTGGACGTGATAATTTATGTAAGTGTGTGTGCATCACCGATTGTTTATAGGATAGCCATATTTTAAAGATCGCCATCTAAGTAAGCGCAATCATTAAGTGATGGACTCGTTCACATCATACTAAAGAGAATATAATGTAATGAGATGAGATTTCCTTCAAACAACAAAAACCAAATAAAAACATTATTGAACCAATGGATCCGACCATGCTCGGACACCTGATAATACAGTGCAAACCTGGGTTTGATCGATACATTCTGAATTCGAAAAAGAAATTCCAAAGCATACAGAAATAGGGGCCCTTATAGCTACCAGAAGAGGAAGAAGTATACTTGCATAAAGTTCGCCTAAGCACTTAAAAAAGATTAAAAGCATTTTTGAGGATCTACTGCTGACAAGCACCGATTTGATGCTCTACTTATTACCTAATATAACTAAGGTAAAAGCCTGATCTTACTGTAAAACATGAAAACAAGCTCATAAACAGTAAACAGTCTAGTAATATTTTGATAAATGAGCTAATGACAATCAGTAAAAGTGACTTTTTCATCTCTGAACTCATAGAAATACTGCCGACTATAGAGGCTGTCCTGTATATGTATCATTAAAAATCTAACTGAATGAGAGTAAACACGGCAACAATTAATATCCGTAAACCATCAGGTTAAACCTAATAATTACGGCGTAGATCTTTACTATCTGTGGGATCTTTAGTATCTGCGGTGCTTATGTTGATGCTTGAAAATCAAATACAGTAACCCAGTACCTACCAAATTCTTTAATGAAGTTAAGGTTAATCTAAATCAATTAATTTGTATGATGGTTAGCTTCATGAAGACAATGGCAACAACATGAATATGTTAGTGCAAACGAGAACTCAGCTGTTAGTTAAATCTCACAATGTCTGAACCTTTATTGGCCTAATGGAACCAAACTAACTCAACACAATTAAGAAGTGAACAATTTGGACACAACCAGAATATTAATGATAAACTCGGAAGCCTATTTCTCAGTTAAAAATAATTTTAAATTGGATGCAGGCTCACATTCTATGATATTAAGCACCCAAATGCGCACAAAAATCATTTGAGTGAGGGATGCGACTTCAAGTGTCACTTCAAATTTAAATTGTTTTGAATTAAAATAAAAATATAAATCAGCAATGGGAGGGCCTTTCACCGTTTGGAATTTCAAACAAACTCTCTATGTGGAAACGAGCTTATGCTGCTGAGAAATGGTTCAATTGAAGATGCGATCCATTGGAAGCTTAAATGGGAACATTAGAACACTGATACTGAAAAAACGGATCCAGGATATGATGAATTAACAATCAAAAATGTGCAACAACTACTAAAGCAGTGTATTAGGCTACTAACGCAGATGCTAGTTAAATGCACAACAAGTGCTCATGCGGTATGGGGTATAGCTATAGTAATGACGAATAATATTCAATAAAATCAAGTAGATTCATGTCACTTACACTTTGAGAAAAAAAAACCTGCTACACAGTGTCGCTTAACAATTTTTAACCAAAAAACGAGATTGAATTATAGATTGGGATCCATTTTGACAGTGGACGTAAAAGACATAGAAGAAACGAATAGAGACATGTCAGCACAAAGTTATTCTTTACAAAACCATTATCATACCAATCTGATTTCAATGTTAGTCCTCTTTGGTTTTGTATTTATCTGAAAAGTATCTGGTTATTCCGAATTATTGTATTGTGTGTAACTGTAGTAATTTTATAGTAATTTCTACGATTAACTTGATATTATTTTCAGTAACTGTATTCGTATCAGGAACCAGAACAACTTGATCCTATATTATGAACAAAACTACACAAAAAGAAATATTAGACTAGGTCTATCAGTCACTCGGTTCGATCAGCAGAATACAAAAGGATATTAAATGTCACTTCATAAAATCGCAATGACTTCTTGATTGTTTTTATTGATAAACTATTATAGTTTCATTCTAAATAATATTTTCCATGAAAATCGGAGAAATGTGTTATCTGGTGACGGATGCGCTTAAATAAGAATTTATCAGTCAATAAATCTTACCTACCAGATTTACGAAATGGCATAGCTTCTGTTTTACTTCCTTTTGTAGTAGTTTTAGGAACTGAATATTTTTCAGTTGTCTTCATTTTTATTTTATATATCTTTAGTACTCGCAACTCATGAAAAGAACATTTCACTGATTGACAAATGTATAATATGTTAAAATAAGGATATGAAAAATACGAACTCTTATTTGTAACGCATATCAACTATACTGCACCTGCTATGTCATTGGCGAGAATCACTCTACTAGCGCTGGACATAATGCTTGAATATCAAAACCGATTTCGTTTCGAACAACATTTCTCTGAGCGCATAATGATATTATCTTATTTGTTATGCTCTTAGTACTAATGAGTGGGAAATAAAACGCTTTAACTCATGTATTCCCATATATTAGTTACGTTAATTATGCCTTTAGGCTTAAAAGTCCAATGACTCGCACATATACTATATACTCCATGGTTTGTGTTTCAAGACGAGTCCTAAATGTATCCCAAATCATTTTATTGCCGATAAGATCGACATTTATTTAACATATACCGTTAAGAAATTCACTACAAAAATGTTTTTTTTTTTTTAATTTGTTTTCACATCTTTAGATCGATTCTGGTTTACTATCAACCAAGACTCATAACTAGTGGTCTACTTTAATTATACATAGATTCTAATTTCCAACGAAAATATGTTCAAAATTCAGTGACGAAAAATCATTTTGACATCCCTTTCTTTTGGATATCAAACTTTTTCGATCCTAACTTATTAATTAGTAACTGTGCCAATTGCTATAAGTATAAAATAAAAATTACAAAATTAAAATAGTTTAGAAATTTATCAATTTTACGGGCGTTGAACGATTTAAAATCAGGGACACATTAACCATTTATTGACATTTTGTTTCGAAATTTTCGAGATAAAGGAAAAACTTTCCTTCGCAGACTTTACTGTAATAAAAATCCTTATGGTCAGCAACATAATCAAGTTATATAGTTAAACTCGATCATTTCTGGTATCCAAAATACAAAAGTATAATAGTAACTTGACTTTGTTTGGGGAAACTATCGCTTAAAATCAATATATAACTTTAGCTAAGGACGATATACCTCGAAATATTTACCCATGGATTAATGTATACTGACATCCGACGATTTACAATAGCCTTAAAGATATCACAACGTTGACCCATTATATAACGGAATACTTAAAACATCTGCTGTATACCTCTATATGCGGAACTGGGAAAACCTATGAGCTCGTTTTAACATTACGTGAGCGAAGAGACTGGACACATAAAGTTTGCAGACTGGCTATGGTTGAGAGTTGAGACCCTATAAATAACATAATTTTGAATCAGTATTGCTCTTGACCGGTCATCTAGTACCGGTCTTCGAAACATCGCATTGAATATTTGAATAAAAACTGGCGATTGTAATCTGGATTCGATCATACGCGTGCTGATGTAAGTACCACTTTTAATTCTTCAAACATTTCGTGAGCTTTGAAAAGAGGATCAAAAATTCGGTAAGAGTTCTAGCAATTTTTTTGTATCTATATGAACAGGATATAATTTTATTACATTTTGTATTTAAAGCTGTCAGGAGTTAATGCTCCATCTCCAACAATGTACTCTAATCGAGTGGTATTTTCCAAAAAGTGTCCTTTAAAATCAGGTTTGAAATAAGACTGGTTTCGGTAACGCCCCAGTAATCCAAATCAATGAGAGGCATGTCAATCCTTTTTGGCATGAAATTATCCTTTCCAAAGGAAAACCATTCTTTTCAGTAACTTAATAAGGTTTCGAGCATTTAAACATACGCAAATTTTTTCTTTCTTCTTTTCGGACAAAGGTCCTGGAACTACTCCAAACACTGAAACTTATAAAAGCAAGTATTTTATCGAGTTCTAGATAAACTCCTGCTTCTTTAGCAGAAGACACAGAGTAATGCCTTTTCTTGATTTTCTGATCACTACCTACACTGATGAAATGCTTTCTTCAGTTCACTGATGAATTTCTTTTGCTTAGATCCAATTTAACTGACGAAGAAAACAAGTGAATGATCGAATCTTTTAATTGCTCATCCAAATTTAATAAATAAAATTTAGTGTCATTTTGATTATTCTTTGGTACACAGTGATAAACATCAGTGGCTAAATGCCTCTGGATTATATTTGGAAATGTAAGTTTGATGCCATATACCTTCCAGAAGTCTATACCTAAATACAACTTCTGATGTAAGGATTTAGGGCTAAATGAAGTGTGACCATTCGCGTTTTACCTGCAAATGTTAAAGAAACTTTAATATGCTCAATAATTAATTCAGACTGACCATTGGCGATTTTGACTTGAAATAGAAATTATAATTAATGTTGCCGAAATTAGCCTATTGAAAGATATACGTACTTGAAAATAACAACTGGAGGGGAACTAAAATTATAATTTCTACTTTGCTAGATTCTTTGCTGTAACAGAGGATCACAGTTTGGACCGAAATCACCGAAGCCAACAAAAACCCTTAAAATGCAATACAATTTATAATGACGTCAATAAATAGTCCTGTCAATCAATGAAATATCATTTTTATAATATTCACAAATAATTTTAAATAATTTTGAAGAATTATGCCGTTACCCCAAATTCACTATGAATTCATTATGTGCGCATACACTTAAAATCGTCCTTAATCAAATTTTTATTTAATCCCCTCGAGATAGGGTGCGCGACTGTGACACTTCATATAATTTTGATTTCATACATTATATGCTGTAGTGTTGTTGTAAAATTGTTACATTATAAAAAAATCAATCAAAATATTTATCTCGATTTGATTGGAATTATAACACTTCTGTGTATGTACGATGACGACGATGTAACAATAAAACACTTGTCCTCTTCAATTTCGTTTTTATTGTTTGGTATTTTTCATGTGGTGCCTAGCACACATAGTTTGTGTTATATTCTAATCAAAATGTATGTACAAAAAAAAAACTGGAAATTTATCCACACTCTCTATATACTGGAAGAGAACTTGTCTAATGAAAACTGCAAGTATGTACGTTCATACCGTACCCTATATATTTCTAGATTAAATAATTCGTAGTTTTATGATAATAGTACCTTATTTGACAGATGTCATTCGAGATTTTATTATATGCATTTTAGATCTAACTTATGTACAAACCACTCATTTATATAATAAACAAATATACATATACGATATCATAAAATTTAGATCAGCGCTAATAAATTATCCATTTTTTTACAGGAAGCATTTTGTAAAACATTAAATTACATCACATACCTTAAATTTCAACATCAGCAAAATGTATTTTTTTGTTTTTATTTACCAGACATGCATGCATACACGCTAATCATATTTAAAATTAAACTCTACATAATATTATAATATTTATTCTATAATATTATGTTTGTTGATTTTCATAATCTGATAACAAAATTGAAATGGAAAATTAAAAAAAAAAAAAATGAAATTTAAAATACAAAAAAAATAATAAAAAATTAAATTATTAATTAAGAATACATATAAGTTATAGGTATAAAAATAAAATACTGTGTGCGTGTAATTTTCATATTAAATTTTTTTATAAAATTTATAAAATTGTTAACTTGTGTAATCGTTTATATTTACTATAAAATTTATTATTTTATAATCTGTTATTAAAATTTTACTTTATAACGTACAAATATATATATATATATATATATATATATATATATATATATATATATATATATATATATATATATATATATATAAATGGATATACTTATATATAGACATGCAACATGCACAATACCATCATATGAATTTTACTCAGTTAGTATATTCAGATTTAGAGCACCGCATTTCACGAAACCTTCTCAAAATTTCCCTTAATAATCATCAAATCAATATTCCAAATAATATTTACCTCAATATCCTCAGCAAATTGCTAGATCCTCAAACAACAACCAGTTATCTAAACCAGAGTCCCTGATAGACCAACTATAGGTAGTCATGGCTGGCAAGCTACCATAATAGGCCACATAATTATTTTAAAACTAAGGCACTATTCGCTTATTTATATGGCAAACGTATAGCGAAGAGTAGCAAAGTTTTAAAATTTCTCGTAGTTACGGGATCAAACAAAAATTATATACAGTTTCAATATATACGCAAACCTATTTTAAATAACAAACATTTTTGACAAACTTAACCGGTAACGTTAAAATAACCCATCATACAATCCTAGACCTTTTTAAAAAAAAAATTTCACTCAAACAATACGCTTCAGACTCCATATAAATAATAAAACTTTTAGAATTTCCCATTGACTCATAATAAAGAATTCTTTAAACCTTCGCTCCGATCATGAGGAAAACAAACGACAGACGTAAAAGGATATATTCAAACTGTAAGGAAGTTGACTAAAAAATAAAGAAACTACTAGAAGGTGGAATAGAGAACGACTGCGGAGAAAAAAATATATAATGGTGATCGACTATCCAAAATAAAACTCAATCAGTACCCCCGATAAGTATCCCAGAAATAAAAAAGATTCTTGCAAAGTTTTCACGATTGTAGATTTCAAGAGCGGATTTCATTAAATCTCATAAAACGAATCCAATACAAAAAAGAAAGCGTCTGCAGTGAATCATGGAAATTATGAAATAACACGCCTTCTATTCGGTCTTAGAAAATATAGGAAAGCGTTGGTATGTGTACTATCGATGACATTATCATTTTAAGAAAAACAAAAGAAGAACATTTTGAAAATATGGATACTATATTTAAAACATTAGAATGGGCTACTGTATGAAAAATAAACTTGATAAATGTTTTTACAGGCCTAAGTTAAATTTTCAGGCTTCATAATCTCCAAAGAAAAGGGTTTTTAACATGAAAAGGCGAAGTGAAAGAAACTTGGACAAAAAATAGAACTCAAACAAAAACCAGAAACCATTCAGAATAGGCTCAAAAAGATATATATCAAGGAGTTCAGTATGAAGTTGACAATAGAAACTTAAATTTTTTATTAGAATTAGGTGCGACGGATACAAATTGGGATGAGTAGGTTTATCAAATAAATGTGAAGAAATTAGTATAATGGAATCACAGATCCAATATATTTTGCCTGGAAACCGAAAGGCAATTCAATTAAAATAAAACCCTAGTCAAGCCTACCTTAACTCGTACTGTAGTTCAGGACAAACTAAATATTTTCGATGACTCCTGGAAGCTAGGTACGTTTCTTTTTTTTACAAATTGGATCGTTCTAAAAATCAATATTTAATCCATTTTCAGGAAATAATTATTTAAGAGTTAATTTGATGTTATTGGACAAAAGACAATCTTTGGAATTTGTTCCAAAATCTTCTCGTTTTCGCCGATTCAATTGTATATATAATTTTCAAATTAGAGGTGAAAATATGCAAGACGAGTTTACTGATAACATTCGGCGAAACCGATAAGCATTATAATTGATAAAAAATTGAACTCATTTGGATCAATTCTTGTGCGCGATTTCAGAGGGAAACACTCTCCAGCAAATAAAGTAGCAGATAGTGTACTTAGCGACATTAAGGCTCATATCAATTCTTAAGCCTCCCAAATGTGACCACTCAAGAAATTAATCAATTTTGGTCCATAAGATTTTCCGAATACTGACCAAATCTGGGAACAATGTGTTAACGACGGAATATTTAAATCAGAATATGTTGGCACTGGTGTCACCACTTAGGCTGATTCCTTGTCACTATCCTTGTGTTTTTCTATTTCAATTGGCTTCAAAATTCTCGTTTTTATCATTGTGTCTGTTAGTTCACAAACACCCAGTGCACCATCCATTTAAATAAAATTCTCAACTTCATGGCCAGAGTACAAAGTAATAATTATGTCACCAATACCATTAAATAAATCATCTAATTCAATCATCTGTCTATCGGCAAGTTAGCATTTTAAAGAAAATACAGCTTTTAAGGCGACTTCATGACATCGAATATTATGCTAGCATATTAAATTAATTCTCTCGACCAACCACATCAATTAAATTTAAACAAAATACGCCCCTACGAGTTAAAACATTTCCAGTGGTCATTTACAATGTTCTATAAAAAATCGTTAAATTTTTTATGATCCCTTGGTCCAATGGCTGTACCAGAGAAGTTATTTGTTCGGTGAAACAATTTTAAATTAATGTTAGAGGATTCAATAGATGTATTAGCTGGGCATTTATCGATTGAAAATACACCTCCACATTACCGGTAGCTGATCTACACTAACGTTCCTGGTGTTTGGACACTGTCAATTACAAGTGGATTAAGCGTTTCTTCTTGCTTACTCGTACATTAGATTACTATTACGAGGTCGTTTACCACTTTTGGACATTTTACCTCTTTTGCATGGATTCCCTTTTAAAACCTTAAATTTTGTCTGGCATTGTTTTCAAGAATTTTTTGTTTCGTTTGTAGAATTTTGTTAACCAGCATCCATTAACCGCCTTATCATTTGGACATTTGAACTCGTTGGTCCCCGTTATTTTTAGTTTGGTCGAATCTAGTAAACTATATCGAATCTAGTAAACTCTACTGAATTTTTCAAAACTGTATTAACGTTTGTCGTTCTGAATCTGCAAAATAATCCGCATTCACTCTAATATGGAATTTAATTTTTTTTTTCAAATCAAGTTTCGTATCACTCGATTTAAAATACCAAATAAAATTGGTCATATCACGAGAGGAAATATTCTGTACGCTATGCCTACTAGATAAGCTGGGCACTAAAAAGAATGGAAAGGTATAGTTAGAATAAAGGAAATCTACATGGTTAGCTGAGGTGATGGGAACGTTAAAAAGTGGTCCAATGTAAAAGATGGTCTCACTGGGAGAATTCACTATATATATATATATATATATATATATATATATATATATATATATATATATATATATATATATATATATACATATATATATATACACATATATATATATATATATATATATATATATATATATATTTATATATATATATATATATATATATATATATATATATATATATATATATATAAATATATATACTCTCATGAGTACTTAAAATATAATATATGTATCACTTTCATGATTTTTGTTGTTGTACTTCATAATTCCCATGAGTGACGAAAAACCATCAAAAAAAATGATTTTTAATTACATTTGTTTCCAGTAGAAAGGAAAAACTAATTTTCTTAATTTATGATTTTCCACTTAATGCATATTTTCGTGTTTTTCCAGTTAAACACAATTTTCCATTCCACTTTGTTGTTATTGTTGTATTTGATTTAATTTATCTCAAACATGAGATAATGGTAATTTTCTGTCATGAAACATAAAAAAAAAAACGAATTCCTGTTTTCTTTGAAAATTAGAAAATTATGACTGTTGTTTCTTGTTTTTGTATTTGAACACGGAAAATTGATTTATAAACGTCAAGCCATGACATATGAATGTATAATGCGATTTGAATTGATTATGCGTCTGATTTAGTGAACATTTTTGATTATATGGCAACATAAATCATTTTTTTTAAGTACCGTCGATTTAGTTGTGTAATTATTAATATTTAGGAAATTTAATTATCCATTAATCATTAGATTGATGAAATTTGTCTATATAATAAATATATATTTATAAATCTGAGTCATCATATACCCAATTCCCAGTTGTGTTCTGACTATTTTAATATGCTCCGACCGTGCTCCTCCACATCATTTTTGTAACAAAACAAAAAATTGATATATTCCTTGGGGATGAAAACGTTGTTGCAATTAATGAAAGGTTAAAGAAACTCGATTTAATTTCTCATTGTTGTTTGTCTAATCACAAAATTAAAATGTATATATCCATTTCGTATGGTCCCTTCCGTTTTTTGTTTCGTCGTCTTTCCATCCATAATGCGTTCGATGTTTATGTTAGTTTTATATATATATTTAGACAAAAATAGAAATAGGGCATGAACTAGTTAAATAGTTATATGCGGAATAATAGAAAAACAATTGTGACAAAATGATTGCAGTCACATTGTTCTTCGGATGACAACTCAATAATTCATGAAAAATTTCGATTTTAATGTATAATCGTGTGTAAGGGGTCGACGGGTCATATATAAATATGGAAAATAATGAAAATTTATTATTTAATTGGGATGTCACAAAATTTGATTAGTCGAGTATATTTATGGAGGGGGTTAATCTCTGCAACATATACAAGGAAATAAAATACCGATCGATATCCAATAATCTTTTGAAGCTTTTTGTTTTTTTTTATACATAAAGTAAAAGTTTCAATTCTTTCGTATATCGCTAAAACTACATAAGCTGATCAATTTATTTTTATTATCTATACGAAAAAAAAAATTGTTCGAAATTGTAAATATTTTTAAAATAAAATCAAAATTTCGTTCAATTTAAAAAATAAATTCGTTACATGATTTGTCCATCAAATTGAATAAAAAGAAAATTGAATCATATCATATCATGAATTTGAATATATGTATAAAGCATATATCCATAAAAAGGATATATGTATGTATCCTTAGTTGGTATAAGCTTTATATATATAAAAAAAATTATTAACTCATATATATGTGAGTACAGTGTAGGATTCAGCTTTTAAGGTACATATACAGATTTTGAAATGTGTACAGCACTGCATAATAAATATCCTTACATTATATTCCTATATCACGAGCGAACGAAAATCTTTATATTTCTATTCTTCTTATTTGTAAACCTTTTTAACAAAATAAAAATAAAAAATTCGGTTTAAAAAATTTATTTCTACAACAAAAAAAGGAAAATCATACATTTTAAACGAAAAAATAAAAATGGGATCCTGAAAATTGAATTTATATTCGTCTATAAAATATAAGATATCGATGAACGTATACTTTGTATTTAAGGATATTAGGTGGAACTAGAATTGGTAGTCGAATGCTTGAAATTGAGTAGCAAATAATTTCGTTGGGACAATTTTTCATTCTGGACACTGGGTTTTGGTTCGTAAATCTACGAACTCTTAATGTTAACGATTTTTAACAGAAAGACGGCTTATGAAGCCATTAGTTTAACAACTCAAGTTTGATAATTCGTAGCTCTTCCTATAGTTTTTGAACAATTCCATTTCTAATTATAAAACCGATGCAAGTAGGGAAATTTTAAATTATGCTGACTGCATAGGAAGTTCATATTAAAATGTCAAAATTTAATACCATCTGTATATCCTAATAATCAATATGCCAATTATTTAAAATTAATTAAAATTGCGCATACGTAATGATAGGGGTTCAAAGATCATGTCAAAATTAGACAAATATAAAACAAAACATATTCTGACTGAATGATAAGAAAATTAAAGGAAATTAAATTTATATATATATATATATATATATATATATATATATATATATATATATATATATATATATATATATATATAAATATATATATATATATATCTGACATTTTGATTACAATCAAAATCTTTCATATAATAATTAAATGGTGCAAGCGAGCATGGATTTTTCTATGGTTGAAATTTTATTCGTTGCTTTAACATTTTTTACAATAAGACAAGATAATTTGTTATAATTTCAAAACGAAGAATATAAAAAATTTAATTTAAATATGATTATACATAAAAATAAATAACAACAAATGTAATCCATTTTGTTGTCATTTTAATTTTTCATTCAATGATTTCTGTTCTTCTTCGTCGAGTGAAGGGAAGTAAATTAAATTACCCACTCGACTCGTTTACAAAAAAATATTAGAGAGTTTTGAAACAAAGTCATAAGGTGAGAAAAGTTTAAAATTGCAACACGGCACCGACGTCCATCGTGTATATACAACTATAGAATAAATAAATTATTTATTTGGAATACCCCTACACTCACATTCAGGGGTGACAAATACGATGAAATCGTAATAAAATATAGGGACTGATTTTATATCCTGTCACTTTAAAATTAATATATTTTTACAGTACTGGGCAGTAACCCAACCAATGGAGATTATGTTTGAGTCTAACTTGAATTTATTTTACTTTAATATTTTTAAAATGTTGATCGTTTGGTCGTTCCAGAAAGCCCGACTTGGTCGCACGAGATCCTATTGTGTAGGTCAATATGTGATGTTTGGATCGGCACTTTTGATATTTTACTGACTTCCAGTGATAGTATTGTTGGCTCAACCGTATGGTAAGCCTATAGGACATCATCAGCGATGACCATTGTTGAAGATAGTTGTGATATCTGTAAAAATATATTCAATATATTTTAAATGTGGCCGTTTCACAATCGTTTGCGGATTGTTTGGGGCTTTCTTATTAGAAATGTTTTCTCAGCTAAAGGAAAATCCTGAATGCCGGTTTTAATCTCTAAATGCTGGTATATTAGGGCTTATTTTTGACGTCTAATACAAACAATTTTTGCAAGTCTCGAATGAATTTGTATTGCGGTGTCAAATCTGTGCGACATGTTTATGTTCAAAAAGAAATGCGCATGTTGGGGCCTAGTGTGTCTTAACGTTTTGTTTTTTTCATAAGGTAAACAAAATTTCACGCAGTGGGCTACTTTCTGATTCATACCGGACCAGGAACATCTTCTAATATTGTTCGAATGCCTGTTGAAACACATCTGGCCAGAACAAGTTCTTTGGCATTTTGGGCTTCTTCAGTAAAGCAGCCAAATAGGTGTAAATTAGTGCTAAGGCTTTCGCTTTTCTAGGATCCTATAAATATATGCCTTATTGATTATAAGGAGCTTAATATTTCCAAATGGGATTATTGCGTCCATTGAACTGCATAATACCATTTGAGGTAATTTTGTGACTAAGGAAGTCGAGTGAACTAGTGCCGAAAACGCATTTTGAACGTAGTCCTCACACAGTCTTCAGTCTTGGTTTTTCTATTTTACCAAATGTATAATGGACATGATATTTGGGAAGCTGATGTCCAAAATATAATCGCAGTTGTATCATGTGTTAGAATTTCTTACTCGCACTGAATGATTTACACACTAGTACAAGAACCATTTGTGTTACCACTAGTGAAAATAATATTGATTAAATGTGAACCATCGCTGATAAAATTTTTGAAATTATCCGTTGAACGTTCATTTCAGCTATTCAAAATGAACCATGTTCAAATATGCTGCAGACAATGGTCGAACCACTTCAATGAGATCTTAAAAAACCAACCCAATCTATCTCAAGCATATCTGTTGGTAAATACGAAACAAATAAATCCGGATTACGGTCTAATCGACGTTTTAATTTTAGAAACAGTCAGAGTCGTAATCGCAGTCAGAGTCACTATCGCAATGCAAGGCAAGATTAAAAATATTAAAAGTATTTTTACCGTTGTTGTTTTGGAAGTCGAGCTTAAAATTGTCAAACACCTTGTAATTTTGAAACCAAAACAGCCGATCAAAAACTACGGCAGTTTTTGTGCGCTTCCCACAAGGGTTTTTCAAGCAACCACTTGTTCATAAAATGTGAAAATACTAAATTTGTACAGAATTACAGAAAATTTGCTGTCGTTTATTCTATTAAACGAGTTACGCCAATCTAAACATAGTACCAATTCTAATATTTGTCTAAACGCACCGAATAATACTACAATTAACACTTACGGATCTAAATTTTTACAAGTTGCTCTAGGTGTTCATAAATTAATTAATCTCATATTCACTCATCTCTTAACGCTGAAAAGGGTCATGGCAATTTTTAATTGCTGGAATTACTAAAATCAATAATACAAATACAAAATATTTTAGGCATGGTAAACTTTTATATGTAATAGGTTTTTACCAAACACAGCTAGAATTTTGGCACCAATGTATACGAGCATCTCGCAAATATTTCCAAAATAAAAAATTCAAACATGAATTTTTACTGGCCCACAAAATGCAATAAAGTTTTGAATAAGCTAATAAAGTTTGGCAGTAACTACTATGCTAACAAATTACCTATCGCAGATTTAGAGTTCAAATTTTGCCTTTGGTGATGTGTTAGAACAACAATTCAACCGGCTGAAACCCGATATGCATCGTTAAACAAAGAGCTGCTTGCAATTAGTGCAGCAATAAAACATTTTCGGCATTTTGTCGGTGGAAGACATTTGTTCATATTTACAAAACAAAATCCATGAATTAAGTTGATGAATTGCCATTTATACTTCTGGATTTTTGAACTACTTTAAAAGAAAGTAGCGGTTACTCACCCGCAGATCTATACTTTATGTGGGCAAACATTAAGGATACCTCTGAACTATTTAATAAAATTAAATTTAAAATATATTTTTCAGTCACTACCTACTGGTACCAATTCGAGCTTCTGACGAAGCAGTTGATATCGCTGACACTCCTCCTACTGAAGTCTGGCAGATCACACAGGAGGCGAGGTCCAAAAACTTAAGCCAGGCAAGGACAAGTGCAGAGCAGATGTAGTATAGTTTCCTCCTCCTCCTCATCCCTACTACTTCTACAGTAATCATGCGAAGGAAAAGCCAGTATACTTGCAAGCTTAACAATTAGACTGTGTCTGGTAATGACACCCATTGCACCGTTGCATGGATATTAGTTAGTTATAGTCCTGATTAAATCTAGTGTAGGCCAAATTTGCCGGGTAATTACACATGAGGCACATCCTTTTTGATTTGCCCATCTACTGTTTGTGGTACTTCTGTATCAGCGTGACATGGTAAGATGCGATAGGAGGTACCCCGTCGAGCGAGTTCATGAGCTTTTTCCCCGTTAACTTAACGAGATGAAAGACAGTTCCAGGCTACTTTCGACGTAATAAAGCCTGACTGTAAAACTTTATTGGCAGCCTGACTGTCCATAAAAATGCCAATTTTCCCATCAGATATTACATTATACTTCATCCAGTCTATGGCCTCTATGATTGCGACGAGCCCCTCCTGAAAAACACTACAGTGATCAGGGAGGCGAAAAGAGAGGTTTACATTTAGTTCCTTGCAGAATACCCCACAACCGACCCTGCTATCAATTCTCGATTCATCCATAAAGAAGTTAATCTTACCAGAATTCAGAACTGCTTCGTACACGCAGTTCTCTTTGGAAGGAATAACAGTCAGAAATTTAACTTCGAGGTATGATGTCGGGGTGGTATAGTCAATGGGTATACAATGAGCCTTGAGATACCCTTATTCATTAGAATATATGAGTGTCCTTATTATTACAAGTTCACAGAGAAATTAATTTAAGCCTAATAGCTGTACACGCAGCCATTTATTTATCTAATCAAGGGGACTAGATGAAGGAGAATCTCTAATGTCTGAGTTGAAGTGGTTCTGAGTGCACCACTAATACACAGGCAAGAAATTATTTGAACCTTCATCAACAATTGGTTTTCCACTATATTTAGAGCTGGCCACCAAACTATAAGTCCGTATAGTAGAAAAGGTCTAACTACAGCCATGTGCACAGTCAATGTACAATGCGAGGGTTGAGATCCCACTCTTTCCCAATGGCATTCTTACAGGAGTATAGCACTATTGCAGCTTTCTGTACCCTTTCCAAAATATAAGGTTTCCAGTTTAGTTTGCTGTCTACAATAAGACCCACGAATTTCACTTTATCTGTGATATTAAAGCCAACTCCGTTAAGAGTGGGTAGGTTGAAAAAAGTTAGTTTGTACTTCCTCAAAAAAAGGACCAATTCAGTTTTAAATGGAATAACACGTAGACCGTACCTATTGGTCCATTTGGTAAGGATACCAAGAGCATTTCGCATAAGATCTCTAAGGGTGCTAGGATATTTGCCGAAGGCGCCGATGGAAACATTATCTGCATAAGCAACCACTTTAAAACTAGACCCCTCTAGGTTTAAAAACAAGTAATTTATAACCAAGTTCCACAGAAGGGGAGATAATTCACCACCAAGCGGTGTACTCACCATTTTCCGGACGGTTGCCTAACCAAGATTAGCCAAAATGACCCTTTCTCTAAACATTTCATCAATCCAACATCCGAGTGAGACATCCAACCCCAAACCTGAAAGTGCCTGCGAGATTGCCTCTGGTTTGACATTGTTAAAGGCTCCTTCTATATCACAGAAGGTCACCAAAGAGGATTCATTATATTCGGGCGATTTTTCAATAGCGTATTTATGCATACTTTGGTTGTAATTTATTTCCTTTCGCATACAAATAAAATAGTTCGTATTTCACTTTACAGTACTGTATTTTGGTTAAATATTTTTAAATTATATAATTTTAAAACAATTTATTAAAAAAGAAAATTAATAACAATAATAATGGAAATAAATTCATACTCAGACAACCACCTAAATAAACAACAATAAAATCACAAAAATATATAACCTACAACATAAGAAGGGTGTCAAAGTGTATTTTAAAATCCCCTAGATATATACATAGACAAGTAATAAAATATCCATATTAGGTAGCGGCGGAAGGAGGTAAAATCCCTTAACTTTTTTTTTTTAAATGTTTCCCTACAAAATTTTTGTATTTTTTAATTTAAACCATAAGCGATTTCCTATTGCGTTTGAATTAATAAAAAAATAAATAAAATTTTATAAGGATGTGACAGGCGAGATTATATAGGATCTTATAAAATTTGACTTTTATATTGTATACAAATATTAGTCAATTTATGTAATTAATTAAGTTGTTGTATGCATGGCGCAGTCTCATGCTGATATATATTATAATATTTTGTCATCTGGCCGATTCACATTGCATAATATACAAACAGGTTACGACTAGAATATAATATGTGTGAGGATTAGATAGATTTAAAATCTTGGCACTAATCCAGCTTGTAATATAATAAATTTCTATTCTATATATTTTAGCATTGAATAACGATAATAAAATCTGAGTCACCCTATAAAACTAGTTCGACAAGGTTAAACTATATTACTTGTCGACTGACTTACAACAAGTATATAAGTTAATATTTCCCCACACGCAGTCATAATATTTCTCCTTTACACAAAAAATACCATTGGCGATTTTCTTATTTTCGCTCGTTTTACTTTTTTTATGTTATGTATCCTTTTTTATATATACGATAAGGGTAAATTTTTTTTTATTTTTATGAAATTGATAATTTATGATATGTGGAGTAAATGCGAAACGCAAAAAATATATATTTTCGCTATACAACACGAGATGGTAGTACTTATATCATATTTTTGCAACAAAAAAAAAAGGACCTACAAATGTTTTATTCCTTTACAATTTGTTTATATATCGCCTAGCTAATGTCTGTTTAATTCTATTGTCTCGAACGATCATAAAAACATAAAGTTAAAAGTTAATTTTTCAAAAATATCCTTTCATGTTTCGTACGAAACACATTGTGTGTTGGTATCCTTTTTTTTGCAAATATCATAAAATTTTTTATAGTTTTTTGCAAAAAAATTTGTATATAAAATCATAAATCAAAAATCCTTTTTTTTGTTTCCAGGATTGTAGTTGCAATGAAAAATTAAATATACAAATATTTTTGTTAATTAAGGATTTAATCCTATTTTGTACAGTTAGATGTGTGTATGGTAATTTTATAACTGGAATTCTTTGAAGTATCATAAAAGGGATAACAGCAAATGTGTAAAATATTTACGGTAATTTTTAATATTTCATGGTCCTTACAGTTATGGTTTATGGTTTTGTCAGGTTTTCCGTAAAAGTATTGGGGAATTTACCTTTATTGGTGTGATGAGATAAATTTCGTGTTGTGATATCTAGTACTGTATATTGTAGACTACTCTAACTCTAGCTGACGCAGTGAATGCACGATTTATTCAATTTTTTACGAATTTTCAACATGGATCGCCCGATCAAAAATACTCTGAAGATTTTTTACAGTTTTATAGAATACGTTAGTAAAAATAACAGTAAAAAAAAAGATTCACTGACTTGTCCAGTTCAAATGTGGCGAAATTTACAGAGCTTATCGCATTGACATAATTTGTAGTAAATTGTCTGATGCAGATTTTTTCATAATTAGGCCAACATAATTAGCTAACATATGGTCCCGTTCCTCTAGACTACACCGTAGCAATATAGATACAAATGTTAAATCGAAACAGTCATTAATTGTGCTGAGTCATTTTCAATTTTTATAGTAAAATTTAACCCTGAACGCAATGATGAGTTATAGTCATTTCAAATAATATTGAGTCAAGATCAATTAAGATAATTTAGCCACAGCAAAAAAAAACCGTATATGCCAATATATCATACAAAATTCATACTCTACTGTAATATGATATTTCAATAACACACAGCACAATATGATATAATAATATTGCCATCCAAATAACATAATTAATTTAATTAAATTTGGTAAATTAATTATGAAACGATAAAATTTAAAAAAATTAATAATCAATTTATTTTTGGAATATGATTTGGTTTCGTCTTTACTTACAAATTTTTACACACGCATTTCTCGTATTACTCACCATTATTGACGGATAAATAAAAAATAGTGACCAGCATTTTTGCAACTATCTGATGCTACCCATGATGGATGTTCATGATTTTAATAATTGCCGGATTCCCACTAACGGTAAAATTTTCACGATACAAATTTTGACTGCAAATTTTTGTGACGGAACTTTTATAGACGAGAAGAATTTGATGTACTTAGTTGTGAACACATTATAAGATTCATTAAACGTCATGGTTAATTAGGTGGTTAATTAAAATGATTACGAGCGTGTGTAGTTTTGTTTCGAGTGATATATAGGGACAGGTTGGCAATTGAGTGCAAAATCCGACAAAAAGTCCATTTTGTGATAATTTTATAAAAAAGACTAAGAGAGGTAAAATGCCCCTCCCAATGTGGACTCAATTAATTTACATTGTGTTTAATTTCATTCCGCTTGTCGCATAAAAAATAAAACAGGCGGAAATATATTTATGGGTTAATTATTTACTAAGGATCTTGTTCTGAGCTTTTTTGAGTTAAAGATTTAATAAAATAAAAATTGAAAGTGAATATATGAAAAGGAAACCCGTTACAACCAAATCACGCCACCAGCCGCACATCCATCAACTTCTGAAGAAGTCAAACTTTGTATATTCCTGCCCGGCCAAACCAGTCCTGTTTGAAATTTCCTCGCGTGCAATGAAATTAACTGGTCATTGAAATTGATGTTTGATAAGTTGTCCATCAGGTGTTTTTTCATCGCTGTTTTACCGTTGCCAATATACGCTGCCAATATTTAAGATGATTTTCTGGTACTTTTGAAAATATTGGCAAAGGTCAAAAACGTGCCTCAATGTTTCGATTCGGGCTAAAAGCATGTTCAATTGATGATATTGAATTGGCTGTTTGCCGATGATTCGCACTAAATGTTTTTTATACAAACACGGAAGATATATTCAACATACTGCGGTTGAAGATATTCCATAATTATCACAATCTACAGGACTGTATATATTTTGTGGGAAAGTGTCGTCATTGATAACGTCGGAATACAGCTGGTTGTAAACAATACTCGATTTGAAACATACTGCTTCAAAGTTAACGCCAATTTACGTAGCCAGCTGAGCTACCTTTATCATTGCAGTTACAAGCGAAATATTTATGTGACCATCAGCATCAATTACCTGCATATAAATTAAATTCAGCATTCATGTACCGTTGTTAAACGTCAGCCAATGAGTTCGTAGTTTGATCGGTATAGGGGAGTGTATCCCAATCAAGTTTTTTACGTCAAAAAACCGTAATGAATAATTTTTCAGCCACGATTACTGGGGCTAATATATGCCCGTTGGCTATAAAGTCTGCCTATGTCAGTAAGAACTGATGATATGATTCACGCACCTTGATTTTTTAGAATAGCTGATCAATCGTCGGGTTCCAATGAAGGCCAAAAACTCGTGTCAAAGTCACTCAATTCACACCTGACGGAACATGTTCCCCAGATCAGCAGTAATGGCAATCCTTGCTAAGAAAGCATCTCTACGAAAGCGAGATATAATATTCACAAGGGCGTCCTGTAGTTGAGGAATCGCCATTTGTATATCGTTCAGAGATACATTAAAGCCCATCAAAACGAAGTTGCATCAGAACGTGAAGAAGGAAACCACAAAGACCAGAAAATAGGTTAACTTTTTTATAGGAAATATAGGACTGAGGTGCTATAATTGCTATAAATTTGAATGTTTACATCGTTTTTAGCTAATCACAATAATCATAGTATTTTGACCCCGGTGCATAAACAACTCAGATAATTTAACAAGTGCCTCCACACCAAGTTGTCACGGCAGGCAATGGAAAATTGTTTATTGATGTTATTGGAAACATGGAATTGGATGTTGTCATCGGGCGGAAGAAGCCATCCGTGAATGTTAAAGACAAATTGATTTGAGCAGGATCACAAATTATGGAAATATTATGGTAGTTGCAAGGTGATTAATTCAGCTGACATTCTTGTTGCTATAAGGAACCGAGTTGGCAATATTTATCGATTAAAGAAAAACAGTCAGAAGTTGTTATGTCCACGAGAAATGATGAGATTGTTCTATGACATCAATGTTTAGGTCATGTCAACGGCGAAACTCTTAAGAAATCGAAAGGTGCGGTCGACGGGGTGAATTTTTTTCCAATACACTAAGTGTGAAGTTTGAGAAGTTTTATCTATAGAAGTAAATAATCAGATTTTAGAGTAATTATGGAGTGGACTAGGATAAAGTTTTGGCTATTTGACGGTTTTTGGGTTTAATGGTATGGTGAATATTCAGAAAGAGAAACGCAAAAAGTTTGATGTTAAAGTTACCAACCAGTTTTATGGTTATTTTGATCCATTCACAAAAATGCTAGTGGAATCTACTTTAACGTTGAATGTCAGTGTGTCTATAGTGAAAGAACCGCAAGTTGACTCGATTGTGATCAACAACGATGCCACTGAAAATGTTAAAAACTTCAGTGATAACTGATTCAAAACGGACAGTTTTGAGCTTCCAAGAGTAAGATCAGGTAGAATACCAAACCTGAAGGAGATCAGATGCAAATTAAATGAATTAACAGAATTGACTCCCAAAATTAACCGATTACTTGCAAGTGAGAACCAAGTGAAAATTTATATAATATGTCGCAGCCAGAAGGATATATTTCAACGGAAATAAAAAATATTCCTTATCAAGAGGTTGTTGGAAACATAATGTTTGTGGCATAGGTAACAATGCTCAACATTTTTAATGCAGCAGGTGTGCTTATAGTAGATTAAATAGCAATCCAGGAAAGGCGTGCATGCAGCAGCAAAACTTATTCTCAGATATCTGAAAGATTGTGTGATTCCGATATCTGAAAGAATATGTGTTTAGGATTCAAGAAGGGGCAATAACATTAAACATAAAAACAACAAACTATGGCTTTGTCTACCACAGAAGCTGGGCATCTAAGTGTATCGGTAGCAGTTCAGGAGTTATTGTGGTTTATGTGATTCTAATAAAATAATAGAACCATGGAGCACCAAACGAACTTTTTTACACTGTGACAGTACGGGGGATTTTGACCTAGCCCCCAGTAATGCTTATCATTAACGAAAAAAAGAACTAATGAATCCATGATTGCAGATGTAATAACAAAGGTTGTATCATTCAAACGTATCAGTTCCTATTTTAAGTCTTTGGGCTTGAAGCCTAATAAAACTTAATTCAGTTGGGGTTTAGTTGGTTACGATTAATAGTTAACGTGCATTAATTGTGTTAATAGGAAACCGCACCCAATTTATAGTAAATTTTTATGTATTACTCTCTATGAGGGAGATTAAAAAAAAGAAACCCTGCTTAAACTCCAAACAGTGATGATCTGAACGTTACGATCAGTAATTTGTAATCACAACAAAGTGCGTATTATGATTAATCTCTACACTAATCCATCATTGGCCATCATTCAACAATTTATTATAAATCATTTTTTTATTACCGACGCAATACCGACGTAAGTTATTCAGAAGCGTGACACAAGCTTTAAAAAAGTAATGACAAAGGAACTATCGAATCAAATAAACGCCCCATAAACGTCACTCAGCAGGCT
Organism: Tipula confusa; assembly: GCA_963556175.1. NCBI lineage: Eukaryota > Metazoa > Arthropoda > Insecta > Diptera > Tipulidae > Tipula > Tipula confusa. The sequence continues at coordinate 12,206,462 of OY744475.1, forward strand.
AACCGAGACGTCAGACGAAGTACAATACGTGGATTAAACGTTTTAGGTCCAAATTGTATAAAGAGAGTTCCATGGATCCTGCATACATTAAAAAACAATATAAACGACCAAAACGAGAATATGCCTTTATTACTAAACACATTGAAGGTTAGTTAAGGTTAATACATAAACATTCTTATACAGAAGTAAATGGTTTAGCTTCAGTCAGAGCAGATATGTCCATAGGGACAATAAACATTTAATTATCATCCAGATAAGATTCGAGCTTGTTGGGTCGTGGTCAACACGTTCATACTAGTAAATTAACAATTTTTTCACCATCTCGACCACCGAGTTTTTTCTTGCTGATCCAATCATAGATGCTGATCCAATCATAGATGTATTCTATAAAAAAGTAAAAGAAAATCCGAATATCCATTTATTGAACAGTTTATTTGGTTGGGTTGTTGCTGCTCAAATATAAATTTATCTTTAAATGACGTGGCAATGTGTTGCCATAGGTATTATTAGCCCATCTAAAAGACAAGAACTAGCAAAGTGTCAAAAGGTGGGAAGGTCCTCAAGATACCAAACAGACATTTTAAGTTAAACAAGGAGACTTACGGGCTGACTTGTTCGTCATATCTTGCTTTACGACCCTTACATCAAGCAGCAATAGACGACAAAAACTAACGAAATGTATTTACGTTCATCATACCAGAAGCATTCTCTAACCCACAAGCAAAACAAGACTTACTATCAGATTGCAGTAAGGATCATCTCGGATGGCTTTCACCGGCGACTATATATGAGCAGTGAGGCCCTCCTAATTGCATGGGCTCAACAAGTTACATTTAGCGATGAAATTATCATGAATTGACCGACAAAATCGTAAGGTATATATACGTAATATATCTACATCCGAATTCGATGTCATTAAAAAAATTTCGAACAGTTGTATTCCCTCCATCCGAACTCGTCCAAAGCTAAGAGAACAAATCATGGGTAATCTACCTTTGGTGAGAGTAACTTAAACCACGTTCATTTATGAATTATGATACCTCCTTCAGCTCTACATTATGGTGGTGTTTGGGAGGCTCGAGTCAAGTCAGTCAATATTATTATCAGAATATGGTTTCAAATGAATTATCATCAGTATTTTGAAGCATAGTAGTGGTGATTATACGTTTTAAAATATTACTGTTTTTGGAAACCTCGCATCGCATTTCGATTGAATCCGTCAACAATTTAGAGGTATTTCTAATGCAATAGATGATACTTTTTCATGCACTTTAAAAGAAAATGCAAATAAAACTTGTCTGGAGAAAGTCTCTCCTTTCTGGTAATATTTGGAATTCCAGTTTATCAAAGCTTTTTTCAAACTTGGCCATACAACATATATCGAAAGCTACCTTAGGAGTTCCATCTTATCTTTGGACTGTTTTATCTTTCTTTTGCTTTGAATTTTGAACATTGGGAGTTATGGACGGATGCTAGAAAAATAACCGATCAGAAAATAATTGTTAATGAATGATCAGAATCCGATTAATGTATAAATGGAATTAAATGCATATAAACAGGGTTGCGACTTAAACATGCTCTCTGTTAATATACTTTTATGTAAAGTTATGGATATTTGCAGAAGGGTAAAGGTATCTAATAGTAACTATTATTTCTAGGTATTTTATTGGATGAGTAAATTCTTATCAAAAGACGTTAGGTTCTCCTGAAATTTACTGAAGTTGCTCGTTGAATAACGGGTGGATTGCCTTATTAGCACGAAGTATGGTCTATAAAACCCGTTTAAAAATATTTAGTTCATGGGACACTAAATTACTTGCTAAATTAATTTGCAACGACAATTTTGCAGATTTTTCATAGGCAGTACCATTTATGAAACGTTGTTGTAACGGATCCAAAATTAGCATAGAGCATTACAAATTTTTGGGTTATGATTAAAATATTTCTATAAAAAATTAAAATTAAAATTATATCCATTTATATATTTCATAGATAATTTTTTGTTGTATTTTTATTTTAAAATATAAATAAAATATTAGCTGTTCGTATAATATGTAATACGACGAGTATATTATATTCAAAGTGTCATAAATGGTGATACGAGATATAATCGCAGACTTGATGCAATCAGTTGGATGTTATACAAATTTCCAAATATAAAAAAAATTAATTGTAGAGTTATTGATTTATATTACTATAAATGATATAAAAATTTAATAATAATCGTGATTGAATTAATAATTTATTTATATTATATTAAGTAAATAAATTAAATATAAGATCAGACAAAGAAATGATATGTTGTGATGAAGTTCGTTTTACCAACTCTTGTCTATATCGAGTGATTTGTACATAAGTTACTTCTAACCCTATATGTGTGTGTGCCCGTATATATGTATATACATTTATGTAGAAATCTTGAATCTTGCACCGCAACACCACCTGAATGATTTATAAATTTAATTGCCTATCATTATATGGGCCGACGAGATATCCTTATTTTTACACATTTATGTCCTTTTTAAAATGTTTTTCTACTTATATAGGCTATCCATATATTTATTTATAACTTGTCTCCAAATAAAATCTTTAATTTTAGAAATAAAAAAAAAAAACCGAAGATGAAGAAACCAAAAAAAAAAAAATTAACAAAACTTGAAATAAGAAAAATTAATTTTTGATTGTAAAAATTGATAAAATTTTTAAATTTTTAATTCAAATATATATTATTAATAAATCGTGACTAATTATATTAATTAAAATTTTAAGAATAATATCACAAAAAAACAAACAAAAACCTTTAAATATAACAAAGACGTTTACAGGTAAAACAAATATCGTAATTAATTATCGATCGATTAGAATTATAATAAAACGATTTTTAAAAGGCCAATGTTGGTCCGTACTGTATCTACTAATAGATTTTTATACATCCTTGACAAATCTTAATTCGTATTGTTTGAGTTCTGCATGGAAAATGTTAAAAGTTACAAGCTAAAAAATAACCTTGATGATAAAAAGACATCTGAGAGATTTTCTACCTTATGGAAATGAGAACTTAATCATAATTTACTGGATTCAAAATAGGTTTCTCTAGATTATAATTTTCCCTCGATTTTGTGGGCTAAATCCTTAATTAATCAAAAAGTTTAAGTTTTTTTTTTATAATGTCAAATGCACTATGGATCATATATTATTCTTAATGTGAATGTTCTAGCACAGCAACTACACAGCACTATGAGTCATCTAGTTTTTTACTTCTGTCTCATCATTCAGTTCATTTCAAATTCGCGCATTAACAAAAAATTTGAAAACAATTGAGTTGTTTGTGTTAATTTTTGAATGGAGTTTAGCAACAACTTCAGGCCTGAATCTAATGTGGTGCATTGACGAACTAGCTATTGAGAGATAACAGTCAAAAAATCAAAGATCCAATTGCTAAAGTCACGATTCAAAACTTGTCGCAACTCTTCTCTAACCTTCTTTTCATGATCATTTTAAGCTTGTGACACCGTCCGCGTTGCTAAGTTTCTAAGGCCTTTAATTCAGCAAAATTTTACAAGCCGTGGTTTTTTTTACATATCTGCGGTGAGAGGCTTCTTTATTGGTGGTTGGTGTTCTGCAGTCGGAATTAGGTCACGAATTTCCTGATATTTTTGGTTAAGAGAGACTGGAAGGAATAAACAGTTCCATTTGCAAAACTTGAACAAAACATGAATGCCATTCGAATTCTTGAAAAAATTAGTTCATTTCTATCGTCGTTTAGGAGTGCTGTAATAAACCGATTGTTCGAATGATCCATGCAGGTTTCCAATCTGATCAACTTCAAATGTAAAAATCACTGAAGTTCGAGTATGTCTTGTTCTAATTGATGTAAATAGATAAGTTTCATTATTGATGCCACTATAGTTACTTCACTCTATATAGAGGTGTCTTACTTTCGCCATCGGAATAGAAATTACAACAACAAATTGCACGTATTTACATTCGGGATTGAATATGTTCATTTCATAACTCAAATTTGGTATAGAATTAATTCTATTCTTCGCTTAGTTGTGGTGTTCCACACCAGTGTTAATATATTGTTACGATTTTCTAGAGTTAAACCTAGAGACATCTATGAAATAGCATTAGTATTAGCAAAAAATTGAGCAAATAAAATTAGCAATTAGTAGCGACATCTCGAAGAAGTAGGATGAAAACAAAGAAAAATAGAATATTCGAAATTAACAGGCCCTTGCTAAGTATTTAAACTTTTGCACCGGCGATAGCGAGATATTTTCATGTAAGTTAGGTGAAAATATATCATAAAAATTGCCACTCCTTTAGGGTACCATCGAATGAAGGCATTGATAATGATGATAATTTAAAGTTTAAATTTGCAAAAAATATAAATGAAGAAGTAAAAACTTGCCGAATATTGTATTGTAATATTGTCCCATTTCATGAACTTATATATATATATATATATATATATATATATATATATATATATATATATCATGTTGTCTACCTACCATGAGGGTGAGTTATGCATTACCAATATTATGTGGATAAAGCTAACAATATGTACTAACTGGAGCAGTGCAATGTGCAGCTGAATTTAAAGCGAACCTGTTTTTGTCCGTCTTTAATTTGGCTGGTAATGGCGTATTGTGGGACGTTAAAAGTTAACTGCGAAAGATTTGGGAGAGTTCAACCCCAAACATGATAGAAAGATAGATAAGCACTTTTTTTGGTTGAACAATTAAGTGATACAAATATGTAATGCAATTAAATAGATTTAACAGTTTGGAACTTGTTTTTTGTAGATTACAAGTACCCTAAAATAATTGACAAAACTGACAGATTGTAACAAGTTCGGAAAACTTAATCTTTTAAACTAAGGGATTTCTACCAGCCAGTAGGATGAATGCTTTTCTATCAGATTAACAATCACTAATCGACTTTTACCGTAAAATTATGTTTTGTGTGCTCTATCTATGTAGGCGACATTAAAATATTTAAAAAAAATTAACACGTAAATTTATTACATTTACACCTATGTGCCATTTCATAAACTTGTTGAAGGTATCTTGCTAAAGCGAACTCAATGCTATATAATTTGTGGAGATGCCTTCAAAAAATTTCCATGGCACACACTTTTGTATATCTCATATTCTACGACTGCAGAATTTTAGCACGAACTTAGCAAAACCTTTTGTATGAGCATGAAAACCAATATTTGCATGGAAAAGCCTATGGAGATTTGAAGATTTCTAAATATAAGAACCCAGAAACATTTTAAACCACATATTTGTGTGTCGGCCACTATATAGGTAAGTGCCATTATTATGGTGTCTCATTTTGGAGTTTAAAATTTATGCGCTTTTAGCAACGTTTATAAAATTCTTTCGAGTGTGATCAAATACTCCTCTCAATTTTAATCTATCTTCATTTTTTTATGTAGACTGAAAGATTACTAGGAGGAACGGGCAATGAGCGTCCCGATGAGAATCGAAATTTTCAGATTAAAATTAAGCTTAACCGATAAACCGTCAGGACCCGTTGCTCCCGATTTAACAGTGTTTAGAGCGTTACGAAGAGTAACTATGCCAAAGTTTTTATAGCTAAAGTTGCCTTTAAAATGTGGTAACTGCATTAAGTAATTCACTAAATCATCCACTGAAGAGCGGAACTGAAAAAGTATTGAACTATTTGGAAAGAAGGCAACTTCGATCATCCTTGTAAACTGCGCAAGGTTTTAACTTAAAAATTCTGACCACTGCATGTAAAGTGTTCACTCTGTTGCAAGTTTTCCTTGATCTTTTGCCACTTTGAATTTGCTCTAATCATAATGAATAGATCGGGGGACGTGTTTTGCAGAAGTTTGCATTGCATCTCCGCATCGCTCATTCATAATTCAGGAACTTTAGGATCACGGAAACTCAAACTTGATTTCCAGCGTTTTCTGCTACATTTTATATGTGATCCACAAAAGATTCTTTAATAAAATTCGGCTAATATTCGGCTGATGCATTGAAGAATAAAATTCAAATTATTCGCTTCCAACGCAGCAGAATTTAAAATTGATAATCCATTGTATCGAAAGTCGTCCTGCAAAATGGGGCAGATACTTCCTTGACCTCAATTTGCAAGGAGACGTACTGCAGTTAAGTAACATTCAGCGTTGCTCGATTGAATTGAGCTCCTGGATATAACAGTCACATTTCTATAATAGGTCACAACTGATCATAGAACAGGTATGACAAACTCAAGGTGTAATGTTGGATAATGTTAATAATAAGATCTGCAATTGCCTGAAGTAAAGCTGCTGTCTCTTACTGCATTAATGATCGCATGCACTCTACTTTACTAGATTTTGAGTACACTTAAAAGTAACTAGACCTGTGGAATTTCTTGATGGTAATGAATAAAGTAATACCAATGAAAAAAGAAAAGTTTTCTGCTTACAGGGTGGCAGCTGAGTCAAATTAAAGCTTTTAACATACAAGATTTATTTTCAAACTTTAATTAAAAAATATATACAGCTTCTTTAGTTCTAAAAAAGCAGTATCCAGTTTTTGTTGATCATAGTTTTGATTCGTTTAATTTCGCCTACTGCCTCTTTTAAAGAGAACGTTAAGGTTTTAGGCAGTATATAACATAAATATAACGACATAATAAAACGACAGGTTTTTAGTCATAATGTTGCTTTAAAGTTGAAAACAAGCCATCGAAAGTATTCAAGCCATCGAAAGTATAGTTAAATCATAATATACCATCAAAATATGCCAGGACCAAGTCCTGGCATATTTTGATGGTATATGTATGATTTAACTAAACGATAGTCACATATTTGTATCCAATTTCCAATCCTATGTCAATATTATTAAAGAATCCAATCATAAAATATTAATAATGGCAAAATAATCGATTTCGTTATCTTGACCAAAACCGTTAAGTTGATATGCTCTAACATTATCCTCGTTGATCCTTAATTTTTTGCCATGCAATGATCAACTTTTTGACAGTAAGTAATAAATGCCCTCCGACCACAGTCGCTAGAGAAAATTGGTTTTAATGTTAAATCGATCTTTTAATTAGAAGAATTTGATAACACTATATATATAACAGTTAACAGTTTAGTATTTCTTTAACTGTTGAAAAAAAAAATAAATAAAATAAAAATAAAAATTTTAATGGCCGCCCGAAATATTAACCAAAAAAATATTTGTTTTATTTGGAAAGGATGATTTACAGCAGGTAACAGTTAGAAATATGAACTTATTAGTTTCAAGGTAAATATTTCTCAAGGAACAATATACAATTTTTGCAAAATGCGTACATTACAAACCAAACAATCACCCTTTTTGCTACACCACATGCTAGCTGTACATTTTTTTTGTAACCCCATTCGTAGAACTAAATTTACCACTCTTTACAACTCTTTTGTGCAATTAGACGAGTATATGACTTATTGAATACTGGCTGGCAGGCTGTATTGAAAACCAAACAAAAATAAAAAAATTTGACCATTCCAGGCTAAAATCGGGATAATTTATTGGATATTGATAAGAATTTGAAAATGTAATTTTTTTCGTCAATAAAATTTCGACAAAAAATTATGTAACATCGTCGACACATAAATTAAATACTATCGGTAATTTCAGGTGACGTTGGCGCCTTTAATTTATTTTTCATCCCTTAATATTATTGCATCGAATCGTCCTAACATATCGTTGATTTTTATCAATTAACATTTCATTCATGATTTTGGTTTTATGTTGCTGTTGTTGTTGTTGCTGTCGAAGGGAAGATATGAGCCAACATAAGATTTCAAATTAATGTTCGTACACATATTACATAACAAAATTTATTTTATTTTTATTTTGGTTAACTTCCGCAAAATCTACTTTATGTTTTTGAATTTAAGATTTAATGTGGAGACATCATAAATTTTATGATTCTAATCGTCGAGGATGGTTGTCATATGTATATACGGTAAGAAAAGGAAGGATCTGTTCGTGTAATGTTTTTATTATATATAGATGTGAGATAGTCAATTATTAAACTTATTACCGTCGATCTTAAACGATTGATGATCATCATCAGCGTCATAATAATATGTTAAAAAGGGAGACAAAATTTTAAGGCGCCATTCATTTAGCGTCACAATTTTTTTTTTAAGTTTTTTTTTTTTTTGTGTATAGCTCTAAGTTTTTCGTTTTCCAACTGCGTTTTTATGCAACCAATAAATAATTTCTGCGTGCGTGTCCATCCATGTATGAGTGTATGATTTCTTAAAGAATTTTATACTTTTCAAATCCCACCGAGACAAAATGATTGAATGACGATATTTTAAGTTCAATGATGATTACTTTTCATGTTGTGATTTTTTTTTATTTTTTTTTTATGTCATTCGACGTTCGATGTTAACGTAAAATTACAATTTACAGATTCACCTGATGTTCCATATAATAATATATGAAATAATATTTCTGTTAATATCTCCTTTAAGCGTATATACGCGAATACTTTTTGAATTAAGGACGATCGTTCTCTTTTGATCCGGACAGTGGTAAATAAATCAATCACAATATATAATAATGTAATGAAGCGCATTAACGGAGAGACACCATAAATGGGTTGAAATTATTTTCCGTCACACACAGTGACACATGAAAAATGTAATTTTTCCGCAATGAACATGAAAATCGTAAATTTCTTATGTTGTGCGCATGTTCATTCGATTTATGTTATTTTTTTTAAAGTTCTTTTGTCGAAAGGAATTTTATATTGTTACTATTTTGTGTTTGTAATTAAATAAATTATAATTAAAATAAATAAACAAAAAAAAAAAAAATTAAATTGTCGATCATAAAAATGTTTTTAAATCAATCAAGTTTAAATTGCCTTCTTAAGACATCGACGGTACAAAACAGAATTATCTTACATTTTTTAATTTTTTTTATTACCTTTTAAGTGATTTATAACCTTAACAGATAGAAGGGTCAGTCTGACAAATGTAATGTTTTTGTTGGTTATAGGTGAAATAATAGTTTTTTTTTAACAGATTCAGACCTCCCTTAAACATATATAAACTTGTGACATATATATACCTCAAAATTCTCATGGTGTAGTGTGCGAGGTCCATCGTTAAATTGTTTTCATCCATGACTCAGTTTTTGGTTTAATAACTCAATAAATTTCTGAAGAAATATTTTTATGTGCCCAGGATCCTTTTAATAATGATAATAATAATAATAATCGTAGTATTACTATTATTATTATTTAGTTTTTTTATTGTTTTAGTTTTGTACCTCCACATGAGATTTATAACGATTTGTGATACTCTTATCCGTATAAAAATTCGTTTTAAATACGAGAGTCGCTTGAGAAATACTTGCGGCATCGAGTTCTTAAATATAAAAAATTTGATTAAAACTCGTATATATACCGAGCAATTGGCGCAGTGGTTAAAAGCTGCGGTGTTTGGGACGGGAGGTACCGGGTTCGGTAATCCCAACGGGGGAGGGTTGCAAAAGAGATTTTTCATCACCTAATTACGATCGGTGATGACGATGAACACAACTATGACCCCTGTTGGAGTGCAGAATTCGTGGGCCGAACCACGTCCATGTCAGTGCAGGCTGGCTGGAGCAATACAATGTGCAGATGGATTTAAAATCGAACCTGTATTCGTGTGTCCTCGATTTGGCTGGTGACGGCGTAAGGTAGGACGTTAAAAATTAACCGCGAAAGTGTTGGGAGAGCTTCGGCCCCAGAACAGTTTGCAGAGTTCAGAAACAAACAAACTCGTATATGGGAATTATCCCAAAGTGATGTAGACATGACTATTTTAGTATGGTACATATGCGGGTTAAGGAGATAAAAAAATCAATGAAAGCCTATACTTTGAGGATTGAAATCTAATTCAAATTCCACAAAATTTTTATTTGTTCTTTTCCACAAAATTGATAACATATCAAGTTATTTTGACCAGTTATGTTAGATCCCTCCAATGTCTGAAGTTGGATGAATTTAATATTCAAAATTACACTTGGTTACGGTTTTTGTTAGCCAAGAGATCAAACAGGTGAATCTGAGTTAAACTATTTGTTGAGATGAATATTAATGTGCAATCCGATACTCTGACATATTACGTCATTTATCTCAACTTAGATGTATTTATGACTACCATGCCTGTTAAATACTCCATTGATATAAATATGCTCTTCTAGGTCTTTCTGAGTGATCGGAGAAATACTGTTGTAATTGATAGTCATGGAAAAAGCACTATACAGGATGATTTTTTTAAGCTGAATTCTTTAAATATCTTGAAAAGTAAGCACTCTACAAACAAATTGACCCAGATCAAAATTTAAACGTTCTACGGGAAAAATACATTAGTGCTTAAATGAGAACTCCCTCTTGCCTCTTTGTAAATGAGTTGGGAGTAATTTTTATATTAAAAGAAGAACTATTTTTATTGCAGATTCAGATTTTTGGGCTAAAAGTAAGTACGTTGGTTAGTTAATTTTGGCGGAAAGTGGCTTGGAACATGTCGTAGCTGCTATTCGTACACTAGTGGAACATGGCTTAGCTTTTCGAGGAACCGAAGAACAGTTTCAATCTTTGCACAGTGAAAATATTTTATGGCTACTTGAACGAATGGGTCAGTTTGATCTATTTTTAGTAGATCACATTTCAAAATACGAAAATTTTGAAAAATTGTGTACTTAGGTATTTAAAAGACGGGGAACTTATATAACGATTTTTCACGATTCTAAAAATGAAAAGTCATATGAGTGAGGAAATCGCCAACCAGGTGTTTCAGTACATTTTTTTAGAAAGTTTATCATTTTGCAAAATGTAAGGGTCAATCTTACGACAATGCTGCTTACATGTTCGGTCGTTTAAGAGAATGCAGCAAACAATTCTAGAAGAAAACAAGTTTGTTATATCTGTGCCTGTAGTCATTTGATGCGGTAGCTGCAATTTTGAAATCATTCGTAAATATCTGCTATATAGCCTTAGTACCTATTGCTAAAGCCCAATCACAGAAAGGAGACACTAGGAGATAAACCAGTATTATGTCAAATAAAATGCAGAAGCCGGTATTTGTACCATGGTAAAATTTTGGAATATTGAACATAGAGTCAGTCAAGCTTTACAAAACCTGAAAGTGACCTGAGAAACACACATTATATATGAATTGCTTGACTACTCATTTTCTACTTTACGAGTTGAATTTGACCAATTTAAAGCAATTTCAAAGCAACTGCTTTGACCAGATGTAATTACAGGGCAATGATGTAGATGCATCAGAAACAAACCTAAATGAGATCGATCCCCGAGATCGATTTCGAATATAAATACTTTCTTTATAAATGTCAATAAACTCCAAGCTAAGATGAAAAGCGTTTTAGTTTTCTAAGTGGTTTCCTAGATATTGCCACCACTACACCTTCCATTGAGCATACAAGTTATTTAAATGTTGTCAACAGCTCATTGATGCCTACCCAAGAGACTTAAACATCAATTTCGCAACTGAGCTTTACTCTCTTGTATTATATCTCAAAAGTTTAAATTTGTATGGGTGTTCATAAACGACTCTGTAGCGACCGTCGCTACACAAACACAAACAATTATTCAGATATTCCGTGCACATTTATTTAATTCGCTAACGCTACATGCACACTATACAGAAATATATATATATATATATATATATATATATATATATATATATATATATATAAAGCGTAAAATAGCAGTTACACATAGCACTCGGTCACCATGGCCTGATGAGATGACAATTAACTTTTAACAAATTATTACGATTCCTCATCAGATCGAAACTGAGCCTTGCATTGCACAACATCCTAACTCTGAATAATTAAAATAACGACACACACATTCCACCGTCGTTTTAACTCTCTTGTGGTATCTCGTTCAGTTGAATAACACAAAGTCGATCTCAATTTTGTGTTTCAGGAATTTTCCGAATATGGTACAACAATTAATCCATCAAAATGTGTATTTCGCCTGAACCATAGTATAAATTCATATAGTATATACCATGGTATGTTAGCCATTGACGTGTTAGATGTCACCACTAGTATCGTTTTAAAAAAATTATAATATTTTTGTATTATAATCGCCTAAATGTCATATATTGATCCTAAATGTTGACGATATTCAATCGAACCGACATCTGGAATTTCAATGGATAATCTTTTTTTTCTTATGATTGCGCTACTATATATATTTATACTATGCCTGAAGATACTATGCCTGCAAAATGAGTAGTTTATTTTGTATAATACAGCAAGGTATTTAGAAGTGGAATATTTCAATGGCCGTATGCTGTAAGCTTTGTGGATCATAAATATGGCTTTATAGATGATAGTTTCATAGTTGCTGCGAGTGCTAGATTTGGGACTACTAGAAATGCTAGTAAATTTAACCTTTAAACGTGACAATAACCTTCATAAAGGCTGTAAAACTAGCAAACCAGGAATTTAATGGCAGTAAAAAGTGATTTAAAAATCGTACAGTAAAACACAGAGGCCAATAATAAAATTGCCGCTAATTTGAGACTATTCGGTAATAGTACTTATTAGTTGATAAAATTCTTCATATGTCAAAGAAACAGAAGATTCAATATTTTGAGAAATGATAAAAATTTATTCAATATTGATGGCGCCATTCCGGGCCGAGGCCATGTACTTATCAAACGACCAATCGTATACAATTTTAACGTTGTTCTACGACACAAAGGGTTTTAAGAGATAATAAAATTATAAAAAAAAAATTATTTGTTTTTTAATTTTTATTGATACTAATTATTATATTTTACTGGCAACTTTTTATTGAATTTAATAATTTTTTTTTTTAAATTTTATAAAATCGTTTTTTACATTTTTTATGGTTGATATATTATTATGTAGTATGTAGCTAACATAATATTATTTATGATATAAATAAATCGTGGATTTATTCGATCGATGATATATTTCTAGGAATTTAATTTGTTTTGTGTCGCCAGATTAAGTAAGAGTTTGTCATCGGTAACCAAAAACTAAATATTGACTAATTGCTTTGGATTACCTTACTTATTTTCAAAAGATTACTATAACTTTTCAACGGTTTTCCATTTCGTTTAAATTTATTTTTTACTGTTGTTTTGTGACTAGTCAAACGACGGTGGCCAAATAATATTTTTGGAACTTTCAGTATTTTGTTAGTAATATGGGATTATATACATCATCGATTTGGTCGCCACTAGCCTTTTTGTTTTTACTTTACACATTACTGCAAATAGCAAAGACTTTTGTTGTTCACTGCCTGCTGCAAACTTATTTTTATTCCTATTTGTCTAAAGGATTTTTTAGCATTTATTCTACCACCTCTAGCCGTGTGCTCAATTTGGTTCGCTATCTTACGTTTATTGATAACAATTGAAGCAGAGATAAATTATCGTAGATTACTGCGTTTGATCATGCCATTGGTTTGATGTGGCTATTGCGTGAGAATGTCACCTATGGTTAGTCTATATACACACTCAAGCCTTCGTGCTTGGTCTTATTAACTGTTCTCAGTATGCTTATAGCCATGTTGAATTGTCTGTTTACGTCGATGCCATAAAGGAGTGCATACTTGCCTATGTTTGTTGCTTATACTACCGCGTTGCGATATCATTAGCTCACACCTTGCCGTGTTCTACAATTTTCTAAAACCTAGAAACTTTTTTTTTGCAACAATATATCAATTATTTTGACGCTGACTTACAGTAGAACTGCATCTGTTAATATAGTTCAGTAAAATTTGGTAATACCAAGAAGTATTCCTCTAAATGCGCTTATTAAAGTTCTATACGGTGGTGATAATTTATTCTGCCAGCCCACCCAGCACAAGCAAATGTAACCACTAGGTCTTCGTATGTAGTATTGAGGGTCCTTTGTTTAAGCCCCCAAGTTTCTTCAGGTACCTATTTTGACTGACGAATACTACATTTTATAGCTACAGTACCAAAAAAGCACGTTACCATTTTTAGTCGTTGTTGGATGATATCAAATGAACACTCTTTTTGAAGTATGCCATAATTAGTTACTTCAGTGCGAATCTATCAGAGAAATGATCTTTTTTAACTCATACTATTTCAAACTATTTGAAGAAATATTTCAAGAACAGATTTTTGGTCCAATTCTTTTACTTTGTTGATTATTTTTACTGTAAAAACCCACCCTGAAACATGCACATCGACCTACCAGTTATTAGCTTTTCAAGTAACTTACCCAAGGTTAGAAATAGTAAGATTAGGCTTTAGGATTTTGGGTCAGTGTGATCTCATTTACCTCTCTTCCTATAATGCTCTTCCTATACATTTCTTTGCCATTTTTCCATGCCTTTGGAAAAACTATTCTTTTTAGATAGTTGTCCAGGAAGCGCGTGATAGCAAGCACTAATAATGTATAATGTATACCCTATAGGGTATATTTGTCAACGCTAACAAATTCAAACTTTTGCTCTTGAGATTTTTGCATGGTCATTGCAAACGCTGGTCGAAGCGTAAATTGATGTCGTTGTATTGTACATCCAAGTTGACCTTTACTAGAGTCGAGCGTAACTCGAGGAATGTGTACTTCTTGTTCAGCTTTTTCCCCAGTAATTAATTTTGCTTTAACTACGTTGTTACACAATTCGGTAACAATCAGACGTGTTTCATTGCACATACCCTCCTTAATATCTAAATTACGCATTTAGCATAATTAAGAAATTAAGGAATTAAGAAATTCTGGCGTGAATTCAATACCTCCTCCCTGTTTATCCTTCACTGAATCATGACTTTTATTAAGATTTGTATTCTCCTGGGAGACGATCGACGATCTCAGCATCAATATTACTGACTTTTTTGTTCAGCGGCGCGAGAGTAACACGTTCCATCATTCCATCGTAATATTGATTCGCAAGGCAATTACCAAATACTTCTTCGACCACTGGAAATTATACTCTCAGGTAATTTGAACTCATTGAAGTCATTTTTGGAAGATTTCTATTTCCTAGTTTCAGGATATAATTTGCGAATGCTTTCTGTTCAGGATCGAACCGCTGGATTATGGATTCGATTTTCAGAATTCATGATAGACAGTAAACATGAATATGTGGTATTCCACGTTTTTGAAATTCGATTATGTATACACATATGCGACCACCTTTCTAAATATCTGTTTTTTATCCAAATCATTGATAATTTCATCAAATTTTTGTTTCGAAATTCGAGCAACGAGATCGAGACGATCTTGAGCTGGCTGATGTATGATAACTTCATTATCAGATATAATACGCGCTGCTTCTTTAATTTCTAGCTAATCGGGATTACAAGCCATGGTGATGAAGAAACCTGGTGATCGAAGACGACGAACAAGAGCCATTGCATCTTCGAAATGTTCAGTATAGTAACGCGTTGATCCAGTGAATGATGATGATAGTATTATTTTTTCACCAATAACTGCATTCTGTTTCGCACCTAAGTCGTTAATAAGTTTGGTAACATCTGACTTTCCTTTGCTTTACTTTTATCGCAGACACTAACAAAACGAGATTCTTATCTTGTGCTCTACTGTGTTCACCTCCTCTTTGGATTTATAGCTCATGTTTTCTGACAATTCTTGCCAAGTTTAGTTCAAGCTTTCGAACGTTTCCCATTTTACAAGTTTTAGTGCATATTGGCAAATCTTGTCTTGAGGTTGATTTCTATTATGTGCGATTTCAGATTTGAAAGTGAGAACAAGAACACTTCAGTCGAATGGATTTTGGTCAAATGCCCATTTGACCCGATGATGTAATATTTTTTTGAAAAATATTATCCATCGAGTCAGCATGAGTACACAGCTCTACTAAAGTTATTCTGGTACCAGCAAGCTTCCTATCTCTAGTTGGTATGGGTTGCGCTTTGTAAAGTATACCTGGTATGGTAAAAAATATAGTTGACTTTTTAAGCTGCTGTTACTGTTGTTCGGTTCTGACAGTTGTTAATGAATCTTAAATTCACAAGTTAGTTTTAATATTGTTGTTAGATGTGCCTGCTAAAGATAACCGACGACCTGCTTCACGTACCTAATTCAGTTGGTTCACTGAAATTATTAGACTGCCGAATTGACGGGATTCTGATATTTTTCTAACTTAAAGCGGCTTAATAGTTTTTCCTGGGAATTGGAATCTAAGAACAGAATATACTTGTGATGACCGCCACAAGATATTTCGTATTATTTAGAATCATCCTCAGCAATATAAGAAAAAACTTGATCAGTGAGTGACCGATTTAGACAAAATCCTCCTTGGTAGTCACTTATAATTATCTTCGCCAGGGGAGTTATTCTCTGCAATATTATATAAAACAGTGGCTGTGCAAAGGTGAGCGATCTCGTTATTTAATGATAAGGCACACCATGGCCAGTTTTTATTCATCAGGCATTAGTTCACTTTGCCATACTACTCGAATAAGGCCGAAAAGATAGTTCCACAAAGAATTCACTCCGAATATCAAGACCTCAGATTTAATGCAATCTACCATATAGGAAAACGATTTTTCTTTAGTCTCTGCATGGCAAGTGTGAATTTCTCATGGTAAGTGTGAAATGCGAATGGCAGTAGTGTTAGGTTTGAAGGTATGGTGCAACTCCTTTATAATCCACAAATAAGGTAACAAACATATTACGATATAACTTCTACTATAAGGAATGGCTGATTGACACGTGGCATGCGAGATACTCCTTGGCTTAAACACTGAGCGGTAATGAGTTCGATTTCCGCCGTTGATCACAACGCCGTGGCCAATTGTGTGTAAAATCATTCTTTCGGCTGACCACCTACATCCTACAGGCAATATTGTAAAAAAAATGTTTTGAAAAATCTTGTAAAAGATCTCAGTAAAGGGTAAACTTTGGTCTGTCATATTGTTGATTTTTATTTTATTTTTAGCTTTCTACAAAACTGTAAACTGTTATCTATATAAATTATTGTACTTGCTTAATTGTAGATAGCCATACGGATTGTTAGATGAATAAAGATATCAATTACTAAAAATTAATTGTAAATTTGAATAAAAATTCGAATAATGCAGTGAAAAGATGCCAACAGCCAATAATGCATGAAATTACCTGCAACCTGTCGAAGGTAAATCAAATTCCATTCAGATACCAGAACTAGATAATCATAATGTGTGAAATGAATAATGAGTATATAGAAATCTAATTAAAGCATTGAATCAACTTTTCATAATATATTCATATCGAATATATATTAGGCTAATTCGTTTATAATAAAAGGAAATTTAAATTTTAAAAGCTAAACTAATCTACTTATTCGTTCGATCGATATGTATATATACATACTTATGTTTTTATAGAATTTCAATGAAAATTTTTCAAAATCTTTTCATAATCAAAACAATTCACTGAAAAACACCTGCTCCGTCCATAATCATATGGAAAATTATTGTATAAAATTTTAAGATCACGATAGCACAAGCCACTTATTAGATACATATAAATGTTTTATTATAATTCTAGTCAATAATAAGAAATATTTATCATAAAATACAAGACATTGATATCTTTACCATATTTCGATGTAAAAAAAAATTCAAGAGATATCTTGTTTTTGTTGTTTATTATTTTTCCCACTACAGCACAACGTCAAAATTGTTTTGATGCCTAAGTGTATTATGGTCGTGATATTGCTCCGTCCCTGGCCTTGGAACAGTATCGTCCAACACTATTTTATATATATACGAGTATATAAAATGGTGAATTGACTATAAAGGGCTTCATCACGTAATTATCATTCATAAATTCACATTTTGTGTTATGTTTTATATATGTATGTAGTTATGTTGATCAAACTGCAAGCATTATGGCACTCAATTAACATGCGCGAGTTAATTTTTCAATATACATAATTATAAAAGTTTAATGGAATGTAATAGAATCCTGTGATCGATTTGACTATACGATTGTTGCATAATATTTAATTAGGAAGCTTGATCGAGACAAGTTGGGTGTCACTTATTGATAAATCATGTCAAAATGTTGTCGATGTACATATTTGTAAATTTGATATTGATATACTCGGACTTTTTTTTTTATTATGCTCGATTTTGTATTTATGCAAACATGGAATATATAATATGTATTACAAAATAAATTATTTATAATAAATTTTTTTTTTTTTTTATTAAAATATTTTTACAAATTTAGTAATGATATCGTTATGGTAAATTAGAACGATCAACCATAATTAAAAAATTATTGATTTGTACATTTTTTTTTTGTATATGATTTTGGAGAGATATAATTTTTAGTTTTGTGCAACTGTCAATGATCTACTCTTCGCTGTTATTTATATCACTTTGACAATTTAATAATTTGTGTCCGAATCTGGTTGCTGTGGTAATAATAACCTCTGTGGTCGAGGATACTTGACTTTTGAAAGTATATCGACTGAAATTCCATATAATTTTTGGTTTATGGTAGAAGAACAATAGTCTGGGAGTGCACGCACGATCTTATTTAGATACTTTTGGACTTTTTGGACTTTTTTTTTAGTGTTTTCGCTATTTTAGAACTCTTGATTTCTTGAAGAAAATATTGTATAACTCGAATATTTTATCTCGTTTATGTTGCGGTTACTCGCTTATACAGTATTTTACGTCACTGATAAATTTTTTTAGGGTTTCAATTTTGAAGAATTTTTTGTTTCATTTTCATTTTCTTTTAACAGTTGATGGTTTTCTACTCACTGACGCTGTTGTGATTATATCACTTATATTTGGTTTCACTATTTCACTATTAAAATAAAACATTTTGTCGGCAATTTTTTTTGTAGGAAAATAAAACTTCAAAAAGGCCAAAAGTAGAGTATACCCGAATACTCCACTTAACACTGTGAGATTTGACGTACTAAAATTCATCTACAGCCCCACGAAGAATAAAGAATGGAACCGCTTTCGTATTACTTCGGTCTGATCCATGCTATCTTTGGGTCTACGGATCGGCTTGTCTCTCGTCTTCTCTCTTCCGCCGCAATGGCATGTAACCTAACCCACTACATAAGTAAGCCGCCTCCTTTCCTTGACAAACCTATCACACTAAAAAAAGGTGTATGCAGTGTTCCATTCTACTCCACAATATCAGCATTGAAGAGACCTCTTCATTTGCCCATTCTAAGGATAAAGGGTCTAAAAAAGCCATCCTCTGCCAAAAAAATTTTGGCTTGTACTTCTTTCATCACATCATCTCTGCCATAACTCAATAGTTCTACGGCAAACTTTGACCACACTCTTCTTCCTTCGCCACATCAGTACTCAACCAAAGAATCTTTCGGTGCTCCAACGCGAAAACATCAATTAGAATAACTCTAGCAGCAACAAAGGCTGCGACATCAGAGACCGTCCAATAAACACAAGCATTTTTTAAATGAACCAAGACGATAGGTCAATATAATACGCGTTTGGTACTTCTAAATCTCCATGACATATCTCTACTCAGCAGAGCAGGATTGAGTGTACCATTGACATTATGTGTTTTCGTCTACTAGAGTGAGGACCACCTATAAAAGCCACCCGTATACTAAGCGAAACTGTTACCGCAGTCACCTTCTCGCAAGACCTGCGAGTATGCTCTGAAAAGGAAACCTTGATATCTATAGTGTTACCCCTAAATAATTTGTCATCCTCTTTGTTTGAATCAACTCCATACCAATATTCTTGGGGATGACAGTTGGTATTTTTCGTCTAGTAAGCATTACGATTTCCGTTTATACAATAAGTTATAGCAACCCGTGATCAACCATTCAAGTAAACACTCTTCTCATAATATAGTCGAGCCAACTCGGAACTTTTGAGGGTAACCACAATTGCGTTATCGCATCCAACAATCAATTCTCCCGCTGCTTCAGTGGTGATCTTTTTAATCTTTATTCCGTTTGACGTTTCAAATAACAATTTCCGGGCCTTTAAATAGCTTTGCGGCATCCTTAAAGGTAACTAGCTGGAAAAGCTATTAAAGTACTTCGAGTATATCATATACCACCTCACCGTGTTAAAAGCGTTTTAACGTCAAGCGTGACCAGAAACTATTTAGGCCATACCGAATGACAAGTCTGTTCACAAGTCTGTTGGGATTTTCGAAAAAGCCACTTGATCATAAATGTCATTAAGTCAGTAGTGGATACGGTCCACTACTGACTTAATGACATTTATGATCAAGTGGCTTTTTCGAAAATCCCAACTTTGGCTTCAATATCTTCACTAAAAGTTATCCTATCATATCGAGCAGGCAGGGTGATCTGTATATCAACGGGGAATCTGAATCGCTACTTCTTCTTTTGTTAATTAGGACAAGCCAAACTATACCTTTCAGCGTGAGAGAAACACTCCTGCTACCAAAAACATATTGTTTATGTTTAGCAACATATGCTGCTGACCACCTTTTTCGCTTCAACAAAGATGCCATCAGGACAAGGTGCCTTGTTGCAAGGTGCCTTGTTCATAGACACAGCGTTTACTAATTCTTTCTGCGTAAATGCAGGGGTGGGCTCAACATATTCTTAACCGCTTTTTTCCCTTATTGAAATGTGTATAGGGAAGATAGCATTAGAAATGTTTTCTATCTTTTCTGCATTCATCGTTTTCCACGTACCAATGAAGTTAAGCTTGTGAGTAACAAGCTTACATCCCTGCCCAAACAGTTCGTGTCCTCCTCATTACACAACTTCTTGTCCTGTCAACTTCTTGCTTTGCTAAATCCCGGCGAATTTTATTACGGCCTGCTGTCTTCCTTGTACTCGCTGCACCACTCACACAAGTGATCTCGTTGGTCCACCAGTTTTCCTGTCGCTTTCTCTTTCTTGAATTTCGACATGGCATCGAGGAATCGCAGGCCGTTAACGACAGCATCAATAACAACTTTGGTTGAGTAATCTTGCATAGTTGGGTAAACGCATGTTTCCAAAAACTTGAACAATTTTGCACCGTCCCTCCTGCGGACGTATTTCAACCATATGAGGAATGGTTTATCACACGCTGAGTATGTGATACTACATTCAAAAGTGAAAGGTAGTGTAATTGTGCTCACTACCTCTGTAGTCCTCAACTACTCACAAATATGTTTAAAAATATGCTACAGCTACCAACATCATTCTTATATTTGGTTCGGAGTTTCTGAAGCTTAGTTGCTGGTAAGTTGCCGTAGATCACTCATTTAAAATATTTAAGTCCAATATTGAAACCATACCCGCAATGATTTTATTTCTAGTATCCTGATGTGAATATCATCACGTTTAATCCGGAACTCTGAAATCGTACCATTCGGTGATAGGTATACGTTAAAAACCATAATAACTTGGCTTCTTAACCAAACTTATCGCTACCAGAACCATGGTTACCAATGCGGATGCTATAAGATGCTACAAAAAGTAAGTCAAAGAGTTCCTTTCCCGGTACTGCCTGCACTTACAACAACTTTC
Source organism: Tipula confusa (assembly GCA_963556175.1). Taxonomy (NCBI): domain Eukaryota; kingdom Metazoa; phylum Arthropoda; class Insecta; order Diptera; family Tipulidae; genus Tipula; species Tipula confusa. The sequence continues at coordinate 12,227,975 of OY744475.1, forward strand.
TAAATTTTCATCTGACTAACCAGTTTCGTCAAAAAGTCATCTGTAGCCCTGCACCCATTTAAGTTTTCTTGCAGACACTTAATTATTTCGGTCTGTTTCCCTTCTCTTCTTAACCGGAAGAGATTTGGATGCGATTTACCTGCCGCAGCTTTATGTCCTACCTAACTTCATCCCAACAAATGTTACTGCGATCAGTTCTCTTACATCCTGCCCTAGTGTGGCCATACTCCAGGCACTTGTAGCACCGTGAGATTTCAACCCTCTTTTTGACACAGTCATAGACCCAACCGATTTTAAGTTTCACCATCTCTAACAGCTTTGAAGGTATTCGTTGATTTAAGGCGAGGATCGTTTTTTTATCCTATTTATTGTTCAGACATCGGGTAGATTCTAATTTATCCAATCTCATCTTTGAGGTCATGTCAAGAGCCGCCTTGATCCAGTCTTTTGTTGAAAAACCGTCCAGAAAAACCGGTCAGCATTATTGCTGACCGCTGGTCGTAAACTCTCCTGAAACTTAAGGAGAGCTCTGCAACGATTTGTTTCACGGAGAATTCCTTCATCTGTTGTCTTGTTTTTGCGTCGGATTTCCATCTCTGAGTCATCCAATTCATTTTCAGTTGAGGGTTTAATGGCAACCGTATCATTTGTCATCCATATCCTTGGATGTTTTTAACCTCTTGCTCTTCGTTTCTTCTTGACTTTATCCACTATCTTCCTCATATCTAAATCTTGCGATGTGACTGTAGGCGATGTGGTTTAAGTCTTCTTCAGACAGTTTTCTGAGCCTTGTATTCCTTAGCAAGGAACTATCATCATTGTTGTTTGTCGCTCGGTTCAAAATGAAAGACTGATTTTCACTTGTCAGAGACCAAGTGATCAATCATTGGATAATGATGACGAGAACCCACTGGTGCACTCCTATTCGCTCTCGGTACTGGGCATTTGACTCACTGCACCACAAAGTCAAACTTAATCGTTACCTTCAAATAGTTGGGTTTGTTGTTCTGAGCATCCGTTCCATAGCCTCTAAACCGGGTATGGTTGGTTCACCAAATGCATCAATCACCCCGAATGCACTTTCCTCTCCTCACATTTATGCATTATTATACTATGACAATCAACATTAACACCAGTGGGATACATTTCTTTAATCAGAGAGACCCATTTATAAGAATGCTCACCGATTTTGCTGAAGACCTGTTTATAGAGATTTTGCGCCCGTAATCGTCCATCATACACCTATTTACATGGAGAGCCCAAGCTAATAGGAACCACTTCATTTACTCCAGAGTCCTGTTTATAAAACATGTGAACCCACTCCCGAAAGTTGCAGCTTGCCACGTGTTTTGGCCCCTATTATAAAAAAAGTTTCTTTATTAATAAATAAATATGGTATCATAACTTATGCATGGCAAGAAACATAATCCTAAACTATTGTATAAAAACTGTAAAGGTCCTACACCGCGTCTTTAAAAAGACCATTTGAACCACTTGCTACGAATTGTCGAAGGCTTAAATATATTTTATATAAAATTCATAAGTGACATGGATCGGAGCCATTTAGTTATAGTATCTATTTTAAAGGGATCTTGAATAATCAGATTGAAAAAAAAATCAACTGATTAGTTCAAATCTCTCTATCGACCTCACTCCTCTTTAAAAAGCACATAGAACTTAGGAAATGAATCTCCAGCTATCATGACTAAATGTTTTTTTACACCTAGAGTATTATACCGATGCACGCAAACATTTAATGCATGTTTGCACTCCTAAATGCAAGAAAACTATTCAGGCAATATAAATCAGTTGAACTGCTTCGATTATTTAGCAACGTCGGTTTTTAATCCATCAAATAAAAGGTCACAATTTATTTCGATTACTTGTTTACAAAAAAAAGCTTATAAAAAATTTAAATTTTCTCCTAAATTTGAAATCCGGGAAAACCATGATAAAAATCCAAAATTCATATATAATCTAAAATAAAAAGGAGATTTCTATGAAAAACGAGAAGTTTTTAACGAAATAAGCAACCCTCCAAACCCTGAAAACCACATAGTGATAATGCAAAAATTTAATAAAAGTTTTAACAAAATTTCATAACTTATACAAATTTTAAAAATATAGTACCAAAAACACATGATGGCTAGCATATTAAAATTAGAAACTTTCTATAAAATTCCAAATCCTCACTACATTCAGAAAATTAAAGATGGTCAGCGTATGAAAATTTAAAATCACTAATCCTCATCCAAAAAACCCATAATGGCTAAAGTCTATGATAATTGAAAATTTTATTTAAAACCTGCAAACTTTTTTTATAAAAGCATAATGAAAGTTGAGAAACAAACCTAAATATTTTCGGTCCTCCGAAAACCAAATAGAGAGTTAAGAAAAATTGACAAAATTTTAGCAAAATGAAATTTTCAATTTTCAAATAATCTCAAAATTTTCCTACAAAATTCGTGATCTTTCGTGATCTCCGTCACAATATAATAAGCCAATGAAATTGAGAGTATTTCAACAAAAAGAAATATCCATTAAATAATTTTAAAAAATATAATTTTCTTTTATTTAAGAAAATGTCGCCAGGAATATATCCATTCTTTGGAAACAGCTATGTATATGAACGTCTGCATATTTTTTCAACTTCAATAGAAAGAAACAAAAAAAAATTATTTTTAATTTATCTAGTACGCCAATGTTAAATTTGAAGTCACCCCAAAAATTATAAGAACCCACTGTTTATTGATATGTTATTGCCACCCGATAATTATTAATGCACAAAATTATTTATCTTAAAGTGTCAATTAAAATGTATACAGTAATAAAACAGTTAAGGAAGTCCATAAATTACACAACACAATATAATCAATGAAAATACGTACGAAAAACAACAACAAAACTATACGGCGACTGCACCTTCGCAAATCATTTATTAAGATCACCAAACCTCTATTAATAAACCTAATAATTATTCATCAATGAAATTATTATTATTTGTTATGTACATTTCAATCAGATTAGACCGCGCGTCGAGGTAACTAGCAAATAGCAACAATCAATGTATATTGTTGCTATTTGCTAGTTACCTCGACGCGCTCATAATATAAAGAGACAGATTTTTTTTTTTACAATAAAAAAAAAAATCTGTCTCTTTATATTATGAGCTACTGTATATTCAATGAATTCAATTTTCCAATATCGCGTCTTAAGACAAAAAAAAAAAAAAAACAGAGTTACATGATCACGTCTGACAAAGTGTTTTGCAGGAGCGAGATGGTGACTTCCAATTTTACATATATTATATTATGAATTTCTTATTTATGAATTCATCAGGCATTACCGAAGGTACAAAATATTATTTTATGCTGATCAATTTCTAATGATTAAATTGTGTTTTATAATAATTTTATTTATTTATTTATTTTATTTTATTTTATTTTATTTTAACTTTAATAGGCGAGTCAATTTAAGAACAATGAAATAATTTTTTTTTTCGTTTTTATTTTTTTATTTATGTTTGATTATACGTTCAATTGATTTGAAAGGTGGGAAGCATGAATAGTGCTGCTATTAAAAAGACATTATGTTTGATTGAATTAATTTTGCTGCTACCGCATATATATTATGTATACAGGTGGTTCACTTTGAATATTTATTTAACGAGGTGGTTTTGGGGGAAGATGTCCTAGATTCATACCTCATTGTGGTGCTCCCTGGGTCACGCTAAATGAATCAGCCGGTGTAGTGAAGACGAGCAGGGGAAATCGTGTTTATAGTCATGGACACTACATGTCAGGGTGAGTCATTGGCGCCTTAAAACCAATACCAAATCAGCGACTGTTCTCCAGGTTAGGTGCGACTGAGGCAGGCGTCTGTCTTGTATCAAGTGGCTCGCTATATAAATGTGTTAAAGGTAGGACTGGATGCCTTAAGATTCACTTCAGTACGTGGCCCACACACGTAACAAACGGGTTGAGCAGCAAGCCAACAACTTGCTCTCATAAAAACCATTAAAAATGAGAACATGGAAGTGCTGAGCCTCTTAAGACCTGGAGATCTCTAGATCCTTTCGAACCAAGCAAAGAGTTACACGTTACACGTGCTTGCACTATAAGAGCTTAGATGGTCTGGGAGTGGGACCCATGACACCACCAATAGTTACACTCATCATTACAGCACCCATATCATATTATCGACTTCCGCCCTATCAACATGCGGATGTGCACGGTCAGGCTCCGCATTAAGAAATTCAACATCACGATCGTTAATGTACATGCACCCACCGAAGATAAATCTGATGACATCAAAGATCTCTTCTTTGTCGAGCTGGATGAAATCATCAATAACATACAGCACCACGACATTAAAATCATCGTGGGCGACTTTAACGCAAAAATCGGTAGGAGTGCAGAAAATACATCGTTCATCGATCCTAACAGCCTGTACCTAGCTAGTAACAACAACGACCAACGCGTCACCCACCTGGCAATAACATACACATTAGTTGTATCAAGTACGTTTTTACCACACAACAGAATCCACAAAGTAACGTGGAGATCGAATGATAGAAGAACGGAAAACCAAATCGATCACGTCATGGTGTCTAAGAAAGACTCCACCAGCAGACCCGACGTCAGATCTTACATGGACAGCGATCATGTGCTTGTCATATTTAGGTATAAGTGCAAACTGACATCTACGTTCAACAGACAAGCACAAAAGACCGTTCGATGGAATATCGATGCTTTAAAAGACCAAGCATCACTGCAGAGTTACCAATCAGCTGTCACTAATTATTTAGACCGGCCCAATTGAAGAAGCTGCTCCTAACATCTAGGAGCAGTGGCATGCTAAACAGTCGGTCATAACCACCGTGGCGCAAAGTTCCATCGGAAGAAGGCCTCCGAGGCCCCGCAATGTTTTATTCGATGATCAATGCCAAAGGGTCGTCGAAAATAAACGAAAGCTTGGTGAAAAAAGGTTGACTCGCAACACAAGAAGCACTCTAGCAGAATATCTCCGCGCTAGGAAAGCTACAACTAAATACCTTCGACAAAAGAAGCGCGATCATATGAGATCTTGCATCAAAAACATCAGCTTCCAAGCGGAAATAGGAAACTTAAGGGACTGTTTTGCTAACGCCAGAAATCTAACTAAAGACCTCCCAAGAAGTACAGCCATCAAAGACGGAAATGGAGAGCTGAGAACAAACGTAGCTGATGTTCTTTCAGTATGGCAAACCTACTTTCAAAATCTGCTAGATCGGAAAGATGAAGTGACTCCCATTAGAGCAATAGCTCCTCCAGGTGAAAAGGTCCTTGTTGAATATCCCACAGTAGGGGAAGTAGATGCAGCTATTAGTAGATTAAAAAATGGAACGGCACCTGGTCTCGACGGAATGCCAGCAGAATTGATTAAGCTCGGAGGCGCTACTCTTGCAACAAATCTATAAGATCTCATCGCCTCTATTTGGGACCAAAAAGAGTGGCCGTAGAATTGGAAGACCGCACTCATATGTCCGCTGCACAAAAAAGGAGACCGTCTTAAATGTGGAAACTATCGTGGTATCGTTCTGTTGAGTACTGCTTACAAAGTGTTGGCTAATGTTGTACTTGCCAGACTCATCCCTCTCGCCGAAAACACCATTGGCAACTATCAAAATGTTGGGAGTACAACATAACCATACACCAACTGTATATAGACTTCAGACAGGCATATGACAGTATAAACTGCGAAAACTTATGGGCCGCGCTCATATGCCTAGGAATTCCAGAGAAACTCGTTTCTCTGTGCAAATTAACAACCTCTGGGTCTGTATGTAGAATCGTAATTGAGGGAGCTGTGTCAGACCCCTTTGAAATAACATCTGGTGTTCGACAGTAAGATGTACTCGTGCCTGTGCTGTTCAACTTGGCGGTTGAGTACGTAGTGGGAATAAGCAACATTGAAACTTCATGCTGTATATTTAATAAATCAGGCCAAATTCTTGGATATGCAGATGACATCGTGCTTCTTGGCCAAAGATCTAGCGATATCAAGGACAGTTTCATACAGCTCGACCGCTGTACAAGAAGACTTGGTTTGGAGGTTAACAGCAGCAAAACAAATATGTTATCAACACCCAGAAACATCTCCATGGTAAATCTCGGAATTGGAGACCATAACTTTGATAGCGTCGAATACTTTATATACCTCGGGTCAGTTATAACATCGTCGAATGATATGCAGGCAGAAATAAAAGCCCGAATCGCTGCCGGACTACTAGTTTTTTACGCTCAATCGAAATTATTGCGATCTAAACATATGTCGCAGTTGTGCAAACTTGCACTTAATAAAGCACTCATAAGACCTGTGCTGGCTTTTGGTCCAGCGAGAGCTGGACCATGACCTCTAACGATACTAGACTGTTATCTACCTTCGAAAGGAAGGTCATTGGCTCAATCTCTGGTCCAATCAAAGTTGCGGACAACGAATATCGGATTCGTATGAACCACGAGATAAAGCAACTTCTTGGAATCTGCGATATTATCGGATTCATCAAATTCAATCGAGTTAGATAGCTTGGCTACGTTACACGATCTCCACAACAACGAAACACCAATAAAGTTTTCCATCAACAACCAGCCGGTGTTCGTCGTAGAGGAAGACCTCGATTGCGCTACATGGGATGTGAAAGCCAGAGAGAGAGGGAGGGTGGTTTTTTAAAAAAGAGAGCAAAAAGCAATGTTACAGCAGGAGGTTGTTTACGGATTCTCATTAGCTCGAAACTAAACTACTCTTTTAATTGTTATAATTATTCTTCTTAAAATCAAGCACCCCAATTGAAAAACTCTGTGTATGGCACTCGTTTCGACATATAAATCATATTTAAGTCATGCATTTAAGGTAATTTCATAAATTTACAAAAAAAAATGTTTAATTATTATAGCGCATATGATGATTTGCCATATACAGAACTGAATTCTGTAAAAGGTGCTTCATAAAATGTAATTAAAATCAACTAAAATCGCAAAACATTCCATTTCAAAATTATATATATTGGAGTATTATAAAATATTACAACGACTCGATTTGGTAGATCATAGTTTTTCTGGGTGGGCCAATTCCTCAAAATTCACTGTATACTATTTTTTTATATACAGTACGCAGCTATCGTAAACAGACAAAAAAAAAATTCGTTCATTGCAATTATGAATCAAAAATCGATCGTCGTTTACGTTTGAATAATGCATTTATTTAGTTTTTTTGTCTAATTTTTTACCGATAAAATCGGTAAACATCATATAAATATAAAATTGACCAATGGCTAACACCATCTCATATAAAATTGATTTTTGATGGCCACCGCAGTTGAAAATATTTTCTTGTATAGTTTTGTTATCGTCAGTACATGATCGAATGCCGCACGATTTTTATAAATGAGTAGCCAAAATAATTTTTACTGACGGTCGATAATTTATCCATGTATGCCTGTAAGATTTGTCATACCGAATCAGTCGACTCGACGAACCAACAAAAAATAATATACATTTTTATTATTAAAGTTCAAAAGGAAAACTGTGACAAGAACGATTAAATGACAAAAATGTTCATCATTATTATAATAATCGTACACAGTCGGCCAGCCAGCCAGCATCCATTGCCCCATCATCATCATCGTTATCATTATTATATTATTATATAAATATATTTTATAATCATTTATATATATTTTGATTTGATATAAAATTTAAAAAAACAAAAAAAAAAAATTTTTTTTTAAGAGAACATCTTAAGAAAATTCCAAAATAATCATTCCACCAAAGGTAAGCACAAAAAAAAAAAAACTTCGCCGCGATTGATTTATTTGTCCGACAGAATAATTAAGATTTGCTTCTTTTAAGGTAGTAACATATATATATAAATAAAAAATTGATTTTCGTTTCGATTTTATTGATGAATTTATTATTAACGTTATTAAAATATTAATAAAATATTTATAATATTCGTTTGACTCTATCATTTTCAGACGCTCGTTGTATCTTAATCGATCCCGCGTATACTGCGCCAGTATCATTTATAGGAGAATTTAATTAATTTGTTGGGCGCCAATCAACTTTATAAATTAAAAATTTTAAATACAAAAAAATTTACCAAAATTCTCGATTGACATTTAAGAATGTTAGATGATATGGTGCAGAACGTAAATGAAAATGTTATGGGCTTAGCTTTTAAATTCAAAATTTTTGTTTAATATCAACGGGGTTTATCTAAAGGAAAAATATTTGCAATGGCGTGCTAATTATCTTGTTAATGAGATTCATATATGCTACTAAGCAAACTTTTCAACTGAGAATGTCAGACAAGCACAGATGGGAAACTAAATATTAAAATCTTGACATTTAAGCATAAAATATATTGGTAATCCTATATAAGTATAAACTTATTTATTTATTTATTATAGATGATAAATAGATACATACAGGCTTCCCAGCCCTTGAATAATGTACAACGTTGAACACAATAGCAAAAATAACTAAATATTAAAAATTATATATCAACTGATAATTAAAATTGAATATTTACAAAAATATAAATAACAATTAACTAAGTTAAATAAATAAGTTGAATAAATGCGAGCGGACAGCATTACAAACTAAAGTAAACTTAGAAATTCAATATATTTGCATTTAAATTGGCAGGGATGGGATATTCGTTTAATATTAGAGCTTATACTGTTCCAACTTTGTACTCCATTAACGAAAAACAACAAAGCCCTTAAAATTGCTTAAATAATTTTCCAACTTACAACCCAACAAGTATTTAGCGTGCGGTGAAATATGATCATATATAGGAACGTTATACACATATCTAGTTATGATATTAAATGCTACTAACAGTCATCTATATGACTCATAATCAAGGTCACCTAAAACCAAATCCGAATAACGAATATGGCTAATTAAAAACGAATGTGCACGAGTTTTTTTGGTTTTAAACGGCGTCGAATGCCTGAACTTAGATAAACTTTTGAGACCAGCATAGATGCTGGAACAGATAAAATTCACTTGATCGTCCCAAGTTAAATTAAAATTCATGATAAAGCCTAGGTCCTCGTGTGGTTTCAATGGGTACAGATTTTACCAAATTTTGCTCAACATATTGAAATCGATTGCTTAAATAATTCTTACAACGCCTTTGAAAAATCTAGTGATAATATAATAGAACAACACATCCATTTTCAAGAGCACATGAAATGTCATCAGTGATTTTTAATAATGCCGTAACTGTACTAAATTCTACCTGAATCCAAACGACAATAGGAGTAACTTTTGGAATAAGAGTAACTCTAGAAACTTTTCATTTAGTCGGAAATACGAACACTTAAGCCAAGTATTCACAATATGAGAAAAATATTGAATAATAAACGTCATTATGATTTTAATAAATTTTGAAGGAATATGATCGTCACTGACTGCATTTGATTTTATCTTACACAACGCAGCTAGAATATTACTATCTTTAATCGAGTTAAAGTAAAAATTACCAACAGTAGAAACTTGCATGTATATTGGAATGCTTTGTGGTGCATTAATGCTAACTGGAATACAATCAACAGAGTAGATATTCAATTCATTAACAGAAAACTGAGGGGTTCGCAGGTCTATCACTTGAGAGGCCAATGTTACGTATCATCCAAAGCTGTCTTGATGAAACCGTAAAATCAAGCTGCTTTCTAATGTAATTAGTCGTAGCTTTTATGTTGTTTCCACAACTAACACAATTCTCGATCAACCATTGCCAACTCAATATCAAAGTTGAAGACTATTTAAGATAGATACTTTGGATCAATTAAATATTCATAATATATTGATTCCCATTGTAATATGACACAATCAGCTGCTAATGCGGAACAATCAAGTTGAACAAATTTTTTAATCCTGAATGAAATTGAGGTAATGATCAGAAGAGAAGCGCTGTTATGAAAATAGAGTAGTACGTTGATACATTATCGGTTTGTATTGTAAGTTTTGAGCAGCTAAACAGTTTTTATTGTAGTAATTGTATTAACGTTAAGCATATTAATGCTGAAGTCACCAGATATGCAAACACATGAGAAGACATTATAGAAGACATCCATGGCTTTAAACATGTCTCAGTAACAGCTATCACTTGTTTATTAACTCCATCAATTAAATTCAAAATTGCACTAAATTTTCCATCCATATTTAAACTTCTAGCATTGAAATATGCTATCTTAAAATCATTACAGCTACTCCTAATTGAGCATTTCAATCACAATTTGCAGTTTTAACAGAGATGGAGCTCATCGTCAGATTACCTGTATAGTTAGCAATAAACCTTCCCATCCAAATATATATAAACATCCGAAATGAAATATAAAATAAACTGCTAGCCTGTGTCTCAAGGACATTCACCTAAAAATAAATAAAATAAAAAATAAAAATACACATTATCATAACTGCTACTTATCATTAAATTGTGGGAGAATTGTAATCGCCAAGACAGAACCGACGCTTTCAAAAAACAAATTCAATTCCGTTACATTTTTAATAAGACCATTTCTCGAACAAATTGAGTTATTGACCCCTTCACGCCTCAACAGCATTAGTCATATATAATTATTATATTATAATTTCGTTTGCTAAGATGTTCATTGATGAAAATTCGCGAAGTGGCATTGAAACATCCAAGATGATCCAATTTTAAGATTATAAAAATTTAACAAGCAAAAAACCATTTCTTACGCCTTTGTTGAAAAATATACCATAGTGGATGGTACTGCTTTCGGTTGCTTTAACGGAATTCTATGAATCGAAACAATAAATGGAGTTTGTGCAGTAAATAAAATCACAGACGCAATGTTGTGCACATAACTATAAAGATCTACATTTTTTACGACAGGTATACCACTTATCTGCAGAATACCATATTGTCAAGGGTGAAATTCTGTAATGTGTCCCATTATCCATCTTGATGTTGAAAGGTTATTGCTTCGAACAGGAACTTTTTGTTCAACCTATAGGTCAGGTGTCTGAGAGATCTACTTTGCTTGTTGTTGTAATTGTAATCTTCCCTCATTTTTTGGATTAATTATACCATCTGACCAGAGAGCTTATTCTTTCATCTATTACGTTTGGTTCAGGTTGAGCTTTAATAAAAGATTCCCAAATTGAACAATTGCCAGAAGTTAAAAATGTAGGATCACTCGGATCGTTGGTCATTGGTGGAAATGGCCTTTAATAAAGACACGCCTCTATTTAACAGATTAAAGTAGTTAACTCTTCGAGTGTCTAGGTTGCTTCACCAACCACTTGTTTAAAATAATATTTCACATATTTTACAGCTACCGTCCATAATCCACCAAAATGGGGTGCTCCTGGTCGGATGAAATGCCAAGTTTGTTTTAGTGGCTTTAATGCCGCTAAAAAAGTATCGGTTGTTATCGGGTCTACTAACACTCGACCTAGTGTAATCAATTTCTGACTTTAAAAATGGCCTATTAGGAGTTAATCTTGACTCTTGTAAATAACCCATGAGTTGATTTTTAATGGTCGCATTGAACCGAAAACATCTCAAACATTTGGGTATTTGTTGTCTAACCAAAAGTCTACCATTTATAATCTAATACTTCGTTCGAACATGGGCTAGTGTCAATTAGGTACCGCCATGTAAATGACCACCCACTATTAGTAATCCATCCTTTAAAAGGTGTGTGTTAACCAACATAGTCCTCTTTGCCATAATTGATATTTTCCGAGATCTTAAGGTTCCAAGCCCTTTGAAGCGCAACCAGCTATGGGTCCTCACTTGACCTAATATATTTCCAGGTCATGGGGTGGTTGGACTATGAATCTTGGACACCCTGTTTACCACAAATGTTTTAAACCTATTAGGCTCTGTTATTTCAGGAATTCGAAGACTTTTAATTACTTTCGTCAGTATTCTCGCAAATAATAATCAGGCAGTTAACCAAAGTTGTTGTAGTAAAATTTTTGCTATTATAATCTCAACGGATCGAACAGTTGTGATACCGCGGATAATAATTTTCTCTTCAAAGAAGAAGGTGTTTAAATCAGTTTTTCTAGTTTCATATAGTTTAATGTGTATGAAACTATATGTTTCATATAGTTTAATAGTTTAATTTTCCGGTATCTGCATTCAGTAAATCGGAATTATTACTTGCCCATTTGCAGAACTGGAACCCACCTTTTTCTAAGAAGTACATTAGCTGTTGTTATTGCATGAGAATTTCTTCCGCAGAAGCACTACCAGAAAGCAAGACATCTGCATTTGGGAATCTTTTTCTTTCATTGTACGCTAGCTGTTGTAAAGTGCGGATAGCTAGATATGGAGCACTTTCCTTTCGAAACATATTGTTGTTGTATACTTTTATGGGTTCCTGTTCTGGTTCCCTCCAGAGTATCTTTTGATATTTTTGATCATCTTTATGTTCTTGTATTTGATACTTGTATTTTCTTGATTCCTGCTGTATACACGATTTGGTGATTTGTCTATCTTATTAAGATCAAAATAAGTGCCTCCTGTAATGTTGAACATTTAGGTTTTGTTTTTACTTGTTTTTGCTGATGCGTCAAACACGACTCGTAATTTTGTAGTTGAATTCCAGCGTGATGTGGTATGACATATTCTTCGTATATATTGACTATATTTCATATGGCTCATTTCATATGGCCTAATTCAATGTACTTGTTGATACATTTTTATGTTAGTCGTTAGCAAATGTTAGGAATCTTGCGATTTTAATTGTAGCAGTCTAGCTATTGCCCTTAATATTGATGCTCTGAGAATTGGTGAGGTAGTTTTGATCGTACGCCGAACTGTTTTCAAATCGTCAGGGGCAATACATGTTCGGAGAAGGTTGCTGGTAGAAAAAAAATCTAGTCCCAGAAATGTAACAGGATTAAAAGCATTTTGAGGTTCGACAAATTTATATAGAAAATTTATGATGGCATCGGATCTAACTAAAAAAAAGTTGACACCTCTTAAATTACAAAACCACATTTTGAGGTTACTTTAAACTGACATCACGGTATTTCACGTATGAAAATGTTAAGTAAATCTGAGTGTTGGTGACCTGGTAAAAATATTGATGTAGAGGGTATAGCAAGGGGTGTAATGTTTCTCAAAGTATACAAAATATGAATGTGGATGAATTCAAGATGAGGCGTTAGGGCGGCCAAAACGTAATAAAAATTGGTATAGGTTACATGATTGTATTAGCAAATGATAGTATACAGAAGTGGTGATAGTCGTTTGCTATATATGGATTGCTACGTGAGCTAGTTACAGATTTGCTACATGAGCTAGTTATCAAACCTAATATGAGATGGATCCTGGAGTAGACAGGAATCAATTGGAACTGAACAAAATTCTGAGACTTGGTAAATTTGCATCCACAATTTAAGGAATATATAGCGGAAGGTGTCGTGTCCCAAGAAAAATTTGCTCCTCTTGATTGACTGACTGATGCAAATTCAATCATTTAACTATGAGGTAAAGACCAATGAGGTAAAGGCCTCAAAGGCCTTTTCCATGAAGGTAAAGGTCTCAAATCTATAGCCAAAAATGTCGATTCCTATATTAAAAAATCTAGACCTGCATTTTGGGGGTCAGTCGGCTTAAACCCATATGGTAGCGTCTAGTTTTATTGAACTATGTTAAAATATTACAAAATTGGGCAAACGACTATGTCGAAACGCCAGTTTAATGTTAACCGGAAAACTGGAGATCGTCATGCTAAATACTATAGAAATTGTCAGCAAACATAAATCTTTGTTAATCTCTTTATGTACCTTCGGCAACAAATATATCAACTCTTTCAATTCTCCTTTTTAAGTTCTTTGATTTGCTCAATGATATCCTTTTCCAGCTTCCAAAATCATTCCATGATTTTCAGTCATGGCTGTATCTTTCGATTCGGTAAGCTGCTGTTTTGAAACAGGTCCCTGTTTATGCACTGTTTGACTTTGTCAAACTCACGTTCTCATCTAAATTTTTTTAAAATCAGTGACAGTGATCTTCATAGTAAGACTATAGTTCGTACTATTAAAAACCTTAAAATTAAACAGAAACTGGAGCCGAACCAAAATGCAAATTTGGAACACATTAATGCCAAGATAAAACAAACCCAATAGTTCAAAAAAAGTTGAGAGATTGTGAAAATTGATGGTATAGGACAGTAATAAATTAACACTTTAAAGCACAATATACGAGAGTTGATTACATCCTAAAGATATTTCCCAACCATTGTACCATTTAAGGATATCAACTTACAATTTGTCAGACCTCGAAGTTTGAACATTTTGTCCCCTTTTTCGATAAAACGATTGTCAGCCAAATGCAATTGTTTTTTACTTCTTGAAATCTATTTCGGGATATCCTATCTGCAACAAATAGAATTCGGGTATCTTCATCTAGACACCAATACATTCGAAGTAGTTAATTTGGAGTAAACCAGTACGATTCGGGGACAAAAATTGGCTTATGTATAGTATTGATGTGTTTTGTTATAATTTTGACACCTATTTTGGGGCAAAGAACTATGATAAAACGTTTCTATTCGTCCATTAGGCTCAAAGGTTGTACTCGATCTTATAAAAAAAGTAATAGAAATACGACGAAATTTGGTTTTGAGCTATCAGAACTATCAGTGAAACCAGAACCAAAAGCTGTCCGCTAATAGCTAAAAGAAATGCGGTTATTGTGACATACAACTGACCAAGAACATGATTTTTGTTGTTTCATAGAAGGATAATAGTCTCGTTACCATGGCTACGAATCACGACATCATTGAATCAGTTGGTGCCGTAAAATGATGGTCGTCTACAAAAGCAACCTAAGTTTGATGGGCCACTAAAGCTCCATTTTCTTACTACAATATTGGAAATGGTGGAGTAGTTTCCCTCGACCAGTTAAAAAATCAATATCGAATAGCGATAAGAGTAATGAAATGATGGTAGGTTTTATTTACCCAAATAGTAATAAGTGGAAGCTCCAAAAACTATAATCTCAGAAAACAAAGTAGATTTATTCGACTAGTGAAGACGATGAACACGATTATTACTCTCATTATAGGGTAAAATTTATGAAATAGTCACGCTATTTACCACCCTAGTCATAACATTTGTTAAGTGCTGAACGAAACATACTGTATAATGAGCCGCGTTAATTCTACAATTTAATAGACAAAAAAAATGGAAATATGTTGTTAAACATAAAATAAATGCGCGAGAGAGTTAATAAAAAGGTGACAGGCCGTGAAATTTTTTTTTAACTGCGCCAAAGTAGATAATAAATGAGGATCATAAATTTATTGAAATTATATATTATGGTCGCGGTTGGTTTTCTCACTTTATCGCGCGGACAATTAAACCTTTCACAGTACACAAACAAACAAATAAACAAATACAGGGCGAAGTGTTTGTGGATAAATTATAACCAAAAACAAAAATACATAACCAGCTGACGGTTTACAAATAAAAATTATAAAATCTATTAATCTTCTTATCATAAAATTAACATCTTTGTAATTTTTCTTTATTTTATTTTTTTTTATATTGTATTGTGCTTTGAAGGTGGTGGAAATAATATTTACCAACAATTGTTTGTTATATAAAATTAATGGTAAATTTATTTAAGAATAAGTATCTTAAAAAAAAATAAAAAAATTATAAAAATTTCACATCTTGAGCTCAAACAGTGCGCGTTAATTTAAATATTAAATTATATAAAAAAAAAATTATAAAAGATATTAAAAATTTGTAATGTAGATATCTACAGTGTAAGATGGTTGGAAATTAGTGAAATAATTTATATTTATGGTAAACGGAAATATTGTAATTTTGATGAAGATATCTAATTATTGTGGGCGTGTGTAAGCTTAACTTATAACTTTCTGTTAAAATATATCACCATTTATTAGTTATACTATATCTTACTGTATACATCCAAAACCACTTCTATAACAAATACCGAACTAAGCGAAGTAAGCGATCCTAACCACAACCATAGGTTATTTACGCATACAATGTGAACCGGTGTCTCCTTCTTTTCTTAGTCCATAAAGTCGTACTCACCACTATACCTTCTCCCTTCAGTGTAAAAAGTAATCCATTGATCACCATTTTTCGCAAACAGGAAGACTGGGTGTCTTCTTAAAGAGAACCTCTCACTACTCGCCTCGTAAAAGTAGATTCATCCAGCCCAAAATTAGCTCTATTCAGTTTTGCTTACTAACATTTGACTCATAAACTGGATTAAAAGGTACTATACCTCCACAAATAACAATCCTTCTATGATTGCATCCGTTTTAACGTTATTAAAAGCGCCCTTGATAACGAGGAAAACTACCATACAGTATACTTGCAAGTGAATTGATCTCGATCATACTTACCTGGGCGTACAGAGCTGTGTTCACAGATTTCCCTTTGCAGTCCGAATGTTATAAGACATTGCCCAATTACTAGGTTTTATATTCATTTATTAGAAAGTTTTCAATAGAAAGTATGAAGACTACCTTTGCTCCTTCCATTTCCTATAGGAATAAAGACCAACTTTGAACATCCTATAAATATAATCTCTGGCTATAATTTAGATATAATTTCTGCTCTTACAGTCCGTTTTGGGCCATTCGATTTAAACGGAGTTGACCTTTTTACTGACTACGGTGTTTCTTTTTTAATTCGATACCTGTTGCACACAGCGAATGTCACCCTTTCTGCATTCTAAACATCTCCGAGTTATCTTCCAGAGACCTTTTGTCCTTTTTGTTATCGATAAGAAAATTGATTTTTTTTTATTTTTGCACTTAATTTTCTAACAGAACAAACATTTTTCTGTTTATCTTCCACATTTGTTGTAATAGTCCGTAAAGTAGCTCTCATTATAACCGAGGCACCAACTAGTGCACAACTTTATTTCCAAAAAATGGCATTTGCGCTGGCTTTTTTAAATATGATAGGACAGCTCCATGATATAACTACATAAGAGACTACTGCTGTCACTATATTGCAAGATATTGTTCGTTGAATCCGCACAAAATTGAACTCCATTGAAAAATTACAAGTGGTAGTGATTTATAAATTGTACAGAATCTGTGTACCAGCAGATGATGCATTATATGTATGTAAGCAGAAAAAGCAATGTTGACACTGTCCGGTGAAAATACTTATACAACGATTATCTCATTAGCAAGAGACGAAGGAAAGCAAATTTTTTAGGGGTTAATTGGTCTCTCGGCTGAATGAAAGGCAAAAACCAAAAATCTAGCCAGGAGAAATGCAAATTGGAGAAATTATAAAATAGACCTCATACTTTATTCTCAAGTTTTTGGAGCTGTAAGAAATTAAATTTGTACACATATATTAACCTCGCATCTTCAACTTTTTGATTTAAAATCGAATAAGTAGACTGGTTTGGAACATAATGAAACTGAACAGGCTACAGCAGGGAGATCGAAAGTTAATAATTGAGAACTACTTATAGAGCATTGAGCATCAATACATTTTCGAATAAGAAGGCTGCTCGTTTTTTTCAGATTGAGAAGAAATGTATGCAAGAGATCTCGCATTAGCCAACTATGTAACGAGTTAATGTAAAATTATCGACGATGCTGATTTCCAAATTCGTTATTCAACTTCTATCTCTATTGGCTATGTCCTGTTTTGATTTATATTTAGAAATTTCATTTTAAAGTTTAAAAATTATTTCTTTAGTCTAGTAGGCGGACTAACGATGCCTTTTTTGATAACAATACCAGCGTGGTGTGCGAAATTCAAATTTGTCGCTAGTGTTAAGACTCGTCGCCGGTCCTAGCATGCTTTCGAGTATAAATATTTGGAGATTTTTTCTGAGTTGGAGAGGTTTGAGATTAGTATGAAGCTTGTTGGTGAGTTGTTGGTAATATTCCAGAGATTTAATGTTAGCAGATTTAATGTTTATTGGTTTTGTTCTAGCATAGGTAGTTTAAATAGTATAGATATTAGTTGTTTGATAATAGAGTTAATGTTGGTTTGATTGTTTGTATGGCAAAGGAATGTGTCTATTATTGTATAGTTGATAATCGAGTATATTTTTCGATTTGTGTTGTCGATTCATGGATAGCATATCCAGTCAAGAATCTTTGAAATTTCTCATTGAAACCGTTCCTGGAAGTTTCGATGACTAGAAGGAGTTTAGAATGCAAAAAGTATGACATTCATTGTGTGAAACAGATATCGAATTAAAAGTAGTAAAAATATTAAATCCATTTAAATCGGGTAGCCCAAAATGGGCTGTAAGAGCAGAAATAGTAGTATGAGAACCAGTAGTAAGTATGAGACCCAATCTCATAATATAACTGAAAAGGGAAATCTGTGAACACTCTGGTAATTATGATCGAGATCAGTTCACTTGCAAGTATACTGTATGGTAGTTTTCCTCGTTATCAAAGGCGCCTTTAATAATGTTAAAACGGATGCAATCAAAACAGTAATGGTTTTTTGGGATATTTAGGAGCTAAGACATTTCAAAATTTTAACAAAAAGCCTGGGCGAAACCTGATATACACATTTACGGATTGGTTTCACAAATGTTATGAAATGTTATGAAGTTGAAGATGATCTGGCATGCTCAACTGATACATTCAAATGTTGAGTTTTGTTTCTTACCATACCTTACATGACCTTGATTATCCAATCTCTATATCAATGAATAATTGCTCCTTTTAATAAATTTACAAAACAAACATGCAAGATTAGCTTTATCCGAGTTAAAAATATCACTGTTAACTGTTAATAGCAGTGTCTGGCTGATATGTAGTAAAAATCAAAAACCAGTGCCATCTCATAAATTTGAGTATTTTAACATCAAACCACGTATAGCTCATGAAGTAGACAGTCTCACGTTAGCAGATATCAATTAGTTACTGGTAGATATAGATTTTAGCGTAGATGGAATTTCGATGCTTGCTTATGAGAAATTTTAAAAATTTCGAAGAGGTTGCCACCATAATCTCACATCAAAGTAAAAATTAAGAAAGGTTTAAATTTTCGCGGGTGTAGCTACCCGCGAAAATTTAAGTATAGTAATTGCTATAAAAAAGCAATTACTAAGGGTAGTATAGTAATTGCTTACACAAATGAAGATACGATTGAACGTATACTGTCCAAGTCTTATGCGAAACGAATGCGTTTATGATTGTATAATTGTATATTTAGGACAAATGGCCTAAATTAAATGAAGATTGGTTTAAACTTATTCCTGAAAATTGCTGGCCTGCCAAACCGTCAAACGTAATTATTAAAATTTGATTAAATATTCTATCTTTTTTGAATTTTATCCATGTAGGTTTTATTAATTGCATCTAACCTTAATCCTCAACTTATACATTTTCTGTAAAATTTGAGATTAGATGACGAGTTTGAACGTTTTTTGAAAATGGTGAAAGCATTTGCTGAAACCACAAAAATTTACTGTTGAATTTTATTTTAAAATTATAGATCAGACAACAATGCATCAACTACAGAAATATTTCAGCAATTGGCTTTCAGCAATCTGGCCAAAGTTTATTCATTTTGTTTTTTATATGATATTGAAAAAATATCCGTTATGTCGCCAGACGAATTCAAAGTGTTAAGCCAGATGATTACAAATACACATAGATGTCACTAGCAATTATTAACTATCGTTATTAGTGATAGATGTCATTAGCATACATATTGCAATATTTTTTGTATTTGACAATTATTTTTCGATTTTGACAATTAATCAAAATGGAGTTCTAGGAAGATGCCAATTAATTTTTAAAATTTATAAATGCGGATGAAAATTATCCCAACATTTTATAGAGCGAAGTATTTCTCCTTTATCACTAACATTTTCCGGGGTTTCTACATCGCCTTATACAGTAAACAATAAATCGCATCCACTAAAGTCAAAAGGACGATACTGAATGTCCTTTTATAATTAATCAAATTACATATCTATTGTTCAGTGGCATTTGGATTACTAAATGCTTCCCATCAAGGGCACCGTGGCAATTTGGTTAACGCCAGTTTAAAAAAAGTTAGTCGGTGATTATTTACCAATCTTCTTGTGTCTGCAATTTTATAGAAAAATTAAAATTAATGAACAAAAATTTTTGAATTTTCCGGATTGATCATGTCGTAAATCCGATAACATGTATGTCTGTTCCACTACACCTATAACAGAAATAATTACATAAAATTTGGTAATTTACCTTCCATATCTGGCGTTTATTATTCTTTATTCTTCCAGAAATAACCTTGGTCCTCCTAATAATATGAATGCCACGCTTGCTGCAATCATTTTGCAATAATATTGGGATTTGAAGCCGCAGTAGTCAAATATTGGTTATTCGATTGGTTGCAACAAATTTCCGCATGAAGTACATTTCATCCATTAGAATTTGCATAGTTGTTAGTGGTTGATAATTTTACTGCTGGCCACGACTCACACTAAGCAAGTTCTATTTTGCTATCATTGTTAAAAATATCGATAACTGCAATGATACCGTTTGGAATTGTTGTGACTGGCACGCCGTCATTGACTTTGGTTTTATTGACGGTGGTAAATAAGCAATATATTGTTTAGGCTCCTTACCTTAATTGAATATAAGGATGGTTTAGGAATTATTAATATAGTACGCACGTTAGAAGTTATGCTTCCTTGGCGTAATAAAAACGCTGGCTTTACTCTGCAAGCAAAATATTACTTCCGATATCTGTGTATTTAGCATATTTTTAGTTATGGGAATATTTTTTCTCCATACGTTTTTCAAATGTTGTAGATCAGCAAAACATATAAGATAATCTGAAATGCTGAAAATGGTTCGCCACGTTATTTTTTGTCATGTAAATGTACGCACTTTTCAAGTCGTTTTGGAATCGCAACCTGTGGAAAATACTTAATACTGAGCATGGATGTCCAAACCGATTGTCCGAGCATTTTATTTTAAATTCAGCTTGTTTAAATTGATGATAGTTGCTGTACACGGAAAAGATTGATTCCAGTTCATAATATCTACTTGTTCAGTAGTGGGATTATTAAATATTAAGTGATTATAATATATATGATTATGTCTAAGATCAAATGTTATAATAAAATATAATTTCTTAAAAAAAATCAATATTCCAGGAGAATCGTCCAATGCGGTAGTTAACTCTAAACTTTTGCCAGATTGGCTGCTTATAAAAGAGTTGGAGTGGTCTAAATTTGATTTTTTAAAAGCTTCGATTAGATCGTCAAATTACGATAACAAACCTGGATAATAATTTTCTTATGCCAATAAGTCCTCTGAAGCTTGAGAGATGAAATAAATAAAGTCAAGGAAGAAATTATGTCATCCACCAAATTTTCTTGATTTTTTTGAGGTAAACAAGTGCTCAACTAATTCGAAACATCTAAGCACAACTTATAGCTGACCACAGATCACTGAAGTCATACAACTTTCCAAAATCTTAACATTTTCTGATGTCTTAAAATATACAGAACTAAGAGAACCTAAGCGATGCTAATAAACTGCAAATGGATTTACAATCTGGAAACAATCAAGATCCAGTACTTCGCTTACGGCCAGTCACATCTGAAATACTATAAGCCGTTATTGATTAAGCTCTATTTTCTGTTACAAATAACTGTAAACTAAAGATCATTCAGAAAAACGTGTCCGCCACATAACTGTAACAGGCGGTTGGGCGTATAATAACGAATTACCTACCTCGAAAAACCTCCAGCGTTTACCACCATATCCGAACGGGTTTAAAACCAACAACTTTTGAATAATATAGACGCGAGCGTTTAAAGTGTTCGTTTGTCGGTAACATTTTTTTTGGCCATAATTACTGGAAAATATACCTATATAAGTACATATAGCAGAAACGTATAAGGAGACATGAGTTCTAACGAAGATGGTTAAATTAAAACTCACTCTAGTAGACTAGTATTGTCTAGTTCCCTTCCTTAAAGAAATTCAACAACCCGCTACCTTCCGATCCAAACGCCACAGTTTATCAAACAATTGCTCGGTATTCAAATTCCTCTATATAACAGGCAAATGATGATTCGTGTTCGATGGATCATACTGTATATCAAAAAAAAAGTTGGTTGTAAATTTTATTAAAAATTAATATTCTGGAAAAAATTCTAACACAAAAAATTGAATTCCATTTTTTTAAGGTATATTCAGATATCAATCTTTTGTTTATTTTTTATATTAACACCTTTTTAAAATATCACTCGGCTTATTAATATCATTCCAGGTCGTGAAGTGTATAGATAAGACAAATATTTTCCAAAAAAAATAAAAAAATTATAGAAATAAAACAGATGGAATTTGGTCAGTTACACAGTGGTAATATTAACAAATATTGATGTTATGGTGCTATTTAATTAATTAATGGTGTGTCACAAATTTGATCGCTGGTTTGGAACGTCATGTCTACTTTTCAGGATATACTGAATAATTTTATAAAACGTAAACTTGCAATCAAAATCAAAATGTTAACATGATAACCCAATTTCGTCTTATTATCATATTTCAAGACAGTAACAAAAATATATGTTGTCATATGCGATTTGTTACCGATCATCGTATCGTCATCATCATCATCATCCATTTGTTGCTAATATAAAGTTTTGCATAAAGTAAAAGACAAGAGTGGTAGCAAAATCAACATATCATTTGTTTAATCATCAGGTTATGGTTATATAGAAAATTCAATTCACGATCATATTTTACCGTAACATTAAACTTCTTTAGTTATTGTATGTCGTATTTGCGCATGGGAAATTTTAAACGATTTTTTATCGCACATAAGCGTCGGCTAAAAATTATTTATTTTTTTTTTATGACATAAAAATATATTATACAAAACAAAATGTTCTACATTTGACATTTAAAAAAAATATATATTTTTAAAGCCTTATGGTTATTACTAACCTAATTCGTTAGAAGAAAGTGAATTTCGTTCGATATTATGCGTAAATAAGATGGACAAATTATGAAATTTAATGGCAATTTTACATGTTAGTAATCAATCCTCGTCTTAACAACAGTTTTAATATTCTTTGCTGTTAGATAAATAAAATAATAATAACAAACTTTCATGAATAAGATCACTTCATAATTTAGTGGCGTTAAAATTGCAATTTATACGACTTTCACTTAGTCCGAGTCAATGCATTAATATTTTTCCTAAGCAAATCACATATAGTGTGTTTAACATTTTTTAGTCCATGGGCCGAACTATCGTCAATGCTAGTACAGGACAAGATGTCCTGTGTAGATGGATATTTAAACCGAACCTATATTCGTTCGTCCACGATTTGACAGCGTAAAGTATGACGTTAAATTAACTGCGAAAGAGTTAAAAGATTGCATATGGATTAAAATTACGACAATAATTTAACCATCGATCTCTTTTCAAATCCATGACAACACGTTTTAAGCGTACACACACATATGTGTACAAACCGCATATACGCCCTTGTAGTTCATGTTAAAAATTATAGTGACTTCATGTATGTACTATATTTTTTGATTTATTTATGTTTTATGTTTTTATTTTTTATTTTTTAGTAAAAATACAATTTATGAATATTAAATTAGACAACAAAATTAATCATAAAAAAAATATTTGTTTATATAATTCTAGTTAACTAATAAATTACCTCTCTATGGTTAACAAGAGTGATACATGACATAATATAATATTAATTCTTAGTAAAGTGAAATAAAATATTTTTATTATTATTATTATTTATTTTTTTATTAATAATTCATATATGGAAAATTTAAATTGTCATTAAAAATTTCTTATTGTAAACTAAATCATGTATGAGGAAGAGACATAGTATTTTGAGAATTAAACACGTCACTGTATACATAAAGGTCCGAGAATATTATGTGAATACCCAAAACGGCGGATACTTTCCTCAATATTTGACATTCGTTGAATATTAAGTCAATTTGAAAAAAATCACTTCCAAGTGAAAATATCACTTATTTATCGAATATTGTGTGTTAACCTGTCAAGAAGCAAAAAAATCAAAAATAGACCTGGTGATCTTTATAGCGGTATTCGTTTAGAAGGCCTTGTCACTGTAAGTGAATTCGGCTGCACAAGGGCTCCATATTCAATCGGTCCCTATAAAATTGGTTTCATTGTTCTCATTGTTTACGTTGTTTACGTCATTCTGATTTAATTTTAGTTTGTAAAATCAATTTTTATTTTGAAATTCATTTTACAAATATTCGAGGCTTTAAAACTAATTTCCATTCCATTTTAACTCACCTGGAGTTAATCAAACCTGTCATTATTAGTTTAGGTGAAGATCAAGTTTCCTACTTAAGCGATCCAAATGACTTCAAATGTCCGGGTTATTCGCGAATCGGCTATTTGATTCCACATCGAGGGGTTATTCTTTTTGTAAGGGATGATCTCCACTTTAATGTACCCAAATTTATTTTACCTAGTTCCAATCCTGCGTTTAATACTTTGTGGATTGAAATTAAATTCTAATCTCGCTCTATTTTTATTTGTTCTCTGTACTGTAGGCCAAATCTACCAAGCGCAGAGAAATGTCACGAGTTTGATATAATTTCAAGTTCAATTGATATGATTTACCAGATCTCTCCAATGTCTGAAGTGGTTGTCTTGGGAGATTTTAATATTCATAATGACACTTGGTTGGGATTTTCTCAACCAAGAGATCAAACATCTGAACATGTTGAATTGTTTGCGGGGATGAATACTTTTATCCAACTTGTAGACAAACCAACTCGGTACCCTGGCATATTAGGGCATTCATCTCATTTGTTGGATTTATTTTTGACAACCATACCTGATAAATATTCTTTTGCTATTAATGCTCCTCTAGGTCTTTCGGATCATGCATTGGTCTCAGCGAAATTTCTGATTGCCCCACCTACTTCGGAGCTCATTACATGTATACCTAGACTAATCTGGGAGATTTGGAAAGTCTCAATCTATTTTTCTCTTCTTTTGATTGGGCTGTGTGTTTTAAAAGTAATAATGCTTATACAGTATCCAAGCATAAACCTTCGGTGATTTTAAAAGGAATGAAGATATTCATTCCTAGCTCTTATAAAAGGAATAGGCCACACAAAACTCAATGGTTTAATGCAAATTGTAAGTCTGCTATCTCCGAGAAAAAATGTGCTCATTTAAATTACCTCAGTAATCCTTCTAATCGAATGCTATCATAATTAGGTCTAAATTAAACCATGACCTCAAAATTCGTAATCAAATACAAAATGTATTAGATTCTAAAGCAAACAACCGAACTTTTTGGTCGTTTGCTAGCTTGGTATAAAGGAATTTTAGCGGTAAGACATCTTCTATCCCCTTATTGTTTTATAATAATAACTACTATAAAACCACCATTCGAATGGCTAATTTATTGGCGTCTCATTTTGCTGAGACAATCCCCACCAGCATGCACTACTGTTTCTTCATCTATGCCCAACATTTATTTTCGTTTTCGAGTTGTTTCTAAAGTTCTTAGAATATTTGAGTCTATACAAAGCAACTGGGCCTGATAGATTACCATCAATTGTCCTAAAATGCTGTCATTTTTCCCTAGCTAAACCTCTTGCCAAACTGTTTAAATTATCAATACACTCTGGCATTTTTCCCTCTATTTGGAAAACAGCAAATATTCAACTGGTTCCTTCCAATTACCGCCCAATTACTTTGTTGTCGACCTTATCTAAAGTAACGGAATCTGTTGTGAATTTTCACGTACTGAACTATCGGAAAAGGCATGCGCTTTTATCAGATTTTCAATATGGGTTTTGTAAGAATCGCTCTTCAGGTGACCTTATTGCTTACTAAATTCATTTATGGGGGAAAAGTATTGAAAAATATGGTAAGTCAAGTGTCGTATCTCTAGATATTTCAAAAGCATTTGATAGAGTATGGCAACAATGCCTGATGATTAAAATTCGGTCAAATTATGAATAGTTCACTTCTGACTTGAATTGACAAGGTCATTGAATGGGGCAAATCTAATAGGGTAGAGTTTAATCCACAGATGTTCCAAGCGTGTCTTTTTTCACAAAAAAAATTCAAAATTATGTTCCACCTATAATAAACGGCATTCAAATTAATAGGTCCTCCTCTCTTAGAATGTTAGGCTTAGATATTTCGAATGATCTTTCTAGGAAAGATCATATATTATCTATTGCAAAAAAAGCTAGTCAGTATCTGGGTTTCATTAGACGGTGTAACTTTTTATTTTACCCCTATAGAAGTTCTTAAATTACACAAGGCATATCTTAGGCTTATTATGGAATTTAACTCATTTGTCTGGAGTGGTGCTTCAAAATCAAATCTCAAATGTCTCGATAGAGTTATTCACATGATTAACGATAAAAATATTGCTTCATCAATTGACTCATTAGAGCACAGACGCAAAGTAGGTGCTTTATCACTTTTTTACAAATATTATTTTGGTCACTCTTCTCCCGAAATTAAATCTCTAATACCAGAGGCGTTTGTCAGCAGGGCTGCCACTCGTTTTGGTTCAAAGCAACATAGCTTCGTCTTAGATATAACCAGATGTAGAACTAACTATTTTAAATCTTCATTTTCCCCTAGAGTCACCGCTCTGTGGAATCAAATAGATTCGTCGGTCTTTCGTCGAACTTGAGAAGATTAAATACTGTTTTATATTTACTTGTAATATATTCACGGCCTGGGTTTTATGTACTTTTCCCTGACCATTATGCATTGATAAAATTGGTTTTAATGTGTCGGTCGTAAGCCATTAAGGGAATGATCCCTAGGTAATGTGTTAATCTAAAAAAAAGTGTGAAGTATCCCATCGATGTTAATATGGTTCCAACGGACAAAATTTTTTTGGTTTAAAAGCACAGTTTTCCTTTGTTTATTATTTTCAACTTAACCGTCAGCCAAAAACAATCGGAAGGCATATCTTTTACATCGAACTGATGTTCATCGTCCATACATTAACTTTACTGTGAAAAAACAAAAGGGAATATGGATACCGCCAAAATTTAATCAAACTCTCGCTTATGTTAATAAACACGCATATCGGATGTGGGACGTATAGTCGCTAGGAACACCAGGTGCGTTTGATGAAAAATGCTGTTTTGGATTTCAATCCTAGCCTGGCAAAAATCAGACTGACAAACTAAGATGGTAGTTTTCCATAAACAAACCATAGTTTATGTCAAAAAAAGAAAACTACTTGTCCTCTTTAAGTTGTCTAGAACAAAACGAAGAACAAGCTCGGGATCGAATCCGATGGAATCAAAATTTTGATTCGGTATGAGCCAGTAATGGCCTTTAAAAACCATTTACTATTATTATTTATTGTTACCGGCATCTGGTTCTGCACACTCCATTATAAAATTTCTTAAGCCAATATAGTTTATATTGACTTAAAATTTTATTTAAATTAAATAAATAATTTGCTTGCGTTTGTTTCTTAAAGTATGTTATATGTATATATAGCTAGAAAAATTTATTAGAAAGAAACGAAAAATCTTAATTACATTTCCCAAGAACCATGAAATTAAATGCATCCGCTCAAACAAAATAAGAAACGAGATAAAAAGTTTCGTAAAATTAGACTTTATTTAAATTAAATTTTTTTTTATAATTTTTCTATTTATATTTATTTATTATAATAAAACTTTTTATTTTCGGCTATTTAATTTAACAAAAAACTAAAATTAACAAAATATAATTAGAATTATTTATTGTGATTTGTGATATTAACGGCGTATTATGTACAACAATATTTAAATTAAATATATATATATATATATATATATATATATATATATATATATATATATATATATAATAATTACTATATATATATATATATATATATATATATATATATATATATATATATATTTATATATATATATATTTATATATATATATATATAAATATATATATATATATATATATATATATATATATATATATATCAGAATATTTTATATTCTACCAATTTTAAAGTGTATCGTTGTCTGTTTATAAAAAGGTGACGATTCACAACCTGAACTATACAATTTGATATCGACATCCTCATTTTTCGGTTCGTTTCTCGGCTAACATATTTCGTTTTTTTTTACAGAAGTCATGACTTCCTTTTTGCACTTGATCAATTTTATAATGTTGTATCTTTTGTTTTTTGGCAGATGTCGATTTCGTTGAATAGCGCATATAAAATTTTATGATGACTTTATTGAACTGTAAAAATGTATGGAATCTTACTGAATTTATGAAAAAAAGTTTATTGTTTTGAAAGTGAAAAGTAGGAACAAATTGCCGGTTATAAAATACATATAGTCTTGTAGATGATAAAAATGTACCTAAAAACATGTATGCAAGCCCAAAAGATGCTCCATTTTTATTTAATGGATTTGCGAAATATTATTAAA
Source organism: Tipula confusa (assembly GCA_963556175.1). Lineage (NCBI taxonomy): Eukaryota > Metazoa > Arthropoda > Insecta > Diptera > Tipulidae > Tipula > Tipula confusa. Next base: position 12,256,450 of record OY744475.1, read on the forward strand.
AAACGAACGAGTTTATATTTTCGTTTGGAAATGCAAAAATGAATATGATTACTAACAAAAAATAAAAAATAAATATAAATAACTATTTTATTTCTTTCTCATATTTTCCATAGTATTTTATTTCTCATGCTTTCTCGTATTAAATATCTGCATAAAACAGAGAGAAACTAATGAAAAAGACTAAATTCTTGCTTCCCAATATTAATTACCTTTTTCCACGTGTCGGTAAATGACAATATTTGCTGCTGCTTTGAGCCATAAAAATCAAGGATGCCGTTGCAAAAAATGAGTGTCTATTTATGTTCATAACTGAAAAGTGTCATGTTCACTTTTATTTAAATGGAACAAAATTTTTGTTTAAATTAATTCAACACATCCAAATGAGTATAGTTGTATACTTTGTTAAGAAATTCTTGACATGACCCAAACATGCCTTTTGCCCAAATATATTAGTTGGACTTTTGATGATTTTGTTGGAAGCAATGTGCATTATTTGACTTAAACAAATTTGTTAAAAAAAAAAACAAAGAAATAAAAAATGTAATTACCAGACAATGTTGCCAAACTTATTACCAAAAACCTGTCCGAACATGAAAAAATCCTGAATTTAGAGCATTTAACCAGTCTATAGATGCAATTAATAAAAAAAAATAACAAATTTAAAAAAAAATAGAAATATTTACCCTTTATCCCAAACATTTACTTGAACTACTTAACTTAATTGATTATCAATGGTTTTAAAGTTTTCAATCGAAACAAACCCCTCTTCCACGAAAAAAGGTTTCTACGTGGTTTATATTTCAGAATGGCTTGATATTGAGCGAACAAATAATCTACTATTTTTAAATTATTTTGAATAAATGAATGAATATCCCGAGCCAGGGCTGGTGCTAGGCTATTTTACACCTGGTGTAATTTCCAAAAGTGGCGCTCCAAACGTCAATCCATTCCCATATTAGTGTCACGTCAATGTGTTCTTTTCGTTTCCACTAAAACTTCATACAAATCAAATAAATGCAAAATTAACAGTTGCAACGCAACTTAACGAAATTTAACGAAACTTTTTTAGTTTAACGACCCAACAAAATATTATTCTATTTTGATGGTAAAACGATTTGATGAAACGCTTTTAAAAAATAACAAATATTTTTTTTTAACTGTGTACTCAAACAAATTAACGATTATTTAACGAAATATTAAAAGTTGCTAAAAGGTAAATTAAAATTATTGATGATATAATTTTAGTTTACGGCTTTGCTAATTATTTGATGGATTTCCACCTCCAATTTTTATTACTCGGGAGGCCTAATTTAAAACGAATTAACAATTATTGTACAGTGAAGAAAGTAATCAAGCATAGAGACGAAATTTTTTATGAAATTGTCACAGAATGTGATATTTATATCTATAAACCATTTTCTGTTTTGACCAATAAGCCAAGAACGATTCAAAAACGAACTTAACGAAAATAAATTAAAAAAAATCAGCAATTTAAAGAAACGTTAAATCAAAGGTTATTTATATTATTAGTAATTTATTTGATCCATTCAATTTGTTTAATTAAAAAACATCATTTCGTTAAGTTAATTTGACAAAACTTTTCAAGTTAAACGAAACAACGAATCATTTTAGTTATTTTGATTAAACAAACCAATAAAATTTAATTAAATGATACTCAAATAACATAACGAATATTAAACGAAACCTATTAAAAATGAATGTTTTTGAAAGTAAATTAACGGATTATGAATCTGAATCACATTTTACATTTAGGGTATATTTAGTTAAAGGTGTGGAAAATCACCGTTTAGAAGCTAAATATTATTATAGCTGGTAAAATTGTCACCACAATTTTCAACCATCAAGCTAGTGATGGTTTTTAATAAAAATTGGAAATATAATTATAACTTAATACTTTCAATCAAACATTAAAAAACTTAACGAAATAACATTTATATTTAATTTTAGTGTGATGCCATGATTCGAGCATCTTAACAATTTAAGAATCTGAAACTGAAATGGTTTATTCACTTGATAGGTTCCCATTTTAAACTTCGAAGGCTCCGAGCATATTGTAGGATTAATTTACAATTATAAAATAATAAGAGCTATCTGTAGTAGAGAATACATTTTTAGCAAGGTCGTACAAACTTTGCTGAATTATTCGGCAACCGTGAAAATATCAAGTGTTTTTCTATTTTTTTAACTCAATAAGTTGCTAGCAATTTGGTAAAAAGTCTTGCACAGTGTGCTTAAGTTTTTACAGTTTAAGGTTAGGATTGTAATATGTTTTTCAATTGTGCCATTTAGACAAGAATGATTTAAAATCAAACTTAACGAAACTAAATTAACGAAATAATCTATGGCAATTAAACATTTCATTCGAAAACTATTGGAATTTTAGTCAGCATAATCGGTTTTTATAACACATTTCCGTTAAGTTAACTTAACGAAACTTTTCAAATTTAACGAAACGTAATATTTTTCTATTTTCAACCTAGTGTCACATAATAGCTTGTGAGTTTTATACCAATAAAATGAATTAGCATAAAATAAAAATAAACTTTGAAGAGTGCTGCTTCATCAAAAAACTGGAAAACTGTAGACTATAACAAATAAACTGTGATGTACCGGAAAAACTGTCGATATGGCATCGCTGCTTTCAGATGAGATGATTGGAAGTTCTTCATCGTTTTCCTACGATTAACGACGTAAAACCGTGCTAGTGATATTGATTTATGTTGACTTTTAGAGACTGCCTATTTGTCGAGTTTATTCTAAACCTCTAACAGTTTTGTTTAAGGTATTTTTTTTCTATTTTCTCTGGAATACCCCCAACCACATAGGCCCGTAGTTTACATATATAAATACAATGTCTGTATGGTTATGTGGGTTAAAAATTATTATAATAAAACGTATTTTAGCAATAAATACAGCAAGAAGTCACTAAATTATGACATGAATAATTTTGTTCCGCGTATACTTACGTGATTATACCGCATACATAGTTTTAGTGATTTATTTTACTGGACTGCCAAACTATTTGTTCTTGTATTATCGTCGTTCAGGGAATAATAAAACAAACGAAAATCTTAATCACGAGATCAACATCTTTTAGGGTGAACAAATTTTTTATTTTTTTTATTCTATACTCAAAATGTAATTACACAATTCATGCAGGTATATTGCAGTAGTTTTCCTTCAAATAATTTACCGTGAAATTAAACTCAAGTTTTACGTACTCTCTCTCGTAAACATACATATACATAAAAACCAAATAAAAATGCAGTTTTATGTTATATGCCGATGGAAAAACTGTTAAACCATCGACTGGAAAAAATAAATGATCTTTGAGATGCTGTCGGCGCGCACGATATGTCAATGTAATTTCCGGTATGACATAACAATTAATTTCCGGTATGACATAACAATTATTATATGTTTATTTGTCTTAATATCCAAACATTTCGTTTTTATTTTTTTTTTTTTTTTTAAACTTAAACAATCAATTAAAATTCCACCTTCCTCAGTGAAATGGAAAAATCTAATAGAACATGACGTTTCAGTTTTGGTTTTGGTGACAAGATTTTTTTTTTTTTTTTTTTTTTACCACAACGATCGTGTCACAAAACCAATAATGTAACGAAATAATATCTAAACAAATCAAAATAATTAATTTCCTGATTCTTAAAAAAAAAAAAATTGTGTTGTCGTCTTTAAGGTATGTCTTAATTTAATTTTGTTGTTATTTAGTTAGAAAATTAATCTTTTCGTTTGGTTTGTTTTGATTTGCTGCTTTTTGATAATTTTTTTTTTCGTCTTAATCTCTAAAATACATATTCGAACAGTGTAATTATAATAATTTCGAATCGGAATTTAGTGCGCTAAGTCTATTTACCATTTGATTTTGTTTTACCGTTTTATAGAGTAGAAAACCTTATATACTCAACAACTGGTTGGTTAATTAATCATATGGTTCTTAAGAGTGGAAAATTGTAAAGTTAATGAAGTAAATGTGAAAAATTGGTATTAAATTTTACTTAATCATTTAAGACTATCTCGATTAGATGACATCACGAATTTATATTTCATGGTTTTTTAGAATGGTGACGTCATCGAATACGTTGCAAAAATTAGTTTCTAATCAGCCTGAATGGCGTTGATGAAACTTGATGGCCAGTGACTTTTGATTAGTTCATAAAGTTTCACAAAGCTATCTTTCAATCCATTTAAATGTTTTATAAACTTTACACAAACTGTATATATCAATGAAGTGGTTTAAACGTAAACACTTAGATGTGGTTGTAACGTGTTTAAGTTGGGTGACAAATGGTGTTAACTAATTAGAAAACAACTATGGCACCTGTTTGAGTGTAGTTCTCCACTTAGATCATCCGGAACTCAACTATCAGAAAAGCTTGTTCCGAGATGTGCATTCCTAGATATTAGAAAAGTTGCAGTTTTATCTACTAAATGAACTGTTTTATTAATACTTTTCGTGTTGATCGACACACGGATGTATTACAACTGAATCTTAATTTCACATAATATTATGTAAATTATATCAATGACGAGCACATTACATCCCTCCACACTTTGATTAATACAAATCCGTGGAAGGTGTTGTTGTTTTCCATCTCTCTAATCGCCGGAGAGTATAGCTATAGAGATATCGATTAATCATGAATGAGCGTTGTTGAATGCCTGATGTTGATAGTTAAATATCAGGCGCCGTTGGGACAACGTCGATTAATGGAGTTGGAACAGAAAATGATGATGCTGGTTGAACGTCCTCCGTATTCATAACATCACTCGGAGGAATTTATTGAGGTTCGCCAAACGGAATCGTAGTGGTATTTTTCATTTGAGCATCGGTATAGTTCGACTTCGCAACTGATCAATGTGATGTCTCATGGATTGGCCTTGTTCAGTCTTGATAGTGTATGAAACAGGGCGTGTTGTTCCGGTAATAGAAGCAGATATCAATTTGTGACCGGATAAGTAGTTTCGTGCCCAAACGGTGGAATTTTCAGATAGCCTTCGCGGCTGGTTGACTGGTTTGGTCTTGTGATTGTAAATATTGTCTGAGTTAAAATGATCGAAGAAAGTTCGAATTCGACGGTTAAATAAAGGAGTTCGCCAGGTGATTTGCCGGTTGCCGTTGATGATGATGCAGGAAATTCTTCAGATGATGTTGAATGAACTATCTTTCTTCAGGAAGTCTTTCGTCGGTTTGACCATTATCTCTGCCTGTCCTTTTGAACGAGGATACCATGAAGCTAAGTATATCGAACAAATACCGTTTGTATCACAAAACTGCCGGAATTCTGCTGAATCAAATGCTGTACCGTTGTCATTCACAATGATCTCTAGAATTCCATGAGTGGCAGATATCTTACGGAGAGCTTGTATGGTGAGGTCCGGCATAATCAATATGTATTCTCGACCATGGGTTTGTCGTCTCCTCCCATGGGTGCACGGGAGCCTGTGCCACCTTTTGACGGCTCGATTGCCGATGTCTGCGTCTAGTATGGGGCACTAAACGTAATTCCACGCTAGCGCTTTCATTCTCACAGTACCTGGATGAGGAGTGTGTATAGAATGGACAAAATCTGTGCACGATGACATGGTGAAATTATTATTCTATATCCCAAAATGGTTGGTGGATTTACTCTCTGGGCAACCATGCAGTGTCTACTGCATTACTTGTGAAAAAGCCGGGTTGGTTGTCAAAATGGCTAAGCCTGCGGCGTGCACGGTTGGCTTGTGGATCGCGTCTATAATCATCACTTTATCTTCTCCAATGACGATGGTAATGCCGGAAACTGGAAGTCTAAGCCCGTCAGCATTTCCCACTTCCTTCGAAGACGAGTTTGAAAGTGTAGGCGTTAAAAAAAGGACTCCAATGGATCATTCTCGGTAATAAAATCTGTGGAGTTGGAACATCTTTAGAAAACCGTCCGATAAGCAGCTTATGGTCCATTACAATAACGAACTCTCTACCTCAGAGGGAATCATGGAACTTCTTGATTCCCATTATAATTGCGAGAGCTTCCCAATCGATGTGACAGCTGTTGCAAAATGCTGCAAGATTCGCTAAGGCAATAGTTGCCCTTATCCGTCGGCAGTAGGGTGTTTCTAATTATATCGATCTTCTGTTGCATCGGATGGAGACCTTCGGAATCGATTCTATATACAAGAAAATCGGTAAATGAACAACCAATCTGACATTGACCTGGCTTTAGACGGATACCAGATTGATCAAACCGTTGAAAGATGTCGATTAACTTATCTGGTGTAAATCAGTAACCGATGATGCGATAATAACGTTGAAATATGGTATGAATCCTGGAATCTTTGGTAGTAAGTTCTTCGTTTTAAACGCACCTTTGTGTGTCGTAATTATTTGTTCCAGTGCGGATGCATAAGCTACGATTAGCTATTGGTATGCCTGGGTATAAAGGTCAAGCTTTACAAAACCGGAACCGTTTGGTATTGGCGACAACAAGTGATTTGCTGATGGAACTGGAAAACAATATGGTTTGAGAGTTTTGTTTACCGTCAATTTGTAGTAGCCGCAAAGTCTCAGACTACTATCGGACTTTGAAACAAGTACTATTGACGTAGCCCACTCGCTGTATTCAAACGGCTCCAGAATTGCCAGTCAAATTAATTTATCTAGCTCTATTTCAACTACTGCTCGCATGTCGATTGGAATTTTCTGTGCTGGCAAATATATCGGAACAACTTTCGGAAGCACCTGCAGAATAACAAGAGGTACACTGTACAAACCTAGTTCTGGTAAAAATAGTCCATTTCATGGACTCCTTGAATGGAAATCCCCAAAGGCTTGAACAATCGATTCCAAGAATAAGGGTTTTATTCCCTGTGATGATGTATAATGGCAGACTCCACTAACGTAGTAGCTCGGTTTCGGCAAATGGATCGGTCATGATCCTCACCACAGCTTGTGGTTTTCCTCACATACGTGGTTTTCCTCACCACGATATCTTCCGATGATAAAATTTTACCGAGCCTTTCTATGTTTAGGTACGATTTGCTTAACTTGGCGTAGTTGAGCTATAACCTGTTGGTTTTCTTCAGCAGCTTCTGCGACAATGCTGCGATCGGTAGCTGTCTTTAACTTTACATTTGTTTCAGCCAGAAACATCTGCTGCAACTAAATATTTCGCAAACCACAAACCGGACAATCAATTACAGCTCTTGGTAAGACCTCTAAGATCGACTTTATATGGTCGGCAAATGTATAGTCTCCCGGATGTTGGTTACTTCTGAAAAACGTGTACGACGCCGCAATTTCTGACGGCTTTAGGAATAATGATTAGATAACGTTTGATAACAAAATCACTAACCTTTTTTCGTGTTATTAAATTTTCTAGCAACTAAAAAGTGTCTGCCCCGCATAGTGTAAGAAATGTGGCTCGCTTCAACTGTACATCTTCGATTTTATTGGCTGCACAAAACAGTTCAAAATGTATTGATTATGTGCCCGATTCATTTGGATTTGTTATATGGAAACTTTCTATATTTCCAATCGGCATGATAAATGACTTTCTCACGAATAACGGTAAGGAAACACATTTTTTACCGTCACAATTTATTTTAACACACGCGGTCAGAATTTTGTTTCTACAATGAACACAGATTAGACATAATTTTTAACTCCTGTAAAAGATTTGTCTATGGTTTTAGGAAATTTGACAGATTAACCTAATATTTATCTTATTTATTTATCCACCGAAACCGGAGCCAATTGTAACATGACAGCAAATGTAAATTTGCTGCATGTTAGAGGCCAATAAGTTAAGTTTCCAATGTTTTGATCAAGTTTTTTTGGTAAGTTTATAGTGTTAACTCCAGTGTGATGTCATTTTTAATTTGGGGGTCGTTGGTGCACCACTTTTTTAGTGAAATGCTAATGTTAGAAATTAACGGCAGGAGGATGCAAATTTTATGCAAAGTTTTATTACTTATATGTTAAAAGTTCTTCAGAAAATTTTCACAAAACGGTTATTTGAAATGAATGGTCATCTTCGTAAAGTAGTCGATTATGTTAAAAATATCAGCACAAGTACTGCTTGAGGTTTTCACAAACCCATCGAAGGCTCTCCGTTATTTTGTTGAGATGAACTTTTAATTTAGAAATAGAAGTCACGGAAAATAATATGAAATATCAAAATATGCTATTCGAAATGGAAGTAAATCAAGGTTATCGGTTCCAGAAACTAAAATTCTTGAGTCTTTCGCAACCAGATTAGGAAAATATACAATACATATCATTTTCCATGCAAATGCAGCATCTTAGAATACTAATAAAAAAAATTTGCAAAAAACATTAAACTTTAGTCCAAAGCGCAAAATATTAAAAAAAATATTGAACGAAACCGTCATGTCACATCGGTGACATATTGTTTAAGAAGAAATACGAATTAATCAAGAAACAAACAAAAAAAAAAAAAAAAAAAAATTACCAAACGTAAATTAAATTTCTCCACGCATAGGAATTCGGAAATTCTTAATAATAAAAATAAAAATTTTAATTTAAAAATTTGGATTCAAATCAAGCCTCAAGGATGTTTTGAGTCTCAAACCGTATACACGATGACTTGCAATTTCAAAATAATAAAGTCGGGTCGATTTTCATTTTTTTTTTAAGGATTCATCTCTTGTACGTGTACAAGGTGTGAATATTTTAATTTGTTATTAATTTTTTTTCTATTTTTATGTTATTAAATATTTTGATCCGAATCACAAGAGATGCGAGTCTTTAATCTTTGCCGCAAATATACAATTCTGGTAAATTAGATAAAAAAATTCAACGCGTTGGTAATTCGTTTTAGCTACTGAACAAATTTGTTAAACATGATGTTGATCGATTGATGACTTGTCGATTTTCGGTGAATGATGGCAATATAATTATTTTGTTACTATGATCGATCAGGAAAAAGGTAGCTCAATGGAAAAGAAAGTCGAAGTACAAGATCATTCGAATGCAAATATCATAAAGGGACTATCTGTGGTTTTGTTATTTCTGAAGAACAGCATCATTTAGTTCTCTGAACAGTTTGTATGTTTTTAAAGACTTCTGAACATAGGAAAGATCTGACACTGGAACTTGGATGATAATGTCAATATTTTAATATTGGGTTCGAAAGTTACTTTTGCGAAGCAGTAAAATATATCTATATTTGTATTCCATATTTGTTACAAAGGTTTTCAACAAATTTCGAATTAAATTACTGACCATTATCGGTAAGGAATATTTTGGGTACGCCAGACATCAGAGATATCTGAACTTCCAGAAATTTTACCACTTCACTTTACAACTAATTTGGAAAAGTGGCCAACAACAATTAAAATTGAGGTGTTGTCTTGTTGAGTTCGCGGGTAATATAATTCACTACTTTGTTCTGTTTACGCAAATAACAACTTCTAATGTAGTCACCTATGTCTACTCCTAATGTAGGCCAAAAATATAATCTTTTAAGATAGTCAGTCGTTTTAGCGATACCCAGATGTCCAGAGGTGGATGGACAGTGCGACATTTCAATCAATTATAAACGCAGCTCTTTGGGAACAATCAATTTGTAACATGGAATGTCTGATATGAGACTATGTTTTTCCATGGCCTGTAAATATATGTAAGCTTTGCCACCCACTACCTTAACAATGCTTTATTTATGAATCGTTTTAATTTCACCAATGCATTTCATGTACACATCTGACTACCTGTTTTAGCTACCTTTCCTATACTCTATTAGGAAATCAAACGATTGAAGTTTTAAACTCTAACTCTGGCATAGTCCATAATGACCGTAAAAGGTAGCCCTTCAACATGTGTCCGAAATTTTCCAATACTGCAGCTAGACATTCTTACTCTGTCACACAATAGTTTTTCTGAGCACCAGTTAATTTTTGAGACATGAAAGCCATCGGTTGGTCTACGCCTTTAGAATTCCTCTAAAAAAAGATGGCTCCATTTTCAGTGGAACCCGAATCGAACTGAATATAAAATCTTTTTCTATAATCGGGTGTTACTAGCACCGGAGAAGAAGTTAAAACGGATTTTAAAGCGTCAAAATATGTTTGAGCTTCTTGGTTCCACTGGAATTTTCAAGCCTTCTTCAGAAGGTCCAAAAAAGAAGCTGATAATTCAGAGTAGTTCTTTATAAAGTGACGATACCACCCCGAGACGCTCAGAAACCGTCTAACTTGTCGAACCGTTTTTGGTATCGGGAACTTGGCCATCGCTCTGACCTTGTCTGGATCCGCCCTCAGTCTTCTCTCACCAACCACATTACCGAGATATTCGATCTTTCTTAAAAAGAATCTGCTCTTATCAATCTAAACGTAAGGCCCTCTTTAGTTAGTCTTTCGGAAACGTCAGCTAGTAAGGAAAGGTGTTCTTCAAAACTAGCGGTTGTGAAGAGCAGATCATCTTAGTAAACAAACACTCAGTCACGCAGGTGGTGGGGAATCATTTTTTGCATTATCCGGCACAAATTCTGAGGTGCACTGCAGGGACCGAATAGCATAACCCTAAATTGGTATAGGGGACGCCCAGTGTAGGTAAACGCAGTTTTATCGCTCGAGCCTGGATCTAGCGGAATCTGCTAGAAAGCATCTAATAGAACCTTGATCAACGGAAGCGGGTATGTATCTTTTCCGGTCGCCGTATTTAATTTTCTGGAATCCAGATATAACCTTACCAGTGGGTTTCCTCACAATAACCATCGGAAAGATCCATTCGCTGTGACTTTCTTAAATAATCTTAAACTGTACCGGTCTAGCTCCCGGTACTTTTCTTGTTAATCCACCGGTGAATCCGCATAATACCGTTGTTTGACAACAGGAGCATCCCCGACATCAATATTATGAGTAGCCCTAGACCAAATTTTTTGTAGCTCAGTAAGGTTTCAATTATTGTTTGAAAACTGTTCCGCTGATCTTATGAGTCTTTCTGTTATTTCGGGCCTTCAAGGGTGGTCGATGTGACGAGTATTTTCGAAACCGAAGTTGGTTTAAGTTCAAAAAGTTTCCGAAAATCACAAGGAACCCCAAGTAGTTTTAATTTTTTCGTTTTCCCAATGTAAGTTATATCAATGTTCACAAACCCGACGACGCGTTATGGAGACCCACACGCGGTTTGAATAAATTCAGAAACTGGAAGTAAATTAAATTGGGACTGATTTAGAAATTGTTCTGCTCCTTTGCCTAGAATGCTTATTGAAGCGCCACAATCTAAGAAACCACGAATATTATTGCTAGCCATAGAGAAACTGTAGCGTAAGGTCGATTGTCATCAAATTTTGAATAATAAGGTCAGAGTATATCGGGGTCACCACATCCATAAAAAAATCGCTTTATTTTAGAATAATGTAATATGAGGTGAAGGTAAGTAGTCCGATCTTATCCATTTCTCGATGTTCCCTTCCTGTGGTTTGAGAAGACTAGGTGATGTTGCCGTTATCTTGAACTTTAGTTGGCCTCAGAAGGCATATAGACAATATTTTCCCGACGCTATGTAAACCTTTTGTATAAGCTAAGAAGGAGTGTGCTGTTAAAAACAGAAATAACTTCAAATTGAACTACTTTCGTTGCATTGGTGCCATGGAGCGTGAACGTGTAAGCTCAATTAATAGTTAAGTATATTAATAGATGGTAGAATTAGAGGATGCCCTTTTCCAAATGGAAGAAACGATTTTTTGAGAGTTTTTTCTATCCTAATGAGGTTATTGCTGTTCAGCAACTTCATTGGCACACGATGGTTTTTTAGTATACATCAGCTGATGATCAAAAAAACCTAGGATTTTAAATCTCTCTTGAAAAACCTTCGAATGCATCTTATTGGCAAGATTAGTACACATTAGGGAACACTTAAGAGCTTGTATAATGTCTTGGTTTGTGGACGTCAAATGCGCAACCTAAAATGATGGCTTCGGTAGCAGTAAATTAAAAAAGTTCCTATGTGCTAGCTGGTTTAATATTCATAAAGTTTAGACCTTAAACGACCTTGAAAAGGTTGAACTAAAATAAGCATTACACTACTTTATGACATTTTAAATGTCATTATATTTTATGTTATTATGTTTCTCCTAAATATTCACATCATAAAATTATGTTACACATTTTACTAACCATAACAATTTTCAACATCATTAACTTCAATAAAAATGTGTTCTTCTGTAACAAATTTCAGCCACCCATGCGATAAAATTCCCTGCACTTTCGAAAAACTTAAGTAATAATGGACAGGTGCGTCAGATATAAATACATATACATATATAATATAAACCAACAACCACGGTATATTTAAATTATATATTAAAATAAATATATATTTTATATATCAGTCGCTGTTGTCATAAAATAAATTTGAAAGTCAATTGGTATAAAAATCAGCATGATATTTGAATCATAATTCAAAAACAAATATGACATGAAAAAATATTAGATACATAAACATATTATGTCAATAAATTATATTTTTATTATTTTATTTATTGAAAAAAAAAAAAAAAAAAAAAATTAATATACGATTAATACAGATTTATACGAAAATTATACTATATACGCGATGCTGAACAAAAAGCTGGTTAACTCAAATATAGTAACCTCGGAGGAATTTGAATGAAGAGTTTTCCATTTGGAATGTTGTCGAACTTATGAAATTCTCATCCTTCAATCAATTCAAACAGACATAAGACGCAGAAAACGCTTCATCATTAATATACACGCGTGGCGACAAAAATGTCTAAAGAGTTACTATCATTTAAAAAAATCTCACAATATTAATAAATTATTAGTGACATTTAAGCCATCATTATGAAATATTAAAATCATTACCATTAACATAACACAAAAGCATAACATCGCATTAATCCATCCATCATATACAATTAACACATCAAAATAAATTTTTTTTGCTGTTGCTGTTATACTGCTGCTGCTACTAGTCGTGTATAAAAAATAAATAACATAACTTCCTGTCAACTTTTATTCCAATTAAATTTATTACCAATCCCAACATTTTTTGTTTTTATTAATAAAAACATTTTTTTACGTACATACATATATTAAATTTATCAGAATCCAATCGTTAATAATTATTATTACTATTATTATTTTTTTATTCTTTTTAATTTAATTTTTATTTTTATTTATTTTATTTGTTATGCAAATCGATCGAATAAATAAAAAACGGAAATGATTTTTATAATAAAAAATTAAAATTAAAATCTACTCTACTACAACTTCCCTCATTCATTATACATATTTGTGAATTACTATTATTTTCTATTATATAAGTTATATTCATATATTATATATATATATATATATATATATATATATATATATATATATATATATATATATATATATATATATATATATATATATATATATATATATATATTTATATATATATATATATATATATATATATATATATATATATATATATATATATATATATGTATGTATATATATATATATATATATATATATATATATATATATATATATATATATAATATAATATATATATATATATATATATATATATATATATATATATATATATATATATATATATATATATATATATATATTATATAATATGGGCTATCATCTCAAAAAAGGTTAAAAAAAATTACTGATGGTAAGTTGTTGGACTGTTGAAAAGGCATATAGATTTAGCTAACTAGTTGTAACCTTGAATAACCTTCAAACTTAAAGTTTAGTTGATATAGGATATATTAGATTTTTTTAAATTATTTAGCCACCGTTGATTTTGGGCATTTTTCAGTTTAGTGGAAATCAATGGACCTTTTTATGAACCATTATCAATAGTATTAAACAAAACAGCCACCAATCTACTTGAGTGAAGGATTAAGCTCTTAACAGAAAGATCAATCTTGATGACCAAGTGAGTAAGAAAAAAGTAGCCCACCCAATGTTACACCTAGAATTTGAACCAAATAAAGAAAAGTCAAAGGGAAACATGACATTTTTGACTGAAAATACTTTCTATATAGACAGAAGAATCACTGCCATTGAAGAACCAGGGAGAAGATGTATTCCCGTACAATGCGGTAAGTGCTAGAAATATCAGAAACACTAGAGACTTTACGCGCTAGATTATGTTTACGTTTTTTGCGGTGAACTACATAGCTAGAAATAGTGCAATAAAAAGAAAAGATATGTAACTATTAATAATAGTGGAGCAATTGCAATGGAAATCATAAAGCGAATTGTAGAGGTGGTTCAGTCTATATTAAAACTAAACCAAATTAAAAGTAAATAAGTAAGCCGGCAAAGTGCTGAGCAATGAATGCTTAAAAAGAGTCTCGACCAGAAGCAACATTTCAAAGCATCCAATATGAAAATCGAAAAGCAACAGCAAACAATAATGTTCAAAATGGGGATGACATATACGCAAGTGTCTTTAAAGGAACAGTTCCAAAAAGCTTTAATATATCCACATCTTTAAACAACAAGCTTTTGACTGGTATGGTGCAAAACTTTATGGCAATGCTAGAGAGAACCATGGACCTAATAATATACAAAAAATGAGCAAGCTGATTTAGATCATCGGTCTTCAAAATCAGCATAAGGAATGTAAACGGCACAACGCAACACAAAGCGGCTGTTCCAGCATTCCTCATCGAGCGCACTATTGGCATAATGCTATTTTCCGAAAGATGCTAAAAAAGCTGTAAATAAATTACTGGATAGTAATCTGATAACAAATATTGATCATTAATGGAGTATGATATGAAGAACGCTGGTACAGCCAGCCGGTGAAATTCTCACAAGATATATCCACATAGAATAAGCGTTTATTTGGAAACACCAAATCTATAAATTTTCCTCGGCTTACTTATTAGATTTACTTGGGAAGGCAAAATGCCTGGGTCACATGAAACTTGATATCATCAGTAAGTTTTTTTTATGATATACACAGTTTGCAGGGATCTACCTGAACCGATGCTGGATGCACGTGGGATAATTTGTATTTTACTTTACAACACATACTTTACATAAACAGTGTGCACTATGAGAAAAACAAATCAAAAATGAAAAACAAAAAGAGGTTTTTTTTTTGTGGTGTAAGCAAAGCCGTCTTTAATCACTTATAGGAAGCCCAAATGTACTCACACATAAAAATTAACATTCGCGTTCTACAAAATAAAAGAGAGTAAAAATGATCTCTGTCCTGTCGCGCAAGACCAAGATTCGAATGTTCAACTCATGTTTGAAATCGGTACTACTGTATGGGTGTGAGACATGGAAGCATACAGTAAAAATCATACAGAAGCTACAGATATTCATAAACAAATGCCTTCGACGAATACTTAAGTGCTTCTGGCCTAACACGATTAGTAACATACGAAAATGGAGATGGATTGGCCACACATTGAAGAAAGCATCAAGTGATATAACGAGGAAGTTATTAGACTGGAATCCACAAGGAAAAAGAAAAATTGGAAGGCCAGCAATGACATGGAAGAGAACGATGCTAGCAGAGGCAAAACACCTGGGAAAATCATGGGCGGAATTAAAAGCAATAGCTCCAAGTAGAGAAAGATGGTTCAGAATAGTTGATGCCCTATGCTCCTAAACTGGAGATAAAGGAAAAAAATGACCAGAAAACAATAAAATTAAAAAGGCAAAAAGTAGAGAGGGTAAAATGCTAATTTATAGATTTAGATTTAATGGTTAAAGAGAATAAACATTTTTTTCTATGGATTATTTAGAATTTAGCTGCGTGTGGTACGCAATGAGTTTAGGCTTTTAAGATAGAAGGTTTTGATATAAGGCTTGAATAGATATTGTTGTTGGTTTTGGTAAAATTAAAAAACAATCAAACAAATCCAACCATTATTGCGTGTGTTATTGACTATTCATTCATTTTCAAACATCTGTAAAGGCTTACTTACCCATTTTCGAATTTGTATGCACAAAAATGATGTATTCACTGCGATGTCTTAGCAGAGAGAGTGTTTGTCAGTTTTGTCAGACCAGACCTAGCCCGAAAATGGGGGTTCTAAACCTGGATCTAACGACGGAACATATCATCGGATTCCAGCTTTGAGTAAAGCGTTCAATGTTGTTTCAATCAAATTTCCCAAATGCTGTCCAGAAATGTACTATCCAGAAATGTACTCATCGAAGTGTATAGTCGGTGAATAAATTGTTAGAAAATTGATATAAGTCGCAGGTTACAGGAAACTAATCATTTATCGTAATTGGTGAATGATAGATGCTGGTACAATCGGCCAAATCCTTGCATAATAAGACCTCGAAAAATAAAACATCATGCTTCGACTGCGTATAACTCAAACGATTACACAGTAATCCAACAAGGCAGAAAAATGACATTGACGTCGGACAAAAATACACCGGGAAGATTAAAATCACCGATGATCATTAAATGATCGCTGTCACGTACACAATCGATGTTGAATCCATGTGGAACATATACTGCGACGATAAACCGATATGCTGCTTACCATTATGCATACGATTAAACTGATATTAGAATGGCGAGCGATCAATTCACTGGGAATATTGTGCTTTATGTTTTTCACTGGGAATAAGCCACTAACTTTGAGAACAGTGTCGAAATCATAACTATTCTTTCCATATACCATGCAATCAAATGGAAAATAGATCTCCAAATGAACGAACTTGCTCACTAAAATTCCGGTGGCCAGATATCGGGTTGAAGTAATTTGCTGAACAACGCTAGATCAAAATTAAGCTGGCTAACATCCTGGTTTATCCGAAACAAGCAAACGGCAGTTTATCTCTTCCCAACATCAGCTGTAATTTGTGGGCAAACAAATTTACGTAAGGCAATTAATGTAGTGGAGACATTAAATTCAGAATCATTTCATATCCTTGAAACCAACAGCTTTGATTGAAACGACAAAATATGGACCAATAATGCAATCGTGTTGCATTATAGGCATACGTCGAGGCCCTGCTGTGGCAGTTGCTTACATTAAGCACTGATATTATGAAGGTTAAGTCACGATTGGTCGTTTCGTTGAAACGTCTGACAAAGAAGCGAACAAAAGCGGGATAGGTGAAATCTCAAAAAATTTCAAAAAACCTAATAATAAATAATAAAAAATAAACAGGGCGAGCCTATTAAAACTTCGGATTTTATGCAACATTTTAAAAATTTGCAAAATCAATAAAATCATAAAGCGGATAGCCCATTAAAATTATGAAATGTACATCAAAAATGGAAAGGTTTCAGAATTCCGAAAATTAATGACGATTTCAAATTTCTTAGTTTTGGAAATTTTCGATTTGTGGTTTAAATTTTCAAATTTTAGGCATAAACTACATAGTAAATAGTTAATTTTATATATATATATATATATATATATATATATATATATATATATATATATATATATATATATATATATATAAGATATTTATTATTAAAATTATATTCAAGTTACCCTCGTTTCATGACTGTTGACAAGAGCCGCCATTATTAATAGTGCGCGTGATTTAGTAGCTTCTAAATTATAATATTTCAATATTTAATTTTATATATTATTTTATAAATATTCTTTTGTTTTTCATATTTCTAGTGTGACAAAATAACAGATGAACAATAGATTTATGGTGGACAATAGTTTTAATTTTTTCGTATATTACAAAACTATATTTAATTTTAGAATTTGTTTTGTTTATTGTTTATATTTTAAAACATTAAATTAAAAATTATGAAATATACTAACCTCAGATATTACCCCTTTCGTTTAATTAAAACAAACATTAAAGTCGTGTATACGGTTCAATGATATGTCCGGATTAAAATGTGCATATTATAGTGAAATGAGTTTTCACTTTTTAGTTTATGGTGGGTGGCAGTTGAAATGATATGTTATCAATGCCAACATAGACTTTTATTCGTAATATGCCTATAACGTTTTCCAGTTCTACGGGAAAGTTCCGAAACATTTTTTGCAGCAAAACATCTGATATAACTATCTACGAAATCAACAACATAACAGAAATCCATCAACAATACAAGCATGCTGAGTCTTCGTTGTAAACAAAAATAATGGATTCCGAATGCCAGGGGTTTAATCAGGATAACAATTCAACAATGCATTTCTTTTATTCGTCACCGAACTATATACTGAGTTATCATTTGGAAGCTACACCATCGTTTTTCTATTTGAGGGTTGGAGTGGATTTTACAAGACCAAGGTTCATATACAGGCATTGGGCAGAAGAAGTAAAATTCATATGTTTAAGCACAAATGTGCATATTAATTAGTTTCTGACTGCAGGTTTTCAAGGAAGCCATACTCTAACACAAATCGGACAAGGGCCACGACCACCGTTTTCAGGTCGCAGACCTAATGACTCAATTTTAATGAAACCCAAGAATGAACTTCGAGAAATTGGCGCAATAGGGGTAACATGGCAAATCTCACCGATTTGTCGACATTTCTTTTAAACAAATCGTTGAATTCTATCTAAACTGGATTCCAATTTATTTTTTCGCAATTGCCTCATGATACCTCGGACGAAGTCATTTATGGTCTAACGATATTTGGAACATCCGGGGAAGCTAGAGATCCTTGAAGAAATTAAAAACTATTGGTTCATAAAAATAATAAATACCAGTCTGCCGACCTTTGAAACTTTCATCAAGTTCTTACAGGATCGGTGTTTGGAAAATTACAATTGAGTAGAGTGAATGAGTAATCTTTACAATAAAGTCAACAAAAAATCATTTGCAGTTAACATTCATTGTGAGAAGCAGAGTCAGTATTCAGCTAATAATAATCATGCGATAAATTGAAACTATGCCAAATGTTATTTTTCCCAAAATTTAAAATATGTCGAAAGTTCCGTAAGACTAATGAATGCTGTAGCTACAATACCTTATCATTGGACCAGAAAAAGGGCTTTGTAGTTCATGAAAAGAGGCGAGGCGCATTAATTGTTTGCATGCTAGTCATAGTATCAAATTATGTCAAGTCGTTTGATCCTAATCAGTTTGGATTGAAAAGCAATGTTTCAAGGGTTATGTAAGCTAAAGCTAGGGTGATCGATGCTTACACTGAACTAAAAGAGTTAAACAAATTAAGAATTTCATGGGTTTTCAGAAGCTTGCAAGTAGCATATTCAGTTTGCGTTTATGTCACTAATTCTAACAGTTCCACGATCGAAGTGCAATTAGATGCTGGAAAAAAACAAGTATTTCTCTGGGCGGGTTCAGATTTTTTTTTTTTGGATTTTACCAAAATTTCGGAAAACCACTAGAGAGATTGTGACTAATTGTACAATTTGCAATTCTAAGCAACGACAACAACAAATGGGAGCATCAAACAAATGAGTCACATCGGCTGGTCCATTATAGGTAGGCTATGCCAGCTCACTTATCATTAAGGCACACATCTCGAGCACAACATTCATGATACTATTCCTTCATAAATGCGTTAAAGCAATTTGTTAGCAGGAGAGGATTCCCAAAAAAAATTAATAGCAACAACGGTACAAACTTTATGAGAGCAAAACGAAAACTTCAAGAAGCCGAAGCCGCTTTCATAGCATTAAACAATCAGCAAGAGTTACAAGAATTTGTATTCCAGAAAGGTGGAAATTTATTTATTATTTATTTATTATTTGGAAATTTATTCCATCTCACGGCATATAACTAGAATTACTGATTATCCAGATGATGTATGTTTAACACCAGAAAATATACCAAACCTGATGTTTCCACCAGAAGATAGCATTACTACGAAAATTGGACATGTTTTGGGAGCGCTTTTCAACTGAATGTCTAAATCATCTACAAGCAAGGAATAAATGGCAGGGAACATTTTCTACTATAAAAGTGCGGAAGTAAGTTTACGTTATTTTACCACTTCTGTGGCCTATAACTGTAAGGTCATTGAGCACCATCCAAGCAAGGACTTGATTTCATTTGAGGAAACACTTCGTTTTATGTCAAGTTATATGATGACAAAGCTACTATATCCAAATGAGAATATCGCCAATTTATATTTTAACGAAGTCAT
This sequence comes from Tipula confusa, assembly GCA_963556175.1. Taxonomy (NCBI): domain Eukaryota; kingdom Metazoa; phylum Arthropoda; class Insecta; order Diptera; family Tipulidae; genus Tipula; species Tipula confusa. Next base: position 12,276,540 of record OY744475.1, read on the forward strand.
CAGGATTAACACTTTTATTGTTAAAAATGTCAACTTGGCCACGGTACTTAACCCAAAACATGTTGTGGCCGGTTCTCCCACCAAGTTGTTAGACCCATATCAAGAATTAACAATAAAATAATCTTGCTAACATATAATATGTAGATCACCTGCTTATCATAAATCGTCGATAATAGTGCGACACAATGATTACATTGTGAGGCACACCGATTACGCAAACTACACACATTTAAAATGCAATAATTTTTTTAAAAAATTATTTCGAAAAAATTTAAATTTTTTTTTTAATCAAAAATTCATAAAAAAAATTTATCAACAAGAGTCGTCGGTTGGTTGTTGGATGTTTCCTTTTCGAATTAAATAATATTTATGGCCGTTGTTACGTTTATTGGACAGAATTATAATAATTTTATTTATTTCAGTATTTATTGTGACATTAAACCACTATTATTAACTTTAAATTTATTAATAATTATTATAAAATGTTTAACAATAGGATAAATTATTTTTTAAAGATAGTCAGTAGGTTAACTATATACTCGTATTTTATATATATGTATATAGGGTAGCCTCGTTTCCTACAGGCCAATTTCATATAATTTTGTGCGTATAAATTGTGGTAAGGCGTGACTTGACATTTGTTATAGCATTGGAAAGTTAATGTCCAAAGTAATTTGCTACTGTGCGTATGATAGAAACATACACTTGACTCCAAAATTTTAAAAAATTCTTTTCGAAATGCGATACTACAGTAAAGGTTTGGTGGTGTGACGCGTTACACAAGAACCATATAAAATTATGAAAAAAAAAATATTAAAGGTGTGCCACCATGCTGTGCCATTATATTGTTATAATATAAATATTACAAACATTTTGTTCAAATCAAATGCCAAACCAATATGTATATCGTCGTATGATTCACAGTTGGAGATTCCTAATAAATTTTTAATTTATTAATAATTTTTAATAATTCACTTATCTAAAATGTTATTATGTAAATTCGGTTCTGCAGTGTGCGGTATGTCCAACTGGGCAACAGTATCAAAATACGTCTCTTGTTTTTTTTTGTGTAAATTGTAAAGAGTTTCCCATTTTTAATGTTTTCTAACTATATAATATTATTTTACAGAGCTGACTACTGCGTGATATCCAACTTCTAAAAATCTGCAAATAAAAATCTGAATTAAATCTGTCTGGAAAAAGTATCACTTGGGACTCGTAGCTCTCTAAAAAACTCAATTGCCAAAATGTGGAGACCATTTTTGATGAACATCATTAATGACGTAAAAGAACAGCGAGTACGTTGGCTCAATAACGATCTGCGAGTCCATTCTTAATGAATGGTGCAGCAATCTCTGAAAGGAAAGCCGCTATTGGACAGGTGCAAAGGTCAGCTACTTAAGCTCATTGGGGTAAATGTCAATTAGTATTTTTTGGGTTGTCTAGAACAAACCGAAGAGCTTATGCTATAACGATTTGGAAATAAACATCATGCAATGCTCAGTTTTCATTGAAACCTCTAAATTATTCTTAGAATCCGATTTGAAAACGGTTGTGATTAATAATTTTTATGTTGGGGCCTATCAAAATTGTAGGTCACGGAATCCTCTGAATTATCTCTAAAATTCAGTTTTAAAACGATTGCAAATTTCATCATCAGATTGAAACGGAACATTGTTGCGCACACAACACCTCCCAGATGTGGATATACAAATAACGACACACATGTTTTTATAAAACCACTTGTTGAAGTAAAGTAATAAGTTGAACCACCGTCCACGCTAGAAAAACGTTACGTTTCACCAAATTTAACTCTAACCTTATTCAAGATTAGTTTTAAAAAGGTGAGAGGATGCTTTAAATGAAATATAAAGAGAAAGAAATCAAACAACATTTTTTTTTGTTCCCAATTTTGTTCCACACAAGTTTTATTTTGAGTTGTGGCAATGTTCATTCACTAATCATTTGGAAGCAAAGTCAATTTTTTTTGGCAGTAGTTCAGTGCTTTTGATGTAAGATCAGAGATAGCCGAATGGTTGGCTTAGATTTATTTTTGTGTCGGTAAAATTAGTTTTTCCATTAACTAATGCATATCTAATTCGATTTCTGGCTTTACAGCACAATTGCCGATTGTAATCATTTAAGTTTGCTTTCAATTTTCTTTATCATAAGTCACGATTAATAAAAGATTCCTCAGTGTAATGTATAACCTACAGAGTAATTACTGTATTAAAAAATAGAGGTCTCCAAACATATTCATATTCAGCAAAACTGGAGCAGCTTACGCCATCAAGGACTATGGCAACAAACATTTTGTGTGCATTTAGAATTATTACAAGAAAAGTGTATTCGTTTTTGTCGTGAACAGACACATTTATAATTTTTCGGCTTAGGTCCTTTAAGTAAAACGTCACACCACCTTCATAGTTATAGGAATTTACAGGACTAAAACTAATGTCTTTCAGCAAGCACATCCAAATCCTCATTGCTCAATAGTGGAAGAATTCGTAAAAATGATTCTTGTTTGCAAAAACTTCTTACATTCTGGTGGTGGAAGAAGCACAACGGACGAAGTAATATTTTTGTTATTAATGGAAGTATTTGTAATGCTGTGTATTTGAGTCAATAAAATTAGATCCGTTGTCACTGTAGATATCTTGACAGCATTCACGACGTGCGACTGAACTTTGATCAAAATGTAGATTGCCCATTCCTATAAACTTCTTTTTCCACAGTTACAAAGATTTTTTATAACCACTTTATAAGTCAACACAGCCTATTAAATTTGACGTTTTTTTAATTTGCCCTCTTAAAGCAGCATCTGCGAGACTTTGTGAAGTTGATACATATAGCCAGTACCGCAGATGATCTGTAAGCAAATCAAATTGGGTTTGTCCATAAAAAAATATTTCCAATCTTTGTATTTGCTTCTCCTTTCACTATACTTTCATTAATTTTGCCAAGAGAACGAAACTGGAGTATTAGGAATTTTGAAAACTTTTCTGTTGAATTAGAGTCACTTTGGGTTTTGGCGGCATCAAACTAGTGTACATTTCTCCAGTCATCGCAGTTACTTTTTATTAGATCACTGTAATTCGGTATATAATTTTGACGAGATTGTTACGAAATCAAACGCAATATTTAAAATTGTTTTGCCTTATTTAAATCTTTATTGCCTTGTCTTTGATCGTCGATTAATTTGGTATATTGTTCTCGATGCTAAAGCGGAATGTCTCTTAGAACTTCCAGAGAATTAAAAACTCATTTTCTGAGATTAAATTTGTAGCTAGAGAAAATGGTACATTTGAAGATATCTATGTGCCCCAGTCAGCTAATATAGGGTCCGTTCAGCAATAATGCTGGTTTCAATGAGATGAGCTATTTTGTTCTTCATATAGGTAACTGAGCTTCATAAAATTTTAAATGGCAGATATTGAGATCGATGTTACTAAGTTTTCAAGGTCATCTTATTTGAATCTAATTCGTTTCGAAGATAGAACTCTTACCTTTACAACAATGATATCTTAACACCGTCGTTTTACCCATTATGTTAGATACTCCGCAACATTTAAATTCCGCATCAAATAATAAACCAAAATTTTCAAAAACATATACATCATTGACATTTTTTGTGTAGGTTGTAGCTAGCAACGTTCTATTAATTGCATTGAACAAAAACGAAAATAAAAAATAATTCACCACCCAGGTATTCATCATAAGCTCACAGTGAGTAGTCTAATAGTGTGTCGTCTTAAGCCCATATATACTAAACAACAAACAAAACACAACAAAAAAATTTTAATATTTTTGATTTAAATTATCAAAAAATTTAAATATTTCTCGTTTGACATGTACGTTTGGTCAACAGAAATGCCATCAATAATCAGGCACCCCAGTAATCATATTTTGTTTATATATATATATATATATATATATATTTTTTTAACAATAAAATCACAAAAATTATTGATCAATAAATAATTTATAATAATTTTATTCATAATTATATAAATTACAAAGATTCGATATTGTGTCTTATTGGAATGACAAATCAAAAAAATAAAAAACAAAAAAAAATCTGCAGCAGCTGCGAACCGTAACACATTATAATTTTTAGAGTTTTCCATTTGGACTGTCTTGGTTTTTGTAAAATTCACATCTGGTAACCCTAAATCGTTTTCAAATATTTAAAAAGGTAGATTTGAAATTTTGTTTTATTGGAAATGGCACCAGGTCCTGTTGTTACTAATAGCAACCAATACTTTTTTACAGCAGAAAAGCTTTTTTCCTGTTGTACAGATGTATAATAAAGGATCTGAAATGTTTGTTATTCTATGAATTTGTTCTATAGAACAGTGATTTGTTCTATATCCAAATTTGGTGGAATCATAGTTCGATTTTTATTTTCGGCTTAAGCCTCTTATTTATCTTAAGCTCATACAATGAGCTTCACATCAACAATGTGCAACATCAACAATGCGCAACAACTGGCCTATTTACGGTTTAACACGGCCCAGGTAGTATTTCTGATAATAATTATTTTTTTTGTTGATGAAAATCTACAAACTAGCATTAAATATACGCAATTAAAAAAAGAATTTATCTGAATCTGGGACTCCTCTTTAATTTTTTTTAACTTTGTATTATAATATCTTTTGTTTCAGTTTGCGAACACGATTACAAGTAATAGGTGCAAAATGTGTTTGTGAAAATTAATAAATTAGCAAAATCTTTTTTGAGGATGCTTTTATAAAAAAATGTTTACAACTTGCATCCGACAAAAGGTGTGCCCCAAAAGTCGAAAGTTTATAACTAAACAGAGATACGGTTCAAAGACGTAAAAGGCCAAACAAGAGGATCAGATATGCACAACTGGTGGGAAAACTACAGACGGAGTCCGTTCAATGATTGGTGCTAAGAATGGTATGGTGTCGTTGCTCTGTGATCATATGCAAGAGCAGGGCAGTTTATTAGATCTCGACGTTTAAACCACACACAAATAAGGCATTTTTTATTGAAATTGATAGTGAATATAGTGATATTTTGTTCTATACCGAAGTAATGTGGCTTAGTCTGGGTAAAGATCTGCAACGATTGTTGTCTTTATTGGTTGAAATAAAAATATTTCAAATAATAGAAAGGAATAAAGGTATATCACTTTGAAAATTCAAATTGGGTGATCTGGCATTCTTAACACAATTAAGTGACTGTCTTTATTTCTTACACAATTGGAAAATAACAATACTGCTTACTTTCCGAACTACGAGAACATTTTAAAGAAACATTAAAAAATATCAATGAATACGTATGGCAGATTAAAAATATTTGCCACATTTGAAGCAAGATTTAAAGATTTGGAGTGGATCTTCTTTTCAGAAGATTAAGCGATCCATTCAAAGTGTCATTTGAAGAAGCTGAGCCTTGTTTACAGCTGGATTTAATATTCCTTGAAAAGACTGCAGGCCATGAAAATATATACAAATTTGAAACGGCCATTGTCCCCAAAATGGTTGCGCATCATTGGTTTATAGGACCTTCTGAATAGATCACCTGTTTGGTGATTACTGATTTAAATTGTGTACTAGCAAATTCTGTTTCGCCGAAAACATTAATTTGCGGAAGAGCCTTACTTTTGGGTTACGTAGTTCGATTTTAGTGATAGTGTTACGTTTCATATTAGCATTCGGATATCTTTCAACTTCAGGCGAAAATTCTGCTTTTTGTGTTTAGTTGGATCTCTTTTTCTCTTCAGTAACCAAACTGTTTCTCTTACGAGATCTACTTGATCATCGTGGAACTTGGTCAGTGGGGTGTTGTTTCACAGGTTCCTATTTGGTAAGCCTTCTTGAACTCTTCATATGCTTTTCTTTTGTTTTTTATGGAGTTTTGGTTTTCCGCTGTATTGCAATTTAACTCCATTTCTTGGAATAATCTTGGCAACATCAAACTTCTTACTAATTTGGTGTCCTTGTGAAGGAGTTAAATAAGGTTTTATGGTTTTCTCATTGATTTGCTCTTGTAAAGTGTTGTTTTGATTGATGTATCCTTACTCTAACATTTAATAGCTACTACAGGTAAGCAAAGGTATAAAAGCGACGCAGAGGCGGATTCATAATGATTGGAGACTTGCGCGCAGATGCAAATAGGGGCCCTTTTGAAACATAAAAATATTTTTATGGTTTAAAATTGTCCAAATAAAAATGTAAACAAAAATTTATAGTTGAGCTACAGCGCGGTTATCTTATAGCACGAACTCAAATTCTAATTAGATGCGCTTCTTTCTGCACTTCTTCTTCATGAAATTGTCAATAATTTCGTTACAATCCAGGCTCTCCCATGATGAACTTTCAATTGACAAGATTGTTTAACTGCCTAAAAATGTTCTTGTGTTATTAATGATCGATAATAATTTTTTACCCATTCTAAAGTGCTGAACGATCTTATACCACAAGCATTAAAGATATGGGTAATGTCAGAAGCATTGAAACATTGAGCATAAGACCGGTATACCACAATTAAACATTTACTGTCAGTATTTTTTTACTGTGAAACCAGAAGGAGAAAACATTACAAAATTACTTTAGAGTGACAAAGACAATCTTATTTGTTCTTTTTTTTTTGAAAAAAAAAATATTGTCTTTGTCACTCTAAGGTAATTTAGTATTTTTCTCCTTCTCGTTTCACAGTTAAAATAGTACTGATGGTAAATGTTTCATTATGGGTAGACGACTTGCGAAATTGAACATAACCTCAAAAATGTTAAATATGGAATTTATTGACTGTTTCTATATACTATATTTCACTGGACAACTAACATTTACAGTTTCAACAATAAATTTCGATTCCGGGTGATGTAAAACAATTACATTGAATTTTTGATATATCATGCTCTTATTTTAGAAAATTTGTGTAATACTTTTTAGTGATTGCGAAACCGTTGCAAGACTTGATAAAAAAAGTCTCTACGTTCGAGATTAAGCAGCGTTGGAATCATTTACGAAACGTAAATTAAAAATTGTTAAACGTTAAGTTGTTCGGATTTTCCTACCGCCAGATGAGATGGAGTTGCATTGTGATGCTCGCTGTATAGGAATTGGAGAGATAAACACAAAAGCAAAAGGATGGCAAATTTCACATAATTTTGTACTTTTTAAAATGTAGAATACCGCAGCAGTATAGCCTGAATTGGGGCCAGTCTTAAATTGTTTGAAGTACGTCCGGTTAAATCAACCGATTGCAAAATTCGGAGTTGCATTTACATTTTATTCCTAAAGGAAACAAACCGGTTCAAGATAAATTGTCAAATAATTTGATTATATACGAACCATGGAAGTTATAATTTTAAGAATTTTATAAAGGAAAATAACTACAGCATATCCTCGTCGCCAGTGCTGCACTTTAAGTAAAATGTCAAATTGAGATTTAACTAAACGTTGACTAAAAAGTTTTCAAAGTTGGTTGATGTTGAACGAGGAATCGAATGTGATAAGGTTTTAGAGATAGAAGAATTTGCGTACAATCACAAAATAAGTAATTCAAAAAAAGTGACATCTAGTATGTTATTGTTTGGATTGAAGAAGTTGAAGCCGGTAAATGATAAACTGTTGGGATATCCTGATGAAGGTAATCGTTTAAATTACGATGATTTGACAGTTGAAGGTTAACAAGATTAAGTTTTGAAAAATATTGTTTAAAATCGACATTACAACCGGTAATCAAACATAGAATTTATATGTCAGTTTTGCTTGCAAATCATAATGCTTGCAGCGTTATTGTAATTTTGACCACTAAATTTTTAGATATCTAGCACCAATGTTTTCATAGTATCGCTCTATTATTTCACCGAAGTGAGATACTACCTCAATTTTGTAGTCAGTTGATCGATATAACTAATATCAGGGGTAAATCTACTATTATTAAATAATATTGACCATTTTTGATCTATTCGATAATACCTTTACGCAACTTGTTCGCCATGAGCACAATAAACTCATGTGCAGTTAATTAACATTTTTAATATTTAGAACATTGCGAACATTGCCAACATTTTTGGGGCCTCTAAAATTTCGGGGCCTTACTTCTGGGCACACTGCAGTACCCGTAAATGCGCCACTGAAGCGACGGCTAGTTGATTTCCTGCATGAGAAACAAATACTATCTGTAGTCACACCTTCTGCTCAACAGATGCTACTCGAAATTATTGTTCCGCGAGTAGTATTTTATTTAAAAATTGCTACATATATTGGTCAGCACCAAAATGGGTACTCGAGTATTTTTTTACAAAATTAAATTAATTATTTTTTGAGTAATTTAGAGTATCTACCCGTATTTGTTAACTAGGAGCAACCTCAATTTAAAACTTGCCACTTCCACGTTCATATCCCTTAAATGTTCAGTAAATATCTGTTAACGATCGCCATAACGATCATAATTCGTTCGACCAAAACGATTATTGCTCTGGTACCCGAAAAAGAGTTTTTTTTTATTCCTGTAATATAAGCATCATGTCTTTATGAAATATTTAAATGATTACAATAATTCCTCCACCTCAAATTCACGACCATTGATCATCAAAAATATTTAAAAAATAAAAAAATAAACAGTAGCAGCTTGAGGTGTTAAACCATGAAAATATAATTTAAAATTTCTTCTACAAAATGATTGTTGATATTTCAGCCTTTCAATCGACGATCGCAGACATTCCACATAACAATAAAATTATTAAGAATAGACGCGATATCAAAACTTAAAAAAAAACCGATCAAGTAGATCGATGAATGAATGAGTGATCGTTCTAATAATAAATAAACTAAACTATAACAAAAAATTTTTGGACGATAATCGTGATGATCAAATTTATTATTGATTTAAAAAAAAATAAAAAATTTAATCGATCGGTCGCTTTTTGTTCGATCATATTTTTTTATGTAACAATAATAATTTTAATTGATTTTTAATTTTACTTTGTTAAGTATTTTTTAATTTAAAAATAATTTCATTTTTTTTTTAAATATATTTTGCCATGTCACTATTGGGTTTATTTATCAAATTAATAACGATCGGATGATCATAATATATTTAAAAATACAGGAAGGTGTTTATTTCATAATTTCGGTTGTTATTAATAAATTTGGGAGCGTTACTAATTTTGTAAAAATTCGATTAGTTTGCGGTGTGTAGGTACATGTGTGTGTATATATGCGGGCGTTATTATGCGCGCAAAGAGCGGAACTCACGTACGTTGAATTCATTTTAATTCATGCTATATATATAATATCAAACGTAAACCGCTCGGAGATTTGTAAAAACCGATTCGATCTCACGTCTTAAATACATTTAAAAATTGGATTGTAATAAATTTTACATCAATTACAATCACAATTACCTAGATAATTTACAAAAATATCGTCATTCTGAATTCATTGAAATTTTTTATTTTTTTTATGTTCATTCATCTTGAATTCGTTCTAACTCTCGTCTACGAAAGCTCTTCACTCTATATTATAATCCGTAAAAAATGTAGATTCTCCATAATATCAATTTAATTTTAAAAATATAATTAAAAGTTAAAAAAAAAAATTTATATTCGTCGAACAAAACATTTTTTTTTGTGCAGAACTAATGAAATTTTTGTGTTCAGAATTAAGAAGAAAAAAATTTCATTCAAGAAATTTTTATATTAAAAAATTTATTGTTAAAATTTAAAGGAATCATGATTTTAATTTCCTGTTTATAGTTTTGTTGTTATACATTTATAAAAAAAAAAAATTGTTTCTATTTGATCTTCAATAATACATCTAATAATTTTTTTATATTTTTTATTTGATCTCCTCAGATCGAAATTTTGAATACCGCATGCATGTTAAATCGTAATTGAGACTAAATTAAATCGGATTTTTTTTTTGTTGTCGTTTGGTGTTTTGAAATGTATGTATATATATAGATAGTGACATGTAAGTGGCTACTGATTTTGACGTTAATTTAAAAAATAAAAAAATTTTCGGGGAAAAAAAATTTGATGGTCCGTTAAAATGACACACGGAATGCTTTAAAGTTTTCAATTTCATTCATCGTTTTTGTTTTTTATCAATGACTGGTTCATTGAAATGGGGCCATCAAAATTATGGGTTTTTGGCAACCCGTTGATGACCTTCAAATCAAATAGTTGCAAATTTGATTTTTGTGACTACTGTAAAAATTAAGTTAATCCGTAATTTTTTATTTTCAACTGTATTGCGGATTGGGGTTATCGTTTATAGTCTTTATTAAAGCTGTTGCTAGTTGAATCGTGGAGGTGCGAGCAAAAAATATTTATTAATTGTTTTTGGCGTCTTGCATATTTCGTGCCATTCTGTGAAGATTAGGGCTTGGAAGATGGTTGAACAGAGGTTTATGTAAGGAGTACCGATTATTAAGTAACATAAGAGTCCAATCTATCTAGTCTTCCACCATATTGGTATATGATTTTTATATTGCTTCTTCTGGCAGAATGCGGACAAATTTGTACCAACGCAAATTTCATTAAAACTTTACTTATTTAGTTTTTTATATATTAATACCTAAACGTCAGTATCTAGAGACCCAAAAGGCAACAACGAGGCCACTGCCAAAATAAGATGCTACTTTGTATCCTGATGTTTTTATTTTGTTAAAGAATGTAGACATGAAGGATGAAATATTCGATGAATGGTCGCCTCGTAACTCATGGTGCTCGTTGTTCTTTATGACAAAATTTTCGATGACAGTTTGATCTCATCTTTCAAATCAGGTAGTGTTCTTGGGTTAAGAGATCAAAAGGGGTACCGCCAAACAGCCACTTCTGAGACAACAAATAACAGTCCTTTGTAGAATAGAGTGATTATAAGCGTGCCGAGTAGAAACCTGGTTGTGATTTATTTAAATGGGTTTGGATTAATGGCAATGAGTAGCAATTTCGAGAAGTATGACCTAGTTTAGGACATAATTGACAATGAATAATAGGTTTTGATTGCCTATCGGAATTATTTGGTTTACTATTCATACTGGTTTCTTCTTCGATTGGCTTTGAGATAGCGTCCTTTATATGTGTAAGACGACATGCTTTTATAATTAATTTGAATTTTTCTCAAAGATCATCTTAGAAAGATTTAAGAGCTGCAGCAGAACTTTTGCGGAGTCCTTGCCTTCTTGCAAAATACATGCATCATTTAAGTCCGAGAGTAGACGTTTGAAAAACACTTACATTTTCGTTACGATCTTTCTTGACAAATTTGAACGAGTTCGACTTGTAGTTGCTCAATAGGATGGCGATCGGCAAATTATTTTTCTAGTTCTGCCTTTAAGGATTGCCATGTCTCAAAATCTTCATAACGAACTACGTTATAAGCAGTGCCAGATAATTTGGATTTTATAATTTCCAAACAACTCTGAATATCACTAGGTTCTGCTAATGGCTTTAAAATAATTTTTTTTTTTAAATAAAAAAGTTTTTGAAACGCATCATAAGACGGTATTGCTCATTGAAATGTCAGGGGACGCCATTATTGTGTGATATGCAGATGATTGTGGCAGTAATAATTGGCCGGCATGAGACAAACACCTCATGGCTAGGTAATCATGGTTTAAGCCTAGAAACAGAAATAACAGAATTGGTTTTCTAACTATACGAGACTTAGACACTAGACGACACTAGACGAAAACAGATCAAATATTTTTCAAAAAAGTCGAAAAACTGACCAATGCTTTGAGTAGACTGATGGTGAACACCGGAGACCCATTGACTGGAAAAAGGAGGTCACTAATGTCGCTAACAAATTTCATTCTTCTGTACGGCTACGAAATATGGGCAGATATTCTTATAATAGAAAAATACTGAAAAAATGGTAGTGGTACGTTATGCTGTGTTGGCCGAGGAATTAGCCACACAAAAGGCATAGAACTCACACTTTAAGTGGATCAATAGGAAGAATGAAGAAGTAAATTACTTCATGAAATAATTTCTTATGGGTTATGGGTATTTCTCAAAGGTTTGCTTACGATTGGGCATTGAGAAGATCCTTCGTGGATTAATGTAGATGCAGTAAACGATGATTCAGAACAATCATTTTTTAAATGTGAAAGGTGGAAATAACATCGGAAAAAAATGGAAGGCCAAAGCAAAGACACGATGTCCGATAATATCGTAGCCATCATCCTTGTTTCAAGCCTAAGCTGAATTATAGTGGCACAGTATGTAGAAAAGATGCTTTGATTAAAGAAGCCAACAATGGGTAGCCATCACAGATCATGGAAAATGAATACTAAAAAAAAGAAACACTATTGTACGGCCTTATATGCGAGATATCATACCAAAGTAATATCCAAAGTTGTTCCTGGATGGAAACCGATCTGACAAAGAGAAGGCTTTTATCGGGTTAAAAAAAATAAGCTTAACCGCAAAAAGCTTCAATATTCGCTCAACAAATAAGTTCACAAAACGCAGTTATTCCGGAAAGACTTAACATGTCACTCCCCCTATACTGTACAATTTCGGTGAAAATTTAGGGTTAAATAGAAATCGACTAACAAGAAGAAGAGGATTAAAAGTGGTTTAAATTTAGTGGCTTTGTGGTATTCTAAACTTTCATTGGACCAAAAGTTGGTAAGCTAAAGTTGAATTTAAACTTTTAACAGATTTTAGCATAAAACCGATTTTAGTGTTAACAGAAAATAAATTGAAAATTCGAAAACAGAAAGCTTCATCTGGGAGTTTAAGAAGCAATAATGTTATGTAATTTTACAGCGTAGAGAATTTGCAAAGAAGCAGTCCAAAAGTTACACTCGTTTGAGTGGCACACATATAGTTTACCATAGTGTAAATCAAAGCGAAAATGTGATTTATATCAACTCATTTGTCTCCAAAGATTGTTTTCAGTGACTTGAGCCCAAAAAGACAAATGATGGAGTATGCAAACAAGGTCTTAATGATGTGATCTTAGGAATATCTAAAGGCGTAACAATTTTACGATTCAAATTGAGATTTGAGGATGAGATATAGCATCAGCAAGAATGTTGACCGTTTCTAAGATATGTTAGGCTGGTTGGCAGCTGGAACGCCGATTCAAAGTCAAATTGGTATAAATAAAGTTTGGATAAACCTACATCTATAGACGTGGACCTGATCCTTAGAAAGTTTTTGAAGATCAAAAAAATTTACGATTAGTTAATCTGGAAAAAAGATAATAAAACGATGGGTTATTTAAACGACAGTAAAATGAATCCCTGGAAGCATGTTGCTTGAAACTGTTACTGAGATTTCAAAAACACAAATTAATTTTCTAGGCCGATATTAAAAAAAGTTTCGGCAAATCTGGGTGGCAGAAAAACACACCGAATACCAAACAATTTTTTTGAGAAGGACAGCACAGGATAATATAGGAGCCTACAAATTTTTTACCGTAACATATGGGAAGATATTACTTCCGTTTATGGCAACGCAGACATTAAAATAATTATATAGCATTGGATCACCAATGATAAGGCTGATTTTCCAGAGGCTTCAGATAAATTGAAACACGATTTATGTGATAAACGTATAGCTTGTGACCCTGGGTCGATTAGATTCCGTAATATGTTGAAACTACCGTAAATATTCTATACTTTAACTAGGGCTATTGCTAAAAGTACTGGTCCGCAATTTTTGTTAGATGTTGAAATGTGCAGTTTGGCAATGCTGTTTTCTTGGGTTTTCACGTGTAAAACAACTATGCAGCATGACCATCTGATTTCTTTCGGAAATACTCAGATTTTTGAAACGTTGACAATCAATGGTCTTGTTAGTTATTTGTTTTGGTTGTGTTGCTGCCACAAAAACATGTCTCAAAGGTTGAGTTTGAACCCTTTTTTGATGAGTTGGTAGTACTTTATTTCCACTAACGGATTCCAATGATTGAAATCGTCTTTCTAGAGTCGTCAAAAATTGAGTTGTTGTTTGAAATTCCCATTAATTTTCTAAAGAGCTTTCGTATAGGTGACGACGAATCAATGTCCAATTTTTTCAACAACGTGAAAATTATGAAAGGGCTCCATGTAAGAATCACGATACCTGTATTTTTTAATGCATGGAGATACTCCGTTGTTCTTTCGTGTAGATTCCTTATTGCAGAAGCAGACTCAGTTGAACTAGTCGGTTGATTTATTAGGTTAAACACCCTTTTAGATTATAGATTACAGACTGATTTTCTAATATGGCCCATGCTACATCGTAGTTTCTACCAGTGGGTTCAAATTGGCTTAATAATTTTGCAGCAGATCCTCCTACATGACCTTATAGGTAGATTATTTTATGTGTTGAGGTAAACTGACTGTTGTCAAACCGTTTTAAGGTCTCCAAAAAGCCTATCAATTTCGTGTAGCCCCCGTGAAAATGTGGGATCTCTAAACAGATGGTATACGATTTTCGATCGTTTTTGGTCTGCCTCCTTCTTCTTCTAACAGTATTGATAACTGTATTGCAACGTTTTCATATGCGTTGCTGACATTTTCGTAGTGTTGATCTACAAAATAAGTTGCATTAGCTTCCTGTTCTTCCGAAGCTTCCATGAATCTCTTTTCATGAAGGTCCATAATTTGGTTCATCATTCTCTCTATGTTTTTTAATTTTAAGTTTATAGCTGGTCTCGATCTGTTGTTACTTTCCAGCATTTCTTCAGCTAATCGGGTTTTGGTAACTGGCTGAATTCAACAAGATGTTCAATTTTTGGAGTCGACTTCTGATGCTTGTGGTAACCGATCTTGTCTCGGTCTGTATTAGGTCCAGATGAATCTTCTTTTTGTACAGGTATTGCTTTTCCTTCCCCCGCATTAAAAAATATGTTGGTAGGATTTTTAGGGTTGCGTTATAGTGTCGGTATGTTTGCGGCCCACTTTTATAATGAACATATTATAATTTAACGATTGAGCACTTAGGTTATTTGATGTCAGGAACGAATGGTATCAAAGGCGCTGAACATATTATTGAAGACTGAGATCATTTGTTTGAAAAAGGTGGTTCAATCATCGAAGTGGGCATCCAATAGTCTACAACTTATGAATAGTCTTCTTGAATCCAAGAGAGACGTCTCTATTTATAAATTTCGATGGTGATCCCTAAAAAATTTTAGTACTTTAATGCCATCGAGTGGCATTTTATTCCTCCAGGTACTCCCAATTTTGGTGAATTATGAGATGCAGGTAATAAATTATGTAAATATTACATGCAATGTGAGTTGGGTAAGACTCTGCTTCCATTTGATTGTTGACGTTTAAAAACAATAGAGACAAATGAAACAGTCCGCAACAAAGGTGACTATGTTAATCTTTACGGATAATGTGAATATGGACTGCCACGGTTCTTCCATAATATACTGCTAAATGCGGTCAACATTCATGCTCGTTCTTGATATTCTTTAGCGTCTAGTAATACTTATGTCGAGAGTTTTTCATTAAGGCATATAATTCATCAAAGTCGCAATAATATAAGTCGTATTTTGGAAAATCTTAAAGGATTACCCCTTTCCAAAAGATTTGTGAAATTGTGTGAATATTTTAAAGCAGTATTATACCGATGTCGAGAGCTGTTTAGAAGAGAAAGTAGTTTTCACCTTAGACATGAACTCACAGTCTTTATTTATAATCACCATTTTTTTTATCTGTTGGTCATTAGGTGGTTTGACTAGCTGATAAGTAATCCTAACTCGGTTCCTCTATGGCTTAAAAAAGTTGTTTATCTTTCGAAGATGTTATTCTTGTTGTATTATTTCACTAACTAAACATAATCACCCTAGTGATTATGTTTAGTTAGTGAAATAATCGATGCACTGTGGTTTTTATAGCGCGTTTTAAGAGGGTTCATATTTGGCAGGAATTCGTTGACTGAATATTTTCTTTCTTAAGAAAAAAAAATATACTGTTTTAATCACACTTTCTTGGAAGATTGCACAGATTAAGCATCCTTCGCTCTTCTATAATTTTTAAGTATTTGAAAAGTCATATGTCATACCCCCATCCCCAAATGGCTAACTCGATTATTAAATAATACCGTAAAACAATTTAAAACCCCGCATATATTTTGGTCAAAATGGAGTCACACACCAAAATTATTTGAAATACTTAAACACTTTATATGTATTAGGAAAATTACATATGTATATCGAATAATTAAGATATAAACATTAAAAATAAAATTTTAACACAAACTCGAATCATTAATCAAAAAGTTACGGTAAACTGAAAAAAAAACAGAAAAATCAAATAACATTCAATTAACATAATACTTAATGTACACACAAATATAAATCAACAATAAGTCAAATTTACTTCAAACTTTCATTAATCATTATACAACTGCATTAGGCCTTCAACACATACACATACACATATACACGTTTCAATCCCTTCTGGGACAGTTCGGTATATTATAATGCTTTGTGCTACAAATCTAAATTCGTCAGCAGCTATCTAAATATTATAATTATTATTAATGATTTTCACACGTCTTTGACACGACATATACGGTGTGGTGTAAATCAAAGGATTAATATTTGTATTATTATTAAAATCAAAGTGTTTCGTTTTTTTTTAATCGGTAAACAAATGATTCAAAAATTGATTACACAAATCTACAATTAATCATAACCTAAAAAAAATTAAAATGATAAATTGAAATAAGGAAACAAATTTCAAGAGGGAGAAAAAAAAAGAAAAATGGAATCGTGCGTTATTACAACCGATATGTAGCCTAAAAAAATAATTAATTAACTTACATAACGCAATTAATTGTTGTTAAAATAAAATTCAAATTAATTTCAACTTAGTCGTGTATGTATTATAATTTACAAAGATTCCAAAAAATAAATTAAATGCGTAAGAAAACCAAAAGGCAACAACGCCATATTAACATATATAATAAATTAGAATAATAAATTCATTAAAATATAAAATGGATATGGAAATGTAAATGGAAAATTTTGAATTAATTATTCGTTATTATTTGAAAAACTCCATTTTAATATAATTTGTGGCATGTGTGGTGGGAGATTGTGTATAGTGTGACAAATTATCATAATTATAATATGCATAATATATTTTTATAAAGGAGGTAATATACGCGATATGTAAATTTACGAGAAAATGGTGGAAAATTATATACTTAATAAGGAGTAATATCCTCGATCTCCTTGCCACATACATACTCGTACTTAGATATTGTTAGATAGAAGCACTATATAAAACCATAAGCGTAATAAATATAAATTTTATTATTCCACACTTAACTTTCTCGTGTAACCACCATACATACGAATGTATGAGTACCGAGTGTACCAAAAGCGCTGGGCTCGTAACATATTTTGTTGCGATAACGGCTAAAAAAATATTCTATCATGATAAATTTGACGACGACCGTGTTTTTTTTAAATTATCGAATTGCGTTTCTGTATTGGCGTAAACAATAGATCGTTCATCGTTGTGAGGTGGTTGGCACATACCGCTTCACAAAGATATTATAATTCTATAGTTCATGCTCAACTCGCAAATATTTTGAGAAAACTACTCTCTTATCTAAACAGCTCTCGACATCAGTATTAATACTGCTATACGAATCATACATTTTCAAAAATTAATTTTAAGCATATAAATTCGGAAAGGGGTAAGCCTTTACAAATTTTCGAAATTGCATGGAGTCAATAACAAACGTAATAGTGGTCCGGTTTTGATGCCTGATACTTTAATCGAAAGCTCTTTATATCACTATTAATACTGCTATAATATATACATACATTTTCGAAAATCAATTTTAAGCTTAAAAATTCGGAAAGAGGTAAGCCCGTTCATATTTTCTAAAATGCCTGAGTAGTCAATAACAAAAGTAATAGTGGTTCAATTTTGATTACTGCTACCTTTAACCTAAAGCTCTCTTCATCAGTATTAATACTGTTAGAAAATAATCATGCATTTTCGAAAATCATTTTTAGCTTAAAAATTCGAAAAGAGATAAGCCATTACAGATTTTCGAAAACCAATAAATAGTCAATAGTACACGTAATTGTGATTCAATTTTGATGACTGATTGTGGTTCAATTTTGATGACCTTAATCGAAGCTTTAGATATCAGTATCAGTACTGTTATAAAAATTTCACATTTTTACAAATTATTTATAAGCATAACAATTTGTGAAGGGGTAAGCCTTTTCAAATTTTACAAAATGAATGAATAGTCAATAATAGACGTAATAATGGTCCGATTTTGATGACTAATGCCTTAATCGAAAGGTCTCGTCATCAGCATTCTTACTGCTATTAAATATTCATACATTTTTACAAATCATTTTTAAGCATACAAATTCGGAAAGGAATAAGCCTTTACAAATTTTCGAAATTGCATAAAGAATCAATAACAAACGTAATAGTAGTCCGATGTTGATGCCTTTAATCGAAAGCTCTTTATATCTCTATTAATACTGCTATAATATATACATACATTTTCGAAAATCAATTTTAAGCTTAAAAATTCGGAAAGAGGTAAGCCTTTTCATATTTTCGAAAATGCCTGAGTAGTAAATAACAAAGGTAATAGTGGTTCGATTTTTATGAGTAATACCTTAATCAAAAGCTCTCGACATCAGTATTAATACTGCTATAAAATATTCATACATTTTTGAAAATCCTTTTTAAGCTTAAAAATTCGAAAAGGGGAAAGCTTTTACAGATTTTCGAAAACCAATGAATAGTCAACAGCACACGTAATTGTGGTTCAATTGTGTTGACTGGTACCTTAATCGACGCATTAAAATCGCATTATCGATTTTAAGCATACAAATTCGGAAAGGGGTAAGTCTTTACAGATTGTTGAAATTGTATAAATTGTCAATAGTACACGTAATAGTCATCCAATTTTGAAGACTGATACCTTAATCAAAAGCTCTAGACATCAGTATTATTACTGCTATAAAAATTCATACATTTTCGAAAAATATTTTAATATTATAAATTCGGAAAGGCGTAAGCCTTTTCAGATTTTCGAAATTGTATGAATAGTCAATAGCATACGTAATTGTGGTCTGATTTTGATGATTTATACCTTAATCAAAAGCTCTCGACATTAGTATTAATACTACTGCTGTAAAAAAATCATTTATTTAAAAAAATCATTTATAAGTATGCAAATTCGGAAAGGGGTAAGCCTTTAAAAATTTTCGAAATTGCATGAAGAGTCAATAACAAACGTAATAGTGGTCTGATTTTGATGCCTGGTACTTTAATCGAAAGCTCTTGATATCATTATTAATACTGCTATAATATATACATACGTTTTCGAAAATTATTTTAACTTAAAAATTGGAAAAGGGGTAAGCCTTTACAGATTTACGAAAACCAATGAATAGTCAATAGCACACCTAATTGTGGTTCAGTTTTGATGACTTATACCTTAATCGAAGCTCTCAATATTAGTATCAGTACTGTTATTCAAAATCTCACATTTTTACAAATTATTTTTAAGCATAAAAATTTGTGAAGGGGTAAGCCTTTTCAAATTTTCTAAAATTAATGAATAGTCAATAATAGACGTAATAATGGTCTGATTTTGATGACTGATACCTTAATCAAAAGCTCCCGATATTAGTGGTATTACTGCTATTAAATATTCATACTATTACACAAATTATTTTTAAACATAAAAATTCGAAAAGGATTAAGCCTTTACCGATTTTCGTAACACGTAACAGTGGTCCGATCCTGATGACTGAAACCTTGATTGAAAGCTCTCGACATCAGTGTTATTACTGCGCTAGAATAAATAAATTTTAGTTTATTATCACAAAACTTTTTAAGCAAAAAAATTCGAAGAGGGGTAATCCTTAAATTTTCTAACTAAGTAGTAAGCTAAGTTTCTTACTTAAATTTTAAATGTCCTGACTCGTCATGCATATAGTTGTAAAATTTAGATTCTTTAAACTGAGAAAGGGAGGAAACATATGGCCTAGAGCATTCTTTAATTTCGCTGCGAAATCAGAATTTTGATGATGTGTCACTAGCAATGGTCTTTCAAGAAGTTAGACAAAAAACTTGAAATGACCTTCAATCGCCTTTTTCCTTTTTTTAAATTATCGAAATTTCCCTTTTTAAAGAAAAATTGGAACGACCTCTAACTTGAACTGTAGTCATGGCTACACTTTATATGCTATAACATTAGTTTCTTCAGCACCAATATACCAACGTTCCGGTACAATTTATATACTCTGTATAATATACACTACTAGTTCATCCATCCTACGAGAAAAAAAAGCAACAACAAAGTAAAAAAAGGAAAAAAAATACAAAAACTAAGCAAAAATAAAATTTCATACA
The DNA here is from genome assembly GCA_963556175.1 of Tipula confusa. Lineage (NCBI taxonomy): Eukaryota > Metazoa > Arthropoda > Insecta > Diptera > Tipulidae > Tipula > Tipula confusa. The sequence continues at coordinate 12,296,883 of OY744475.1, forward strand.
TTTCAGAGATATTTTTCCCAAAGGATACACAAAATACAAAGACTGGACACATAAAAAATATTGTTAAAGTAACACTTACATTATGACCCTGGTCCGTATGATTACATTTACTGCTGTTCGTTAGTTAAAATAAAAATATATATGTAACGGTACATCTACGAAATGGTGAGGGGGACGGTTTGAAGAGGATAGTTTCGTTGGTTTGTATTTTTTTTGTCGATGTCCTTTTTCCATCCCGAGATACATGTATATGTGTCCGTATAACGAGGTGAAATGAGGTTAATATTTATGTTGAAATTAGGGGGTGGATGATATGTTGGTTTTTTTCTTTCTATTTTTGCAGCCATATAACATTCAAGTAAAGTGAAATGACTAAAAGTTGAATTATAATAAAAATGAATAAAGAAAATGAAAATAGAATATTGTGATTTATGATTCTTGAAATGTCAACATTTCCATAAAAATAATTTTATTTTATACGTTTCGCATTTTGAGGATAATAAATGGAATTGTTTTGTATATACAGGATTTATGTGTTTTTATTAATATTAAGCAGAGATTTGTAATTTGAGCACAGTTCAGTTTCAATATAAGACCAAGGATTCCTCAGGCAGGACTAAATAATAATAAATCAAGAAATTCCAATTTCCTCAGATAATTACTTTTGCCGCACGGTTTAAAAAAAAAGGATAATTGATTGTTTGATTTAAAATGGAGTGCAAAAAATCCTTCTTTTCAATTTTCCTTGTTCGAAAAGCTGTAATTACTGAATATATGTATTTTTTTAATTTATTTTTTTTTACGTTCGTACATTGTTGTTGATATTTAAAGGTTTAATGAATTGAAATGGTAGAAAAATGAAAAATTGACGGGAAAATTATAGGCATTATATTTCGTATAACAGCCAAGTTTTACTTATATGATATACCACAGCAACTCATAAACTACTTGCTTCGCATCCCCGATTTTAATCATCGTATAAATTTGCAAAATTGTTGGTCTATTAATTGCAAATGTACAAAAGTTAAAATATGTAGGGTGCTAGACAATCACGTCGTTTATAAACAATTTTTGCGAGATAGAGAGAACTACCGAGTCCACTGTATGTCCTTGGTAAGTTCAATGCGGATTTTAACTGTAGTGGTTTACATTTCTTAATAATAATTAAATCCGTTAATTTAGCAAACTGGCACCAAAAAAATGTTTCTTTCGAATTTCGTTGATAAAAATGTTGAGGCCTTCTAGAAATTGAAAGCAGTCGATTATTTAAATGAATCACTGATTCACGAGATCCAAGAGGTTACAAATTATGAAGTTTTCTAGAGTTAGACAGACTTCTAATAAAGTGAAGTTGTAATCTGGAACTTGTAGGTTACAACTTGGAAGTATAAAGTTGGCACGGAACCTTTGGAATTTGGTAATTGGAATATGTTATTTGGAACTTGGGATTGGTAAATTATGAACTTGGAACTTGAAACATGAAACTTGAACCTGGGAACTGGGCACTTTGATCTAGACTTTGATTTGAGACTTGTTATTTGTAACTTAGAATTAGCAACCTGGAACTTGAAACTAGGAGCTTACAGTTTGAATTATAAACTTCAACTTGCAACCTGATTCTTAAAACTAGGAATTTGGAATTTTCCAGTTAAAACTTGTAATCTGGAACTTGGAATAGGGAAATTAGAAACTTGAAATTTAAAACCATTTAGAAATTAGGAACTTTAATCTTGGAATCGGATGCTTAAAACTTGTATTGGCATTTAGAGCTTGTAAATTTTAACTTGGCATTGGGAAATTTGGCACTTGGGAGTTTGAATACCTGGAACATGGAACTAGCAATTTGAAATGAAAAACATCAACTTGCAACTTGAAGCTTGGATTTGGGGAATTCAGAACTTGGCAATTGGAACTTGATAATGGGAACTTGATACAGGAAAATTTGAAACTTGGCACTTTGAATGATCTTTTAACAGAAACTTGGAACTTTGTAATGTGGACTTATCATTTCGAGGGAAATTTAGAACTTGACACTTGTAATTTGAATCCTGCGAACTTAAAGCTTGCAATTAGGGATCCAAAACTCCAACTAGCAACCTTGAATTTGGAACTGGGCATTTGGAACTTGGCATTTGGAACTTGACAATTCAAACTTGTATTTTTGAAATTGGAAAAGAAAAATTTTAAAACATGAATTTTGAAACGTTCCTATGGAACTTGGAATTGGGAATTTTTAACTTGTTACTTGGAACTTGGAATTACGAACCTGGGACTTGAAACATAAAACTTCAATTTGGCAATTAAAACTCCAAGTTGCAATTTGGCACTTGAAACGGGAAACTTAAAACTTGGATTTTCGAATAATCTTGGAACTTGGAAATTGAAGCTTCTTGAAATGAAGCTTCTTGAAATTAGAATTTGGAACCTGGAATATAGAACTTGCCATTTAAAATGCAAAACTCCAACTTGAAACTTGGAATTGAGAAATTATGGACTTGGCATTTACACCTTAGCAATTGGAACTTGGTAATTGAAACTTAGAATTGAAAAATTTTGAAAAAAATTTGGTTTTTGGAACCTGGCACTTGGAGCCTAGCAATTGGAACTTGTAATTTGGAACATGAAATAGGGAAATTTGAAACTGTAGTTTCGAACTTGGAAATTCGAATTTGGAACCTGATACTTGAAACATGAAACTTGCAATTTGGAATTCAAAACTCCAATTTTCCTTGATACTTGAAACTAGGAATTAGAAAATTTTAATCTTTGCAATTGAAACTTAAAATTTGAAAGTAGGAACAGCGTAATTTGGAACAATCTTGGAACTTGGAATTAGGCACTTGGAACTTGTATTTAGAAAAAGGATATTTTAAACATCAAAACTTGGACCTTGAAGCTTGGAACATGGAACTTATAAATTGAAATTTCAAATTCCAACTTGAAACTTGGAATTGGGGAAATTTGGAACTTGGAACTTGGTATTTCGATCTTGGCAATTGGAACTTGGTAAAATGAACTTGGAATAGAAAAATTTGAAACTTGGATTTTGGGACATGGCACTTGCAACTTGTAATTTGGAACATGAAATAGGGAAATTGAAACATCGCTTTTGGAACGATCTTGGAACTTGGTATTCAGAAGTTAAAATTTGGAACTTGCAACTTGGCATTTGGAACTTTGTAATGGGAACTTTGAATTTGGAAATTAAGAACATGTAATTTAGATTTTTGAAACATGGAACTCAAACTCCAACTGGCATCATGAAACTTGAAATTTGGCAATTGGAAATTTTATTTTGAAACTTTGTATAGGAAAAATTACAAATTAGATTTTGGAATGATCCTGTGATTTGAAACTTGGAACTTGGAATTTGGAACTTGGAACTTGGAACTTGGAACTTGGAACTTGGAACTTGGAATTTGGAACTTGGAACTTGGAACTTGGAACTTGGAACTTGGAACTTGGAACTTGGAACTTGGAACTTGGAACTTGGAACTTGGAACTTGGAACTTGGAACTTGGAACTTGGAACTTGGGACTTGGAACTTGGAACTTGGAACTTGGAACTTGGAACTTGGAACTTGGAACTTGGAACTTGGAACTTGGAACTTGGAAATTGGAACTTGGAAATTGGAACTTGGAACTTGGAACTTGGAACTTGGAACTTGGAACTTGGAGCTTGGAACTTGGAACTTGGAACTTGGAACTTGGAACTTGGAACTTGGAACTTGGAACTTGGAACTTAGAACTTGGAACTTGGAACTTGGTACTTGGAACTTGGAACTTGGAACTTGGAACTTGGAACTTGGAACTTGGAACTTGGAACTTGGAACTTGGAACTTGGAACTTGGAACTTGGAACTTGGAACTTGGAACTTGGAACTTGGAACTTGGAACTTGGAACTTGGAACTTGGAACTTGGAACTTGGAACTTGGAACTTGGAACTTGGAACTTGGAACTTGGAACTTGGAACTTGGAACTTGGAACTTGAAACTTGAAACTTGGAACTTGGAACTTGGAACTTGGAACTTGGAACTTGGAACTTGGAACTTGGAACTTGGAACTTGGAACTTGGAACTTGGAACTTGGAACTTGGAACTTGGAACTTGGAACTTGGAACTTGGAACTTGGAACTTGGAACTTGGAACTTGGAACTTGGAACTTGGAACTTGGAACTTGGAACTTGGAACTTGGAACTTGGAACTTGGAACTTGGAACTTGGAACTTGGAACTTGGAACTTGGAACTTGGAACTTGGAACTTGGAACTTGGAACTTGGAACTTGGAACTTGGAACTTGGAACTTGGAACTTGGAACTTGGAACTTGGAACTTGGAACTTAGAACTTGGAACTTGGAACTTGGAACTTGGAACTTGGAACTTGGAACTTGGAACTTGGAACTTGGAACTTGGAACTTGGAACTTGGAACTTGGAACTTGGAACTTGGAACTTGGAACTTGGAACTTGGAACTTGAAACTTGAAACTTGGAACTTGGAACTTGGAACTTGGAACTTGGAACTTGGAACTTGGAACTTGGAACTTGGAACTTGGAACTTGGAACTTGGAACTTGGAACTTGGAACTTGGAACTTGGAACTTGGAACTTGGAACTTGGAACTTGGAACTTGGAACTTGGAACTTGGAACTTGGAACTTGGAACTTGGAACTTGGAACTTGGAACTTGGAACTTGGAACTTGGAACTTGGAACTTGGAACTTGGAACTTGGAACTTGGAACTTGGAACTTGGAACTTGGAACTTGGAACTTGGAACTTGGAACTTGGAACTTGGAACTTGGAACTTGGAACTTGGAACTTGGAACTTGGAACTTGGAACTTGGAACTTGGAACTTGGAACTTGGAACTTGGAACTTGGAACTTGGAACTTGGAACTTGGAACTTGGAACTTGGAACTTGGAACTTGGAACTTTGAACTTGGAACTTGGAACTTGGAACTTGGAACATGGAACTTGAAACTTGGTACTTGGAACTTGGAACTTGGAACTTGGAACTTGGAACTTGGAATTTGGAACTTGGAACTTGGAACTTGGAACTTGGAACTTGGAACTTGGAACTTGGAACTTGGAACTTGGAACTTGGAACTTGGAACTTGGAACTTGGAACTGAAAACTTGGCAAGGAAAGTAAAAAAAGGAACGGTAAAAAGTACATACCATTTACCGATAAAAGTAGGACAACTTATAGACTCAGTCGACAAGATTCGGTCTAATATACTTCTAGTTTAGAAAGATCTGAAGGCAGTAGTACAGATTTACCTTTATGCCATTAGGTTTGTGCAATGCACGACAAACTATCTTTCGGCAGGTGCATCAGCTATACGTTTAGGAAACATATGCAGCTTACAATGTGGTAGAGTATTGAAACCTGTCCAATATATGAGGAATGTCAGAAGTGATGGATCTATTAGATCCGGATAGATTTCTATTAGATCTGGATAGATGCCACTGTGTAGTAATATTCGACAAGGATGAGTTGCATCACTTAAATCAAATGCAAACACTATCCTGCAAGTAATAATAAAACCTGTGTGATTGTTCGATGAGTTCCGTAAGACTGATGGCACGTAACCTGCAAATACTTTGCTTTGGTTTGTTGATAATACTGTCGGAGCAGGGTTTAATGTTTTTTCCTTGGTCATAATCATTTCAAAACTGGCTTGGTCACAATTTTTGGCTGTTAACTGATGACTGCTTGTACTGACAATGTACTGTGATTTTTATTGCAACGTTTGCATCTGTGCAATGCTTACTGTTTGTGATACGGACTGAAGCAATTGTAACATAAGTTTTATGGTCTGACACGATTTATGAGTTGATAGCTTTAAAAATTGATGTCATCGATAGTTTGGATCAGTACAGCAATATTCACAATTATTCGCTAATGTGGGTTTCTCAGAATTCGGTTGTGTTATAATGTGTAGTATTGTGGAAGTACTTGGTTTATTTCGTGATGGTGTTGGTTTCTCTTTGATTGCGTATTTTGACATATTCTGATATTAAGGTTGTAGAAAGATGTTCACCATTTGACATCTCGATGAATTGTCATAGTTCTTATTGCAACGACATTGTCTTGGTATTATATGAATGTTTGTTTCCCATTCACGCCGCGTTACAGGATCCAATTTGGACGTTATATGGCACACATTAAAATCTGGAACTCTGACTGATGGTAATTGCATGCAACTAGTTTGTCCTTGCCTTTCATTTCTCTCGGCTTGTATAGTAATATTATTGTTGGAAGCGCCTTTTTAATTATTGAGTTTGCCTTTACAAAGCACTTTAAAATAAGTTCTTACCAATTTCTATGAAACTTCCAATAAAATTACCCAAAATAACCAAAACTAAATTTGAATAATTACAAAATCGAGTATAGTTCACATGACATGAATAACGTGTCGTCGCGTCTTCACAGCCATATTTAAAATCAAATAAAAATTTTAATTTTAATTTTAAATTTATTTAATGGTAAAATTCTCACTCCATCAAATACCAAAAACTACAAATCTATTGTTTTAATAAATTCATTATTAGTTTTTAATTTATTATCAATGTTTGATTAGAATTTTAATTAATATTTAAATAAATTTAATTTAATTATTTATTAGAAGAATAGAATTTTAAATGTAAAAATAATTATTAATAAAAATGTTTTAATTACTGTGGGAAAAATAATTTTATTTATGACTGTTGATAAAACTAATTTAGATATACGTTACGGAATGTACAGTCGACAAGGTATTTAGGTAACCTATTTTTTTTAAAATGTTTTTTGGATGGTACTTAAATTACGATCATTCATAAAAAAAATCGTTATACTGTCTCAGACCGCACCATACGTCCGAGTGTCCCGTATTAGCATGCAAAACACAAACATGCAGATAACATCCCATATGAATTTAATTTGTCTAGGCGTTAAACTTATTGGTAATTCTGCTGTAATAACCATATTACGACTAATCATTCATCTTTAACCATTCTGATGAAAAAAAACAACAGCATATTACACAGCTCCCAATCACAAAAATTATATCCATCATCAATTCTCATTAAAAAAAATGTAAAAAATTATATTCCAATGAAATACAAGAAGTACGCTACTATTTTAAAAAAAGTTCTTAAAACTTGTTATATTCCATTCTTCGTCATGTTTCAATTTATGTATTTTTGTGTACATATTTGAATGTGACATTTTTTTTAATAAATTTATTTATTTATTATTATTTTTTTATAATTGTTGATATGTTCGATAGAGTAGCGGAAAAAAACTATAAAAAACTATAGAAACCGCGAATAACAATAACATAACACACAAAAGGGCATTATACCCAAGGTCATATCAACGGCCTTTCTTGTAGTAGTAATATACAAAACGTACGCGAATGATTTGAAATGTAGTTGGTTTATATAGCTAAAACAGGTAACCTCCGCTTAACACGGCAGTTCAATAAGTATTAACATTCCTTCAACTTATAGTCTGAAATCATTATTTGTAATTTTTCAATCATTTTTCCAGTTTCGAACTGAAGTCTATGGCTAAATCACAGTCATAAATCCTCAGCAATTTGTGGTAAAAGTTTATGGTAATATTAGTTCTGGCAGTTTTTGTCTTATCTTACAAGTGGGTTTAGATAATTCTGAATTGTTTCTATACCTGAATGGTATAGCAACTGTGACTTTTTTTGAGTTATAGTAGTGAATAATATTTACTTATTTTTAACACCACTAACACTCCTATTATTGTGATGGGTCGATTATACCTTATCAGTTTTTCTTTTTTTGGAACGATATAACGTAACGTTGTAATGTTTTCTTTCTTTTGTTGAAACTCTTTCCTGTTTTATTTTCCCACAATGTGCTACAACCGCTATGTTCCATTGCAGGAGGCGCCCTGTGCTACTGGTAAGGTGTACAGATTCTATGGTGAATAAGTCTAGTGCTCTAATAAAATTGCACAAGCTATGAAACCACTGTTTCTCCTTTAATCACTTCTTGTGACTTATTTGCGGATTTTTTAGAGTACAGTCTCGTTTCCAAAAACAAAACATTTAATGCCACATTTGGTTGGCCTGGACTTTCTAATCAATCGTCACTTTTTCCTATGGGGTAAAGTATTTCCGCAACTAACTATTTGGTAAAGTTTTAAGTCAATTTACGAGGTTACGTTTTGCAAGAGAAATAGTTAATAGTCAAGTTACTACTCACGAATTGTTGACTCAATGTGATGGTTAATTCCAGTCAACTCTGTAACGTGAATTCTCCCGGTTGATTGCTCGATGAGCAGTTAGACTCTCAGAGGGGTCACACGCTTCAACAATAACTACCACCATGCAGCGAATGCCGATTACGCACAATATGGAGTGGGAAATTTGTGATACAAACAATTAATAAAATGAAAATATGGACCACGGATGACCACGGATGACCACGGATGACTCGTATCACTCAAAAGCCACAGAGAAAAAAAACGTCATCAATTTCATTTTTCTAGAGTTATTTTCTTTATATCACTACTGGTATCACGTGGTTTTGAATTACCACACTTATAACTTGTAAAGTCTCATTTAGATGATTAACACCAGTTGAAAAATGTTTATTCAAAATGCACACACATTTTTTAATAACCAAAAAAAAAAGTGTTCCAAAAGATTTTAACATATTTGTATTACTGTTCAAACAAGTTTTTAGATCAACATATCAATGTTGAAAATTCTCTAACAAAAAAAACAAGGTTCACCAACTCTGATGCCTTTTACCATATTTACAAACGTTTTTCACAAAATCTCAAAGTTTTTTTTATTAAATTAAACAAATCTTTTTCTGTTTTTTTTTGCTGTCTTGGCCACTGTTCACACCATGACTTACTGAGGATAGCATGGTAATCCGCTAAAGATCTATACGAAAAAAAGTCTTCTTTTGGAAGCAAGTCATATTTTCGACCATTTGGGTCTGTTATCTTCGATATTAATCCAAGTCAAAATCCTGTTTCAAAAGCTTTGGTTGCTAAAAATGAATTGGGATCATAAACTACCAATCGATGTAAAAACCACCACCATAACGGTCAGTATTCATAGCTCCAACACAGGTTTCAATTACATCTGATTTTTACCAAATCAAAGGTAGCACCGCTGAAGAAAGTCACATTGCCCCTACTTGAACATAAAGAAGCCTCATTATTAAGTCGAATTACCAGGCACGGTATAGACATACTAAACTTGGAAATCTCATCCATTAACCTATGGGCAGATTCCAAGATCGTCATAGATTGGCTGTTTATCCAACCACTGACTATAAGTAGATGGTACTACATTTATAACCAACCGTAAATTGGAGTTAATAAACGGGTATCATATTAGAAGCATGTGGGGGCATGTCTCAACAAAGGATTATGCCATTCACATTAAATCATATCACCAGTTCTTCAGAGATAAATTCTGGTGGAACGGTCATAAATGTTTGAGTGTAGACGAAATAAATGGCCAAGTAAATAATAAATTCCTATGCTACGACTGAAGAATGTAGTTCTTCATTAGCACGTCACAGTTCAGTAGTTAGACAAAGAGGCATTCAGATATAATATAGTACATGATCTGATCAACAAAATTTCCAACCTGTGCAACTGAATAAAAAATTCGGAAAATTCACAAGCAGGGTTGGGCGTTTTACATGTAAAAAACGTTTTCTCCATTTTACATGTAAATAACGTAAATTACAAAAAAAAAGTGTATATTACAAAAATATGTAAATTATATTTAAAAAACGAGAATCCGTCCAGAAATAATTTAAAATATTGAATAAATGATACAAACATTTGTTTATAAGAATAACTTGCATTAGAAAATCCAATTAAACATTTTATTTAAATGGTTAATCATAATTATTTTCAACTTTTAGTTATCTACATTGAGACTATAAAAATCACCTATCCTTCTACGATGCCATCTGTTTACGTCTTAAACTAGTTCTTATATTCGACAAAATAAACAACTAGTGACATAGTGCCATCTAGCTACAGTTGAATAAACTAAAATAAAATATTTTTAAGAGTGCATATTTCTTTCAATATGTAGCGGAAAACTAATTGCAATTTGACGTTTAATCATAAATAAAATAATTCTCTGCAGTGAAATGAATGAAGTGAATCTATACTCGTTTGACTGGTTTTTAAATTTAAATCTATATTAATTTCAAACAGGACAAAATCAACCAAATTATCACTACCCGTCTCACCATCATCAAATAAATGTATGCCTGAAAATACTAGCCCTATTCTATCCATTCGATAAAATGCCTATGCATTATGCCTTTGATGTCCAGTGTAGTAAAGAGGTAGCGAATATGATTATCGAATTTAAGCGTGGAACTGTAGTGAATTTTGTTAATTCAATTTAATTTTTCTTACTCTAATTACAATTAATAATTTCATAACCTAAGTTTGCAGCAATACCATTATACTAACCTTACCATAGAATTAATACTAGATAAATTGATTAATACATTAATAATTAAATTTGGGAAAAATATTTTTTTTAAAACCCAGCAGTTACCATTCAAGGAATTCCATATGCTAACTCCTCTCACGAAAAATGAAGCGTTCATCAAATTACATTTATTGATAGCAGGTGTCATGATTTCATTGTCAAAATATTTCTTATCATTGGAAAGTTGCACTTTATTTTACATTTATACATATGTACAAATATCACAATAAATAAACACAAATACACTACACTGTAGTATATAGTCAATTTTTCTTTAATTAAGAGATTTGGTAACAGATGGCGATAATTGTAATGAAAAAGTTGATTTATATTTTACAGTATGTATAAAATAATCGTTAAATTTTACATACATTTTACATGTAAAAAACCAGTAAATTACATTTTGTAATTTACACGCCCAACTGTGTTCACAAGAGCACCAAGTTATGCGTGTTGGTGGAAGGTAGGATAATCCACCATTGCCATACGATATAAAGCATCCGGCGATTTAAGTTGACTTTCAGTTTGAGTTGGCTTACTTTTAAAGAACAAGCTTAGTTCTTCAAAGTTAATAGGTAATAAGGCAAGGACGTTGCAACATGGCACTACAACTAATGGGATCGCTACTTCGAGACCAAGTGCAACCAGCAAGGCATATTTATGCATCTTAATCTGTTTCTGTTCCGACGCCATACATACAGAAGTATACAGGAAGTTAACGATTAAATCATTCATTGGAGATTTAAAGCGATTCGAGTGGGTTTCAACAAAGCTATTGCTACTTAGATTTCTGTAATGAATTTTCATATATTTGTAAAACCTTCATATCATACCTTTGCAGTGCCGAATTGGTGATCCTTGCATACAAATATGATGTCATATTATCTACGATAGGAACAGCATAATATGGTCGAACTATGCAAGTGACAGATTGCATAATAATGTTTTATGGTAGCAGAGAAATACAATTTAATATTTTGTCACTTTCGCTCGGAAGGGAACCTATTACAGTTACCGTGTTAATCGAATGCCACCTGTACGTTTTTTTAGTTTTATAGTTTATTGTCTTAAATACGAACAAACGCTCAATTATTTTATTGTGATTTAATGCATTTCGGTATGAATAATAATAATAATAATAAAAAAAATAAAAAAAATCGCGAAAATCTGGAACACCTATACCAGTCGATTAAATTTATTATTTAATAGCGGTTTTTTGTTACATTATCATTGTTAAATGATTGTCAGAATGGTGTAAAATGTATGAAAGCGAAATATGAAATTGACAGCCATGCAAGTGTATATATATGTGGCATTAACGGCCGGAACTACAGTATTTTGGCCGATGACGGTTGATTGTTAAAACCACCCAACAACAAACAATACAATTAATTTCCACTTAATTATAATTAGCAATTCAATACGCATCTATTTATAAATCTAATATTGTGTACGTTTCTATCAAATCAATAACCATAATGCATCATAATATGCAAGCAAAAATAAAAAAGGCGTCAGCATATTAAGTCTGCACTGTGATAACTGTGTATAATACCGAAGTGTTCCTGACAATAATAATAATTAATTAATTTTTTTTTTTATGATTAAGACATTAATCGTAATTTAATCGTAAATGTGTATTGATTGATGATGGAAAAAAATCGATGGTTATGAGGAAGACGTCAACTTTCTTAAATCTGGGTCAATTTAATATAAGCAACAAATTGTTTTGAAAAATAAATTTGATCATAATCGCAACATCTAAATAAATTATAGTTCAAGCAAAACGAATACAAAAAATTAAAATTCTAATCAAATATCGAAATAAACTAATAAATTTATTAAATAAAACAACATATTTGTGTTATATGAGAATTAGAACAAAATAATAAATAAAACAAATAACTTTTTTAAACAAATATTCTTCCTTCTTCGCTCTTATATTCTGACTTTTTAAAGTAATGATGCAATCCAATATTTTGTACCTGCAATTTAAATAATAAAAGACCGATTATTACACACCATTGCTGGCCCAGTAATAATGTTTGAGTTTTATCAGTTTTGTAAACATCGTTTTTGGATAGCATTTTCTCAATTAATCTGCTTAGAGCAAATGATTGTGATTGCCCTAGTTCAGGGGTTAAATTATCATTTAATGGCAGATTTACAACAAACCGTCCATCTACTGCTCGCGAAAATGTCTCTAGAAGTGCTCGTCTCATTTTAATTGGGTTGTAGACTTTGGTCAAAATTTATCGCTAGATGGAGATTTAGTAGGTTTTGACTCTCATCAAATCCAATTGTGTTTTGTGTTTCGCTTGCAAACCATTCAACCTGCAAAAATTTTATTATCTGCATTAAATTTTTGTTGCCCACTTTAAACTATTATAAATGTCACTAAAAATTGTTGCTTGTTTCTATAGCTGAACCACTATTTACTAAGCAAATTGTTTAAAATGTCAATAAATTCTAAGGGTGCTTTTAATGGTGTAATTCCTTGATTTATCTGATTAGCCAATATGACCAGGGAACGGTGTCATCACGATTAAGTCTCCATTTATTTCTTTAATTTGAGGAAGTTAAGTAATCCCTACGCCGTGTTTTCCAAAAAATCATGGGATCGTTTTTGGACATTCTATGTAATCTTAAAAGAATAATGTTTTAAAGAATAACATGTGGCTTAAATCTGTTTCCAGAATAGCTTTAATTGATCCATTAATAAAAAAATGATTTGCAATTAAGGCGTCAATTGTGAAAAGATCGTCATGATCGTGTTGTGTGAGGTGGAGTGAAAAAAATAAACAATATCGTTTCCATAAATAAATCAGTCCAGCAGACAGTGTACGTACATATAAAAAAGGTTGCGCGAAATTTATCCTATAAATGCAGGTAAGTTGCCTATCAGTAGATTGTTAAGTTCCCTTTTGTATTTACAGCAAATGAAGCATTTTGATACTTAATCTGGTGTTATTTTAGTCGGGCGATATTTTTGCATCCGAAACTTCAGTTTGCTTCATCTTGGTAGAGTCTCAGGTTTTTTCAATTCGACCATCTTAGTCGAATGTTATGTGATTAAATCTATCTTATCAAGTGAGTTCGGCTTGATCGATCTCTTTACGCTACCTTTCTCTCTTCCCAAGCCGGTTTTAATATTGTCGGTAAATCTTCTTTTCGCCAGTATCTTCTTATTGATTAATGAAGTTTTGGACGAAATTGTTCGATGTCACTATAAAATTATTAGCCTTTGAAGGGTAAAGTTCATTAGTTGTCATAATTTAAGCTCGTGCTTACTTTGTTTGTATCCCTTTAGTCTGTTCAGGATTGATTAACATTTGAAAAAAAGTTGTCCATCGTCTTGGATGTTCTGATAACCAGTCTACAATTATTTGTGAATCTGTGAACAGGAAAACATTACTGATTTTCACAGTTAAAGACTCTTCCACCGATGTTATAAGATTTGTTATAGCTAAGCACCTATCAATTTCAATCAGGGAAGTCTGATCTCCTTCACCGACGCAACTAGTGAATATTAAACTAGTAAAATGTATATCTTGAGCTGTTTTCACTACAGCGTACACTATGGCAGCAGAAGTGTTTACCCTTGCGTCGCAAAAACCAACCATTTTTATGGTTGTATCCATTTTGAAATATGGATAATGTATGGGATTCACATAAATCATCCTTTATATCTATCCAAGCTTCTAGAATTTGTGGAAGAACCTCTTTATCCCAATTCATGATTTGCATTCAGAGCTTTTGGTACAAAATGTTTACATTTATTATTGTCGGGAACAACCTGCCATGCGGGTCGTACATACGACTAGCGCCTGAATGTGCACTTAGTTTGCATATTGCGATCCGGAATGTTAACCTTGAATTAAAATACGTCTTCAAATGGATTCCATTAAAGACCTTCGATGAATCAGAATATGCTTCAATATTTTTTGATATTTACCCGTTTAGTTTAGTTGTTGGTCAAATGTAGCTTAGTTGTTGTATCGTTTTTGTAATTTTTCCTACGCTTTGGCGTTAATCGCTTTTGGCTTTTAGCTTCGGTGACTGTTAAATGAAGGACCAAATTTGCTATATCAACTTTCAGCAGTCCCTTAAGGTTCGGTTTGCTGTTAACATTTATTTTGACTATACAACTAATAGATTGTTTTTTTTGTGTAAATTGATACTTGCTAAAACTGTGCAGGCTTATGAGAGATAACCCATGAATGACCTTTTGCCGTGACCCTCACAAATGTATTGGTTGGGATTTAAGGTAACTGCTTTTTAAATACACCAATATGAAAATTGATTTTACATTTTTGAATAAAGCAGTACTCACGCAATTGTGTGGATGCAAAGCCAAAGGAGAATAAATAACAATAAAAAATAATATTTAAAAATTTGACTAAAAGGTGAGATTTTGAAGGGTGGGATTATGAAAATTTAAATTATCTTGGGGTTTTGTTGAGTAGGATTTTGAAATTATTATTTTTGAACTGCACTTCCGTTTGAATGTACCGAGATGCAAAACCATGCCCAGTGTAACAGAGTTAAGTTACTTCGGATTTCTACCAAACTTTAAAGTATATAACACGAGTTGGAGATTTTAAAAGGAAAAATCGTTCGTTAAACAGACAACCTAATACACCAGCAAAATGATAAGCCCCCCTAAAAGGTTTATTGATTTTACTAAAAAAAGCTTTTCCTGCAAAGATATTTTTTCTTCAATAGTTTGATAAGCAGGTTAAAGAAATAACCCTTTGTTCTTAGGTGGCTAGTCAACTACAAAAAAACTGTCCAATGACATAATAACCTTAATGAATAAAATAATAGCTGTATAAAAAATCAAAACATTTTATGTCATTTTAATACGATCAAGTTATTTGAATGTCAAACTAAAAAAGTCTCCAAAAATATATCAAAAATTCAAAACTAATACGTAAAATAGAAAAAAATTAAAATTGGAAATTATTTTTATGTTTGCATAATATTATAATAACCCTAGGTGGCCTAATATTCTATAGGATTTTATAATACGAAATAAATTCATGATGCGAAAGGGTTAACGATACTCTATAAAACACTCGTCATAAATTAACAAAAAAAAAGTGATCCCTATTTTATTTACATTACTTCAAAAATTGATTTTGGTAGTTTGGTAGTCCAAAATAAAATTTATTCATTAAAAACAATAAATAAATAAATTAAAATAATATAAAATCCAAATTGTTTGTCTATTTTTTAGTTTATTCAAATTTTTTTTAAGTTTTACTATATGCAGTTTTAAAGACATCACTGATATCAACAATCATGATTTCATTTTATTATAATTTTATTTATGTTTTTTGACAAAATAAAAATTCATGTACAGGGTGGTGTCGCTTTACGTCACAAAACTAAATAACACGTAAAAATAAGCTTAATCTTCTATACCTAACTAAAATATAACCTAACCTGACCTAAGCCTTACCTAAACCATACCTAAACCTTAACTAAACCTTAACTAAACCTTAACTAAACCTTAAGTAAACCTTACTTAAACCAAACGTAAACCTAACCTAAACCTAACCTAAACCTATCCTAAACCTAACCTAAACCTAACCTAAACCTAACCTAAACCTAACCTAAACCTACCCTAAACCTAACCTAAGCCTAACCGAAACCTAACCTATTTCTAACCTAAACCTAACCTAAACCTAACCTAAACCTAACCTAAACCTAACCTAAACCTAACCTAAACCTAACCTAAACCTAACCTAAACCTAACCTAAACCTAACCTAAACCTAACCTAAACCTAACCTAAACCTAACCTAAACCTAACCTAAACCTAACCTAAAGCTAACCTAAACTTAACCTAAACCTAACCTAAACCTAACCTATACCTAACCTAAACTTAACCTTAACCTAACCTAAACCTAACCTAAACCTAACCTAAACCTAACCTAAATCTAACCTCAACTTAACTTAAACCTAACCTAAACCTAACCTAAACCTAACCTAAACCTAACCTTAACCTAACCTTAACCTAACCTAAACCTAACCTAAACCTAACCTAAACCTAACCTAAACCTATCCTAAACCTAACCTAAACCTAACCTAAACCTAACCTAAACCTAACCTAAACCTAACCTAAACCTAACCTAAACCTAACCTAAACCTAACCTAAACCTAACCTAAACCTAACCTAAACCTAACCTAAACCTAACCTAAACCTAACCTAAACCTAACCTAAACCTAACCTAAACCTAACCTAAACCTAACCTAAACCTAACCTAAACTTAACCTTAACCTAACCTAAACCTAACCTAAACCTAACCTAAACCTAACCTAAATCTAACCTCAACTTAACTTAAACCTAACCTAAACCTAACCTAAACCTAACCTAAACCTAACCTTAACCTAACCTTAACCTAACCTAAACCTAACCTAAACCTAACCTAAACCTAACCTAAACCTAACCTAAACCTAACCTAAACCTAACCTAAACCTAACCTAAACCTTACCTAAACCTAACATAAACCTAACCTAAACCTAACCTAAACCTAATCTAAACCTAACATAATAGAAAATCGTCAAAATTTAGTATAAATATATGACATTTAGGCGAATATACATGGTGGCTGAGACCAAGTGTTACCAAATGCAAACGCTGTAATTTTTTTAATTTTGATTATTTTTTATTGAAATTTCGTGGAAAATGTTGAAAACATATTACATTTTATGAAAAACTTGTTACTGCTCGATATGACCTCCTTTGGCTCTGAATATTTGATTCAGTCTTCCATAGAAAGCATTGCATGCTGACCGAACGTGGGCTTGCGGAATTTTATTTCATTCTCAAACAAAAGCTGACATCAATGCATCAACACTTTCGTATTTTTTAGTGAACACCATACTCTCCAAAATGGACCATATGGGAAAATCCATGGGATTCAAGTCTGGTGAATATGGTGGCCATTCTTTCGACGAAATCAGCCGCGGAACGTAATGTTGTAAAAATTGCTGTGTCGCTCGAGCTTTGTGTAACGGTGCCGAGTCTTGTTGTAATGTCCATCGGTTCGTACCAAGGTGTTTACGTGCTCAAGGTAGCAAAGCATCGTTTAGGATCTTTTGGCGGTACAACTCTTGGTTTACCTTGACTCCATGTTCAATGAAAACCAAAGGAGTGCGTCCATCTGCAGTAACTGCAGCCCAAACCATAACATAAGCTGGTGATTGCTTGGGTATGGCAACTCTTGTGTCCAAATTATCGTTGGACTTGTGCTCTAACCAAACACGATCATTTTGTTTATTCACAAACTGTTGAATGGTGAAAACTTTCTCATCAGAAAAGACAATTTTTGGAATCTCATCACGTTCGGCCAAGGCCTTCAATTCTCCTGTTCTTTCAAGCCTAACTTTTTTTTGTGCCTCCGTAAGATCTTGAACTTTTTGTATCTTGTAGGGCTTTAAGTGTAGTTCATTTTTCAATATGGTTTGAATGCTGTATCATGATACCTGTAGACGTGCGGCTAATTGATTGGCACTTTGACGAGGATTTCGTTGGATTCGTTTCTTCACCTTTCGTATCATTTCTTTTGATGTTGCTGTCTTTTTAGGACCGCCTCTGTTGCGTTTAGTGATGCTACCAGTTTCGTTGTATCGAGTTATGGTTCGATACACAAACATTTTATTCACATTCAAATGCTGGAGCTGACGAACTATTGCTGTTTGTGAATTCCCACCCAAATACAGTGCAATTACACTATTACGTTTGAATTCCATTACGATTTTTTTATTAAGATATTAATTTAGAACAATTATTTGTTGACCACATGTAAACAACTAACCAAACTTCAATCTGTCAAAAAATTGACGCGCGAAAATTACAACTACACAAATGACAGCAGAGTGAAGTCAGTAACATTTGGTCTCAGCCACCCTGTACATAAAAAAATATTTTTTTTATTTTAAACCGATACCAGTAGCGACATCATGCACGCCAATGGGCTAACTTTTATCATGCATAAACCTAACCAAAACCTTCCCTTAACTTAACTTAAATAAACTTTAACATAAACTTTGACCTAACCTAAGGGAACGTCTCGAATCAACCAACATGTGGAACCTTAAAGGTCGGCTAAAAGGTCAGCAACTCTTATTAGTTTACTAAAAGAAAATTTTCTAATCAAAAATTCATCAAATATATGCCCTGAGTTTTGACAATAAAGCAGTTGAGTCGCCACTGTATTCTTAATTCGTAAACATTAAGTTTGGTTGCGGATAAAAGTTTTCCATTTAACATGATGGTTACATAACCAAGCCAGAACCATATAATTTGGTAGTAGAGTTTATTGTATTTTTTTACAGCTTTCATTAATTTAGCAAGAAAGTGAACTCCTAATAACCCCAACCTAGGAAGACTAAGTTACTTTAAAGCAAACTACTGCAGAATAGGTCCGTTTGCTCGCATCTGAAAATCCATGTTATTCCTCCTCATTATATGATTTTTGTCTTTGTATTTTCAAGTTTTCCAATTCTTTGAATTCTCATTGAGTTCCTTTAGTTGGTGCCACACTTTAACGATTTCGACTGGTAAGTCGTTGCCGTAATCTAATTTTCGCAGCCCAAGTATTTGAAACCACCTTTTAGCGATTCACTTTGATGGCGAGACCCACTCTAATGAGTAAAATATTTTCGAAACATTCGATATCAGAGATATTTTAGTTGCGGTTTCCGTGAGAGACAGTTTTACCGCAAAGAAGAATATTTCCTGAGCTGAGTTCCATTTTAACTCTAGAAGGTTTGAATATGTTTCGGCTTCTTGAATATCTAGAATATTTCCACTTACTTCCAACTTGTCTGATTATTCCGGTAAATTTGATTTCTATTGCCTCAATTTGAACTTTGATTTACCAATAATATATTTCAGTTTTTTAGGTTTGTAGCCTTTTCAACTGAGTATGCGCCTGGAAGGAGATCAGAAACGTAAAAAATATGTTTTAATCACCTGAGTTACGTCTGGAAGCTCTTGGTGTATATCAAAAGCTGTTTGCTGGAGAGCTCTGATAGCTAAAAACGCCGAACATGCTAAGCCAAAGGTGACTGTTCTGAGCATGAAATATTTCAAAATTTCTGTGTCGTATTCGCACCACACAACTCTTTGATCTTCAGCAACATCACCTGCAGGTACATTTTTTCGTTGTCAGAAGCTGAAGCATATTTATGGTACCTAAATATCAGCAAAGATAACTAGAGTGATCCATCAAAAATTACACGAATCTTTGTTGTCTGCGGCTCGTTTCCTTTACTACACAGTGATGTGGTAGATAAAAACAAGTGTTAGGTTTTATATCCTCTAAATTTTCCTCTGAATTTTCCTCATGTGTCCAAATTCTAGGTATTCTTGCATTATTTTGACATATTCGACCTTTAGTTTCGTTTTTATTAAATGCCAATTTTTAATTTTTGCTCTAGAAAATTATTACTCACAACGCTTGTTTCGACTTCAGCCTGTAAATTACCCTACAAATATCCTGCTAGATCCATCCAAACATAGTGTTTTAGTGTTTTTCAGCACTTGCTGAAAATGTACACTGTATCTGATGTTAAGTACACCGTATCTGCTGTTATTGAAATATTTTCATTTTTCCTCGAAAGTTGCAAACGTTGCATACATCGTCCTGAAATGAAAGAAGCTTGTGCCCTAGATTTCAGTAATACTCTGCAATTTTAGTTTATTTTCACGTTTGCCCTGAATTTTCACTCACTACTAGCGGAAAGTAATGCCTGGAAATTGCTTTCCATTGATGTATTTGAGCTAAATTTGTCATTAGTCGCGTTTGTACTTATTTGGTGGTTTTGCTTTATGAGATAGATGTGTCAGTCTTATTGTTTGGATTTTCTGTCGCATCTTAATGTGGTGAGATGTTTGGCTTACCTCATTTAGGGCTGTCCTCGCTGTTTGAGTTTTATGAGTTGGACTTGGTTTTACTTTGCAATCGCCTAGAACAGTACCTCGCCTTTTAGAAAATTTATTTAATTTAGTTTTGGAAAATCTAATTCACAAATTTCGAGAGCTCATGTTTGTTTAGATACAGCACCTAGTTTGTTTACTAAAATTGAAATTAGCCATGGATCCCTGGTCTCAGCTTGTTTTCCAACCATCTTAAGTCCTCTTAACACTTAAATTAGTACAGCAGACATTTGGTATTTTGCTTTCGCTAATGTCTGGTATATATTGGGTTGATCATTTCAATAAATTGGTTATAACATACCGTTTACTGTCGCATCGCTCTGTGATTATACCCCATTTGTTATGGTCATGTGTCTTATTAAAGCAGAAGTGTCACCGACTAATTGACGCTTGGAAAAGATCTATAAGCGATGGAAATTCAGAATAAACCACTGAAAAAATTGGAAAATTCATTCTGTGTAGGCAAATTTCATCATCGCCAGGCCGTTTAGTGAGCTCATTTAATTCGCTTTCTAAGTTAAGCAGCTTAGTTTTTAAGGAAAAAAAGATTACACTCTAGTAAAAGTCTAGTAAGTAATAAGATTATATCCTTCTCATCTCCGAAAAAAGTTGCCTGAAAAATGAAAACTCAATAACAAATTCGCTCGAACTATTGGTATTTCTAATTTTACTTTTCGGCAGCAGCTGGTAAAGTTGCCATCTGATTTGGACACTCGATAGAAAAATTTGATAATGCTCAGAACTAGAAAACAAACTTTCAATGAAACGCAACTTAATATTCATTCAATTAAGTTTCGTTTAAATGGAATGTCCTGACAAATGATGTCACTTGGAAATTTTAGATTGGTCTGGCTTCTAGAAATATGCTCAAGTTGAGCCATAGTTTGTGCTTTGATGAGCTCACTAACTCTGTATTTTCTCTCTCTGCTCTTCATTTTTCTGCTGCAGGATTTATGTCTGTCATGATAGTATGCATGACAATTACTACAAAAAAATTTCCTGTATCAGCCTAAATGTAGTTTACAAATTATACATACTCAATTTTGAATTTCGAAAAATTCCCTTAACAAGCATTGACACTCATTTAAAACATTTATTAAAGATAAAAAATAAAAAACCAAAAACGCATATGTATACACCCGAATGAAGCACGAGTATCATAAAGGGTCATAAAATCACTTCTGCCGTTCATCATTAGCTTATCACGTAGATAAGATCATGCTGATCTACTAAAATGCTTTGTGCGGATGGATGTGGTGATCAAAACTGAAACTCTTCAATAGTTGATATGTATATTTATTTCCTTTTAGAACAGTCAATAAGTTAGAACATTTCGGAGTGTAAAATTAGAAAAATTTACTAAAAATCCTATTTATCGTGTCAAAACTCACCTATACTCCAAATCTAATTTGGATTTTAAATGAAATCCGTTCATAAAATTTTAAATTCATATTCTATCAACTAATCCAAAACTTTGCAAAATGTTAAGAAAAATATTATTAGAATCAGCTTTTTACTGTTAGTGAAAAAAATCAAAAAGTGTGAAGATGAGTTTTGGAATAAAGCTCCTCAATTAATCCCAGCTCATGATTTCGGGTCATTATAGGCGAGGAGACATTGTAACTAATTTTATGACTCACCCTGCATGAAAATAATTTAAAATTCTAAACAATCAAAATCGTAAAAAATAAGTAGAGTTCACACTCTATATACAATAATAACATATAATATATTTGAATTTAAATTTTTAGTTATTAATTCAAAATAAATAAAAATCAAAATCAAAAAACTAAAATAAATTTGGTTTATGTTTTCACGAATTTTGGTAATTTATACAAAACAAATTACTTTGATAATAAATAAAATTTAATGTTCAAGACACCACACATTTTCAGTGTTATGATTTGATTTGATTCCCGCCCCTTTTTGGTACCAATTTTGATTTGGCACCTGCGCGCGTTTCTTTGGCCGTACGTACGCATTTACACCATAAATGATGACGTTTCAATTTTTTTCGTTTTTTTATGTGTTGGGTAACAAAGTAGCCGCTAAATTTGTCACAGTTCAACAAATTCAATAGATTTTGGTGTACCTTTTATGTCAATCAAAACCGGCACGTTATATTCCATTTTCGAAAACTTTAACTTGATCCATCTAATATACATTTTTTTATCTCAATTCAATGAACCATAACCAACTTATCTTGTTAAAATTTTTATTATTATTTTTTTTTGTATTTATTTCGCGTTTTTTTTTTTTTTTATTTTAAATTTGAATGAAAACTAAAATTCAATTCATGATCGAAAAAATTTTTATAATTTATAAATTTTTATTTTTTTTTATTATATATTTTTGATCGGAAATTTAAAAATTTGTCTCGGATCACCCAAAAAAATATGTACATACACAAAGTATTAAAAAATTATTTAAATGCGACAGAATAAGTTTAATTTAGTTTTATGTGGATAAAAGAAATTACAAAAAAAATAGCTACGTCTTATAACAACGAACCGACAAAAAAAAAAAAAAAAAAAAAACGATCGTTCATCATTTAAGATTTTAAATTAGTTTAGCGGTTCATTGACAGTGTGCGATTGGCTATAAAAATAATTTTTCGCCAAATGCATACATGTATCGATAATATGTTGTAAAATAAAAGATTTAATTTTAATTCGCTTCTGAATTACGTAACATGCATATAATTCATATATTGCAAAATATACTCACCTACCTACCGCATACACTATATATTTACCTAAAAATCGATTTCACATTAAATCTCAATCGATACTAATTTTTTAAGAAAAATCATTTCCGTATATAAAAAACTACAAAGCAGTAGCAAAAAAAAATTAATCTTAAATCGAATTTCTTTTCCATCGATTACCATATTACCACCATCATCATCATCATCATCATTACCGTATGTAGTGTAGTAACTTTTTCCACTCAATGTGTACTAAAACTAAACGAAATCATTCATAAAACACTTTACATAGTTTTTAATTTGTATTTTTTATGAATGAATAGATTAGATTATTCATGAATGAAATTAAACAAAAAAAAAATCTTAAGTGTAAATAAATTTTATATAATCATTAAAACCAAAAATCTAATTAATTTCTCATTTATCAATGAATTTAATTTTCAATATCCGGAATATCTTATGTATTATGTGTTATGGTTGTTCTACTATGTAAATGATACATGTGATACATTACACAACACAATTTGTTCATACACAGATTTAATTTAATCGTTTGATCAAATTTCATCTTAAGTAAAAGATGATCTGTATCTCCTCCTTTATACATATACTCCGATTCGATTTCAATTCGATTACAATGATTTTAAATTTTTCATTCACAAAAATAGAGAAATACAATTACATTTAAATAGTTGGTTTCAGGTGAATGAATTTTAAGGTATAATAATTTGAAATCATCTTGAAATGATTTTGATAATTTTGGATTCGATTTAATAAAATTTACGTGTAGCTTGCGCTCTATAAATAAAATTTGAATAAATGTCCGTTGCTAATTGGCGTAATTTGCTAAAACGATTTTGGTTGATTGTTAAAACGATTGGACTAATGATCGAATTATGATTGGTGTGAGATACGTGATTGTGTTCAGGGGTGGAATTATTTATTCGCGTGACACAGGAACGTTGAGCGATTTTAAAAAATTATTTTGAATGCCAATAGAAAGAATCTGAAATTCCGGCATTCGAACTTCGTATTTTTATAAATTTAAAATGGTTTGCTGGAATTACCATGAAAACTAGAAAATAGCGGAAGATGCCAAATGTGTTCACGACCAAAAATATGAGGCAGTATCCAGAATTCGTATATATTTTTAATATAATAATATAATAATATAATAATATAATAATATAATAATATAATAATATAATAATATAATAATATAATAATATAATAATATAATAATATAATAATATAATAATATAATAATATAATAATATAATAATATAATAATATAATAATATAATAATATAATAATATAATAATATAATAATATAATAATATAATAATATAATAATATAATAATATAATAATATAATAATATAATAATATAATAATATAATAATATAATAATATAATAATATAATAATATAATAATATAATAATATAATAATATAATAATATAATAATATAATAATATAATAATATAATAATATAATAATATAATAATATAATAATATAATAATATAATAATATAATAATATAATAATATAATAATATAATAATATAATAATATAATAATATAATAATATAATAATATAATAATATAATAATATAATAATATAATAATATAATAATATAATAATATAATAATATAATAATATAATAATATAATAATATAATAATATAATAATATAATAATATAATAATATAATAATATAATAATATAATAATATAATAATATAATAATATAATAATATAATAATATAATAATATAATAATATAATAATATAATAATATAATAATATAATAATATAATAATATAATAATATAATAATATAATAATATAATAATATAATAATATAATAATATAATAATATAATAATATAATAATATAATAATATAATAATATAATAATATAATAATATAATAATATAATAATATAATAATATAATAATATAATAATATAATAATATAATAATATAATAATATAATAATATAATAATATAATAATATAATAATATAATAATATAATAATATAATAATATAATAATATAATAATATAATAATATAATAATATAATAATATAATAATATAATAATATAATAATATAATAATATAATAATATAATAATATAATAATATAATAATATAATAATATAATAATATAATAATATAATAATATAATAATATAATAATATAATAATATAATAATATAATAATATAATAATATAATAATATAATAATATAATAATATAATAATATAATAATATAATAATATAATAATATAATAATATAATAATATAATAATATAATAATATAATAATATAATAATATAATAATATAATAATATAATAATATAATAATATAATAATATAATAATATAATAATATAATAATATAATAATATAATAATATAATAATATAATAATATAATAATATAATAATATAATAATATAATAATATAATAATATAATAATATAATAATATAATAATATAATAATATAATAATATAATAATATAATAATATAATAATATAATAATATAATAATATAATAATATAATAATATAATAATATAATAATATAATAATATAATAATATAATAATATAATAATATAATAATATAATAATATAATAATATAATAATATAATAATATAATAATATAATAATATAATAATATAATAATATAATAATATAATAATATAATAATATAATAATATAATAATATAATAATATAATAATATAATAATATAATAATATAATAATATAATAATATAATAATATAATAATATAATAATATAATAATATAATAATATAATAATATAATAATATAATAATATAATAATATAATAATATAATAATATAATAATATAATAATATAATAATATAATAATATAATAATATAATAATATAATAATATAATAATATAATAATATAATAATATAATAATATAATAATATAATAATATAATAATATAATAATATAATAATATAATAATATAATAATATAATAATATAATAATATAATAATATAATAATATAATAATATAATAATATAATAATATAATAATATAATAATATAATAATATAATAATATAATAATATAATAATATAATAATATAATAATATAATAATATAATAATATAATAATATAATAATATAATAATATAATAATATAATAATATAATAATATAATAATATAATAATATAATAATATAATAATATAATAATATAATAATATAATAATATAATAATATAATAATATAATAATATAATAATATAATAATATAATAATATAATAATATAATAATATAATAATATAATAATATAATAATATAATAATATAATAATATAATAATATAATAATATAATAATATAATAATATAATAATATAATAATATAATAATATAATAATATAATAATATAATAATATAATAATATAATAATATAATAATATAATAATATAATAATATAATAATATAATAATATAATAATATAATAATATAATAATATAATAATATAATAATATAATAATATAATAATATAATAATATAATAATATAATAATATAATAATATAATAATATAATAATATAATAATATAATAATATAATAATATAATAATATAATAATATAATAATATAATAATATAATAATATAATAATATAATAATATAATAATATAATAATATAATAATATAATAATATAATAATATAATAATATAATAATATAATAATATAATAATATAATAATATAATAATATAATAATATAATAATATAATAATATAATAATATAATAATATAATAATATAATAATATAATAATATAATAATATAATAATATAATAATATAATAATATAATAATATAATAATATAATAATATAATAATATAATAATATAATAATATAATAATATAATAATATAATAATATAATAATATAATAATATAATAATATAATAATATAATAATATAATAATATAATAATATAATAATATAATAATATAATAATATAATAATATAATAATATAATAATATAATAATATAATAATATAATAATATAATAATATAATAATATAATAATATAATAATATAATAATATAATAATATAATAATATAATAATATAATAATATAATAATATAATAATATAATAATATAATAATATAATAATATAATAATATAATAATATAATAATATAATAATATAATAATATAATAATATAATAATATAATAATATAATAATATAATAATATAATAATATAATAATATAATAATATAATAATATAATAATATAATAATATAATAATATAATAATATAATAATATAATAATATAATAATATAATAATATAATAATATAATAATATAATAATATAATAATATAATAATATAATAATATAATAATATAATAATATAATAATATAATAATATAATAATATAATAATATAATAATATAATAATATAATAATATAATAATATAATAATATAATAATATAATAATATAATAATATAATAATATAATAATATAATAATATAATAATATAATAATATAATAATATAATAATATAATAATATAATAATATAATAATATAATAATATAATAATATAATAATATAATAATATAATAATATAATAATATAATAATATAATAATATAATAATATAATAATATAATAATATAATAATATAATAATATAATAATATAATAATATAATAATATAATAATATAATAATATAATAATATAATAATATAATTATATAATAATATATTTGCTGGCTACTGGTTACTGGCTGCTGATTGGTGGCATAACATGAGCCGGCAATAATCCATCCGAACACTGTATTTTGGCTATAAGTCCGCCGGTATTTCAACCCGCTTTCAGTAAACCGAAGAACTAATGCTGATCAATAGCACATCGATTCTTTTGAGAATGTTCTAGACCTAGTTCTAGTTCGTAAAGTACTGGTTTCCTGATCAATGAAGTTGGTTGAAATGATGTAATTTTCGGAATTAATTGGCGTACCAAATTAATTTGTTCGATGTTGGGTGTTTTGAAAATGGTTACGTTACCATTGGTTGTTCTCGCTGTTGGCATTTCATTGTGATAAATTTAGTCGTTGTACAAGATTTTCAGGCACTAATGACACTTGAGATCCTAAATCAAACAGACCCCGACTAAACTACCATTCACATTGGAAGTAGAGTTTGACTGATGATGAATTCTCTATGTGTAATTGATGTTTGTTTACCTTGGGGTTATACAACAGTTGAACTAAACAACCTCCCGGTCATGAAGAACTCCAGTTAAATTGTTCGATAAGTTGGCAGCATAAAAGATTTGACCTCAGGTTGTTTTAGGATGGTGTCGACCGTCTTGATGTTAACGACCTGGAATTTATCAAAACTAAAATAGAATTATGGTTGATGATATCAAATAATTCTTGAAGTTCTTTATTGGCTCCAATGAATACAGCGCCATTGCTGCTATGCATGTTACGTCATAACCCTCTTTAGTTAATGGATCATCTGAAATCTGATAAAAAGGGTGGTTGAAGTATCATATGTGACGGTCAATAGGCGATATTTGAAAATTTGGCGTAACATTTCTTCAATGTCTCCTGTCATTACGAACTTGTAGAAGCGGAATCACAGTAATATTTGCTGTAGTTTTTGTTGCATGATCAGCCCAACAAGTAGGTTTTGGTTGAGAAATCTGCCTGTAGTGGATTTTGCCGTGGTGTTAAATTTAACACGCAGTTTAGTATAGTGCTACTGTCTAATTTGGTGATGGAATGATGTGGTAGGTAATATGAGTTTTCACATTGAATATTACATCCATGTGATGCATAGTATTAGTTCCATATGATCAAATTTTAAATATTCGTCTATGAATGTCGAGTATTGTTGCTGCACTCCGGTTCGTTGCGAAATCTGCGTTCAACTGCTTGGAGTCTTTTGACGACATGCGATTTGGATTCTCCTAAAGTGGTGGTGTATTTTAAATAAATGGAATTCTGTATTTACCATTGTTGTTTCTGTTAATATTTCATACTCTTGTGGATGGTTTGAATTGTTTTAATTGCTCAATTTCCCAGAATTTTTGAAGTGTTTCCTCCAGTTTCGACATTGAACAATGCTCTTGGCCAGATGATGTGGTATTCCTATTGATATGACCCACTCGAATACAGTCTTCTGTGCTACCAAATTGGACAATGAACTCTTGTAAGGGTTTCGATCACAGCAAATCACGCTTCGAAGCCCGCAGATGAGATAACGAATCGAGAAATACATTTGTACCAAAAATATTTGATCCAATCATCGTTTCAAAATTAATAAATTATCGGAATCTATGAAATATTAATACATTTCCACCAAAAATTATTTCTCAAAAAAATTAGCAAAGGGGTTAGCCTTTACGAATTTACGAAAATCGAGATAAAGTCAATAAAACACATAAAAGTGGCCCGATTGTGATGAAATATACCTTAATCAAAAGCTCTAGTAATCAGGGTAAATACTGCTATAAAATACATTTCCACCAAAAAATTGGTTCTGGCACTATAACGAGAAGTTAAATTTGTATATATGTTCCAGTCAAAAACCCAGCTTACCATATCCATACCATATAAATAAATCACTCGATAAAGTTTGGTCGTATTTCGTTTGTATATGAAATCATTCATGAATAATATTTCTTACTATTATTTCTTCATTGGCCTGATTTCGCATCTACTTCATCAAACTCATTTCGAATTCAAAAAAGTGATGCATATGTCTCATGAGAATTACTTTCTTTTTTTACCGTCTAATGTACATTTTTATTCTGATTTTTTTTTTTTTTTTTGAGTTAAATGGAAATCTTGAAAAATTTTATAGAAGCAGGAAAAAACACTCTATTGTGGTTAAGGTCGCGCGTGTCATTTATATTTCATATCAAAAAAAGGAATGCTATACTTTTTAGTGTGACAACTTTTGTCAAATATCCCTAAAAATTAATCTTTTCTGCTTTTTGGAGAAATGGACCAAAAATAATGTCGGATAATAAAGATTGATTGTAAAAAATTGATTTCGTTGTCGTGTATATGGAAATTGAAATTATTTATTCATGTGCGCTCGAATTTTGATAAATTACGAGGAAAAGGGTTTCCCTACATATAAATATTGATATATATATATATATATATATATATATATATATATATATATATATATATATATATATATATATATATATATATACATATATTGTGTACTGTATTGGATTTGTTATCTAAAATTCCAACTAAAAAGCGCCGAAATGTATGCTTTCTGCCCTTGTAGGAAGTCAAAAAGGCCAATTTTTGATAAAGTTCGTGAATTTCATATGAATCCTGAAATACCTGTTATAATTATGATATAGTTAAAGTTGTATTAATTAAAGGATAGTAAATTTCTAGATTTAGGCTTTTTTTGATTATTTACAGTTTTGCTACACATTAAATAAAAATATGCATTTCTAGGTAAAATTTTACTATTTTTATTACCGTGATGAATTTATGAATTTGATCAAGGTAACATCATTTTGTATAAATAATAGGTAACAGGTAAATAATAAATAAGAATTTGTAATCGTCTCCGCGTTTAAATGATTAAAATTTAAATCGATTAAATGTAATTCAATTTTTCGAAAATATCCCGATATTTATAAATGTAACATATTCTAGATTACAATCGATCACATTTAAAATTAATTTAATTTTATTATAAACAATTCATGAATAAATAATATTTTGAATAAATTTAATAAAAAAATTCAAATGGGCCCATGTGCTGTACGAGACGAGTATTTTATTGATTATCAATTATCGATAATATACATTTAGGCATATGTCATCTATACATTTATAATATGGTTATATAAACAGATGGGGTTTGAATTAAAAATGTCTTGTGATATATGGCATGTCAATGGAATGTCTAATATGCACAAACATCAAGAGTTAGCAAAGTTATTGTTGCATGATCTCATGTGATAATATAGTTTGCTGTATCCATAACCATAATTATTGTTTTATCCAATTATCACTCAATTTTAAATGAGCACACGATATATATATATATATATATATATATATATATATATATATATATATATAAATATATATATATATATATATATATATATATATATATATATATATATATATATAAATATACTCCTTTTTGGCTGACTACACATATGTGTAGGTTAGATATGATTTTAATAAAACATAAAGGTAAGTGGAAGACATTAAAATATGTGCTAACAACTTAGTATATTTCCATTAGATCCAAGAATTTTGGCATTAGTTTGAATCCAGATCCTAAACTGAATACGCTTAATAGCAACAATATCTCCAATGATGTATTTTAGCGCTTTCTAGTTTCATCCTTGATTATACACTCGCTGGGTTTCTTCTTAGGACTTTATATTTTCTCTGCTAGCATTCTTTTCTATCATCAAATCGTATCTTTGCTCCAAACAATACTTCAAACGACTTCGCATCGATACTTCTTTATCAAGTTGAATTTATGTGTGCTATAGTAATCTGATATATATTTATACCATAGTCCTGTTGAATCTATTGCCAATTTGGTTAAAGCTGGTAATTATAAGCCGATTTATTATTTTAATTTGACCGTTTCTACTGAGTACTCCGAATGTTGTATGTATCAAATCAATATGATTTTAAGTACAATAGTCAAAAAATTCATTTGACCTTAATGCTGGCTCTCCATCTGTTATAATTAATTATTATCGCACTTCTGCTGAAGGGTTTTAAATGCGCGCTTAATCATTTTTTATGTTTCAAAATGTCCATTATCATGTATGTTTTAAATGAGTTCGACAGTATGTTTTTCGGAACACATAACAATTTTATAGCGTCGTTATTGTTTCTTTATCATTTGCGTATTATTTCGTTTTGTATTAGAAAAATAACTCGATTACGGCTCAGTGCATCTACCTGCTTCATATTCATACCAGCTTTATGGTGTAATCTCATTAACGTAGCACAGTCCATCACAATTTGGAATTTGAGACCAAGCAAATAAACCCTTAACTTTTGTAACAACGCTATATGATTGCTAATACCTCTAAATTCATACGAACAGTGCCTGAATGTGAATTTTTTGTATATTTAATTTATTGTAACCAGATTGTTCCATTTCCGATTTTTGACACGTCTATGTGGAGTTCGGTATAATCTTCCGGTCTATATAAATACATAGCAGTGGTTTCGTAGATAAAAACTTTTTTTAGTTGCTCAAACGAATTGTAAAAACCAGAACTGAAAATATACATTCTTCCAAAGTAAATTGAATAACGGCTTAGCCACAACCAAGTAAGTTGCAAGAAGTCTTCTAAAGTATCCTGTTAATTAGAGAAAATTTTGTGTTTTTTGTTTCATCGTCGTTGGTTCCGAAACTTTTGTACAACTTTGCTTTTGGATTTTAATGGTTTTATAAAATTTTCTACGAACTCGACCCAAAATACTCTATTTTTCGACACAGGAACCGAAATTTTGGCCAGTTGAACTGTAAACCGTTTTCTCGATTTCCTCAATTTTAAAACACGAAATGAATATATGTGTGGGTAATAATTCAACTGTTTCTTGATTTGGATCAAGAACAATTTTTTCCCCTTTAAGGAAATATTTTTGGTTACACAATGTGTATGTTAATAGCTTTTATAGGAACGATACTAATGAAGTCATCTTCGATAACTGCATCGATCAGTAATGCTGCTACTTATTCTGCGATCAACAAACTATCTTGAATAAATTTGGGATTTTATGGGAACTTATTATATCCAAAACATTTGGCTCCTTTTCTTCTATTTGGACATCTGTTTGACCAATCACCACAATTGACATTATATACAACTTAAGTTTCCGCGTAAACCCATCAATTGTTGTAGCCCCGTTCAAAAACAATTTATTTGGTCGAGTATCTTTAATGTCTTTGATCGTTTTAGCTGTATATTTCGTTAAACTAAACCAGATAAAGCCTACTTTGCGTATACGACTGTTTGCCTGGGAGTTCAGTTCATTTCATCTACCGTGTGTTCAATTTCCACTATCCAAGATCGATTTATCCTTATGACAAATTATCATCTACAGTCTCATTGTGTGCAGTATTTTTTTCAACAGTTAAACCATATGAGTTTGATTACCATCATTTGCATTTGGTATTTCACTACCATTCATTTCTATTTTCTTTAGGTCATTTAACTCGCGTCACTTTTCTTTCAGATCTTGTAACACTTCACCGTTTAGTTCGAATCCACGTGATTGATGAGAACCGTTTAAGATGTTTGCTAAACTCGATCGTCTTAATCTCCGAAAAATAATCCTTCATTGAATATTTCATTACTACCTCCACTTCTAGATTTATTTTTGCCTTTAGGAGGTTTAGGCGTTGGCTTAAACACACCGCGGTCGTGAGTTCAACGATCACCAATTGTAAAAAACGGTCTGAAACTCCTATAGTAAAAGACCTCAGTTACAAGGCTCCTAATGCTTTCTAATGAAGAATAACTTCATATACTCTGCAATATGTTTCATTGGGGCACTCAAGGGCAATGTCTGCATGTTCTTTACAGCGTAGTCAGTATTTTTCTTCACTGCTGTTACCTCTTTATGATGTCATATGTTTCGATAAAATCTTCTATTACCCAGTCTCCAAGCTTGTACTTGCAATTTTCCGTTTACGGCTAACCGTCTGTTTATTGAATTATCGCTAAAAACTTATTTGAATCCTTGCGCAGTTCGTTCCTCATGCCATGAACAGATCATATATCAATTTCATTTTCAATATGCATATTCCGCGCTACTACAAGACACGTGTGTTTTATAACTTTTAAAAAGAAAACCTATGATTTGTTCATACGTATCATGCAATCCTTGAACAAATCACCTTTGTCTCCATTGTCTCTTTGAACCCTGCACACAGCGTATGAATTTTAAATTTAAAATGCAATGCCTTATAGCTGTAATAGAAAACAGAGTGAAACAGGGCATGACCATCACTATTCTGTGACAAAACCGCTCTCAGTTCAAACTCATAGCATCAGTATTTAATTCTGATTCCGACGTCATAAAAGATAAACGTAAAACTCGATCAGAGGTTGGAGCTATTTTTAAGTTTTCCTTTACTTTGCTCCCATTTAAACGTTAACTACAATAGCGCTAGTCGCCTGGGCACCGAGCAATTAGTATTCTCATTTCGGATTATATTTGTGTTTGTGTACCACTGCCATGTCCTCAGAGGGTAGATGCTCTTCCTCTACTTGTGACTAATTAACTGACGTCTTATCGATTGCTTCAACGACTACAGCTAATACGTGGTTAAACTTCGTAGACTTTCAGTTTTCCACTGGTTTTGAGAACACCTGACCTGACTCCATTAAAAGTCATTCGATTGACCACCGATTAATTTATCACAGCGATCACATTCGTTTTGAAACAAAAGTTGTAGCTTTCACAATCCACTAAGGCATTAACCTCAACACTACCAAAAAAACTTTCTTGACAGAAGAGGATGCATCTTGCTGCATCACAAGTGCCTTTTTTCTAAATTCACTAGTTTAGCACATTTCGGCGCAATATGATCGAACTAAATGTACTTGTAAGTGTAACACCTACAACCTTTATTCCTTTCAGAACACGTGTTTGCTGTGTGCCCCATATTTTAACACCAGTTTTTTAACGAGCTTACCCTACGGGTTTTCAGTTTGAATGCGTGCTTTTGAATGATGTTTTTGAACAAATAAGTATTTTTAGGAACTTGTTGATTGCAACTGCACCAGTAAGTACTGATTTGTTTGACTCATAGTCCATAGGTCTTTCGATACAATATTCTACTACCACTGCCTCTTCCATATCGAAAGATTTACTCAAGTCCATCATAATTATCGAAGTTCATAAAACTCTCGCCTGGTTTCCTTTTAAGCTCCACTATCTGTCTATGAAGAGCTGCAGATGTTGCGGTTTTATTTGACGTAGTTGATGAAGTATGCGAGATGTACCCGATTTGAACAAATGCTCTTGTCTACTTATTTCCATTTTGTGTTTCATCAAATCTAGCTCCCCTGCATCATTCATCATCCCAACACTGTTTATACCAGGATTTAGCTGGGATATTTCACTGATGAAACATGCGAAATTTCATTCATACTCCGCTGTAACTGGGAGTCATTGTCACCTCTAGAATTGACCACAACGTACATTTCATTCACTTCTGGTTTCTACGGCTGACATCAAGTCATATATATAAATAATAGTTAAACCCAATCATAATTGTTGGAAACGACCTTGAACAACCATAAACAAAAAATTTCAAAACAAGTGCCTTGCAAGAAATATGACTCTAATTCATATATTTTAAGGCTGGATCCAGTTTCAAAAACTATCGCCAGCACTGTATTGTTGCATGACATTACCACGTTTAATCATCAGCCCGAGGACTTGGTTAGCCAATTAAATTTGTGGGAGGTTGGTATATACCATTTTACCAACAAACAATGGAAGGTAGTATAGTTTACTTTAATATCAAAACAAAGTATTCGGATCGAAGCTTCTAAAAAAAATGTAGCATCGCATCAAACCTCATTTAAATTATTGAGAAGTTGACTATGTAACTTACTAAAACCATACCATTGATCGAATTCGGGCCATCGGCAACATGCACAGACAAATTAAAACAACTGCCGGTCACGTGAGATACCATTATGTAGAGGGAGTTAGTTTGGTATATTGTGTTTTCCATAATGTGAGTGTATTTAAGATAAATTGAAGGTGAAAATTTGAATATTAATGATTGACCAATTCGAGTATAATTAAAAAAAAAAATTTGAATTTTTACTTTTAAATTTACATAATTTAATTTATTTATCGATATGGTATGTACATGAAATTGTTTTAATTCAAGTTTTTTATTGGTTGAAATTTGTATTGTTTTATTTATTGTTGGTTAAGTGAAAGATCATTAATTTTATTTATTATTGAGTACAATTTGTTGGTTTGGTTATTTTATTTTTTGTTTTGTTTTTTTGTAATTTTAGTTTCGTTGAACAATTGAAGTAGTTTTTTTTAGTCTATTACTATTTTTATTATTATAATTTTTTAATTAAATGGTTTTTAATTATTTGATATGAATTGCAAAATAGGGTATACGTATACACACTCAAACATACCGTTGATCGACGTTGAATTTTATGTTATTTGTACTTCAATCTTGATTTTGATTCAGCTGTCCTATTATACTTATATACAAACCGTGTCGTTTATTAGGTATAACATTTATTATATATATATATATATATATATATATATATATATATATATATATATATATATATATATATATATATATATATATATATACCCAAGTAACAATTTGAAACCACAGTTTCTAAAAAACCTTTTGGTTACTAAAAAACGATTTCAAAATGATCTAGTAAATGGTTTTAAAAACTGAAACTTTAATTGTTTTGGTTTTATTAAAACGTTACTAAAACTAAACAGTTCCGTTTCAATTAATGGTTTTGTTTCAGTAATATTGAAACGATTTTAAGGATGTTTCTAGAAATGTTTTAAAATAAGGATTTTGAATCGTATTTAAAACTTATTAAAACCGTTTATAAATCGAACAAACTGCAAAAATTATGGATTATGATGTTTACAGTTTATCCTATTTTAAAACGTGTTTAATAAGTTGTAAAAATATTTTAAAACCTCTTTCTGAAACGATCTTATTATAAAATAATACATGTAGTATTTTCATTAATTTAACAAGATTCAACGAGGCAGGTTGTGATTTAAGCTGTGGTTCTAGAAAAATTAATTTAAATAATGTAAAAAAATATTAAAATAGTTAGTGATTGTGTAGTGTGATAGTATGGTGATTTACCGGTGTTTGGATTTCAGTGAATTATATTTTTAATGTATTTTTGTGAATTGGTTTTTAAGCACTTGAAATCCTTTGCATTGTGTAAAATTGAATATCTAAATTATGTTAATAACATATAAATAAATATTTTGCATAAAAAACCTTCTTATTAATACAAAAATTGTTGATATTTATTTATTTTAAACCATGCAATTATCTCGCTATTTTTCTAATAATAGCTAATAATAGCGAGATCGAGTGTCTACTCTCATTGTGCAAAATCATTTTTTCTCGCGTTTAGCTAAAAGTCGCTCAAAAAACGTGACTCGCTGTGTGCAAAATCCCAGTCCTGGTGCATTATTATGTGGAACATTACCCATGTAAGTGTTTATTTAACATTGCGTCAGGTTTTGTTCTGTGATTGTCACCTTTCTTCGTTTTATTGAATACTATCTTCAAACAAAACTGAACAACATTATATATAACAATTTCTCCGAACAGAACCATTTCACTAGTCTACTATTTCCACAAGCTGATAACTTAACATATTTTAATTCTTTTCTAAATTCTTAGTGAAATAATTTATAGAACAGTTGGAAACGTAAAGTGTTACAAATTTAATATTTTATTTTGGTGAACGAACGCCCTTAATTATTACTTCTAATCGACAGAAATAACCAATATTTTAAGATGACTAAACGCAGAATAGTTTTAAATATCCTGAACAATCCATGGCATAGTCAACTTTGGATCAAACTACTAATAACATCCAAAACATTTAAATTTCAAATGTTACAAGAATAGTATTTCCAAGATCGTCATCGAATAGGATTTTTGATGTTTTAGAAGTACTTTCATATATTTCTAGGTTACTAACGTGACCTCAATTCGTTTCACAGAAA
Source organism: Tipula confusa (assembly GCA_963556175.1). Classification (NCBI taxonomy): domain Eukaryota; kingdom Metazoa; phylum Arthropoda; class Insecta; order Diptera; family Tipulidae; genus Tipula; species Tipula confusa. Next base: position 12,334,833 of record OY744475.1, read on the forward strand.
TATGTTTCTATGAAACGAATTGACGCAGGCATTGGTTCGATTCCAAAATATTAGAGGTTCCTACAATAACGTTTTAACGTTTTTGGAACGTTTCATTAAATTTAATTTTGAATAAAAACCTGCACATTAACGTTATTAAAACGTTTATTAGGAACGATTATCAATTTTGAAGTAAAATAAAATCGTTTCAAAAACGTTTTAAAACATATATAAAAATCCTAAATGGTTTTTTTGAACCTGGACAAAACGGGTTACCAAGATGTTTCTCCAACGTTCCAGATACGTTACTGAGCTTAATTTTGGAAACGTTTCGTTTTGAAACCAAAGGTTCAAAACCGTTTCTAAACGGTTATATATATATATATTAGAAATATATATATATATATATATTTCTAATATATATATATATATATATATATATATATATATATATATATATATATATATATATATATATATATATATATATATATATATATATATATATATATATATATATATATATATATATATATATATATATATATATATATATATATATATATATATATATATATATATATATATATATATATATATATATATATATATTAGAAATATATATATATATATATATATATATATATATATATATATATATATATATATTTCTAATATAAATTTTGAATTTATATGTTTCAAAGAAAACATCTTTAAATGGTTCGAAATGTATCTTCATAATAGCCATCAAGTTGTTAAAGCGAATGAAACAATTAGTGTTTCAGTTGTTTCAGCTTGTCGTTTACCCACAAGATTTGTTTTTGAACCTATATTGGTCTTTACAATAGTGGAAACCTTTTAATTTCTTTTCTGTACCATACATTCAGACTTGCAATCGTACTTCATTTTTGTCTCAGTGCTTTTAATAAATGTATGTAAATGAATTTAAGTTCCTGGATCTAACTATTGGTTAACAATTTTAATAGAACTTGCACCTTTTTAGTATCAAAAAAATATTTATATCACCATGCCCACCGTCAGTTCTAACAAAATTTTATTAAGCTCTGGTGGAGTCAATATGCGTTCTGAATTTTTATGGTTATATATAATTTGGAGTGTAATACTTAAAAAATAAATTATTTTTAGTTTAAATTGTAGTTGGTAAAATGATAAAGGTGTTAGCTTTTTAAGTGTAAGATAAGGAGAAAAAGATTTCGTTCACTTTTAAAGACCAAATTTTATCCAATTCAAACAATGAGTTGAGTTAATTTTTGGAATAAATATGAGTGAATGCGAGATTAGATATATACAACTAGGTCAAGTCTGTCACAACTAACAATCCTTCCCAATTTTTAAATTTTATTATACGTAAAAAGAGTATAAAGATGATCCTGTGACTGTAGAGTATACAGATTCCGTGCGCCAAGCTATTCCACGCCAAAACACCTTAAAAATATCATTTTGTCGAACATATTGCAAATACTTTAACAAAACTTTATAAAAAAGCATCTCATAATCATTAGATAACTTAAATCTCGTATATATAAAAATCTCACGCCTGCAAAAATATTACAAAAAATTCAACTTTCATTACGCGCTCACAACAAAAAATTTTCGCGTGCCAAAACTAAATATTTTATGTGATTTTACCGAAAGGAATTTATTAAATAATTTTTAGTTTTTAATTTTTTATAAATTAAATGTGTTATAATGCGATTAATATTTATTATAATTAAAATTGCATATTTTAATTTCATATTCTGGTTATTTACATGTTTGCAATTTTTTTTCCCATGGGTAATGTGTTGCATGTAAAATTTAGATACCAGTTAGATGTGTAAAGAGTTTTTCATTGGGGGTTCTCAAATTATTATTTAAATTGAAACAGCTACTTTATACAATGCTCCCAACATAAATCTAGCCTGAGGAGACTAATTGATCAGTTGTTAATCAGAAATGGATATATATATATATATATATATATATATATATATATATATATATATATATTTAGTTGAGGTTATGTTATAATATATATATTTTTATTTTTATAATGGCTGAACAATGTTACTATAGTTTTATTTAATCCAGATTTCAACATTTTTATAACTCAACATTTTGCCAACATTTAGGGGACCTGAATGCACTTAATGTGTTTTATTTAATGCAATCTATTGTGGAGCCGAGTTCAGAGTGCAACTCTTTTTTGCTTTTAACTTATAAAGTCAAAGTCGCACGTCTAAATTGAATGATCATCTACACCTTGCGCTTCGCTCTGGTCATTCTGTGCTGTTGTGTTAATCGTTACTCATGTGCATAAATTGCTCAGCTTGTTGGAATATAATACGTTATAAAATAATCAAGAATTGTTGTTTTCGACATGTTTCTGATGTTTCTGATATTTCTGGTTTCTGAAAAAGTGAGCGAGCAACACATTTGAAAAGCTTTGAGCATTCCAATTATTGCGCAGTAATATAATTCTGTTTCCTTCTGTTTCCTTCTATCCTTAGAATCTAACAGGTTATGTCATTCTTCCCCACTTGAAGGTGTCGAATCTTTCTCATCCGTTTTATTCCTTTCTGGTGCAGTTCTTCTTATATTCTTAACAAGGTAATTTAAATTCTCAACATATCAGCAGAACAACGCTTGCATCTAATCCAAAGTTTTCAAAAATTCGAAGTAATTTAGCATGAATCCTAATCTTGTTGTTGCAATTCAAAATTTGTAGCCTCAACGAATAGGCTTGTCCATAGTTATAAGAATAATGGGCAACAAGTTGTCAGCAACAAGTTTTTTTATTCCTTCGCTTGTACTTTATTTGTCCGATTTTTATTGCAATTCATTACTTAAAATTTTCGGTTGTATAGCTTTAGATATGATTTCGGTATGTCCATGATTAGAACTAAGCCTACGACAAATTATGAGATAATTTTCATAAAGTTAAAATCCAAAATGATTATCGGGGCAGATGGATCGGGAGGGGAGGTTCATGCTGAAGATATGATAAGTGTTAAAAGGATAGTATCACTATTCTTAGAATATGATTAGAGAGAATGATTGGGTATTTCTGGTTGCATGTGCAGTCTTCATCCTTAAAATGTCCACCCACCGATAGCAAACCATCATTATCCAAAAACGGCAACAGCGATAATAGGGTACCTTTCGTAATCGATTGGTTTGTTTTCAGAAGCTGAAACTCATATGGGTAGTGACGTTGCTGCACTAGTTTGCAGAGCTGGTTCTCCGCCCATTTGTACTCTGCAGCCATGATTGCACTTCACACATCGTACGATGTAGTTTAGCTCGCAATAATAATTACTAAATCTTTGGGAATAATGATATTTTGTACGACATCAGTTCGTTTTTTTCTGCATTTTTACATCGCTATTCCCCCTCTGCACCATTAGGCTTTTTGAGTCAGTAGGGTCCATTCCAAAAAAGTGAATTTGTTACTAAATTCCTCGAAGTATATCCCCGATAAGCATGGTTCCATTTCGTAGTTCATCAGGTCTATAGTATTTGTGTTTTAAACACAGCCCGATTTGAGATTTAAACCTTCCATCTCGATAAAAGTTTGGACAGCCAATGCAGAATTATTGTATCGCCGGATTTACTATATCAATTTCAAATTTTGCGGGATCGAAGATGACGTAACTATACGAAGCCATCGAAAACCACAGGAAGTTGTTGGTTTTATTATTTAGTTTGACTATTGGATGTTGTAGCGAGTATCAGCGCTTAGTGATATGATTGAGCTGCTGGTATTCATACATAAATGATTTATTTGCAATCCGTAGATCTATGTGCTGATGTATTTTTGATGAGTTGAAGCGAGTTTCCTAGTCGTTTTGTATCTTTGGCAAAGAGAAGCTTCACGATAAGCTGACTCGAAGAATCTCTACCCTGAGAATAGTAAAAAACAATCTCTCGCAATATTCAGACTAAGAAGTGAATATTTGTCAAGATGGTGGTAGCTCCCAAATTTTTCGAAAGTGCATCGATGTTGAACTTAATTTGTAATATTGTGTGCTGTTTGATTTTTACTTCACCTATTAAAATAATCGATCCAAATGCAGTATTTTGTGCAATGAAACTGTTAGGTCCTGGGACCTGCCTGCATTGTAGAATTTAAAAGAATTAATTTGCTCCTAAAATAAACTCTATATCGCGACATTGATGTTCAAATGGATCAGCGATTTGTATTGAATTTAGATCGATCCAGCTAAATCTTAGTATCCCTTGGCGCTTATTTAATGTGAGAACCTTAAAACTCAAACTCTACAGTATACGATGCCAATACTGTATAAGATAAATTAGGAGGGACGAAATATTAAAACCAATTTTGATTTATGGTAGTCTAATTGCAAACAGATACACAAATACTACATAAAACAGGAATACTTACAACCAAGTTTGGAACATCCATAAGGTAAATAATAGACTAAATGTCGTCTTTTGGAAACAACTTTGGAATTTGTATTTAAACTTTCAATCTACTCTGCAGTCCTCAATTTAAAATACAAAATTAATTACAACAATCTTCACCTCTTTATACCGCATACAAGCCATTAATATTATGGCCTATCATTCAATCACATATTCATTCATAAAAATTATTACTTAATGGATGTTAAACCCCAAAAAAAAAAAAGGTAATTCATACTGTCAAAACATGTGATAAAATCTTTGAAAAAAAAAAAATTTAAATTAAATATCAAATTTCCTGCGTACCGCGATAACCATCTTCAGCCTTTCAAAAATCCATCAACTTATGAATGAAAATTCTTGTAAATATTAGGCATATGATTGTTGTTATAATTTATTTTGTGTGACTGACTGTATATTCATATAATTAAAATAGTGTTGTTGATGATAGGCCGTCTCATGATATTAAACAACATAGGTGCTTACACAAACACATACACGGTATAATAAACGAATATGTGTGAACATTAATGCATGTTAAGGTAATTTTTTGGATACAATTTATCGTTAATTTCAATCTCATCTGGGTTGTTATCCAAACATTTTTTTTTTCATGTTTGTTTTTAGGAGTATCGTTGTAGAAACGTAACGTACTGTATAAAAACATGGGTCATTTGTCATTTTGATTGGACACACCTGTTGTTTTTGGTAATAATTTGGTTTTGGTGAGGGATATATATATAGTGTGAAAGATTATAATATAAAGAGAGTTCGCGGTTTTTTTTTGTAGTGGATACGGTATATCATCAAATGATGTAATCTAAATATAATTAGGCTGTTTCTAATTAAATCTTGCCATTATCTCCCTCACCATCTCTTTATAATATTTTTATCGATTATAAGCTCGTCATTACGAATTTTTCTTAATTTCATTTTCCACAATTATTATTTTGAATCATTAGTGTATAAAAATAGAAGGCCTATGCGAGATGGCATACACACACACACTCGTACAAAAAAAATATAAACTGGGCTGAGTAATAACAATAATCATTTCATTTCTTAATGATCATTGTATGTAATAATCTTAAATGACCATAAATTATCATTATTAGATTCTTGTTACACACACACAAAATTTGTATTTACCGTCGATTTTCATTCCCTATCCGTATATGAATGAACAAGAAAATGTGTATGGCACTCGAACATCTCGAGTAGTGAAAATATTTATATCGATTTTTCTATACTTAATTACAATTATTTCAAGTGTATTAATCAACCTGACCAGATTTTGTTATTCTTGTGCGAGGGACCGTTACAATCCCCTACCCAAATACTACAGTAAAAAAAAAAAAAAAAACAAATTATGCGGTTTGAAGAGGTTGAAAAATGATTGACTCGAAGTGGAATTACATGATGCGTGTTATAAATGAATTTCTCGAAAAATTTCAACTTCATTTCGATTTTGAGGGCCCATCAAAATTTTTTTTATATGCGCGCACAATACACTTGACTTTGAATAAAATCGTAAATATTGCGGAGGGTGATACTAATTCATCTTGTATATATATATTGAGATTGTATGCCATTGTGGTCATATACGCGTCATACATATTTCAATATTATGTACATACATAATGATGTGATTGTTGCTATATGTATATATAATGTAAATAAATCAAAAAATTATTCAACCGTTTTCGTAAATTGTTAAAAAAATTGTTTATGATATTTTCTAAAACATAATAATATAATTTACCATATTTCCAGGATTTAAATTTTTTTTATGTTTTATGTTTTATTATTATGTATTATAATTCAGCAATGTGCGAAAAATATTTTATTTTATGGTTCTTTCAAAATTATGATTGAATTTTATACATAAATTTGAGACAATGGTGAATGTTTGTTACGGATGTATGGCACTGGAATAGATTCAAGCCCTTCGGTTTAAGCATTGTTTCGTAATGAAGCCGATTCTTCGATTCAATTTACTATATTTATCGTATCGATAGTCGATTTGGATAAATTTCACCAATGCAATTATTACTTTACTCTTTTGCTCTCTTTTCATAGAAAATGCTATTTGATTTAGTCTGCTATTTTATTCCGTTTTATGCTCACTTTGATGTAGTTTGGACTGGTACATATCTTCAATGATTACTTGGTAAAATTTCTAATATACAAGCCGTATAGGCAAAAAAATTCAAGCTATAATTTCGATTTAGTAATTGATTGATTGATTGATTAGAATGTACGGCCAAGGACGAACCAGGAACTCCCGAAATGCAGGGCACCACCGTACACTTCGTGTTACATATAACAAAACCGATGGTTCATAATCCAAAGTTGCTGAATCATTATTTCAAATCGTGCCGCTCCTACAAAATTGATGCAATTTTCCTAGATGATTTCGGCAGTTTCATGACGCAGTTCGATATGAATGGCTTTAGTGGCAAACCATACAAATAATCATAAGTATCCCATCATGAGTACGATATGACCTCTTCCTATCTTTGATTTGAGGGAGAATAGACCAGCGTAGTCCACTCCAGCTATTCTTCGATACTCGATACATTGGTTGATTTTACTTCTAACAGTATTTCGACAGTCCACTATTCAATATTTTTGTCACAGAATACCCATTTCACGATTTTTCGGCTTTTCTGAGGAGATCCACAGCTTCCAGTTGTGCATATCGTTGAATTTTGAAAATGACCTCATTCTTTCAAATATATCAACTAAGATATAAGATTCTGTAAAATCCCTGAAGTCTTGTTTTCAATAAAACATTTTCATCGTCTAGGAAAATCGGACATTCAGGATAACACTATTTCTATATCCATCCATGCAAAAAAATCTGCATCACTGATGTCCAATACCCGTTTAGTATATTTAAGTAATCTACTTCGCAAAACTGCTCCACATAACTCCAACCATGGTAAAAACACTTGTTTCAACGGTGCCACCTTAGTCTTAGAAATAAGATTCCTTGTATTTGGTTTCTCACTCTTGTCACTTATGCGAACATTTACGACTGCTGTGTATGCGTGTTCTGATGTGCCACAAAATCCATGAGTTGGAACATTTGTCCCAGAATTATTCATATTCAAAAATCGAGGGACCTCAACTGTCTTGAATTCTAGTGTCGATGATCGATTGGCTGCCATGGCTGCTGTATATCTTCGGAAAGTGAATCGTTCCAGTTTACTTTCCAGTTTACTTTCTATTCCTGATATTTGAGATAACATTTCACGTTTGGATGATGCTGTATGATCTGCTTCAATCTTTACATCACTTGAAATGTGTCTCTCGTGAGATTTGATTGCAGTCCAAATGTTTTTACCGGTTCATTGTGGTCATTGATGTTTAAGCTTGTGTGGTCTTGAGTTTCAGTGAAAATCCTACTCATCAGAAATTTCTTGTAAAGCCAGGATTGCTTCTTTTATTGAGATGGCAACTGACAAATAATCATCTACATAAAAAACACATTTTCCGATAGAGGATCCTAACGGAAATGTTGCTTTATTATCATCAACTATCTGATAAAGCGTTCGGACAGCTAAACATGGTGTACACGAGGTTTTTTAGGTAAGAATGGTTACTTAGATTGTTTTTACGGGTGCGTTAACTGCCTTTCTCTATTCATTCTATTCTTTGATAGTCTTAGGTCTTTTTTGTTTAGCTTCACGTGGTATATTTCTCCACATCGGAAGAAATTGCTAGCGTGCTTTTTGTTTTGCCTGTCCAACCAACAGTTTGTCATTCAAAGAGGTTCTGAAAGTTGCATGGTTGAACTGTCATTTTTTAACACAGCATGATGCGATAGACAAAAACTCTGTTTCTGGTCAGGTTCAATTTCATCTTGTCCTTCTATCTTTACCATATGTCCCAAGTTCAAATACTCTTACATAAAACTGGTGTACTATTCATGACGGTCAATATTTTTACATCCACGCATGCTGCTTATGTAGAAGCGTGTGACGATTTCACCTACATATCAAACAACTGGTTTAAAACGTACAATTCTGCCAAAAATGACCGTTACGCAAGTAGTTTTTACAAAAAATTTTTCCTATCACAAATTCTAATTGCGACTTTAAATCTTGCGACATTTATATATAAAACTATCGTTGCTTTAATTTATGAAGTAGTGGTTGGTACTCCAAACGCATGTGATGATCTTCGATGCGGGACTGCCCTTTGACTTGATTTTGTATCGACAAATAAACAAGATTCCATGGCATCACATCTATGCATGGTTTAAGAATTCCAAAAATTCTTCAAATTTGGGTGGTTAATTGGTTATAGTTTGCTTAAATTTGCTTCGAACTGTCATTGGATCATGATTTTGATTTTCTGTCCCTAATTCACGAAGATCATTTATGACTTCTTCAGATTGAAAACATATTTTTCTTAGTGTCTTACAATTGGCACACACACAAATGTTTGGTCTAAGAATGTTAGGATGAACGAATTATTGTATCTTGCAGCTAGATAATTTAGTTCTCTCGATAGAAAAAGATACTATATTTGATTTAAACTTCAAAAGTTTAAAATATTTCTGTCAGTTTCTAATTGTGGTCATATCATATTTTTACAAAAATGACGTCATCTATAAGAGAAATAAAAATCACTTGAGGCGCGTAAAAGCATCAACTTGAAATTATCTCCGTTTACTTCGCTAATGTTTTGTGCTGTGCGTGTCTTTTGACCTTTCAGTTTAGCATTGATCATGTGCTTAAATTTGACCTAAATTTGTACCTAAATGTTCGTTTCAACATTTTGCTGTTTAATTGAGTTATACCAACTAAAAAGGTTTTGTTCTTTTAATTCTTCGTATTATGCTTATGGTTTCTTCGTTACAGCCACGTTGAGTCAAATTTACTTGAACTATATCTATATGAGGTTCTCTGTCCTTTTTTTAAAATCTACCTTATGGTATTTGAATATCTGTTGCTTAAACTAGTTTTGGAGAATGTACTTTAAGTGTTGATTTGCGCACTTCACATTTAAATATGAGGATGATTTCTCTATGATTAAGACTCGTAGTCCTTTTTTTATATGACCCATTTGGTTACATCTCGCGACATAATGTTAGTCATGAGAGTGACGCATTGCGATCAAACTTTTCTCATATTTGGTCTTAACTTCTTACAGGATTTAGTTTCATTATACTCGTGTAGGCATCTACTCGTGAGTATTCCTCACGATTCTTTTATTAAAAATTAACTGGTGATCTTTTTTTATCTATTCCTTTAATGATTTTACTATTGCATATCATTTGTTCGGAGGGTTGAGTACTAGACTGATAGTAATGCCCACAATTCTAACGGAGCTCAGAAACTTACTGTTTCACTCCACAGTACTTATTTTGCGTTAAGATTTAATTGCGACAAATCAAAAGACTTTTGATTGCTCTAGTGTAGCGGACTTTGATGACTCCTCAAAGCCACGTAAATCTTTTATACTTATCGTCAAGCATGGCAGTCATTTCACAATCTATTTTGTTCAACCATTCATGTCATATTTGCCGATCAACTGCGTCTCAGAAATTACAGTATTTTAAAGGACCTTTGAAAGAAGAAGTTGCCGGTTAAATTAAATATTTCAGCATTACAGATGCAAAGTACATCGATGCCTAAAATGGCTAAATTGCCTAGAAATAATGCCAAAGTTGTCATTACAGGTAATGGAGCTACGTCTAGCGGATTAACAAAAGGATCAGTATCCTTGAAAATATCACCGTGGAACAAAAAAGATTTATGCATGAATATAGAAGCAGTTGTTCTACCAAAATTATCCAAAAGATAACCACCAATCACCAAATTTACTTTTCTAGTATTTCAACGCTTCCGCCGATCATTTTTGGCGAGCATTTGTATGAATGCTATTCAAAATTCAAATACAGTTCTTCCGTAGTTTTAAACTAAACTAAAAGCACAAGATGAAAGACTATGTATCATATGAGTTTTGACCGTTATACAAATTACTCCATCTCTCTAGTGTATTATCATTCTAAAATACATAAACCATCTTTGAAAATACGCACTTATAAGTAATCCAATTTATATATGAGGTACTCGCAGTACTACGCTGAACCCACATAATATACGAATTGAGTAAAAATCAATCAAAAATTCGTGGTATAAAAAAGTGTTACGTGAGAGTTGTCAGTTTTAAAGATTTATCAATATTTTATGTATCTGTCGTATATATGTACTTATATGATATATGATATATTATCATATAAAAGATAAATATTGAGAGATATATTATAAGAACTTTTGTATTTGTGTATACTTTTCTTAAATAAAATCCCTTCATCTTTCGTATATATATATGTACATACGGCGTGTATCCCCCGAATCTTATGTTTGTCATAATAATTTTGGTTGAAAAGTTTTCGCGCTTTGGGAAACGAAAAACTTTATAAAAAATTCATCGAATTTATATTCATATGTCGTTTAATGCGAGGGGTGGATCTAATAGAGCTTGATATATTTTTTGCAACATATTCTACTTGATTTCGGATTAGTCATATCTATAGCAATAATCCTTGCATTGATTCATTATATAAACAGTTGAATGACTGACAGCCAATTAGGGGATTCAAGTATAAATACAACAACAATAAAATCCAGCCATTTTAGGAGGAATTCATCCTAGTTTTTCATAGACTAATAAAAAATCGGTCACCATCGGTCACCATCGGTATTAAGTTCCTCGTATAAAGCTTTAGTTGCCCATAACACTACGATCCTGGTATTTGAGTGATTTTAGGCCCACCTCATCTTCTTAATATGTTGATACTTTTGATCTTGCAGGGGATAGTACAGTTGATGCAAATTAGAATTGGCACCCACGAAGTTTGCTCCGTTAACAGAAAATGCTTTTTTGCGTAAACCTCGTGTTGCCATAAATGGTTTAAATTCCTCGAAAAAAGCGCAATGAATGTAAAGTTTATCAACTCGCTCTCTATAGTAAAAGGTCCGTTTTGTTGAGATATTGCAACTGGTTGGACATATGTAGAGTCTTCGTAAACAGATCGGAGAAAGGAAGTAACAGAAGATGTTTTGTGGAATATGGAAGTGATGAAAACTGAGTCTCCATCGACTTGGACAAGTTTCTTTGCATTCAGGAATAGTAATAAATTTTTCAATTTGTTATAGATTGAACACTAAAATCCTTCCTTTGTAATCCAAATCAATCCTTTGCACACTCAAATTAAACAAAGTGCTAATTTATTGACAATCCTTGTTTAAACCCATGCTAGTTATAGAGATCTCTCTGTCATCTAGATAAAATAATCTAGAATCATATGCCATCACTCTGGTCAATCGGCCATAGTTGGTTATAACTTTCATCGCTTACGGATCTATTACCTTCAACGTTGTAGATTTTTAATATTTCAAGAGTTCCTGTTCGATAAATGCGGTGGTAAATATTTGAATTCAGCCATGGAGCTTTTGAAGACTTTAAAATTTGTGATCTTGAAAACCATAGATCACATTTCATCAATTCCACAGGCATCATGCTCCGAGAAACAACATCTTCCAAATTTTGATTCGTTACGACACAACTGTTTAGTGTCCGTCAAATTCTGTATCGCCAAAAAGCTATATTGGCCATGAATGTTTGAAGCGCTGACGGTAAAGATTTTACCCAAATGAGCAAAATGGTTGATAATTTCCAGTAAAATTTATCACTAATAAGTAATCCACAATAGGTCTACTTTATGGTATCAATTGTGCTATAATAACAATGCAGCACAAAGCTCCATATATGGTAAAGGAGCCTTTTAAAAGAACTCTTAGATAAATCACCCGAAAAGGAAGGTGGACGAATAAAAGGGAGAAATTTCACGTTGGATGGCAATACGAAAACTTCCAACTCAATGTTGAATAATGTGTAGTCGCTAAGTCAATAGTTGTATCCATCTACTCGCTAAAGATAACACCGTTAATGAGCCTATGCCACCAATCTCTGAGGCCTTTTCTTGTTGTGGAATTCGAAGTTTTTATGCAAACGTATTTGACTCACAGTTTAACGATAAGCTGAGAATTTGACGAGTGAAAGTCCATGTCTTCGTCTTGCTAGACAATGCATTTTCTAAATTTTGTCAAAAATTTGAAAATTATCGATTTGTGGCATACAATTGACAGTTTTGATCATGCGTTTTATAAATTCTCTCGATTTTGAAAATTTTCGGTTTGTGGCGTAGATTATGACAGTTGAGATGGGTTAACCACCATGCAATGTATGCATTTTCTGGATTTTGAAAATTTTCAATTTGTGGCATAAATTTGACAGTTTAAATTGGCCACCATTTGGCCTCCATTTAAACCACCATTTGAAAATTTCTAATTTGTTGCTTAATGTTGTCAGTTTTGATGGGCTAACAGTCATGCATTTTCTAGATTTTGTAAATTTTCGATTGGTGGCATAAAATTGACAGTTCTGATGGGTGTTTAACCATCATGCATTTTCTGGATTTTAAAAATTTCCGATTGGTGGCATAAAATTGCAAGTTTTGATATGTTTTTGGTGCATTATTTAACATTGCAAATGACGTTGAAAGTGGCCTTTTTGTCAACAGGAGCTGAACATTGATTTAAGCGCGGTTTTACGTGTTTTGTCGCTGAACTAACACTAAAATGAGAAGGTCGTTGATAAGGACTTTGAGTGAATTTTATTCTACTATATCTACTGTTTCAATGTCAAATAGCTCTAATATTTATGAAAAATCAAAAACCCAGTCTGGAAAATACGAGAAAAATCGTTTATCAATAAATTTTATTGATATCATCCTTTAAGTCCGGTATTTTGATAAAAAGCAAAACAAAAATTGGAATCATTCTTCGTCCTCCTGAAACTTTTCGTAAACAAAATCGAACCGACATATAGACGAAAAATTGTTTTGGGTGGAAATTTAGCAGGGATACTTACTACCCATCATGTATTTTCAATTTATGTTTTATGTGAAAAATATTGACATCAAAAAATATAAATTTTTATTTATGTTACATAAAAATGATTATAGAATTTTGATAGAAATTTACGGCAGGACGTAAGGATATTTAAGGATATTTAGAGAAAGGGAATATTAAAATTTATTATTCGATCTAAAATCTAAATGGACTTATATTGTATATATGTATGTTTATGTTATGTAAGTATATAGGTGATTTAGCCCTTAATTTATATATTTACCTATAATCAATCAAATATCTGCATCCTTAATATCCTTTCATATTATAAATATATAATTTTTATCAATAAAAATAAAATTAAATTGAGCAATCAAGAATTGATAGCTTGAGTATGCCGCACTATAAAAACGTTAAAAAGGAATCGCTTAATGGTTTTGGTTGAATGATTTAAAAAAAAAAATAAACCAAAAACATTTTCTCATGTATAGAATAAAAGGATATGTTTTATTAAAAAGGAGAGCAAATCATGTATGGCTGAAAAAAATATCAAAAGATTTTTTTTTCCGATGCGATGTAGCAGCAGAAGTTATATATTTGCAATTTACTTCATAACCGCACAATATATTCGCGTGTATATATTCAATACAAAAACTAAATAAAATATCAATTTCATATTCGGATATATATATATATATATATATATATATATATATATATATATATATATAATGTTTTATACAAACATATGTACACAGTATAATCAATAGAATACTTAACAAGCGACATATTGAACTACATTGTACGGTGTTATTATGGTTATACGTTGTAAAAATAAAAGCTAACCAGACTCTTCGAAAATATAGTCACTGGACAACACCATGGACTAGATAACTCGTCGAGCTCTCTCCATTTTAGCATGCGATCAATCTCATGTTCCAATTATTTTGGTTTAACAGGGTTTATTGCATAATAACCTTGTTTGATTGGTTTAGCCTCATCGGTGTCAATGTCATGCTCCAATAGGGTTGTTTTTTTCCAACGCAAGTTGTACTGAAGATGAAAATTTATTTGATGAGTATTTGCTGTTGGGGTACAGTAAGGTCATGTGCTCTCACTTCCTCTGTTTTTGGACTAATACATTTTTTGATGGTTTAGCGACCACTACCTCTTCAGGTATTGAGAAATATATTACTGCTAGGGCTCTGTTGCATCTGGAGTCACCGGTCGTACAGTTGTGGTTAAGTGTTGGCTTATACAGTCTGTGGCCTTGATTTGGGTCCTCGCCGGTAACCATAACGTCGTGGCCAATTGTGTGTAAAATCGTTATTTGAGCAAAAAACCTGCACAACGACCACCAATTGTTAAAATATGGTTTGACTTTGGCCTGTAATGCTATCGATTTGTTATGTATCTGATACCCCACATTGTTAATCCTTTTAAAAATGGTCCAAACTCTTTTGCAATTTGAGAGATTTTCCTATTTTGCTAATGATATTGTAAAACCACACCAAATCTCCTTAAAAAGATCTTCAGTTTTCCGATGACCCCGTGGACAATCTTATCTTATCTTTATTTTGTCACTGGTCTTTGTAATATTTTTTCTTACAGGAGCGTGTAATTCAATCATTCCCTGTCGCAAATCGGCAACATAATCTTGTGTTGTTCCAAATTCTGGTGTTCCAAGTTTAATGTCATATGAGAAACGATATTCTCCAGCCAATATGAACATTTCCGGTGAAATTCCACTTTCACTGCAATAACCTATTAGAAACAGGGGTAGCCACTTATCCTATTTTGGTACCTGACCTGATTGCTATTCATTGCCCTTCGTAGATATTGCTCCTAGGTTCAATTGAATCAGTCTACCATTCCATCAGCTTGTGGGTATAATAAAGCAACTCTCGCCTTTTTGATTTAGAGTATTTCACACAGCTCTAAAACCGGCTGATTAAATATTTTGCCACTGCATTTTAAATGGTACACTGAATCTGCATACCCAGTCGTTGACAAATATATTTGCTATACGGGTTATCAATGGAATATGCTTCTACCCATTTACTGAAGTACTCGATATACACATAAGGATGTATCGATTATACCGCATCTTTTGTCTCCAGGAATGGGCTAGCAATATCCATCGATTCAATAGGTTCAAGTGGTGCTAAGACAATGTACTGCTGCAGTCTTCTTTTCTGAGGTATATGGTTTGATGAGAGTAGCGTATGCTCTATAATATTCCTGCCATCAGCTGATTAACAGTCGTATGAGGAACCCATCCTTTAGTCTTAATGATTGCCACTGAAATCAATAGCTTTTAAACATCAAGCTTGTCACCACGATCTCATGCCAGAGTGGTTTTTAAACTTGTTCCATCCATTGGTTTATTGGAGCGATTGACCCATCACGCTTGAATCTTCCCTAAAGTGTTTTTTGAACTAGCGTTCATAAACGTCGAGTTTAATTGCCTTATTGACTGATATAATCTTTGTTTCCAGTTTGCAAAACTGCTTACATTTGGATAGCACATGGTCCTCTGGACATCCCGTCTGCGTTGTTGTGCAAGATTCCTCTCCAATGCTCTGTTTTGAAAGTGTATATCTGTAAACAATCAATCCACTTAGCTCCTTGCCCATTTGGCTCCTCGAATTGCATCAACCATCTGGAGCGCCACTTGGTTGGTTCTACAAGAAACTCTTTCCCGTTCAGATATTTGTTGAAATGAGTGTGAACCACCACTGCCAGTAATTTTCTTTATGTTAGGCAAATGTTTCTCTGGTTTCGGTTTAGCTCAACTGTAGCATACTATTACTTGTTCTATTCCATTTCGTTTTTGAAAGGACTGCTCCTCTTGTGATTTTACTAGCATCTGTATCCAAAATGAAGAGCTCGCTCTTTCTGCTCTTTTTCCAGCTAAAATTTTGGTTCTTCCCAGTAAATTCAGGGGACATCTTTATAAAATGACTCGTTTAGGTCAAGAATCCTGTAAAAAATGTTTATTAATCTAAACAAGGCTGTGGGCATAGATGTACAGAGTTTTTGGACTTCCTACTCAGTAGTAAGAAAATATGGTTGACCATACGAAAAACCCAAATTTACTTAATTTTAGCAGTATTGGTGAGTCACCTTTCAACGTTAATATATTCGGTAGCATTGCAGCAGGTTCCAATGAATGGAGAATTTTTCAGATAAATAACAGCATTAATCTTCTTCTGTAACTATGCGAGTGGATTTGTATGTTTCCAAAATGCTCTAGAGCTAGATTGAAATTTAATGGCAGCTTGAGAGCCAAAATATGCTTCGTATTTTCTCCATCAAAAAGCATTGTTTCATTCTCGGATGATGCCACCGCCAGAGCGACTGCATAATTCATTTGAATTTCGGTGAGTATTAAGTTGAGTATAAATGTTTTCCTGTGCCACCTGGTGCATCAAGAAAAATAAGCTTGTGTTGATTGCAAGTTTTTAATTGTTTTTTAAGACCTTTTTCTGAACCTCAAACTAAACTTGCAGCGCATCGACATTTCATGGTTTTTCTCGCAATACATCTCTTTCGACTATTTCGTTTCTGTCACGTTCCGGAAAAAATAGCCCAATCTGATTGAGCATTTTGTTGTTAATGAGTTTTGTTAATGTAAAAAAACACCTGGAATGAAAACACCAACTGTACTGAAAATAGTCCAAATCATAATTTGATGCTTCTATCAATGAATTGTTCCAATTTTCAAACAAATCAAGTTTGAAACATGTTTCTCTGTAGGTCTGACACACTTGATCATCGATAGTTTTAATAGCTTTAAACGATGTTGATCATTTGACGACATGAAACAGCATTTCCGTAACATTTCCCATTATTCAGATTTACAGTATATACCGTCCCAATGTGCCTTTAGCAAAAATGTTAGCTATATAAAAATACCTGGCGTTTTTTTATTCCGAAAAATTTCTTTGTCGATTGGTTCCAAGTGTAACAGTGCAGGACTTCGTGATGCATATTTCAGTAGCCCTTGAAGTAGAAAGAATGATCCGTTCTGTTTTCCGACGTGTATCTCATTCTGGCTGACAATAGTCACGCATTTCAAATAATGTGCACCTTCTATTGTACCTTCTTTACAAAATATACAAAATATGCAATGTTGATGCGTACAATATAAAATTTTTACTGAATGATGAAAAATAAAAACAAAACTAACCAACAATTTTTTAAAAATGTTACTTTGATTTTTAATTTATAATGCATTGCACTGAAAACTAATCGTCGAACACTTGGCTAACTTCATAATGAAAACTGCAGTAAACACAGCTTTTACTTTTCATTTTGTTCATTGTCCTGTGGTCCTATTCTGGTCGTTCTTCAGCGAGATAAAAATGAAGACCGTAGACATTTTTCTAGTTTTTATTCAACCTAGTCGTTTAACATTGAATGTGGAATTGTTATTTTTGGCTTGCCACTTTGCTGTCCAAAAAGTTATTAATTTTTTTGAAAAAATTAATGATGAATTTGATTTTTATGTTTACTTTGGACAAACCCTGAAGATATAATGTTACGGCGTCATGACGAGCCGTGGAAGCAATAAAGCAATAACCGAACGAATCATTCTTTAATTTTTATTATAAACTTCCCTGCCCCAATCCATACAGCGATGAAGAATTGCTCCAGTATTTGATGGCAAATGTGATATCGACCCTTCAGTACCATCTAACAGACAGGCAGTTCTCAAGTATAAGTGACTTGATAAAAAATTGCACGGCCAGGGTGCGATTCTAAAACGTATGAATTGCACGGCAATTCATACGTTTTAGAATCGCATCAGATGGTTACCCAAAAAACCATTTAAATGCGTTGAAACTTCATCTGTTAACAATCGTTAACTTAATTTTAACACATTTGGCTTCTTTTCAATCTGTTATAATCCAGATTTAGGTAACATATTTAAGGAATTCCACAAACCTTCTAATGGCTTATTTGCTAAAAATAAGAGATACCTCCTATACTATTGATTTCAAATCATATAAAGGATTGATTTTGTCGAATTCTTTCCTCGTCATTTCAAATTCACTCTTATTTTAACCAGATCACACCTTACAACTGTTTCATTCAATTTCGCCTTAAAAACAATCAATTCTGAATCGGATAAGGACTCGTTATGCCCCCATTGCTGATGATATTCCTATTTTGGTCACTAGTAAGAATTCTATCTCAATATTCTGGCTCCACAGCCACATTGCCGTTATAATCTTTGAAATCTATCTAAAGCATCCTGGGGAAAAAGCAAAGTTATGAGATTCATCGTATCTTCGCTGACTTCTTCTGATATTGGTGATGATCGATGGAATGCTAGGGTTTTAATAAACTACACACCTTTTAAAGGCCTCTTGAATAGCGAAGGCACTATCAGTGCTCTAAGGCGAGGTTCTTAAAAGTATTTTTGTCAGATCCACAAACTAAATTCCATTATTTGTCTCTAGTTATATATTGTACCTTCTAAAACAACGACTTTACCTCTAGTAGACTTCTGGAATTGATTTCAAATCATTTTTTTAACAATTTCAGACTGTCGCTATTTTCAAATAATTTTTCAGTGGCAGTAAATTCAATTTTAGAATATCCAGTTAAAATTAAATTGATAGTCACATTTATTGTCTGAGACATTATACTTGTAAATTATTTGTTAGATCGTACTGTAAAACTCATATATACCATATTCATATATAATCTTCAAAATCCCTTATGAAATCTTATGAAAATTATTTATGAAATAAGAAATCTGTGGATGAGGGTGGATTTCTTTCATATTTTGGTCAATAAAATATAAAATTATTACCGATTGAGTTATTACGAAATTTATTTCAATATCCAAAAGATAAAATTTATGATCATCTCAGGTATTATATATGATATTTATGGATGAATTTTATATACGTGTACATATATGAAATCGAACACATCCATACATACACCATATATACATACAATGACATGGTGCACGCTCGTAATATAGTTTTCCTAATTATTCACTTATTCATGAAAATGTTAAAATGTAATATTTTTCTTAAATTCTTGGGTAAGAAAAAAATAAAAAGTAAAAAATTTCCTATCATGCTACAAGATAAGGTAAATACAAGTATACCAACAAAACAAAAATTGAATTCATCTCACGTAACATTTAGTTGTAATACAACCAACTTAAATTTTTTTTTTTTTTTTTGCACATCAAAAATGTACTTTAAGAAGTATAAATACTAAAAACCATGTAATAAAAGTGTTTAAATAATAATTCGTATCGTATAAATTTTCGACAGGGATACACTCGCATTTATACATAGACTCATTAACATTATGAGATTTTGTTATGACGAGAGCGCGGAGTACAAAAAATTGGAAAACAATTTTTTTAAGAATTTTTTAATTTTTTTATTGAACGATACGAAATCGATGCATTGTTGTCGTCATCTGCAAGTATTAATCTCTGTGTCAACGATTACGTGGATTCACCAGAATTCAAGGACTTTGGAATTGTCAATGCAGGAGACATTTATGGCACGAATGAAAGTACCAAAAAAATAAATTAGAAAAGAACTAGGACATTGCATAATTTTACAGTTAGACTGTAAAGGCTTACTCCGTGTTCCACAATACGAAGCAAGTGGTTTAAAAGATCGCTTTAAAGACGCGGAAACGTACGTTGACGGAAATTTTTTTTTTCAAACTGCATTGACGACGGCGTGGTAATCAAACTTCTAAGCCATTGCTATACATTTTTATAGCGGTTACCCATCATAATAATAACAAAATTGAATGGGTCAGTGATTTTGTCGACTTATATTAATATAACATGACTGTCATGTATATGGTCATCAGTCACATTACACCACTATAAATAACATAACGGTAAAGTGATGGAAAAATTACATTTTCTGTTGGTGCACAATTTATCTTTATACATAGCTCAACATTATACATGTTAAAATAGTTGTTTTTTTTATACTATTGTAGATTTATTACTTAGAAAACAACACAAAAACCTCTAACACCAAAAACACTTAAGTTTTAATTTATTTTTTCATTGTTACCTACCTCGTGGTATTTCGTGTGCTTTTTGTTTTCTTATATATCATTAACAACAATAATTGCAATAGTTCAAGTGTATTATGTATATATATATATATATATATATATATATATATATATATATATATATATATATATATATATATATATATATATATATATATATATATATATATAACAAAACTAAAATTAAAAAATAGTTTTAATATCTTTAATAAAGCAACCACACATACACACACATAAACACAAATCTAAGACTAGACGTACAAGAATAGGGAAAAAGTTTAGACTTCGATATTGACGAGATTGAAACAGTTCAAATCGAAAATCAAATTAACAAAATAAAATCGAAAATATTGGAGAGGATTATATTCCAAATTCCCAATAATCCATGTCTGTTGGTTTTAGATAAAAATAATGATTTTCACTTTTTTTTTGTTTTTCGTATTTATTGGTTGGTATCATTGAAGGAGAGCTATAAAATAATAGTTCGTGTAGTGATTAAGGGATGCACGAAATGTTTTTTTATATGGGTATATTGATTTGACCTGTTTTTGAGAGTTAATATATTGTTTTGGTCAAAATGTGTAATCGATATACCAAGCAGATAGTACCGAGGTTAAAGCTATACGTATATCAAATAAAAGAGAAGATAAGTTGAAGTTGGTAGTTTAACTTTTTTCTTTGGTCGAAATTGCGAAAACATCATATTATATATTATCTGTTAATATGTTTTTCACTGTACTTGTTGGTATAACGAGACTGATCACTTTTGACTAGTAGTGCGCTAGTCCAGAGTTCGTTTCCAAAATGTATAGACATAAACATTAGTGAATTTTCTAACTATAAGTGACAATTTTTTTTAGATCTGATACCATCTAAGACTAATACTTTGGCCAGATATTTTGTCAAGCTAAACAATATGTTTACAAAACACTGGTTGTCAAGCAGTTAGTTTGCGTGTGACACTTCTAAGATTATAAGCATGAATTTCGCTCATGAGATTTTCGTAAATTTTCGATTACTATCTTTTGAGCAACGTCTTTTGCGGAATAACGCCATTTTTCTTAAGAAACTCCTGAAATTATTTTGAAGTAAACCGTTTCCCATTATCTCTCTTTATCAGTTCCTGGGCACAAAAGATATTGAGCTCATGGGCCTTCAGATATAGGCTCAAGCAGAATGAAGTGAGTAAGGTGATATCTTTTCATTTTAACAATAGTGTTCCTCGACACAATTAGCTGGCAGGTCCAACAATAAAAGGTATCGAAACCTGGATTTAGGACTAGTTTCTTAACAACACGATTGCACCAGGAATGATTTTTCTAAATTGATTGAATATCATGTACATGGCTCTTCTATCTAAGGTCATCGGCACTCTCTTATACTTGTCCTTTAGGTTCCAGCTCTCACAACCTTAATGTGTTTAACTTTATTATTTCACAAAAATCATGTGCGGCAAGGTACCCAATGTATTATAAACCCGCTAATCGAATGTTTGTTAGCAAAAATACGAGTAACTGGTTCCAAAGGGAAGGATCCCTATTGGTATGATCACCTATACAACATTGTGTCTGCTAAAGAACCGTATTTCTCAAACTGTGAGCTGCGGCTCCTTCAAAGCAAGCTTCGATTTATTAAAAATAAATCTAAATCATCGCGTAGTACTACAGAATTTCTATTCGTTAAAGAAATGTTGGCAACTTTTTCTGCATTGAATGGCAACGTATATCATAGTGAGAGAGATAATATTCACCAGATCCGGACCGGCCCTTTATAGGTGCAAAATGGTTAAAATGCCGGGCGCCAGCAAATATCAATTATAAAGGGCGCCGGTTTATAAATATAACATAAAAATGGTTGGTCATTATCTTCTTCACTTTTATGTGGTAAGCCGAAATCTTGTACATTATCGAAATCATCAATTTCGCCATACTCCTTTTAAATTCAAAAATATTATCGTATTTAAAAAAAATATAGCAAGCCATGAACGCGTAAAACAAAAACCTAATGAAATGTTAAAATTTCGCATTCATTTAATGTACCTTGCAAATATTGGAGACTTTACAGTAGTGCCATCTATTATACAATCCGAAAAACTATATTTTCCATTATTTTTCACGTCAAGCTGCGTACCGGTGAGCAAATTTGTGTGCGAAATTTTTTTATTATAATTTACCGAATTTTACGATTTAGCTTGAGTATGGCACGCAGCCTTAGCCCTTATTACTTTCTAAACTCACTCGTCATTACCAGATTTCTCAAAAAAAATTAAAAAATAAAAAAAAATTACACTTTCACCTGTGGCTACAAACTATTTTAAATGTTTTAAAAACATTAGATCGTCCGATAAAGCACTGCAGAGGCCAATAGGTTATGATAATATGGTCAATATGAAAGGGAAACTTTTAGGATCAAAAATGTAGAACTAAAAGCATTTGTGTACCATGTTCAGCCCATTCCCTTAATTTGGTTGTTAATGATTCCGCGGATACAAAATGTTGCCTGGTTGCTAGCAAATTTGTTTAAGTCGTTCAAAGTTTGTATTTTTTCCTCAAAATCTACTGCACGAAGGGATATCTTACGATAGCTATCATCACATACCTGACTCTAAAACCTCTTAGTGAAACGAGGTGGTATAGTTGAATTGATACATTGAAGCGTTTAAAGAATAATTTAGGGGATGGCGATTTAAGCACAACGGTGATGGCTACAGCTTTGGGTGATAAGATATTTTAGTTTAAATTTATTTTTATTCTTTTTGTTTGGGAATAAAACTTTACAGGTACATCGTCCGGGCTCAAAATTGGCCAGTATAGCTTGGAAATTTCAATAGATTTTAAAAATAGTTAGAAAAAACCGCAATTTGTTGCCACATTGTTTTTATGCCATATTCACGAATTGACTAAAAAAGATCCAAACGTTTTGTATACTAATATATGAATTTAGAGACGTACAAACGTAAATGAGTCCGATTTAAACGGAAATGAACTAAATATTGCATTGAGAATATTATAGATTATAGATCAACCAAAACTGTCTCCTAAACAAGTGTTGGATTGCGTAACTTAAAAAAATGTGTTTACTTTATATTAAAACACTGATAGCTTTAAATACTTCCTTGACGCAGGAAAGAATAATCGAAAAATAATTACTGAACGAGATGATACGATGTTGCAATTTGCAAATATCAAATCTCGCAAAACAGAATTTTAAAATATGGCTTTAGACTTTATGTATTAATCCATCCGAAATACATACGAATCAACTATCCCAAAAAATTAATTATAAATCCAATATAGCGCCATCACTTTGAACACAAAAACATTGATTCATGAGTGATGTAAAATGGCTTAGTTAAAATACAAAAAATACACCGATAACGCCATAAAGTCTGAGACTGACTCTGTACCTAATAGCAGAAATTCTATTGAATTATACAGCAAATGTTGAGCATATCGTAATAGCTTATGATTTTCAGGCTTAAGCCTAATGAAATACGACAAAAATTTAAAAACGTCCATTAGACCTATATCACATGTCCTGAGATCGACCAAATTGTGTGCTTGGTTTGATGAGGAAATAGAACAAAATAATTCTTGACAAAGAAATAAGTTATAATGTGTGGAAAACTTCCAAAACAACTGAAATGCGGGATGTTTTATTATAATTAAACGTACAAAAAACGTATAAAGTGCTTAGTATCAGGTGCTTAATGAAAATCTACAAACGAAAAAATGTTGGACTAATATTAGAAATTTTTTTCTCTGTAAAGTGTAAGTCAGTAAATTTAAATTTAAATATTTTTTGAATCCGAATTGTAACCTTAACCACTCTGTCAGTGCATAGTATAAATAAACAAAGTACTACCATGGTATGTTTGGTCATTGACGTGTTAGATGTCACTACTGGTATCGTTTTAGAATAATCAAAATATTTTTATATGGATAATCGCCTAAATGTCATATATTTATCATAATTTTGACGATAGTCTATCGACCCGACATCTGGAACTGCATTGGGTAAACTATTTTTTTATTATTATGGTAGTACTATGTGTATTTATATTATGGTCAGTGTTACTAATCGTAACAATCTAGTACCACAAAATTCAAATTTGAAATGTTATTTCCACACATGCGCTCATTAAAATTCATTTAATCAAATTCAATAGGAGTCGATGTCATGAAATAAAATTTTTAAAAATGCTATTGCTTTGCTTAGCTCCAGTTATTGTTACCTTATTAATTTTTGATTGAAGGAAGTGTGGAAAGTAGTTAAGGTTATTCTCATACCCAAACTCTCGCAACCCAAAGGCCTAAACGGTTTAAAACATAAAAAAAACTGATAATATTTTGTGTTGTCTAGATAATGGATTGTGGTCAGTATTAATATTCAAATTATCTTTAATAAACTGCAGAGTTCCCTACAGGGTTACGTATTGGATTACCTCTGTTATGCTCTCTGTATATATATATATATATATATTTATTATATATTTATATATATATATATATATATATATATATATATATATATATATATATATATATATATTTACAATAGTGCTTTCTTCAACTCTGCTTGTCTGCTTGCAAAAACTTTGGCCATATCGTTACTAGCCATTTAGTTCATGCCGATATTGTTATGGCTGGATTAGATTACGATTTAAAGCAAAACTTGCTTTGAGATACACCACAAAAAGTATTAAAACAAAAGGAACTATCCTCTCTTAAATTTATACATTGATTTTTTTTCCTCCTGGCTAACAGCGATAGTGATCTTGAAATTAATGATACACCATAAAATAAATTTAATAGAAAATTAAATAGACAGAATTCGGTTAATTACCCCATTCAATTTGTACAAAACAAAGGCATATAAATTTCTTCTAATCATACGCATTTAATACATATAAAAGGTAATTATTCCTCTATCTGTTCTAATGTTATATATATATATAGGTAACAAATATACAAGTATATATATGCCCGAGTATATAATTTGATTTTAATTAGATTCACGAAATAAAAAAACTAATTCATATCCAAGGTTTGATAGTCCATGGTAAGCATAATCAAAAATCTCCTATATGCGCATTAGAAAATTATGCAAAATACTTTCCATAGCACAACACATAAAATTATAGTCATGCTTCATAAATGTCGCGCGGCATACATAAATATGTATATGGATACTCTTGTACATTAAAAAAAACAGAATCAAATTCGCGTCATGTCACGTCAAATTTTCACCGGACAATTTTTTTATTGTTGCAATCATAAATTAAATAAATAAAACACATAACAACTAAATAAAAAAAAAAAAAAAAATTAAAACATAAAATATCAATTTTGAATTTTAATTTAATAATCATGTTAGAGTAGAAAAAAAATTAACATTTTAGAGATGGTTCGTTGGATAGACCGAACAACGAGTACATATATGAATGTCTTTCTTTTTGTTTTGTTGGTAGTAGAAAAAAAAAACCACTTACGAGATGGATGGGAAAATTATGCTTTTTATCGCGGTTAGTTTGTGTGTATGCGCTTATGGTACACAACAATGTTATTATAATATAATTGAATGGGTCAGTGATTTTGTCGTTATATATTAATATACATAAATACATTTGGCACGTAATACTTTATTAAGTGTTTTACATGTCTTACATATTAGTACTGTTATATTAAGTGGAAAGAAAGTATGGACTTATCGGTTCTACACATAGAGCTATATAATTTGTATAATTTTACTTTTTTAATTGGGCTAATGGGGTATTTTAGAAGATTAAAATTACCGTACAAATTTTTGCCTAAGGTGACAGACCCAGGAAATCTCATCAACTTCCACAAACTCTGAAGGTTAGGAAGGAAATAAAAAAAACCCGGAGCCAACGCAAAATCTAATGCAATGAAAACCGCACTGAAAAAAACTTTAGATCATCACCTAGACAAATGGATTCCGTGGCTCTGCAGAAGAATGAAAATGCTGAATGAACGGAGAACGTAAACCATGAAAACTAACCACTATTCAAAGAAGTCCAACAAAAAAGAATCAGCTTTAATCAAAAATAAGAATCAAGCCGAAGGAAGTAAATTAAAATAAAACTTCTAAGTAAAAAAAGGCAAGAAGAATCCTCCCCTGAGATTGAAAAATCAGCAAGGGCTAAGAAAACCACATTCTCACCGATCTGATCTGTCATTCATGGAGCTGGTGAGTAAAGATATAAAACGTATCACTTGAACCGAACGAGAGACCACTGCAACCATAGTTAAAATCTAACGGGTAATATAAAGTCAGTGCACTGATTTGACTCATAAACCTACAGAAACTTATTAAATGCTTATACATTGCAGAAAACATCGAATGAAAATAACACTGAGCAACCAGTTAATTCATGGCAACAAGGTTACATTATACATGTCCAATGGAACTTAGTTCATAAATAATTCAAAATCCTCAGTGCTATAAACATACTTAAGAAAACGGTCACTAAAAACGCAAAAAGTGAAAGAGAAACAAACAATGTTGGCCTTTTCCTTTTCAATTTTTAGACGTAGCCCAAACTTTTGATAAAGTATCTGGAATTTAAGCTCCAACGAGATTTACCAAAACAATATTTTGAATTGCTTAAGTCTTACATCAATGACCGTTACTTCCGTGTCTCACCCGGAAAGGGACTACTTAAAACTTAAAATAATATTGGCAGGGGTTCCACAAGGTAGTGTTCTGAGCTTTATGCATTGTACCTACTGTATACAAATGATGTTTGTATATAGAGTAGTATTGATTTTATTCAAAACTTTAAAGAATATGAAACTGCAAGAAACGGTTCCATGCATTCATTGGAATCAATAGAACCTCGCAAAATTACAAAAAACTGGTTTCCTCTACAATTCAAGTCAACAGCAAGGGTATTAACACCTCTTTAATGTAGACAACTTTAAGCTCTCACCATATAAAATGTCACTTTTAAGCACTCCAATCACGATTAGATTCGTCAAAAGAACAAGTTCCAATGGTAAAATCATCAACGCTGAGATCTGTTGAGGATGGGCCATAGAAAAACTGATATTTCAAATAATCGTCTTTTAAAGATGGCCATTTCTAATCAACCACAAAGGAATCACTCCGAAACCAATTACAGACCAAATAACTCCTAGCTGAGGAACCATATGGCACCTCTTAGGCCTATACAACAAGATCCTGTAAAGGAGCCTATCTCATTCAACGATACCAGAACTAGATTACAGTCCCCAATATCAAACCAAACCAAACCGGAATGTAGGGTAGGTATATCATTCGAACCAAATGGCTATTGTACGCAAGCCGGTATAATGGATGAATCCGGTTGTGCTTAGATGCGGAGAAAGTCAACTCGGTCACGGTTAAAAATAAATTTTTTAAACACTGGTTTATCAAGGATCCGTCCTTTCTCCGACCCTTTTTTAAATGTTTATCAATGATCTTCTGTCAGCAACTTTTAACCCAATATACTCCTACGCCGATAATAGCTCACTTTCCACCTCTTACTATTTACCTTCTTTTTCATAGCGAAACAATGTTCTCGCAGAAACAATGGCTATGAAGGATCGTCTAACGCGAGATCTCAATTTTATTCTTGAATGGCGTGAAACCAACATGGTTGAATTTAATCCCAACCAATTTCAATCCTCCATATTTTCTGGCTGAACTGATGGCTCATCTTTTCTGATTGGTAAATTCAGCTTGGGTATGCCTAACACATTTGAAATTCTTGGCTTAAATATGTCGAAGAGAATGTCTTGAGCTGAACAAATAAAGAAAGCAGGAATTGGTGCAGCCAGATACCTTGGATTTTTACAACGATGTAAGTTTTACTTTAATCTATCATAAACACTTACAATATACAAGACCTATATAAGACCCAGGTTGGGGTATAATTCTCATATTTGGGCTGGAGACATTTAAATTACTGTGTAATCTTGATTCTCTTTCCCATAGGCATAGTGTAGGAGCTTGGTCATTGTTCATTGAAACTTTATGGATTTATGCCTGGTTCAGGCCGCACGTAATTTAAGACGCCCTGAGCATCGATACAATCTGTAAATCAAATTCGCGAGGACCAATAAATTTAAAAACTCATTTTTTGTTAGGAATACGTAAATGGGGAGTTAACTACATGACCAAACGTTCCCCGTGGTTTACAGTTTACAGAAATTCAAACTTATTATCAAAAGTAAACAACAAGAAGACTGAAAACCTTTATTCCTTTCATTCCTCTTTTACCTTATTCCCTCCTAATTCTTCCGTTACCTTTTGCAGTAGTGCTGTATGCTTGTTAGGACATTCATATTATTAAGGATATACATTTATCCTAAGTGCTATTACACATTTATAAAAAATTTAAAAAAAAATAAAGTTGTGGATGGTCCACCGCAAGGTAAGAGAACTAAGGCAACATTTGAAAATCATGGTATGTATCACACGAAAACTACATAAAACTTAAGGCGATATCGCAATCATTGTAATTAATTAAAAAATTAATTAATTTTAACCTACGATGACGCGTAAAGTGTGTCTAAAGAATTCAAACTATCAAACTACCAACGGGATTATGTACTCCAAGGGTTGCCTTTTTAGTTTTAGAAAAACTTTGGAGTTTCGACTTAGTACTTAGCCCATTTAGAATTACTCAAATAATTAATATCCACCTCGGAATACTCGGAATATGTTTTGTTTTGTTTTAATATCTCATCACCAAAACAAACGTTAAAGCTAATTAATCCCTAATTGGATGCACATGTGTCTTTTACAGCAACTGAAAACAGTTCGATGACCACTTCCGTAACTTTACCGCTTACAATTTTTGGATTTTTCTGATATCTCTTCCTGAATTCGTGGACTTCTTTTAAAGTATGGGATGCAGCTGGTTTGGTACTACACAAAATCACTGAGTTTTTTTTAAAAAGATGTAAAAGTCACTTTTAAATCTTTAAAAAATAGAATATAAGCGTAATTAATTTCAATTTTAGATTACAACTCATAACGGCTAACCGGCTACTAGCTTAAAGCATGGCTGATATTGAGGATGGTATATATGAAACAATAAGACCTAAGATATTACAAGGTTCGTAAACGCCGGATCTATCTTTTTGGAGGTCTAAAGGCGAAAAGGGGTCTTTGGGCTCTCTACTAGTTAAATAAAAAAGCATTGTTTTAATATCAACGAATGCAAATCAAAAAAATTGCACTTATTTAGGCCTTTTTGCTTTTTTCTCCGCAAAAATTAATAATTGGTATTTGCTTTTCATATTTGCTTCATTGACGTAAGCTAACGCCCTCTGCAACTTTGAATATCAATACAATTTTTTTTTCAAACTCGCATAATAATAATTCAAAAAGAACTTCTCCTGTTGTGTCAGAAGCCTCTAGAAAACACAAAAACTTTCATTTATGGGAAACTGTTTTGTTTCCAGATCCTGAATCACGTATCTTAAAATTAATGTAATTTGTTCCTTGTGGGAAATATCAGGAGTACAATCTTAAATACTAAAATATTCGAACTTCTTCACTTTTGATATGATTTTTTTAGATATCTCACCAGCAAATAATAAAGATACTAACTCATTTTAAGGGTTTTGAACGGTCCTCGAATGGCAAAGGATATTTATTTATTTGTTAAGATTTAATTTGTTCAAAAGGATCTTGTATCATTAATTTGGTTAAAAATTCGATAAAAACCTAAAAGAAACGTTTTTCAGTATCTCTGAAAACTATATTTCGTACAGTGGTGCCTTTCCGAATATTTTGAAAATTGCTGTTGCTAATCCGATTTACAAAAAGTAAGATGAATGAAATAGATCAATTTTGTTTTGAGAAGAAGCTCTTTTACCCTTTCTGCAATCTTTATCTGAGATTGTCTTTAGGTTGTCAAAATAAATAAAATGTATTTTATGTGTCACGTTCACCATAGTAAAATATATATAGTAGTACTATCATAAGAACAAAATAGTTTACCCATTGATGTCGGGTCGATAGAATATCGTCAAAATTAAGAATGAATATATGACATTTAGGCGATTATACATATTAAATATTTTGATTATGTTAAAACGATACCAGTAGCGACATCTACCATGTCTATGGGCTAACATATCATGATAGTACTATGTGTATTTATACTATGCATTCACACAAAACCCTTTTATATTTTAACATTAAAATTGAAAATATCCTTCTTTATTATTATTAAGAAATATGGCTTTGATTTCATTTTTCTTAAACATAATGAAAGCTGCGTATACTAATGTTCTGCAAAAATATTACCAGGCAACCAACTTAGCACATCAAAACTTTATTCATAATGTACTTAGTAC
The DNA here is from genome assembly GCA_963556175.1 of Tipula confusa. Classification (NCBI taxonomy): domain Eukaryota; kingdom Metazoa; phylum Arthropoda; class Insecta; order Diptera; family Tipulidae; genus Tipula; species Tipula confusa. Next base: position 12,365,602 of record OY744475.1, read on the forward strand.
CTTCGTGGTGAAAATTTCTGAACCGGAACGCAGCTGAAAAGTTACTGAAAATTTGCCTCGGGAATATATTTTTCAGCTACCATCTATCAGGCAATAGTGGAAGCTTGAAAAGAATTTGTTCCTTGTACAAAAACGAATTATTTAATTAATTTACGAACTCCCTCGTATGACACCAATTCCCTTGTTTCGTGAAATTAATTATTAATTTGTTACCATTGAGATATATATTTATACTGTACTTAAAATGTTTTTATTCGTAGTAATAGTTTCCACAGTCGCACTACACACATAATCATACAGTGTGAGGACTCCAAATTGTTTGGTGGTTTTCGCTGCAAAAGCGAAAAATGTAGGAAGTTTTATCTATATACGGCATCATATTTTTTAAAAGTTGTAAAATTAATTTAAAGAGTATAACAGGTAAGACATCACACTGTTAAATTTAAAATAATGCTCAGTGAGTTATCATTCTTAACTGAAAGTGCAGTTCAATCTAATTAAAAAATTCCTAATCAAAGGATGGGACCAGTGACCCAGCAACAGCGCCAATTTTCAAATGTAGAGCAAAACATCAACTAGAGAAGCAGCCAGAATCGCCAAAATACTGTGTATAACTGATTTCCAAAAAACTTAAACAGAAACAAAAAAGGCAATGCAGATTTGGTGGTTGATTTCCAGATAACTTTCCAGTTGAGCTTTCAACGACATTGAAACCAAAATATTATAGAAACCGATATATTTTAAAAATTTGGTAAAAGATGCTTTAAACAAAATTCACTAAAATGTGACTGATAAATCAAAAGTCACTTCGATCAAAATATTTTAATCTGAAGATTATACTAATTTGTTTTTCACTATGGCCCTGCTGCCGAGATGACCACATCTAATAACTGTTTTCTACAAATAAATGAACTTACAATACATTAAATCGCCATTTGTGTATAAACACATTTTGACAGTCCAAACATAAAACTGTTTATATAGTATTTTATTTATTAGAAAAATCAATTTTCATTGTAATCGATGTCTGGCGTTCTGCACGTCAAAAGTTCATTGGTACAGATTATATCTGAACAGGTATTAATAAATTCATATCAAAAATCCATCAATATATATATGATATGACAGACATATAGTCAAAATAATAGTGACAGTCATATACGTGACCCTTTCATTCGATACCAGTCACAAACCGATATCATTTCTTGACGGCTATACGACTTATTCTTCTATATGAACACCAGTTTTCTTCTTTTTACTCATAAAAGGTTTGGTAATCATCAATCTCTTTAAAGGTACGACTATATACTCATATCAAAAATATAAAAAAAAAATGATTATTATACATAACGTAATCGTCATATGGACAGACGTATTGTGCGTGCAATATTAATATTCTGAACATTAAATTCCATTCGGTATGCGTTCTTATGGTTTTTATGACTTCTCTAAAGTTCTCATGTTGGTTGTGTATATGCACAATATAACCATGTATGATCTCGAATATGCAATCAAATTTCGCGTGCTACAATTGTGGTATTGCCTTTAAGGGTTAATATAATGTTGCATTCATTTGTTTTTGTTATCAATATTTTATTATTTTATGAAGACTGTTGTCTTATTATTATTTCATTTGCGGCAAACTTCTTCAATTCATATTAATATTTAACTTTTTGCAATTTTTTTTTTTTATGTATACGAGTACATATTAACCGTTTAACCATAATAAAAATATAAAGTACATGTGATACATTTGCAAGATATGAACGGTTTGTGTGTAATGTTTTTCGGTTGTATACCTTCTTGTCCTATGTGTGCACTGTGCACCGATGCAGCCAAATTAATGGTTTTGAAAAATATGTTTTTGTCATGCGGTGGTCAACATGATACTTTTGATGCTCGCACAGTGACATCATAAAATATATGATGGTTTTTGATGGTGACCAACTGTGCGCGCACATTTTTTCTTTTGTTTTTTTTTATAAATGCACTAGCAAAAACTACTTACTGTAAATGAATTAAAATCATAAAAAATAACCATAAAATAAATTCTCAATTTTTTTTTTAATTTTCTTTAAAAAATATAATTTTTATTATAAACGATTTATATGGCATTTTAATAATAATAATAAAATATTATATTATATAAAAAGAAATAATAACGCGATCAGATTTTTAAAATTAAATTAAAATTGTTCTTAAAAATATTTTGGTGTTGAAATCGGCCAGATTGAACGTATGTAGTTGCAAATTATAATTACTATTTACTTGTTTTGGGATTTTTTAATTATTGCTTTTGTTTTTGTAGTAATTAAAATTTTTATTAATTAACTATATAGTGCGGTTTTGTTGTTGGATTTTTTGACATCTGATATGTCGTTTAAAATATTCTTGATTTGTTTAAACAAAATTTCTTTGGAGTGTAATGGAATTTTAGCAACTGGGACATATATCGTCAATAACTCGGCGAATATTGACTTCCAAGTGGTCCAATGCAACATCGCGTAGATCAGTGACTTTTCATATTTCTAATGTTGCCAAAACCAAATTTCTGCCACTTCAATACCATTCAACAAAGGACCAGAGTGTGTGTGATGCAAAAATACAGTCGACCGTAAAATGTACGTACATATAGTGCATGATTAGTTTGGCGAACTGAACTATATGATTCCTCAAACTCTAAATTTACCAATTTGCTAGCTTTGTTCTGGCGTAAGTCAATTCATAGTGAAATGGCAATATATACTGATCACAAATCAACTGTAAATTTGACAGTCATTAGGAATAGTATTGCAAATTCAAAACCAAACCTCTATAAAAACGATTCAGCACGAACCAATTCGGAAATCCTACTTCTCTAAAGGCAAGGCCTGACCCATAGATTCTAGAAGGAACAACTATAGAAGTACTTTACTGGTAAAGGGCAAGGTTAGTATATCTGAGATAACTACTAACAAAAATATAAAGTTAACACTGTAATTTGATTAACAGTTACTAATAGATCCCTGCCGCGTCTGCTGTAAGTAGGTCCGGGGGAAAAATTCAGATCAAGATTTTGCAATGACTTAATGCAGCGATCGGCCATGTGGAAAAAGAAGCCAGAGTGTACTTGGTGGAGCCCATCGTACGCCTAAGAACCAAATAAAAGAGACATCGTCAAGATTACAGATGGCTGCGCGTATCAGTTAAGTAACTTAAACAGTTGCTGTAAACATGGAATAGCTGCCCGAAAGAAAACGAAGAAAATAAACTGAAAACGGGAAAAAATCAAACAATTTGTAATATATTTGTAATATGATACCGCAGGATAATGGCTCTTAAATGAATCCTAACGTGAGCGCTAAAGTAGATATAAAAGAATTGTCCTCAAAAAAAAGATTCAAGAAAAATTGAGAGGAACTGCTAGCCGAGAAATTTTGTGGCTGCTTACTCTCAGCGATGATTACATAGTAATCAGTGCCAATGTCGCAGAGAAATGGCCACATAAATTATTTTGAGTGGGAAAAACTAAAAATTATGCTATGCATAATGCGTAGCAGCATTATGACTAACCGCTTAGTGGGGAAAAATGAAGATTTCTGTAGTCTAGGCGATCAGAGAGTTACAGTGGTTGCTAAATACATAATACATAATTTTTCAAGGCGACTATCCAAGAAAGGCCAACATTAAAAGTGATTCAAAGTAACAGAAAGAAATAATCAAGCGCCTCCTCAATCACCATTTACTCACTAAGACAACGTAAAGAAGTGGATTGTTGTTTTTGAAAGCAAAATAAGTCTCACTATCTGTGAAGGTAAAAAAAGACTGAGCTATACTTTGGGCGTTGGTAAGCGAAACAAAAAAATCAAAACATAAACTTGATAATTAAAACAGGAGTGGAAAAGGGAAAAAGAGGTACAGACAAAATACCGGTAAGGACGAAATAAAGCGTCGATATTAAAGTTAAAGGTGTGGTGATTGTAAATGATGTGTTTTAGGTGGCTCTAATTGCCTCTTTGGAGCTAGTGGAGCATGATGAAACTTCAATGAAGGGGATCTTTAGATGGTTTCGTAACTATAACGTTTAAGTTAGCTCCGAAAATGAGTCCTTCAACGGAAGGTCTTAAACATTGAAGAGTATAAGATCAATTCCGCGAATAAAGTATACCTGAGTGTATGGTTAGATTACCGGTGGACTTTGCAAAAGCATATAAGACAAATGGTGATAACGACAACCAAAACAAAAACAAGGCTTGTATATGTGGAGTAACAAATGCTAGGGGCCAAGTGGAAGCAAGAGGAAGCTCCTCTCAGCTGTAGTCACACCTGTAATATTGTATTTAGTCCCTCTCTGGATTCGGACCTTAAGCACAGCAAGGGTCCGGAAACAATTGGAGCACATGCAAGGTAATATTACACTCAGTGTATGTAGGTATTTTCAGGCCACTTTCAAAAGAGCCTGACACAATGCTTAGGAGTGATTTGCCCTCTCTACAAAACAAATATATATATATTAAAAATATAGATAAAGAGTGAAGGCCATATAGGATAAAGCCCCGCTTTTTTATCGTAGGTGGTCATCACTATGAAACCAAAAATCCAATAAGTGAATTTTAAAACTCGTATCCTTTATAATAGATTGTACTGTTTGTGCCACATGGTGACGTGGAAAATAAATCGATACTATAAAAAAAGCATTGAATTACAAATAAACATATATACCAGATGGGTACCGGTCGAAACTGGATATTTTACAACTGGATATTTCAAAACAGGATATTTCGACATCTGATTTAAACTTAAAATGATTTTTTGGGAAAGTTCTGGAATATAGCCAATTAGGAAGGAACTCGGCGAGTTCTTAACCGATTATGATGAAATTCGATACGTAGGATGAAAATAGAATTTTAAAATGATTTTTTGGGAAAGTTTTGGAATATGGCCAATTATGGGGGAACTCGGTGAGTCTTAACCGTATATGATGAAATTCTATATGTAGGATGAAAATGTTGATGACAATTAATTAATTTTTCTCACATAGATTCTTTAAAGTAAAGAAAAGTTATATTAAGTAGAAGAATAAAAAATAGTTGAAGATAAATTTTACTGACAGTAAACTCGAACAAGTCAATGATTATTTTAATAAGATGAGAAAAGAGCAATCAAAAAAAACATTAAGTGAAGGATAATTCTATTTCTCTCCTTAGAAATATTCAAGTATGGAACCTTACTGGCCTTATTCCAGAACTTTCCCAACAAATCATTTTCAATCCCATTTTCATCCTACATGTAGAATTTCATCAAAATCGGTTAAGAACTCGCCGAGTTCCTCCCTAATTAACCATATTTCAGAACTATCCTAAAAAATCATTTTAAGTTTAAATCACAAGTCAAAATATCCTGCCTTGAAATATCCAGTTTTGTACCATATCTCGTTTTGTACCTTATCTTGTATTGAAATATGCTATTTTGAAATATCCAGTTTTGTACCATATCTCGTTTTGTACGTTATCTCGTTTTGTCAAATCCTACTTGGAAATATCCAGTTTTAAAATGTACAGTTCTGAGCGGTACCCATCCCAGATCTGTTCGATTTTCGCATACAGTTAAATAGTTGCCAGAAATTATATATCTACAAGTGTCAAACTTCAGAACTAAATGATTAACCTCCACCTTATAACATAAGTCAAAATATGAACTAAAAAATAACATCTTTGCCAGTAACTATCGAAAAACTCATCACTATCAATATTTCTGCTCCTCCGTTTTGACGTAGTGGGTATTGCAAATGTCCGTTAGTTTTAAGTCTTGTTTGGCGACACTAATTTGGATAACCATTTCAATCAGAGCCGACTCATCATTTCATGTTCTGAACAGTCATTTTAACTAATTCTAGTTCTGGTTACATAGTAACTAATTCTCATCCATTGGAAAAGGCATCATTTCTTTCATTACCACTAATCAACTAAATGAAAATGAAAGCTTTATAAAAAAGTTAATTCATTATAAAAATCAAATTATGTCTGCGAGATAATTTGAACCATTTTACTTTAAAATTTCTTGTGTTTCGTGGATATTCCTCTCACTGCTTGTATATGAGGTTTTAAATCAAAGAATATGAACCGAAAAATAAATCTTTATCCTTTTTATGTTATGGTTATAGAATACTGTAACAAGTTGCTGGTTTGATATTTTTCAAGAAAATCAAAAGAATTTTTAGTGGTTATGTTAAATTAAATGAAAATTAAAAAATCGAGGACTATTATAATTTAATATGTTAAAAAAATAGGCATAGTATTAAATTTTATTGAGTAATTAAAATTTGAGCACCTGATTAATATCTTATAAGACAAAAAATCAACCCTTTTAAGTAACTAAAATATGTCAAGACAATTTTAACCTTAATGAAAATACCTTAAATTTTTGTGTACAACTTTTTTATGAATCTTTTAATTAAATAATATTTCGATAAAACTTTTTAAACTTTTTGTACTTTAAAATTATTTTAAGCTTAACAGATAAAAAGGAAAATGATTTTACGGTGAAATAATAAACAAAAAAAAAAAATTCTTTTCAACTTTCCCACATTGTAAATTCTATGCTTAGAACTTGTATATTCTATTCTAGATTCTGTCTTATCTCTAACTCAAATCGTAACTCGAATTATCTAGAATATAATAAGGATATTCCATTATTAAGTTTACTACAGGATCTAGTGGCGTTGCTTGTTAGTGACGAGCTCAGGTTTCACAGCCCTCACTCCTAAGTTTGGTAGTGGGCGGTTTACTTGTGACTATACTAAATGTCCGTCTTCTATACACAGGCATTTTATGCTTCAGGATACTATAATTAACAATCCACTCTAAAATACGATTTGATTCATGATAAAGTGATAAAAACTTCATTCTGCTCAAGCGTTGCGATTTGGTATTCTAATTCCCTCTTTAGATGATTTCCCCCATGTTTTTCTGAGCTGTCCTCATGGCTGTGATTATTGCCTCAGCAACCTTTCGCAAGTTGCATGTTGTCGGGCATATTTCTCTTAGTCAGCCATATTATTGATAATTTGTAAAAAATTGCGAAAAAGTTGTGTTTGTTGGAAAACTTGGCACCTGCTCAATTCTGCCTTGCTAATGTTGCAAAGTCTTCATGTTGTCGTGTTAGTATTCTACACAAGTCCACTAGTATAATACAGGCCATCTTAGTTTGTTTAGGATATTCCAATTCAGTTTAGGTGGCTCCTTGCAATGTGTCTGTAGTTCTTCGTGGTTCTTGGTTTCATTGCAGTAACTGCTCATAATGTACCGAGTTACTAAGATCCGTTACATATCTGCGTGTGACAGTATGGTCCAAACTGAAGATCGACGTGTCATCCTTGAATGTTATATCTGTCACCAGTTAAGTAAGTAGTATCGCCGGTGTTTTCTCCGTTCGGACTATAGTGTTGCTATAGAACTAAATCAAATGTTTAGGGGTGAGTGTAGAGAAAAACTTTCATATCGTGGCAGGCTTTGGCTCATCTATTAACTCCGTATGTTGCCATAGGAAATTCAGCTTTCATGATGTTTTTCATTATCGATGGATAGTATTCTGCTCATAGCAAAACGTCGACTGCTGAAAGCCGACATTATAGCAGCTTTAAAATTATTTTGGAAACAACGAAACATGTTACTAGCAATTGTGTGAGAATTTCCCATAGACGACAAGCCACGACAATCCGTAACTCTAGTCAGATTAATGATGTTGTGTTGTGACAAATAACAAAGTCTAAACTACTAAAATAATGGATTCTTGAAAAGGGAATTCCGCTTAATCCTGAAACAAAATATGTTCGAAGTATGATATTTTCCAAAATTATTTGGAAAGTCAAATATTTGATACTGCACCAAGAGGTACTTTAACCATAGTCACGTACAAATATTTTTGAAAAATACTCACCAGAACATACATAAATGTACTTAAACATCATCAGACGGCAGTAAATAGATCATGTACTGTCAGATGTCAGACAGTGAAAAGATCCAGCTTAGCTACCTTTCAACAGCAGGCGAGATTGCTAGTAAGCAAGGACATTAACTCACTGCTACCGCTATAAGTACAATAACACAATTATACAGGTTGCAACAGCCGAAGTAGGATGAAATCTACTTGTCGCTGTAAAGGAAATGTTACACAACAAAGATCTATTACAAATGGAATCTTGATTTCTTGCACCGGGAAGCTCACAACGTTAAAGACCTTGATAGATTCGGGGTCCCAAACCACCTTAATATTGTCAAAAGCTGCCAACTTATATTGAACTTAAAAAGATGGTAAACCAACGTTAATGGCTTTTGACGGAACGTAGAGTTTTTAATAATAAACAGGTTTACTCAACTGCTACGGGAGACGAATATTGACGTCTCCGGTAGCTGTTGAAGACAGCCATTGAACCAAATGAAGGCATCTAAAACAAATTTAGTTAACACTGGCTCAACACGCGGAATTCAGGTGGACCATAATTGGTAACCTAGCTGGCATTATCGATTAATCAATAACCGCCATGGTGAGAACAAAGACGATTGAAAATCCACTAAAATTATTCATTTAGAATGACATAATTCCAGATGAAAGATGTCACACTAAGGAAGAAGTCAAGACCGAGTCAGAAGGACGATAAACTTTGAGGATTCCCTTTAAGGCGGAAAGAAGTTGGGTTATTACAACTCGAGGAAAGTTTGTACAGGATGCATCATTCAAACAGATGTATCACCAGTTGATAAAAGAATTTCTCTATCTGAAACATATAGAGCTTATCTGAACCAGTTCCGAAAACGTCGCGGTACTCAAACAAGAGAGCAGCACAACCAAATACCGCTGTCGTATGCGAACAACAGGCCACATGTCTCATTAAATGACTTGATGAGGTTCAAAGTTACAAGAGGATCTCGTTGACATTCTCATTTGAAAGTGGTGCAATATTAAATATCAAATAAATATTGTGAAGAAGTGAACAGTCAAAATCCACGACAGATTACAAATTGATTATTGTTACCTACGGAACAACTGCAGGCAACTTCTTAACCATACGAGCCTTTATACTAGCACAAGACTGAAGCGGTACATACTTCCGAAATTTGACGTGAATGATTTTCATCGTTGCATATTGAAAACCATTTATTTACCACAAAACGCGGCTGTACCATAAAATCAAGAAGTCCTGGATGCAGAAACTACTATTCAAATAAAAAAAGCAAACTTATATAACTTTAAATCCAAGCTTAGGGAATAACGGCATACTGCGAGTAAACAGATGGCTACAAAATTTAGATCTTTCATCTGCCAATATTGTGTAACGACTAATGGGAACGCTACTAGCTGCCAGAGTCCATCCAAGAAGAGCATCTGTGAGAGCATCTGTGAAAGGAATCGACTATCCTAGCTTCATACAATTAAAAACAACCAAAGTAGGAGACACAAGGCCTACAAGCGTTATGGAGCTCTATTTGTCATATGTATGGTAACCAAAGCGGTCCATATCGAAATAGTAAGCTGACTAACAAAAGAAGGTTTCATTGCTGCTTACAAAAATTTCGTCTCCAGATGAGGATTATGTGTGAACAAAGTGATACAGGAACTATGTTGACCACTTATGGAACCAACTGTAATTTTATCCCACCTTACACTTCTCATTTTGGAGGTATTTGGGACGCGGGAATAAAACCAGTAAATAACACAAAACTTTTGCAAAGCATATCGGTCTTAAGACCACTCCAAAACTTTTGATCACAAAATTAAGTGTCGAAAATATTTTAAATTCCCGCAGTACATTCGGCGTACACAAGAAATATTCAGTAAATCCCATTAACAAGCAACATACCATCATTACCATGTCAAGAATTTGCAATGTTTTTGCTAAAAATTTCCAACCAAAAATATTCCAAAAAAATTCCAATGAATTTTAATTTTTGTATATTCGCACAATAATCCTGACACATTTAATTTTTTTTTATAAACATTTAATCATAAATTATTTTTAATTAATTAAGATAATTTCCAATTATGTATGTAACGAAAGTATTTTGGTCGTGGTTCCATGAACTATATACAAGAAAAGTAACTTGAAAGTCATGTGGTGTTGTTATATTCTTGTGTTGATCGCTTCTGTTCTTCTCGTTTCTTGTTTTGTTTCTATAATTTGATGTCACACAACTTGTTATCAGTAATTATGATCATTCATCAGTGGGATACATTGTGTTGAATATTATTATTGAATTCAGAAGCTAAATTTTGAATATCATTTTGATACCTTCACCAAATTTAATGATCGGTAAGCAGAAAATTTTATCATCGAATTTTAATCAATAAACCTGTATGACATTTTTTTTTTAATTAAATTAATTTTAATTAATAATTTATGTAAAAAGTTTGTTAAATTAATAAACAATAATCGTTATCGGTTAGAAATAAAATTGTTGAACAAAATCATGATGATCGCACTTCACACGTTAGTAAGGTACAAGTCGCGTTAAACACCAATTTAAATTAGAGTTTAGTATTATCTCACGACTAGAACTAACAAACTATTATTATATTATGTACATACGGATAAATATTTGTATTTTATTTTATCCGACACGTAAACTATTATGGTTAACATTTTTTTTTATATATATATTTTGTTACCTTCAAGAAAGTGTTAATCGACAAATGTAATTTTATATTATTTCGTGATAATGTTAAGACAAAAAAAAATTTATAAAAAATTAACTACTACCAGAGGAGATTATTATCGATCCGATTTAATTTTCTGTTGTTATAGTATAGGTTACTAGGTATATACGTGAAGTGATCAATTCATGCAAGTTGCAAAGATATACATTATACTTTTAGTATAATATATAAAATATAATGTAAGAGAACAATAATCATTCTCTTTGATAAAACGGTTAATTCAATTGATTTTTTTTTTAAATCTAACTTATATTAATTTTAAAGTTTTATTTCAAATAAAGTGTATATAAATTAGATTTTTGGTGATGTTATGGCGTTAATTCAATTGATTTGTAATGTTTAATCAATTGTTTTAAAAATCTAATTTACATTATTTTAAAGTTTTATGTCAAATAAAATGTTAATAAGTGTATAATTTTACTCATGACCAGAGCTTTTAATTAAGGTATCATTCATCACAATCGGGCTACTATTACGTTTTGTTTTAATTTTAATTTTAAAAAAAATTCTTAAATTTGCAAAGGCTAACCCCTTTGCTGATTTTTTGGCATAAAAATTATTTGTTGAAATGTACACATATTTTGATGCAGTAGTTTTACTCATGACCAGAGCTTTTAATTAAGGTATCATTCATCACAATCGGGCTACTATTACGTTTTGTATTAATTTTAATTTAAAAAAAAATTCTTACATTTGCAAATACTAACCCCTTTGCTGATTTTTTGGCATCAAAATTATTTGTTGAAATGTACATATATTTTGATGCAGTATTTTTACTCATGACCAGAGCTTTTAATTAAGGTATCATTTATCACAATCGGGCTACTATTACATTTTGTATTAATTTTAATTTAAAAAAAAATTCTTAAATTTGCAAAGGATAACCCCTTTGCTGATATTTTGGCATAAAAATTATTTGTTTAAATATACACATATTTTGATGCAGTATTTTTACTTATGACCAGAGCTTTTAATTAAGGTATCATTCATCACAATCGGGCTACTATTACGTTTTGTATTAATTTTAATTTAAAAAAAAATTCTTACATTTGCAAAGACTAACCCCTTTGCTGATTTTTTGGCATAAAAATTATTTGTTGAAATGTACATATATTTTGATGCAGCATTTTTACTCATGACCAGAGCTTTTAATTAAGGTATCATTCATCACAATCGGGCTACTATTACATTTTGTATTAATTTTAATTTAAAAAAAAATTCTTAAATTTGCAAAGGGTAACCCCTTTGCTGATTTTTTGGCATACAAATTATTGGTTTAAATATACACATATTTTGATGCAGTATTTTTACTCATGACCAGAGCTTTTAATTAAGGTATCATTCATCACAATCGGGCTACTATTACGTTTTGTATTAGTGTTGCTAACAGCAACAGATACAACTCGTTTCGAGTTGTTCCTTCCATTTTATGGCCATTTTCTGACTTATGGTCATCTTGCTAAATTCTGTTTTTGATTCTGTTTCTGTTGCAAATGTACTGAAATCTGTTTCTGTTTCAAGTCACTCCAAGCCTTTAGACCTGCATTTATACATAACTGTTTCAGAAGTTGGAGATAATTTGTCAGAGGTTATTACTGACGAAGAATTTTCTGATGACGAAACTAATAAACGTAAATTAATTATATTAAAATTACCGGCAGATGATTTTGTGTTATCTAAAAATAGTGATATTTGTTGAAAACCAATTCGGCCAAAACATCAATGACGAGCATCTAGCGCAAATGTAATAAAATTAAACCCAAGTGTGATAAGGTAAGCAATATCCAGAATCACTGATATAAAAGCAAGCTTCCTAATACATTTAGAACCAAATAAACTGTCTAAAATAAATGGCAAACAACCGAAAAATTTGTATATATGTATATATATATATATATATATATATATATATATATATATATATATATATATATATATATATATATATATATATATATATAAATATATATATATATATATATATATATATATAAAAGTTAAATATAAATAGCTAATGCCTTGAAACTAATATGTTACAAACCAATGCTACAAAAACTGCATATACTTCTTTTGTTTTTCCGAGTGATACCATTCGAAATATGATGCTGATTAATTAGATGGAAAATACAAACAAATTTTTCTAAGAAACGATAGATCAAAATTAAAAACATCAATTTGTTCGTTAACAAACTGTAATAATCCATGGCCGACGATATGGTAACCGAGAACAGAGTTTAAGATTTCATAAACAATCGGTAACTGATACGAAATATTACTTTGAATCACCAAAATTGATAATGGCCTTTTTGTCTTGTACGTTCGTCGTATGGTTTTATAATTTTTCATCTTTATCACAAAAATACTTGTTTCCAATATTTTTTCAATTTTTAATACAATAAAACTAAAAAAAAAAACCAAACTAACAAATTCACCGACAAACAAGACAATTCGCCTCTGTTGGCGATATATTTGTCATCTCATCGCGCTTTGCCAATTTTTTATTATTATTTTTTTTTCATATAGCTTTATATTTTCTTAATGCACAAAGTGTTTGCTTATTATTTTTCATCTTGTAAAAATATTAAATTAAATAGATTTTTGATCGATCAACAAAAATATTTGGTCGCAAAAAAATTTATAAAAAAATTCTCGCACAAACGCAATCAAAAGTCGAAGTGATATTTTTCGCGCTTTGAAATTCTTTTTTTGTTGGCAAAAAAAAAAAAAAAATCTCGCGTTAAAGAAAATAAAAATTCAAGATTTTTGAAATTTGATCGAATATTTAATATTTATAAATAAATATATATATATATATATATATATATATATATATATATATATATATATATATATATATATATATATATATATATATATATATATATATATATAAATCGTAAGCGGACATACCACAAAAATACAATATTTTTGCCGGCAGATGATGATGATAATCATCTTTGAGCAAGATAATTATTTGGAAGTAAGTATAGTCAAGCAAATCAGAAATCACAAATTGCCAATTACTTTATATTACAATCAGCTATTCAATTGTTATTTCTTTTTCGTCTATCGCAAATTTTAGTTTAGGCTGATAACGGTCCATACATGGTAATGAAACTATAATAAGTAATGCCAATATCATAGTTCATTTTTATAATGCGGCGTAACTGTGGCGTAAACAATACCATAATATGTGTCTAGGTTTACCTGATAGTTGTAACTTGGAAAAAGAAACGATATGTCGTTCCCATAGGAGCGAGCAATTTTGTGAACTTTTACACAAATCAAGAACTCACTCATTAGCATTCTCTTTAAATCATTATATCAGAAGAAAAACTTAACAATGAGACAGCGAAGATCCCCTGAGTTTATTACTAAAGTTTATGCAAAATTTTGATTCTAAATGTGATGTCGTTTTCACAAGTTTTGCGAAAGCGTTTGACTCTCCTTAGTTTGAGTTACCGCTTGAAAAATTTAATCAATTTGAAGTGTGTGAAATTTGTTGGAAATTTGATTAAATCGTATATGTGCGTAATTGGAGGCAGATGGCTAACTTCAAGCTGATAATTTTAAATATAGGAAATCCTCACAGTTTTCTAGTATATATAAACATTTTATATCATAAAGAGCTAACTGACTTCAAATAATTAATCGCAATCTAGTTGGCTTTTGTTTTCGGACTCAACTTCGGGCTGCTGTTCCCGTGTGGTCTCCATATTATTTAATCGACCTTAATCGTTTTTAAAGCGTTCAAAAGCAATTCATGTTTCACATGGCCCAGAAAAGTACATGAAAAAATCTATACCAATAATTATGGAAGCTAAAAAAATCCTCCCATCAAATTAAGTCAGGCTTAAAATGCAATTCAACTTTAATTCGAAAAAATATCCCAGAGACGGTTTTAATTAAGCTCACCAACTTTATAAATATAGCTTTTTGATGGGGGAATTTCCCCAAAGTGCCATTATGCTTTATAGATAAGAAACACTCTGCCAAATTTGAGTTAACTTTTCTCAGGAGTCTGTCCTGGAACCAAAATACTACTAAACCATTTACATGACGTCTCTTTCAAAGTCGCTTATATAACTTCCAGTTAAATCTGTTTTTTTTTTTGCTCGTAAGAAGTTCTGCACGTACGTTTTAAACACACTTTTGACCATTAATGAGCTTTTAATAAGTATCTCAAAATGTTGGCCAGTCAAAAATCTAAAAATGTTATAGTTTAGATTAATCTTGGCTTATTTTTGTTAGTAAGTAGGCACAGTACAATTTTTTTTGTTTATCACTCTAACAATGAATGCAAGTTGGAACTTCCAATAAAATTCAATTTTCTTTCATTGAAATAAGGTCGATAATGATCAATCCCCAAAATTATTAATAAAATCATCTTTTCTATGGTCGAATAATTTAATAATTTTTCTCAGCATAGTTCAACAGCCTGGTAGCAAATGCTACAAGTATGTCAGCACCGGTCAAGATATCTTGAGATAAAACTGAAGTTATTACTACATCACTAAGTAGTGTTGCAGGTAACCACGAAATTTTGAAATTGCAAAGTGGGAGGCTTAATTAAAAATTCTATTATTTTTTAAAAAATTTCAACACAAAAAGCATCCCAAGTAGTAAATCTCCTTACAAAGTAATTGACTCTTCCCAGGATTTACTTTAAGATTATATTGCCCTAAACGAGAAAAAACTTCACATAATCTATAACGTTTTGATCAGAACGACTTTTTTCTAAAATAATAACGTCATCTAGGCGTTTCATTCCATTATTCCCACACAACACGTTATTCATTAATCTTTGAAATGTACCGAGAGCAACACAAAGTCCCATGCTCATATGAGTAAACTGGCAGTTTAGCAACGATCTTTGATACTAATAAGAATCTGATGGTATCCAACGTCAAGGCCAATTGTCGAAAAATAATGTGAACGGCCCAATCTGTCCAGGTTATCTATTCGCTATTTTTTGTAGATTTGATTTTGATATTTTAGGAATGATAAACTAAGTGAGTTAGATCAATTTTTAGTTCCAGTAATACCAAACGATTTTGAATGTTAGAATTGATAGAACTTACTTTAAATATATGGTTATTTCCAGTAATCTCGGATATAAATTTATCTCAACGGTATAATCATTGAATTTATCAGATTTACAAAATATGTGTACCCATTTTCAATTTTTAAAATAGGTATACTATTTACAATGTATAATCCACGGAGAACTTCTGCTGAGCAGGAGAAATATTAGATATTCCTATTATTATGCAGTGGATTCGTTTCGACGTAAATTGTCCAATCTTATACTTCAAATTTTACAATTTCTTAGGTTGGACCTAGTAGTTAACCTTTCAAAATTTCTAGGACCGAATTTTTTTTTCTATCGGGGTCAATGGCTCGGGAATGGTCTCGCAATATGATTCATTTAATTCCGCAATTATTTGATGAGCCTTTGAGTTCCGGAATTATTTAATTTGTGTTATAAATATCAGATTTTATTTTATCTAAACTATTTTGATCTTCGGAATTAACAATAAGACTTTCCGACAACTCTTTATTAACGAAAATAGTCTCACGATAGATTCACAATCAGTTTTGGTTTTGGAAGTAGTATTAAATGAATCTTAAGAAATAAAATCACGATGTTCTGCTAATTCTGGAATCATTTCGCAAGAAACACAACCAGTTTCGATTTCATAATTAAAGTCAACTGATTGGCTTAAATTGACTCCGCACATGGTTGAAGCTAAGAAATCAATACTCAAGTACACAGTACGTACTCCGTTGGCTAAGTCCGGTGCATAGTCCGGTACCTTGTCTTTTGCTTGCCGTATGATGGAAAAAACATTGCTGTACTGATACACCGCATAAAACAATTGTTAAAAAATTCAACAAAAACTAAACTGACTTATGTAAAAACAGATCCATACTCCTGAACACGAACTATAGTTAACGATAATGAAGATTTAACGATGAGTTTTGTGGTCGCACAATTGTGGCTATAACACATTTTTCCTCGTTGTAATATCAACTAGGAAACCTCGGGAAACCCACGTAATAAGTGAATTTCGTTTAAGTCAGGGATCACAGGAAACGAACCTCACGTTTTAACTGTGAAGGACTGACAAACGATACAATATCAGCAACTTTTTGGCAATATAGTATTGTGAATAACAACCACCGTTTGAAGATTAAAAAATTTCGGTTAATAGTGCCGCTTAGGTAACTTACGGTTTATAGTAACCATAAAATTATTGGTTTATATAGACAGAAAATGCAATGAAAGGCTAAAGTCTTAAAGAATATAAAACTCAGCAGTTACTTCGATTTACCAGTATGAAAACTTCCATGTTGATATCGATGCAGTACTCGACAGTTGGATCGAGAATTTTTCTGATTTACCTAATGTTCAATAAGAGTGAAATTCTGTAGATGGAAGTTTTAAAATACAGTCGGCGGTATTATTTGACATAGGAAATTTATGTCTGGTGAATGGAATGGTTGGTGCAGCGATCTTTGAGAGTAGAGCCATCATTTGGCAAGTGCTCTGGTTACTGTCAGCGACTGTGGCTCCTCGAGATAAAGAACGACTTAGCTTCACCGTATACTCTAAAACAGTATGATGAGCTTGTTTGAGATCGAAACTGATTGCTCTGAACTATCTTAAAAGTAACAATCCGATCAGAACGAAAAAATATTTGCTCAAAAAAAAGCTCACGTCAATCACAAATATATTTCACAAATTCCCACTTCCACATACGCTGTTACAATGCTGTCTAAGGAATTTTCTATTGCATCGATCTATTGTTTCTTGAGATTATACAAAATGGCCAGCTGTTTGGCGGTAAAGTGCTAATTATTGGTGCAGATTTTTGCTAGACTTTGGCTATTACATTCCACGAAACAGCTGAGCAGATACTATTATTGATAGTTGCATCAAAACGAGTCTAATTTGGACATCCTGAATAGTATTTAAGAATTTTTAAGGAGCTCTTCCAAAAATTTCTTCTATTTTCAATGTTGAATTTATTTAAGTTCTTCCAACCAATGCTCAGCCGTCACACCTCCGCATACACGGTTAGTTAAAAGGGCAACAATTATTATGCCTCTGAAAAAGTATGAGTGACAGAATGATTTCAACCAACAGCACTTGAACTATCTAGTGCGATATTGTAATTATAATAACTCTAACCTTTTTACCTTCAATTAAACATTGGCATACGGTAATTTCGTGTGATACCGGCTTTTTGAATCACTAAATGGACAAATCACAAAGCGAACTTATTAAATGGTGTGAATTTATCTACAGATTCCTGTATTTGGTCAGTATCACGGTGAAAAAAAAACAAAAGGGTCCTTTAATCCTTAATGAAGCAATGAACAGATAATTAATGTGCCCAAAACACATTTTGTTGATGGGATCATTTTTTATGTGTATGATTTTAAATTGCCTCATATTCTGAAATGCCAATAAACTTTTTTAGCAACCAAAAACCACTTTTATGGTAAAGTTATTTCTCTATACCAAACAATATCGCATATTTTATGGTTCAAAATGTTAGTTTCTCACACGCAGATATCGATCAATATTTTATGATTTAATAATGGTCCGCTAAAGTTTCATATTTCTAAGATGAGAATCTATTATTTTATGAATATGTAAATAGATAAATTTTAGAAAAAACCAGTATCTGAATGAATAAAACAGCATCAGTAGCTGCTGTTGGATTTTGATGAAGGAATCGAAACTTGAAAAAAAAAAAATTTTGAAAATAAAATACCGTGAGAGATTTTTCGACACTGATATCATTTTTATATTTATTATAATAAAATATATGAATCCACCAAATTTTTATTTATATATATATATATATATATATATATATATATATATATATATATATATATATATATATATATATATATATATATATATATATATATATATATATATATATATATATATATATATATATATATATATATATATATATATATATATATACAACATTAAAAACAAATTCCTAACAAACCTTTTGTGTTGTCACATGCTCAATGGTCAAAACTTTTATACACCAAATGAACGTAAGAAGTACAACAAAAATGATAAAACCAACAAAAAAATCGACGGCTAAATGTCTGGGAAGCTTAAGAACTTATTTGTTTCAATTTCTTCATGACGATGTTGTTGTTCATTTCTCTGAATCACATTTTCATCTTTTTACATATTTTCTTCACCTTTTATACACACATCAATACATACATGCGGCCATACAGACATATCAATGTGTTATATCCTCCTCGAGAATACTTAAAATCGACTAAAACACACATAAAAAGATACGGACGAGAAATTCTTTTCAATGTTTCTTTGAACATCATCAACAGGTGTCATTATTAGCTTTATTGATTTCTTACTGATCCAGTGACAAAAAAACAAAAAAAAATCTCAAAAAAGCAAAAAAATTATGTGCAAAATACATAAATCCATGTTGCAAACAATTTTTGCGCAATAGGGATTGCATTCCAATTAAAAATGTACACAACATACAAATATACATATATACATAAATTGTTGGACCGGCATCATATTGTCGCGATGATTTATCATAAATTAATTTTTTGTTGTTGCGTTGTATGGTCGAGATGCATTCTTAGAAAAGTGCGGATTAAGATTTCCGATGCACATCATCTTGAACACAATTGAAAGGAAATTGAAATAAATGCAATTTATGATTTTATATATATGAAGCTATATGTGAAGTGCAATTTAGCGCAAAAAATTATGGTGGTCGATATAGGTCATATATAATATGTTGTATACGCGTATAATACAGAGTAGGGTGAATATCCATTCATCTTAATCTATATATCAAATATCAATTTTCATCTTGATATTTTCGTTATTTTTTTCCGGCCTACCATTAACTTTCACTTTCAATTTTTTTACGATATAATTTTTCTTCCTCTGATGATCCCTTAAATTATCATCATAAAACAAAATGTATGTTCATATTACGTACAGTATATATGTTGCCCGTCCGGGATAAAAAATCGCCCTCGATAAAAATCTATTACTTCAATTTTCCATTATAAACCATATTTTGTTTTCTATATTTTTATTAGTTTTGTGCTTAGATCCTCTTCTCTATATACGAGTATTATCTACACGAATATGTTTTACAGCCGAGATAAACTTTATACGTCCGTCCGACTTACATTGAAACTTATATTTTTAAAGTATACGAGGTTTCAAACGCCTGAATGAAATATAGAAAAAAAAATAAAAAAACGTATACCTTAAAAATGATGACCACTCAGTGGAACATAAAATAAAAAACTTAATAGAAATATACAACCATCAACTTATGTTGGATAAGGTTTCGAGCATCTTTCATATAAGAAATAATGTTGATTACATAATGATAGCACTTTTTGGATATCATAAATGATAATAGGAGGAAAATTCATTTAAAATGACAAATTATGGTTTTGATTTGGGGAAGGAATGAGGCTGTATACTTTAATGTTTTGATAGCCGCACACGAAATAATATTCCTTCCAGAATTTATTCTAGCGATGAAACGATGTAAGAAAATAATTTAAGGACATTGCATTTGGAGAGTAAAACTTTAGACTTGACGTATAACTTACAACATCGATTCAACGGAAAAACTTTTATACTTGAAGCAGGTAATTAGCTCACATCCCTTTAAATATATAGTAGAGCTTTGGAAAACTATTTTGTCAACCAGATGACATAAGGAGTAATGATAAATTGAAAACTCTTTAGTCTGTAATATTAAAATTCGTCTTTGAAAAAAAACATTAAAATATTAATATTAAATATTAACCCCTCTTGATTTTCACCTTTATAAAAGGAATCATTTTGTTTATTTGAAAACTGTGGTAGTACAATTTTTTGTTCAACCGACTAGAGCAAAATAACATACAGGTCAAATGCAGGTCGCAAAAACAGCCTACAAATACCGTCTAAATCAAATTAAGGACCTAAAAGAAAAAAATTTACCCTACAGGAGAGCTGGCAAAGTTTAAGGTTGTTTTTTATATTCTACTTGACAAATATCTCAGGGTCGGAGTCATTGAATATATTAGGGTAATTAAAATAAGAATGTATTAAAATTGCTATTTTCTCCCAGACAAATCTCTTAAAGATTCGTTATTGCTACAGTTATTTACTATGACAATCGCTTGAAAATGGGTCCCATTCGAAACTGCATATTCCAAAACAGCATATGGTACCGAACTACATATGGTAGAAAACGGCCTTATTAAAATTAAATTTTTGACTTAAGCGGTTTTATCACGTAAGCCGTTTTGAAATATGCCATTTTTTCTTTTTCGGATTCTTTTTCTTTCGAGGTGTCATTAATTTATTTATTTGCTAAGTATTTACTAGTATTAATGCTACTTAAAAGATGTCTCTAGGTTTAACCCTAGATAAATCGTAACAATATATTATCTACTCCATAGTGGTATGTTATTTGCCATGGAATTAAATATCAAATTCGAGTTTAATTCCTGGTCAAAAGAAATAACCAACCAATTCTGGAGTTTGGTTTTTAAAGGCTGGTAGTGTACTTTAAATTGATACTATTTTATTTCAATTCGAACTCAATTTTAAATTAAAAAATAAAAGTTATTAAAATTTGAAATTTGACAACATTAGGAACAACAATTATTAATTATGTGACAACTAGGAACGAACACTGAAACTAAAAAAATTGTACTTAAATATCAATACCAACTAATTATTTGGGATTGTTTGAGTTCCAAATTGGAATTTGAAATATGACATTCATGTAAAAACCCTTGTAACGTTACTTATCAGTTTTTTGTATGAACCAGTTTTTGAAACCCATTTATATTTTACCCTATTACTCTTTAAGAGAGGCGTCCGATTCAAAAAGTAAATGCCCTAAATAGTACAATACTGTACAATAGTACATTTTTACTCCTGAATTTGTTTTATATGCTTGAATTTTTAGGTAACCAGTCCACAATTAACACCAGATCAAAAAAAAAATTTTGAAGATAAGCCAGCCAACAAGTCTAGAGCTGATAATCAGCTCAAATACAGGTTAAAGAAAAAACTCAAAGTAGAGTTGAATTCTGGTTCTGCTGAAATGATTCCGAGGGTATCTGGCACCTGTAATTTCGGTACAGTTGACACCAACAAGTACTGTTGCAGGACATATAATTAAACAGGAAGAAGCAGTCATTGGACAGTACAATTACTAACTGCAAAACGAAAAAAGTAAGCACAAGAGCAGCTCGAAAATGTCAGTGAAGTTCAAAAAATGTATAAAGTATTACAATACCTAACAGTATACAATATTGACAGTAAACTAGCAAGCTTCTGAGCCAATATATAATGATCCCATATTTGTCGGATAATGAAATGCAATATACATCGGCTATTACTCGCATTAATCCGCGCTTTTTCATAAAACCAGTTATTTTCATATGGGCTGGTTAAAAAGCTTCTCATCAAAGAATGCTTGACCAAACTGGTGTAGAGGACTTGTAAAATTATGATAATACACAAGTTCACACCTTATTTGAAATAACAGATCACATGGCTTCTATCAGCCCTGACTCGGTACAGAAGCAAATACCATATTGACAATTTAAGTTAACATCTTGCAATTGATAAAAGTCTTACAGTGCCACATCAAACTATCATGTGGAACGAGGATACATTTTTTTAAATCATTTCAAGTGAAAATAAAGTTCCAGAGGGTTTGTTGATCTTGGGGATTTACCTTGGGGAATTTCGTATACTACGAGATAAAATTACCGTTACAACATTTATGATGGCAACATGTCAATTGAGTTGTACAGCAAGGAGAATGTGCTTCCAAATAAGTTTCTTGATACTGCGATGAAAATAATGCATCTAAATAAGAGTTTGCGATGGTTTGAAGATTGCTGTTAAACCATATCGGAGAGTAACAATATAAGTAAGGAGCGCATATCTCAAGTTTGTAATAAAATAAGTTTCGAATGCAACTAATTAGCTTTCATTAAGTCAGTATCAAATTTTGCAGCTTATCTGCTGATATGCGCATAAGAGGGATCTATTTGCAATGATGTGCCATTTGTAGTTTGCAATCACGTTTTTGACGATCAGTGGTAACGAGATCTATCTGCCCAAATCTTCTGAGGATTCTATATTTAAATTCTAAAATCAGAGAGGAGATTTGACATATAAACTAAAACAGAAAAAATATGGCTGCAAGTGAATAATGATAATAATTTGATCCCGTATTTAAGATTTTTTTAAATGGATCGCCTAAAAAAATGTTGCTGAAATAAAAAATAAAATGGAAATGTGTTAGTGTCGGAAATTAAAGATTAAATTCTTTGTGAAATGGATAAAATTTTGAAAGCTATTAAAAGTTTTAGTGAACAGTATGTTCAATTTAATAATAGAACGTATTTCTTAGAAGAGATAGAATCGCCTCCGATATGAAGATAACCGGTGTCTATTAAAATCTTCATGGTAATTGATTTCGAAGAGAAATAATGTGTTCAAACGGACAAATTTAAGAACTGGAGCATGTAATACGCGATCAATTATTGTCAGATTTTCAATCACTAGATATAAGTCAAAGTTCTTTGCAAAATATTGTTATGACTCCTCTAGTGTTAAACCTAGAGACTTCTATTAAGTAGCATTAGTATTTACTAGTAAAAATTGAGCAAATGAAATAGAGCATCTCGAAAGAAGTAGAATGAAACACTAGAGAGATAAATGTAGGTTTTATACATAAGCGAAATGATTTTTAAGTTGAAATGAGTTATACTTTAAACACGAAACACTTAAGAGTAAAAGATTAATATCATAGCCCCACCAGTGCCAAACGGCTAATATCGTGCAATTAACAGTGTTTAAAAAATGAATTATTATTGTTAAAATAAAGATTGGATTATTGCAGGGATGTGCGACGTCAACAAACGTCGACGTCGACAATTATTGTCGACGCATTTTTGTAGAGTCAACAATAACAAGTTTTCTCGACGTGAATTGCTGACGCGTCAACAATAAAAATAGAAAAATACTTTTAGTACTTTTATTTGTTGCTTTTTATTTTTTTTTTATTTTTGATATAACCCGGTTGTAATTTTTTTTTTCAAGTTGTCGGAACTGGTGGAATTTTTAAAAATTTTCTGGCCAAACTAGAAGTCTCAGAAACTTTTATGTCCGCCGAATTCCAAAAAACTTTTGGGTCTTTAATAATTTTCTATTTTATATATTTAAAAATAAAGGGTTACCCAATAAGAAGTTTCACTTTGAATAGCACAGTAGTAATCGATGGAAGAAATTCACAATTTAGTGATACAAACCGGTAATAGGCGAAACCATATAAAAGTTTTAAGTCGTTGAAACTGTGTAACATTGCCATTAATTCAAAAGCAGAATTTACTGTAATTGACTTAGTACTTACTTGTAATTGACTAACAATAGTTCGATAAATCTTCGTACAACTACAACCAACCAAGAGTATTTCTAAAATTTTTACAAAGTGAGGTCGAATATTTGTTACTGATAACCATTAAAATACTATATGGGTGATGAATATTCAGGAGCGTGTTGCAAACCCCTGCACTGTGATTGTATTTCAAGATAAGAAAATATATTTCAAGAATATTCTTCAGTTTACAGTAATTGTGACTTCAATTACAAGATGCTTAAAATATAAAAACCAGATACTGAGTTTTAAAAGTTATTCCATGCACATGATTCTAAAATTGTGAAAAATGTTCGACCTAATCATTTAAGGTTTATTTATACTAGAGCTGGAAATAAGGTAACATCGGAGATTAAGGTGGCCAAATGGGATTTTTTAAATAAAAAAATTAAATTCAGGGCTAATTTCAAAATCGTTTTGGCAAACAATTGCATTGATAGATTTAACTAATGCGTTGAATAGTATTAATTTGAACAGCATTGGACTTGATGGAACTTCGATTAAGTTCATTAAAATTATATTTCCGTTTGTGAATACTTACCTGTTGACAATTATAAAGAAAATAAAAATATCCGGTAAGTTTCCAAGTGTTTCCGGGTTACTTTACAATATCAATATTTGTCAGTCAGCGATTTTATTCTTGAATTCCGTTCGGTGTGTTTAAATGAAGGAGTAAGATTGTTTTATTCGAAGCTTATTTCTATGGACATATAAAAACCAACCCAAGTGGAAAGTGGTACAAATAATAATTCAACATTATTATTTTGTTTATTTTTAAAGAAAATCTCAGCATTTTCATGTGGTCTTTCAAGCCGGATATCAGCATCATAATTATAAGAACATAACCTTTTAGAATTAAATTAAAAACTGCGTGGTAATAAGTGCCACGAAAAATTACACCAAGAAACAACTAGAACAATTTGTGAATTTGTACGAAAGTGCGTCAAATTAAATTTAAATAATTTATCATTTGGTGCCACGTGTGGAAATAAAATCTATATTCGCTGATTTGGGCGTAACGTGATTCTGTTAAAATTATCACTTTTATATCGCACGTACCATTGTGCATCATTCAAATTGTGTGTGACAAGTGTATGCCAGCTAATATAGCTGAACAAGTTATTCAAGCACGGGATGGTGTGATTGGATCAATTACGTGACTACAGAACTGGGCTAACCAAATCACAGATGAAACTACGATTGAAACAGGAACGGCACACCCCAACCGGAAATCTGCCTTCTCTTCAAGCAACCCAGAACTATTTGATTACCAAAAAATAAAATTTTTTGTGGGGTTGAATACAATAACTACCTAGCAAGCTGACAGGACGTTAATGGGTCACGACCACGTCAAATTGCTAAGAATCACTATTGAGCAATTCAATGGGGAAAACCATTACTAACCAGTTTGAAAATTCATTTGTGTCCTCAATCGAAGAGAACCAATCGTGATCAGATTGATTGATTCATTGAAATTACTTAACGGCATTTTCATTGAAAATCCAGCAGCACTGGTTAAAAATCTAAACGAAATGGATGCAAATTATGCAAAAGCCTGGAACAAATTAGAATTGCGATTCGATAAAAAAAGGAAAATATTGACATCATATATCCCTTCATTTCTTGATAAACCACCAACATTCAAAGTCTTGCTGATAAGGTTGATGGAATCTTAATTGGGATCCGAACTATGGGAAATCAATCTAAATATCAGGACGCATGGTAAATTCAAATTTTATTACGAAAATTAGACGGTGACACAAAACAAACCTGGGTTGATGTGGTGTTCATCTTATGGTTAACAATAAAGCTTTTAATTGCAGCTCCATTTCTGTTAACACGGCAAATTGTGTTATCAAGTCATCTGGTATCAAAAGTGTTAACAACCTTAAATTTGCGTATTTCAATGCCAGAAGTATCAATATTGATAGCAAATTTGCTGAAATTCTGAGGTTGATCGATGGAGTGGACCTTCATATTATAGCCGTTACTGAAACTTGGCTTAACTGAAACTTGGGTGTCATCTAAGACCATTCAAATACCTGGTTTCATTTTAATTAGAAATGATCGCACTAGTCATGCTGGTGGTGTTGCCATATACGTTAGGAATAATATAAAGTGGAGAGTTATTGATAAATCTGTTAGTGATCCTATTGAGTTTTTATTCATTGAAGTGTCGTTTAGTGTAAATAAACTCCTGGTTGGAGTTGTTTATAATCCAAAAGGTGGCAATGTGGATTCCTTAGAGAATCTCTTTTCTGTCCACACACCTTATTATCAGCAGATTATAATTGCTGGTGATTTTAATATTGATATGTTGAAATCTAATTCAATTAGTTCTGGCTTTAAAAATGTACTTGATTCACAAGATCTTTCATTTTTACCTTCGGACCAACCCACACATGTATGTGATTTTCATTCTAGTGCTTCATTGCTTGATTTATTCATTATTTCAGAGGCATCTTCGATCGATAAGTTGTTGCAACTTGACCTATCAATATTTGATCATGATTTCATGTATCTAGCTTATAATCTGCCGGTTCCTCCAATTGATTATTCATTTAGTTTTCGATCCTTTAAGGATATTAATTATAAATTATTGTTTGCTGATTGTCAAAGTCTTAATTGGGATCTGTTGTTTGATTATTACTTAGTTGATGACAAGGTAGCAGTCATTAATGACTATTTGTTTCATTTATTTGACAAGCATGTTCCGGTAAAAAAAATGGTTAAAACAGTGCGGACTACTCCGGTTTGGTTTAGTGCTAGTATTAAAATAGCAATTTCTGATAGTGAAATTTTTTATAGAATATGGAAGGGTAACAAGACTCCTGAAAATCGGATTAACTTTCTTAGATCCAGGCGAAAAGTTAAACATTTAATTAGGGTAAATAAAAGCAATTATATAAATGGACTACTAGATCCTGGGTTACCGTCACGTAAACTATGGAATAATATTCGCTTCCTTGGTCTTTCGAAAGATGCGCCGCCAAACCCAAATTTTTCCGTTACTGAATTAAATCAATTTTTTGTGAATTCATTACCTTTAATTGCTACGCCGGGGTCATTGAATTTAATTGATGTTGGTAGCCCTGTACCTACTAGACATATCTTTAATTTTCAAACTGTTGATGAAGCTGCTGTTTTATTAGCAATCAATTCTATCAAGACTAATGCTATTGGTGATGATGGCATCCCACTAAGATTCATTAAACTAATAATTCCTTTAGTTATTCCGTATATTTGTCATATAATAAACACGAGTATTGCTGATGCAGTATTTCCATCTCAGTGGAAAATTTCTAAAGTGATTCCTATACCTAAAACGTCTCATCCTAAACTGATTAGTGACATGAGACCTATTAGTGTTTTGCCAGTGTTAGCTAAGGTGATTGAAATTCTAATGAAAAATCAAATTACCGAATGCTTTAATACTAATAATATGTTTATTCATTTACAATCTGGTTTTCGAGCTGGGCATAGCACGACGACAGCCATGTTAAAGGTAACTGATGATATTTCTACATCTTTGGATGATGGACAAGTTGTGTTTCTTATCTTGCTTGATTTTTCAAAGGCGTTCGATATGTTAAATCATGAAATATTGTTATACAAATTAAAGTGTATGTATGGTTTTTCCAATGAAGCTATTAAATTGGTACGAAATTATCTTTTAAGACGAATACAGTACGTGAATTATAATGAAGAGCAATCTTTTCCTATTGAGACCAAGTGTGGTGTTCCTCAAGGGTCGGTCCTAGGGCCGCTACTATTTTCGATTTTTATTAATGATATTGCTAAAGTAATTTCACATTGTAAATACCATTTATATGCAGATGACCTGCAGATTTATTTGAATAGTAATATGGGTTTTATCGACCATACTGTGGCGCTCATTAATAATGATTTGCATTGTATTTCTAATTGGACCAAAGCAAATGGACTTGCTTTGAACTCAGCTAAATCAAAAGTAATGCGCATCTATAGAGGAAAAAGCAATTTGCCATACCCGAGATTTGAGTTGAATAATGAGTTAATTGAATATACTAACAGTGTGCGTAATCTTGGTTTTATGTTGACTTCTGAGTTTGAGTGGGATTTACAGGTTAATCACATTTGTTCTAATATATATTCTGGTCTGAAGCGACTTTCCAAATTTAAGCACGCTACTCCTATCAAAACCAAAAAGTGTATAGCTTACTCATTACTATTTAGTCAATTCTATCAAGACTAATGCTATTGGTGATGATGGCATCCCACTAAGATTCATTAAACTAATAATTCCTTTAGTTATTCCGTATATTTGTCATATAATAAACACGAGTATTGCTGATGCAGTATTTCCATCTCAGTGGAAAATTTCTAAAGTGATTCCTATACCTAAAACGTCTCATCCTAAACTGATTAGTGACATGAGACCTATTAGTGTTTTGCCAGTGTTAGCTAAGGTGATTGAAATTCTAATGAAAAATCAAATTACCGAATGCTTTAATACTAATAATATGTTTATTCATTTACAATCTGGTTTTCGAGCTGGGCATAGCACGACGACAGCCATGTTAAAGGTAACTGATGATATTTCTACATCTTTGGATGATGGACAAGTTGTGTTTCTTATCTTGCTTGATTTTTCAAAGGCGTTCGATATGTTAAATCATGAAATATTGTTATACAAATTAAAGTGTATGTATGGTTTTTCCAATGAAGCTATTAAATTGGTACGAAATTATCTTTTAAGACGAATACAGTACGTGAATTATAATGAAGAGCAATCTTTTCCTATTGAGACCAAGTGTGGTGTTCCTCAAGGGTCGGTCCTAGGGCCGCTACTATTTTCGATTTTTATTAATGATATTGCTAAAGTAATTTCACATTGTAAATACCATTTATATGCAGATGACCTGCAGATTTATTTGAATAGTAATATGGGTTTTATCGACCATACTGTGGCGCTCATTAATAATGATTTGCATTGTATTTCTAATTGGACCAAAGCAAATGGACTTGCTTTGAACTCAGCTAAATCAAAAGTAATGCGCATCTATAGAGGAAAAAGCAATTTGCCATACCCGAGATTTGAGTTGAATAATGAGTTAATTGAATATACTAACAGTGTGCGTAATCTTGGTTTTATGTTGACTTCTGAGTTTGAGTGGGATTTACAGGTTAATCACATTTGTTCTAATATATATTCTGGTCTGAAGCGACTTTCCAAATTTAAGCACGCTACTCCTATCAAAACCAAAAAGTGTATAGCTTACTCATTACTATTTAGTCATATTTTATACTCAGATTTAGTACTTGGCAAACTTGATTATAACTCCAATAAAAGATTACAAATTGCTTTTAATTCAATCACTAGATATGTGTATAATGTGTCGAGGTTTGAACATATTACACCCTACTCGAAATCTTTGTTGGGTTGCACATTTAACAACTATTTGAAATATAGGCAATGTGTATTAATTTTTAATATTATTAATGGTAAGTGGCCTGAATATTTTCGTAACACTATTCAGTTAGCTCGTTCCAATAGATGTGTAACGTTAATCCCACCTCGACATCGTACCACCTTTCGTGCCTCATTTGTGTTTGTTAATGGAGTTCAAACTTTTAATAGCTTGCCTCATAATCTTAGAAGAATTTCACATCCGTCCCAGTTTAGAATCAAATGTTTAGAGTACTTTTCTTTACGTTAATGTTTCATATTAGAATTTGGCTTAATACACACTTTCATCTCCTTTGTTTATTGTTATTATTATTATTATTATTATTATTATTATTATAATTATTATTATTATTAATATTATTATTATTATTATTTTTAATTGTAATATTGAATTAGTGATAGTTGATTAATTTTATTAGTCTTTAAATATTAAATATAAAATTTTTGTAAGTACTCAATTCGTTAATGTTGTGCACATTCAAATATGGACTGTGATAGTCTGGTGCGCACTTTGAATAAATAAATATAAAAAAAAAAATATAAAGATGTGGTCAAAGTAAGTCGTTAACAAGGAATATCCTACTCTGTCAGAGTTCTTCGAATTTAAAAACTCCAGGTATGACGGACTAGATGATTTGTCGTATAGCGGTTAATTCAATTGGTTTGTAATGTATAATAAATTTTTTTTAAATTTAATTTGTATAAATTTTAAAGTGTTGTGTCAAATAAATTAGATTTTTGGCGATTATATGACGTATTTGTCGTAAAGTATTGTGATTGTCTTATGATAACAGTAGTTTGAATATTAGCTACTGGGAAACTGGATCAATTCTGTCATTACTGACATACTATTCCTTTCCCTACTTCAACAAAAATTTACTAACTATTAACTATCATGGTGCCTATAACCGAGTCGCTCTCTATAATTTAACTAATATCCTGCCTTATTCTTCCAAGTTTATTTAAAACGTGTGTACGGTGAGCCCGGCCATATACCCGGGAGATCCTGTTTAATGCTTGGTCGTACATTATAAATCAATCAATCAACCAAAAAAAAAATATCAATATTTGTCAGTTAGCATAAATATCACAGCATAGCACTAGCAGTTCTATGTGTTGAGTGTTGTGGATGATATTATATTTATAATGCGGATAGTAATAAGGCATCTACCTTAGTTTTGCTGTATTTTTTTAGGGCCATTACTCTTTGCTTGTAAATACCAACATGAAACAGAATTGTCAGTTGGCCAAGTTTGGCTATCAAAATATAACTTTATGTAACAATTAAAAATTTCCGATTGCGAAATGGACCAATTTTTATTGATCGAACTAAAATAAACGAATGTCTCTATATATCCAAAAATCTGTTTAGTGAGAACTTTTACTATTCTCAACCTTTACCACTCGTTATAAGGTGTTAGACAGTGTTAAATAAAAACTAAAAAAAAAATTTCTTCACTTCTGTTCGTCGAACCATTTAATGCAAATAAATTTTTATTTTTATACATTTTGTGCGTTAAATTTTATGCAAAATAGTTAAGAAATCAACATGCAAAAGGTGAAGAAAAATCACCAAACATAGAAAATTTATTTGGTCTTCAGCACCAATGGTACGATGATGCTTGTATTTTATTTTTTAGAAAGAAAGAGTTTATGGTTATGTTTGTAAGTCGAAAACAGCAAATATGTTTTGCGGTCAGATGAAATTGGATGGTGTTGCGTTATATATATATATATATATATATATATATATATATATATATATATATATATATATATATATATATATATATACCCTATTTCAAAGTGGGATATACTTTGTTTAAATTTCATAAAAAGCCAACCACAAGATGCATTTATTAAGAGAGATAAAATATTATTTTGCTTTGATATAAGATGTTGAAATCTGTTGATTTTATGTTATAAAAATTTTATCATAAATATTTTTGTGCCTTTATCGTTTGGTGTTTATTAAAAGAATAAAAAAAAATGGATATCTGTTTTGGAATTTATCAATGGAAATTTTAAATTTTTTTTGGTAAAATATTCGCAAAAGATTGATAGATGCAATGATTGTTTAACACTAACAATTATTTGCACGATTCAAGGTTGTTGTGCGCATTAAGATTATAGAGAGACGATCGATTTGTATTTTTATTTGTTTTGCGCATCCTGATCTCTAACGAATTGTATCACTTAGAAAATATAATAAATTTTTCTTTGTGTTTGCAATTTTTTTTTTGACAGTCAATTGATGCGATCATTTTTATTCTATCAATTTTTGTTTTATTTGCAACGAACGAGGTCGTGCAACGAATACAAAGTATACATGAAAATCTAAATTTTTTTGAAGATTTGATTGGGAGCACGAGACTAATTTTTAAGAGGCTTCGAGCCATTTACATATACATAATGCTAGCGATATAGAAAAATAATCGGGTGAATAATTTTAATTTAAATCAAACTTGAATATACATAAAACGTAAGATGAACATGAATAATAATATGTAATAATAATAATGGAGGAAGAATGTTAAAAAAAAAAGCAAGAAGAAGGCGATTGCTTATATTCAGTTTTCTTAATGCTATAATATTAAAATGAAAGAAATAATTTTAAGTTTTGTGGTTATATATAAAAATGGAAGTGATTTATTTAGCTTTGTTTAAAAAAAAAAAAAAATTATAACGCGAGAATGAATTATTTTTTCTTTCATTTTTCTTGAAATGTGTATAAGAAAAATAATGTGGATACCAAAAAATTTTTTAAATCGGATGATTGTATTTTAATATTTTTGTTGTTTTGGTGTTCATGGGCGCATACACACACACGCAAAATGGATGATGGGTGTAGGATGAATAATAATGGGGAACTGTATTCTTATACACAGAATTAATGTGAAAGTTCAATTCCATATTTGGTAATTGGTTTAAGTATATATGGTGGACATGAGAAATGGTCTCTTTCATGGGTTTTTGTTGATATACAAATATAAAAAAGACTTTTCCATTATGGGCGCTAAAAGTTTTTCATTAAACGAATTGGAATTGATTATCGATTAATTAGATTTTGTTCTGTCCTTTAATTTAATTATCGCCCAATCTTTTTCATAATGTGTTTTTCCAAATTCAGTACGACTTTAAGTTGTTAAACTCAGCTTATAAACCTTTTATTTTTTAGGGGTATCCTATTTCCTTTCAAACTGACTCAGTTCCCGGAGCACTTTCGTAAAAATCTGATTTGGCATGTAAATCTTTTGTAAGCAGACAACTAATTTTTCCTAAAGTGACTTTCCTTTGAATATTTGTTATCGTAAGCTGTTGCAGGCAATCTGGTCATAATTCGAATAATCTTTAGGCTCTATAGTATTTAAGCCGTTCATACTTAGACTATCGAACCTCTGGCTTTTTACTGGGGTCTACATCACAAATGAGACTAAAACCACAGCCATTTTTTTATAGTTAATACATCATCTTTAACACCTTTGTTAACTCTTCAGCTATACAACAAAATAATTTTGAGTAGTTTCTTTGCCGGTTTTGAACGTCTTTAAACCACTTCTATTACCAAAATATTAAGAAAAATTTGACAGTAAAATCGTAAATAAAAAATTTGTAATATTCTAAATAACACTGATAGCCTATCAAGATTGTGAGAAATGGTTAGCTTATGAAAATTTTCAAATGTTTAGGAAAATTCAAAACCCCGATGATTAGTTTATAAAAATTGCGAATTATAAATGAAAATTTAAAAGTTTTCAACTTCTCAAAAACATTTGAAAGCTTATCAGAATTCGTAGAAAAACACGATGGCTAGCGTAGCATATTTGCAAAAATTTAGAAAAAGTTTCCATAATTTTAAAAAATGCACAATGGCTAGCTTAACTAAATTATGAAATATTTCTGGAATTTCTAAAGTTTTCAAAGCTCTCAAAAACGCATGATAAGTTTATCATCATGCGGAATAAAAAATTTTCAATATTCTCAACAAAAAAAAATGGGTGAAAGATGCAGATCAATCTGACCATCCGTTGGGCTTTATCCGCCGTCTCTCACTTACGGTGCCATAAATGCATAGTCTCGCCCCGTGCTCTGCTTGCACCTTCTTTTCTCCCAAAACCTACAAAAAAGCTTCCGTGCTTCTTTTTTCTGAGTCGCCACCATTCGCATCCGATACTTTGATGGGTCATTGCGTTAGCCAAAGTTCAGCACCATATACAAAAATCGACTGTATAACTGAAATAAGGGCTCTTTGTTTGCTAGTACGAGGTCGTCCCATGTTTGCCATCAGCCTGTTAAAATACTAAGAGATGATACTCTTAGATCTACTCCGAAATCGTATAACAATTATTTCGTATAACAATTATGATGGAACCAAGCAGAAGAAGCCTACATCAAGACTGCCACGGACGTACTCGGCTACAGAGAATACAAAAGGAAACCTTGGATCAGTGATGATACATGGCAGAAAGTTGAGGAACGCCGTCAATTTAAGTTGCAAATGTGCCAACATAACACGGAAGAGGTGAAACGTAGATACGAAGAAACAGCGCGTCAAGTAAAGAAAATGGCAAGGAATGATCGAAGAAAATATACAGAAAGCATTATCAAAGCTGCTGAAGAGGCAGCAGCAATCCAAAATATGCGAGCACTACACCAGTGTGTAAGAAAGGTCACTGGTAAAATTACAAATATACCACCTATAAGGGATGCTAATGGTCAAGTACTAACAACAGATGAAGCACAGTTAAAGAGATGGAAGGAATATTTCGAAGAAGACGTCGTCGCCGACCCCGAAAATCTCCAGTCATTAATTGACATCAATAACGAAACTAGCAACACCCATCCACCAACGGAACGGGAAGTTAAAGATGTCATTAATAGACTGAAGAACAATAAGGCCGCTGGAACAGACAATATAACCGCCGAAATATTCAAAGGAGATTCATCTACAACTGCAAGCATATTAACACCAATAATCCAAGAAATCTGGAATTCTGGGAGAATCCCACTGAAATGGAAAGAAGGCTTGATAATTACGATACCCAAGAAAGGTGACCTAAGAGAATGTAGGAACTGGCGAGGTATCTCCCTCCTCAACACAACAATAAAGGTACTCGCAATGATCATCCTTGACAGAATCTCACCTACGATCAATGCAAAATTAAGAAACGAACAAGCTGGATTTAGACCAGGAAGAAGTTGCACTGATCACATCAACACAATCCGTATCATCACTGAGCAATCCAATGAATAGAATTCACCATTGTATATGCTCTTCGTCGATTTCGAACGCGCATTCGATACGATAAACAGGAACGCAATATGGCAGACACTTTGTCAAATGGGCATCCCAAAGAAATTAATTGACTCATACAAGAAATGTATCGGGATGCTGGGAACCGAATTCAATACCAAGGCAAACAAAGTGAGACATACTACAACACTCGAGGAGTAAGGCAAGGTTGCGTACTCTCACCAATGCTGTTCCTTATCGTATTAGACAGTGTAATGTGGAAACTAGATAACAAGTCCCCTAATGGCATTCAATAGGGGTTAACTGGTAAACTCAATGATTTCTACTATGCAGATGACATATGCTTGCTCTCACACAAACACTCCAACACGCAGCAGAAAGTGCAACAGCTATCAGATCTAGCTAATGAAGTTGGTCTCAAAATTAATATCAAGAAAACGAAGGCGATGAGACTCAACACAAACATAACCACACCGATACACATCAACAATATACAAATTGAAGATGTAAATGAATTCGTATACCTTGGTTGCACAGTAACGAAAACAGGTGGAACAGAAGAAGACATACACAAACGTATAAATAAAGCCAGATATACATTCAACATGTTACACAAAGTCTGGTATACTTCTGTCCTGTCGCGCAAGACCATGATACGAATGTTCAACTCATGTGTGAAATCGGTACTTCTGTATGGGTGTGAGACATGGAAGCATACAGGAAAAATCATACAGAAGCTACAGGTATTCGTAAACAAATGCCTTCGTCGAATACTTAAGTGCTTCTGGCCTAACACGATCAGTAACATCAATCTGCATATAACAACATGTCAGTCAAACATTGAGACCGAAATAAAGCGACGAAAATGGAGATGGATTGGCCACACACTGAGAAAGGCATCAAGTGATATAACGAGGATGTCATTAGACTGGAATCCACAAGGAAAAAGAAAGGTTGGAAGGCCAGCAATGACATGGAAGAGAACGATGCTAGCAGAGGAAAAACACCTGGGAAAATCATGGGCAGAAATAAAAGCAATAGCCCAAAATAGAGTAAGATGGTTCAGAATTGTGGACGCCCTATGCTCCTAAATTGGAGATAAAGGAAAAAAAAAAAAATAGTCTGATGAAGAGTCTAGACACTTAGAATTTAAAGCGATAGGAATAATACTAATCCTATAGTATTAATACTTGATCAGCATAGTTCCGATAGAAGGTTCTGATGCTGGTTACACATTTATATTTGTTGATATCAGAGTGTCTGGACGAACAAATTATAGTGGTATATTCAGAAGGAGTCTAGATAAAGGACTCTAAACCAGTGCTTTTTTTTGAAAATCCCAACAGATGACATATTGTCTGGGAATATTGTCACCGTTTTGTTTTGTTGAGAATGAGGTTTTCCCGTTATTAGGGCACATCATGCGTCCGTTTCCCGGAAAACCCCATGGTTTAAACCCTGAAATAAAATGTTTTCAACTACAGATTGTTGAGAGCCAGACAGTAGTTGCAATGTTTGAAATTCTTTCTTCTAATTGGTGAATTTACCGTAAACCAACTAAAGCAAGTAAATCGACTTTTATTGGCCATTAAAGCAACAGCCTGTTTACATAAATGCTTAATGATTCAATTAGGTGCTTCGTACCAATGTTTTAATAGTACGTTTGTAGATCACTACTCTCCGAATGGGAATTTGATTATGGGCGAACGGTGGATTCAATCACTATAGTGGATTGCATATGGGATGGAAAAATCCAACTAATGAAGCAGCTACAATTAAAAATAGTTTTGCTGATTATTTGCGTTTGCTCAGCCAGTATCTGCCGGTGCCCCTTCAAAGTGTCTATAGTAGATCATCAGGTTTTGGTGAATTTAGGCTATTTTTCAGGCTATTTGGTTAGGGCGAAACTGTTCTTATTTGAAATTGTTTTTGAAGCATTGCCACTTTTACATTGATTGTGACCTGCACTTAACCAACTAATTTAATAACAAACTTACTTCTGGCTACTTTGCCATATCTGTGCCAGTCCAGTAGCAAAAACAATTACCTAAAAGGATACTCTTTTACTTTCTTAACAGGTTAATGTGAAATATTTAAGCGATATTCTGCGACAAAGTATTTCTGTGAAATAGGTGATTTGTAAAATTCGTTCTTCAGTGTTTTCTAAAGTCCCATGTAGAAAATATACCACAAGTATCGCACATTTTGAAAATACTTAAACTATTTTACCTCATTTCACACCAGCAACGATTTATGAACGATCCTAGATTGTTAGAAACTTTATTTTGTTGGTTTCTGTTCAAAGTGGTAAGTATCTAAACCAGATATGATTCTTTTATTTTCTGAATTTCGTTCTTCTAATGATGAGTAAAATAAATATATTTGAGAGCTTTAGTTGGCTTTGCTACTTTATTCTCCTCATCCCGCTTATTGTTTTCTATTTTTTGTTAACTGCAAGAATGGTTGCTAAAATATGCTTAAGACGATTCCCAAAATAGGAATCTTTTTCCCATCATGGTAGGCTTATATCTACTTTTTATAACTTCAACGTAATTTTTTATCAGATCTGGTTCAGTACAAGGTTTTAGTACCAAGTTCTAAAAGCCTCATCTAAAAGGATTTTTTTAGCTATTGGACGATTTTGGCATTAAAATTTCTTATAACGATAATAATAATAATAAAACGACTTTTACATGCCATTACTGGCCCGTACCGAGTGAAAAGTCTGGCTCCAAAGGATTTGATCCCGAAATTGTTCTTCGTATTGTTCCTCATATACAAGAAAATCTCCTATAAGAGGAAAGAAAAAAAGTCATCTGAAACATTTTCAACTTCATACCTTAAATGATAGTTGATGTCCAATAGATTTAAACTAAGTGAATAACGTTGAAAAAACAGTTTTTAAAAATCTCCCCGTTTCGAATAGTTAAAACAAATATAAAAATTTACTCCCCATTTGGCCAACCATCCACATATGAAAACGCGCGATAATAAATTTCATTGAGTTAAAAAATTAATGTCACAAATTTGCATTTTAATTAGGTTTAAAGATATATTACAAAAGACTCATAAAATATACTGTCGATGGACAGTCGACAAACATTTATGAAACAATCATAAATATCCAGAACCAATTCCATTGTATAGCATTTTGATATGATATACTTTTTGGCCGACAATATGTCGATGATCAAATTTATGATTTTACATTTTTTTGGATATAAATTTCCCATGAAATAAAAAAAAAAAACCGAATATTTTTGCGTTTCGTTGACAGATGCATCAATCATATTTTTAATTGTGAAGACAGATTAAAGAATTTTACTTTTCTGTTTGTTTTAAAAGAGAAAACCAACCAAATTTTTTTTTTGTTTTAATATTTTCGCGGAATGGAAAGGAATGTTTTATTGTAAGCTGATATACCGTCTTGGACGCAGTGGATCTTAGCAATTTTTTTTGTTTATCCGTTATTCCAATTTTTCTGGGGAATACGAGTATGTTAATTGTTATTGGTGAAATAATATGCATACTCTATATAGTCTTGTGTTTTGAAGATATGCACATGTAGTTGTAATATAATGATGGCTACCGTGAAAATGTATAGCATTCATTGGTATAGTAGGTAAGATGAACTAAACCAATGGTTATGGTTTTCTAAATACCTACAAAAATTGCATACCTACATTTTCGTCCATACCAGCTGATTTTGAAGAATCAAGTTTTACAATTTAAAAAAATAGATATCAATATTTTAATGAAAAATGTATGTTTGGGCTATTGTGTGGGTGGTGTGTCTGGTCATAAATCTATTGAGCCATTTAGGCTTCTTAAAATATTTAATAATTTGCCCTATACCACGATGCAAAAAGTGTCAGGCATACAACCACAGGCAAAAATACTGCAATCGTGAAATCAGATGTGCAAAATGTGCGGGAAAGCATGATACAAAACACTGCGTCATATAGATAGGAACACTCTAGCAAAATGTGCTAACTGCCTACAGCAACAGCTATAAAGGATGTGAAGTAGCCAAAAAACTGCAAAACATGCGAAAAAGGCAAACAAAAACCCACCAATGAGCTGAAATAGAATGAGAAAAGAAATCCCGACCAAACTGTCACTACATTCCATAGTGCGAAAGTGACAGAAGGATTCTCATACTCACAAGCAGCAAGACAAGGACCACCTGGGCCTTCAGATCAAAATAATGGAATACAATCAGCTATGACAACAATGCAAAATACCCTAAAAACTATTGTCAATCTCCTCTCTAAAATAGAAGAAAATATAGAGTTTCTAAACAAAAGACAAATCTGGAACAGCAAGTAGAACATCAAAGAAAAATTAACCAGATTTGTGCAAAAAAGTTGCTTTATCTGATCCCTCACTAAACAACACAAAATGAATAAAACACTAAGAATATTAACCTGGAATGCTAATGGACTTCTACAGCATCTTCCAGAGCTAGAAATCTTTTTGATTACAGGAAAAGGTTATTCTTGTTACCATTCTATACATCCAGCAGAAAGAGCTAAGGGTGG
This sequence comes from Tipula confusa, assembly GCA_963556175.1. Classification (NCBI taxonomy): domain Eukaryota; kingdom Metazoa; phylum Arthropoda; class Insecta; order Diptera; family Tipulidae; genus Tipula; species Tipula confusa. The sequence goes on from OY744475.1 coordinate 12,405,037, forward strand.
AGCAAGTATTTTCATCAGAGAAAACATCAAACACTTCAAAGATGTCAAACTCGAAATAGAGACAATGCAAATTGTATCACTTAGCGTACAATTAAATAATTACAAAAAGCTGTGGGTTGCTGCGATATATTGTCCACCAAGGCATCAAATTAAAAAGGATAATTACCTTAAGGTAGAGAACTTCCTACTTATTGGCCAACGGAAACAAACAAAATACCAGACGTGATTGACTTCTTCATAGCAAAAGGTATTTCGGAAAGTTATATCCATATTGGAAATAATGAAGGTTTATCTTCGGATCATTCTCCAATCATACTTTTACGATCAGTGAAACAATAATTGAAAAAGAAAAACCACCAAGGTTAGCAAGCGAAAAGACCAATTGGGAAACCTTCGCACTGTTAATTGAAGAAAGTGTTGATCTTCAAGTCCTTATCAAAAACCAAACACAACTTGAAAAATAAATAGAGCTGCTCATAAACAATATTCAGATTGCAGCATGGAAAAGCACTCCTCCTGCCAAAAATAAACCTCATAGGAATGAAACATATACACAGGAAATAAGAAACTTGGTCAGGAGAAAAGCGGAAAGCTCGCAAAATCTGGCATAGAAATCGAGCACCAGAGAGCAAAACTATTTTTAATTAGCTCAAAAACAAACTGCAGAAGTTAATACAAGAAACCAAAGCGGTAAGCTTCAACAAATATTTAATAAGTCTGTCTGGCCACAAAGAAAGTAAGTATTCTTTATGGAACGCTACAAAAGGACTAAAAAAACCAAAAGAGCAGATGCCACCAATCAAAAAAGCAGATGATACTTGGGCTAAAAGTCCCAAAGATAAAGCTGATCTTTTTGCTGGACTTTTGAAAGAAACGTTTAAACCTTCGACTAGACAAACAGCAGATGAAAATACCTTTCTAATGCAAAAAGAAGACGAGTTAGACATACGACTAGTTGCAATAAAAGAACTCAAAATTGAAATCAAACATAACCTAAATGCAAAAAAAGCTCCTGGATGCGATCTTACTACATGAAAAGTTATTAAAAAGTGGCCAGAAAAATGTCTTAAGAAGTAGCTATACATAATCAACGCAGAATTTAGAAAAAAATATGTTCCTCAGCAGTGAAAAATAGCAGAAGTTATTATGATACCCTAACCTAATAAGCCACCTAATGAGAAAACGTCTTACAGACATATATCTCTATTACCACTATTATTCAAACTCTTCGAAAAATTACTCCTCAAAAGTATGAAACCTCTGGTTAGAAGGACACCTGTTACCATATCACCAATTCCATTTCAGAGAGAAAGACTCCACCATAGAACAGGTACACAGAGTCACTAACTTGATTGAGAAGACACTTGAAAACAAAAAGGTATGTTTTGGAGTTTTCCTTGATGTTGCCCAGGCCTTTGATCGAGTCTGGCAACGAGGACTGGAATATAAATTGCATCGCGACCTCCCTAAGCATTTCTATGAGATATTAAAATCATACAATGAAGGGAGATATATCAGAGTGAAATATGAAGGAGAGTTCTTATCACTCAAGAGAATTGATGCAGGAGGGCCACAAGGGAGCATGCTGAGACCATTATTGTATTTGCTTTATACGAATGACATACCTTTTACTATAGAAATATATATATATATATATATATATATATATATATATATATATATATATATATATATATATATTGCGGATTATACAGCATTTTTGGCGGTTGGAAGTATAATCAAAGAGACAACTAGCAAATTACAGCACACTGTAAATGAGATTGTCCACTGGACAAAAAATGGAGAATAAAATTTAATGAACTAAAATCGTTAACACAACCACATGCAAACACGGCAAAATACCTGGGTATGGCGCTCGACGCCAAGTTTAAATGGAAAGAGCATGACAAGAAAAAAAGGCAAGAACGGATATAAAGTTCAGAAAAATGTATTGGCTTATTGGAGGAAACAGTGAGCTTGCAATTCACAATAAGCTGCTTTTATACAGACAAATACTTAAGCCTGTGTGGACCTATGGCATCCACCTCTGAGGATGCACAAAGAAAATTAACGTTATTGGTTTTTTAGAAATGATAATATACATAGAAATCAAAAAATGGAAACCGTCAACGAAGAAATCACAAAAATGCCAAAAAATATATCCATAGTTTATAACTCCATGAAAACACGGATATCCAACATATTTTCAACGACGTCGACAGCGTAGATACAAAACTGCTAAAAAGAACGAAGCCGCTTTAGTTTCCGATTTAATTTCTGATGTATTCGGAAGAACTGAGTCCAATGGGAGTAACTACTGTGTTATAGCCCAACTAACAGAGAATTAAAATAAGAAAGAAAAATTGCTAATTGTGCGAATTGTGTCGTTCTGGGAAAAAAGCATTAAAAGCTTTTTAATTCCTGCTCTGTATAATGCATTTCTTAATCCTCACCTTCATCGTATACAGATATTTACAATGTGGGAGGTCTTAATATATTATAAAAATATTTTATTTATTATTAATTTTAATTTAAATAATTTATTTATTACAATCACACTTTAAAATCAATTTAATTTAAATCAATTTAATTCTGTGACTTTGTATGTACATATATAAAAGTTATATATATGTATATATAGATTAAGAATATTGCATTTAACTTTTTAAAAGTTGTTAGTGCATTTCGTACAATTTTACCATAGACTTGTGTATATGTTTGATTACAATGTTTCGTTAAAGCATACATGAGATATTGTCTGCTAGCTATATTATGTTTTGTGATATATTGTTTGTCGGTATAAAAAAAAATGTTAAAAAAAGAAAAAAAAATTGTCGTAATTTCTAGACGCAAAGTAGTAAAAAGCACCTTAAGAACAACAAAACGAAAATGTATAGTTCAAATGGATAGAAAATTTATATAAAGAAAACTTATAAATTGTACGATATTTTTAAATAGAAAAACTTTTAGCGTATGTCAGTAGCAGAGTTCAATTTTATGTTATTTAATTTATTTTTTTATATAATTTTAATTCAATATATGTTTATAAAAAAAAAAATAGTAAACCAACAACAAGAAAATTGCGATTGAGATTATTTCATGTATGAAATGTATTTCGTATAGGGTTAAACTATATTATGTACGTACACAAGTAAAATTTAACTATTTTTGATGTTCACCCATAATACGGTAACCCCATCAAAATCGAATGATTCAACTCGAAAAATTTTCAATTTACATCATTAATCTGCCTTTTTAATTATAAATATTTAATTGAATAGTTTTTGTTTTATCTATTTATTTTATATTGCATATTTTAAATGATATTTCGTGAAAAATTTCTATGTATCTGTATCGATGTTTTATGTATACAGGATAACATCGATTTACGTACTTCGTAAATTATATACGCACCTCTAAAACTCTTCCATCAATGACCATACATGAGAAATTCAATATTCTATTGCCTGCATCATGTTGTTGATGCCTTTGAATATCATAGTTTCCAGATTTTATGATATCAAGTTTAGCGCCAGACTCGAAGAACTTGTGCTCGCTTTGTTCGTAAATATTATATTTGGAGACACACACCTCCTTATATTTTTGATGTTAAAACATCTTTAGTAGCAAGAGTAACTAAAAAATTTATACAGAAAAGTGTCAAAAAAGTGAAAACAAACCGATCACAAATGCGTATTTCTTAACGTATTGCCAGGTACGGATTAGATTTGCCTTTTGTACATTTCTTTAGTTACAATTTCACCGTTTTAACACCTCTTTTCACCTATTTGACCTAGGAAAATTGGGACTGGACGTTCTAAGTTCAAAGTTCCAATCTTTTTCGGCCAACCGTTATTTATAAATGTTTTCAACGTTTGATATAGTCTGATTCTTTGTCATAATCCTGTATCATTAGACCCACTGCGTTTGACGTCATAGGTATTAAAATATAAATCTCGATTTAATCATCGACATTTTCGTATGGTGGATTATCTACGTCTCTACATAGTAGGTCTGGTATCGGTATCTTTTCACCTTTTTTGTACCCTACTTTGTAGTTGTATTGACCTATTTCGAACAATATTCCTTGTAGTCGAAGTGGTGCTGATCCAATTGGTTTTGTATAATGTTATCTCGAGGGGTTTGTGGTCCATTTCTAATTCCTTTCCATCTAAATATTTGTATGGAATTTTTAGCATCCGAATCGAATTGTTGTGGCTTCTTTTTGATTTGTGGATACCCCACTTCAGCTTTGTTTAGAGATCTTGATGCGTAGGCGATTGGTTGTTTATCCTGTAGGTGGAATACTCCAATGCCGATTTGCTCGCATTTACCGATAGTTTTACGTTTTTGTTAGAGTTGAATAATTTTAACACCGGCGTATTTTTTGTGTTTTTATTTTATTTTGTTACTTATGTAACAATGACCATTAGTCTTTGCACTTGTTTTACGTTTGTCGCGGTCTTAATATTCGTTATGACTGTTACTTAATCCTCATCAATTTGCAGGCCCTTTTCCGAAATTTGATTCCCTAAAAATTTGTATGAGGTAACGTTAAACAGGCATTATTCCTTATTTAACTTAGAATTCACTTTCCGTAAGATTTGAATTACTTCTTCGGTCTTAGCTTGGAACTTTTTTAGTGTTAAATCGTGAATAAAAATTCATCCAGACACTTCGACGTTTCTAATTTGTTCGAGATAATTAGACGTTAGCTCCTGGAAAATGTCTGGAGCAGATGCCAGCCCAAATGGCAATCGACAAAAAGTGTATCTACCTCAGGGTACTTATCTTTTCATCCGCTTGGAAATCGGTATTTGCCAGAATCCTTTAAACAGTCAAGCAAAGTAAAGTATACTGATCCTTTTAATAATTGTGATTAATTCGTCAATTGTTTTCAGTGGGTAATGACGCCTATGTAAGTTTTTGTTTTAGGTTAGAAGGATCGGACATATTCTTAATTTTCCTTTTTGTTACACAACTACTAATGGTGATACTACTGCAGTTGGTTCTTAAATGTTCTTTATAATTCCCCATGCAACCATTTTGTCTAGCTGCTTGTTAACGTCTTCTCTGATAGAGCAAGTTATTCTTCGCTGCGGTGATATTTCGAATTTGGGGTCCTCAATTAAATCTATATCATAAGTGAAAATGTTTACCTTACATCAATGCCTTTGAAAATTCGTCATCTAAATGTCCGTTTTACATTTATTAATGACCTCGTTGAGAGTTAGCTAGTCGTTCGACAACAATATCTGCAACAGGTCGTTTTTCGTTACACCCATTATTATTTTATCTTTGAGTAGGTCATCGGGCGTTATGTTTTTCAAAATCATCGAATCTTTCACCTATTTCCTGTTTAAAATTATTGAGCAAAAACCTTTCATATAAATAGTTTATTTTGAGGGTGGAAAATTCGGTGAAATTTTTTGTGATCTTATCGATTGTATCGCCGTCTTGGATGTTTAATGTGACAGCTATCTTGTTTGCGCTTCAACACCGATGCAGGTCATTAATATCGCAATTTTAATATTCTCCCGTCTTTCTTCTGATTTAGCCAGGCTCTAATCCTGATGCTGCAACATAGTAATCGAATTGTTTCAACCAAATTTTCCATTCATTTGCGATGTGATTGTTGATGATTAATGCCTTTGGCGGCTTAAGTCCTCCCAACTCTATTTAGAGTTTTAATCCAGGGACATTTATATATTTTTTTCTTTCGAACACGTTTTATAATTTTTAATTATTGATGATATTATTTATCATCGGGGTCTCAGTCTGAGACGCTGATTTTTGGTATTCATCAAATGCCGTTCAGTTTTTTTTTCAGAAGCTTCATTAGTTAACAGTCACTTTTAAAAAAAACGATAATGAGTTTATGCTCAACTCGCAAAAATTATATGAAAACTTCTAAACAGCTCCCGACATCAGTATCAATGCTGCTTTAAAATATTCATACATTATGACAAATCATTTTAAGCATAAAAAATTCGGAGAGGGTTAAAAGCCTTTTAAAATTTACGAAAATGATTATATAGTCAATAACACACGTAATTGTCGTGCGATTTCTTGAAAATTTTTTCAAGCCGAGTACAAAAACCCTCTATCATAAAAGTCAAATTCACCGCACTGCACCGTACAGTAGTATAGGTTAAGTACAGTACCATAAAAAACCATTTACATTTTTTTTTAATTTTTTCTTTGCTATAACAATTTAAATATAAATCGCACACTACTAATATAAACGGTTTATACCTCACAAATAATTAAAAAGTTTTTGATTCTGTAAAGCAAATGCATTTAATGAATTCGGTTTTTATTATTATAGAAGGCTTTGCTAACACACATTTAGAAATGAACATTTTGTTTTGGTGCATCTGTCGATTAAATTTTTCGTACAGATTTTCCGTAAATATACATTGTTGTTGGGTTTGTTTTGTGCATACAGTTGTACTTTGAATTTTTATTTTTTTATTTTATTTCTTTTTATTAGAACCGATATTCACACTTACCATTTGACAAAATCAGGAAACCTTAGATAACAAAATCAAAGATTTATCAGCCGAATTACAAGATCAACTCTTCCAATACAAAAAACCAATTAATACCAAGCAACTCAGATCGAGAACGCAAACTAACCCGAGAAAATGGATAGCAGGATTATGCGAATGGCCCAAAATCGATAACCGTTCAGACTGACGATAACAAAATGTACAGCCGGAATTACCATCACATAAAAAAGACTAAAGCAGAAATGTCAATACAATAAAAATCAATCTGTTATGACGACAATAGAAGACCAGACAAGACCCGTGAATGCAGCACTAATGGTGTGGATAATACTGGAAATTCAATAATTCAGGTGGATGGTCCGAACGATGATATCAGCTGTCGATGGTATAATTAAATTATTTAGAATTCCATGTAAATTAAACTATACAAATCAAAATGAATCTGTTTATTTACATAAAAAAGAACGGAGGATGTAATGAAATTTACATGTGAACATAGTAGCAAGGTACTATGGGTATTAATATATTTCAGATCGTTGATGTACATATACTAAGGAACACGTGTTTTATTTTAAACCTCATTAAAGAATATTTTAAAACAGGATTAATACTGATGTCAAGTTGATGAGATTTTTCAGCTCCAGACCTTTGCAGTGTCTAGATCGGGATCGCCTTGTTGAGATAAATAATCGCAAGCTAAGTTTAGTAACTTATTTTGTTTTATCATATGATCTTCATTTTTGCGTTTTGTTTCTGATCGGAAACGATGATATGATGAATCAATCAAAGACTGGCCGGTGCCTGAATTTTTATTTACATTTCTTTTAGAGCCCGATGAAAAATGTATTTTCTGTCTGTAACAAAACAAAACATTTCAATTTTAGTTTTCATCAACCTATGAAGAATAAAAAATAATCTCAAGACAATTTGGAGAGAAGTGCACATTTAGCACATGTCTAGGCAATTGATGCCATACGGAACCCTAACAACACGGCATCATTATATTATAATTATAATGGGTATTACAGCATCGTATTAATGGCATTAGTTAATGCGGATCGGCAGTTTATAATGGTGCATGAAGGTGCAAATGGCAAAGTTTCCGATGGCGGTGTGTTATTTTATGAACAATTTTGAGAACTGTTTTAACAAAATAAATTAATAATTTCACATCTCACCCAGCTACCAAATTAAACAAAATGTTTTCGTTACGTTTTTGTTGCCGATGAAGCATTTGCACTAAATTTACTGTAGCCATATTTCCAATACATAAGCGGTTCAAAAGAGATAAAAATTGCAAGAGATCAAAATTGCAATTATTTCAACAATGAAGGTAAAATTTAAAAATGCTATTGGACTATATAATAATTTTTTAGCACTGTTTACAAACTGTAAAGCATAAAAACCCAAGATGTAAACTTGTATATCTTGTCCACACAATACCAGACCTTTTTGATAATCCAATTTGGTTCTGCTCTTTTCTGTAATTTGAACGCAACCCGTTTATTTTTTGTCCATTATTGCATCAGCTTTCATGTTTATTTTAATTTCCAGTAACTGCTTTAAGGCTGAAGCTCGTTTATCTTTTTGCATATAAAAATAATTTCTTGAATTCCACAATTCCGTCAACTCTTCTAATTTCTCAATTAAATAGGCTAATAATTCTTTATTATCATCTCCTCTTCAGCACTATGTTCGACACTTTCGTCATCCATTTTATATGTATTATCCCTTTTTCAAATTCAATTATTTTGAATTAACTTATTGCAAGTAGCTCTTCAAAAACACAAAAATACAACCGTTAAAGAATATAATGTATCCCATTTACTCCTTATATATTCATTGATCCATTAACTCCTTGGTGGTAACATTAGCGCGAAACCATTCATATTTATATTTCTAGCATCAGAATATTGATGCTTTGAACTCTTTGTAAATTCGGAAACTAATATTGCAAACTTTATATAATATCGCGCACCAAATCTACTGGTGCTAAGGGTTAATTTCATATTTAAAACATTTTTGCTTTTATTATTTAGAATGAGTAATGAATATTGTTATATTATTATTTCAATAATAAATTGTGTAACCCTACCCCACCTCTTTATATATAGAGCACTACTATCATCCCAAAATGATTATTATTAGAACCTATTTGTATATAAGTAGATACACCAACTAAAATTGTTTTTTGAGAAAAGCTTTTCCTATTTCCATATATATGCACAATCCATAATTTTCCCTTTTGTATGGCAAAACCAAAATACAAATATTTTTCCAATTTTTCAGAAAAATGAAAAAGAACAAAATTTTCTATATTTTATTCTATCTAGTTTTTAATGTTTGAATAGATTTATATTCTCGAATGGATATATATATATATATATATATATATATATATATATATATATATATATATATATATATATATATATATATATATATATATATATATATATATATATATATATATATATATATATATAAAGGGTGATCAATTTTAAATGAAACAAGCAAGTTACTGAAAAACCAGTGGTTTTATATATTTTTCAGCAAAGTATCAATTCACTCCAATGGGAAAAAAGCATGCGTGTATTTATATTTAAGCTGAGGGGCCTGATTAATTTTAAAGATAACTCCAATGACTTATATATAATGTGCTAGACAATATTATTATTGAACTCATAGATTCATTCTCTAGGGGCGTTTGACCAACTATTGATTGACTACTTGCATTTCATCACGGGGCAGAATTTTATTAAGATGAATACATAAAACGGTCCGCAATATCAACATTGAAATACAGTTGTCATCTTTAATCTGCTCTAGACCAAGCTTTAACGGTTAGCATCAAAAATATTACAGGAATGTGCTATACATACTTAGAATCGCCTTTGTGGTTGGCTTGTAAGTCTCTTATAAGAGCCAAAAACCTGCCACTCTCTATATTGGACCACCCCTTGGTTATACATATTTATATCTAACTTATTTCCTTCCACAAACATAAACGTAGCTCAGCTCGTTCAGCTATACTTTTATTAAAATAAAAATAAAAATTGGAAAAACCAATAAAAATAAAATAGATTTTGAATAGAAAATGTATCTGAAACTATTCGTACTATATATATCTACTCTATATGCTCTATCGTATCTATCTGTATACACATATTTATAAAATGTTCATTAGAATTTTGTGGTAATAATTTTTTATTTTATCTTTTTTGATATATGAAATTTATTTTATGTTTTATGTTTTATGTGTACTATAGTACATATTATATGAAATCCATTTTTGTAGTTTTTGTTACCTTTTATAAAAACATAAAGCATAAATTCATGTTTTGAATATTTGAGATGGAAAATGAATGAGTAAATATTATGTATATGAATTATATATATATATATATATATATATATATATATATATATATATATATATATATATATATATATATATATATATATATATATATATATATATATACGTATATTTATATATATATATATATATATATATATATATATACATATTATATATATATATATATATATATATATATATATATATATATATATATATATATATATATATATATATATATATATATATATATTTATATATATATTGCTGATGGACATATGTTAAAAGAAAAATTTTAAAAATTATAAAGTTGGGAGGGCGGAAAACGAATTATGGAACGAACTGATCGATGCTTCAAGTTTGATTGAATTTGTTTTCATTGTGGTTATAAACTTATTTATTTCATTCTGATTCTTGGCAAAACAAAAATCTTTTGCTGGGTTTCTTATTTTTTAATAATAAAAATCAGTGGACTGTATTTATTAACTCTTTTTATTTAATTTATTTTCACGCACAAAAAAACTACTAAACTGTTGACCAAGCAACTCGTTTTCTCGAATATTCTTATATCTAATTAAAAATGTCTATATATAGTATATACATAAAAGAACTTAAATATAATAAACAAAGGAACCGAACATTTACGAAACATGACAAAGAGACAAAGGAGTATATTAGTATAGGTAATATGTATATAATGTAAAGAGGTAAAAAGGAATTGAAATAAAGTGAGATCATCGAACTATTTTAAATATGGAAAAATAACTATGTTAGCATAACAAACTTAACAACTTAACATATCGGCACCCTTGAAAGGATTGGCTTTCAAATTATTATTATTATTATTTTTTTTTTTACTTATACTATTATAACTAGTAATTCATTAGTCTTAAATTTAAACTTAATTATATATATTACTTAACAATAAAATACATAAAAATTCTTATAATAAATTTCATTTAATTAATCAAGCAATAAATTCAATCATTAAAATTCAATACTTGCTTCTGTACCAGTGTGCACTATAAACCATAAAACATAAGTAAATTACAAACTATTATTTATTTATACTTATCATTCCAATGGTAACTTACAAACTTTAGAGATACTTCTTTTCAAATTACCTGAACTTGTTTTAACTACAACAACTCGAACCTTTTTATCAGAACCCAAAAAAGTTTCTACAACTCGGCCCATTACCCAAGTATTGGTTGGTAGATTCTCATTAACTATCAATACAATATCATTAATTTTAATATTTGCCTGTTCCAATTTCCATTTATTTCGTTGCTGTAAATTATGTAGGTATTCCTTAGAAAATCTTTTCCAAAATAATTGCGTTAATTTGGTAATCCTTTTAAAATAATCTAATCGATTATCCGGAATATCGATGTATGAAGGTTCAGCTGGTGCAGTGATAGGTTTTCCAATCAAAAAGTGTGATGGTGTGAGTGGTTCGGGATCATTAGGATCAGTGGACATGGGTGTCAAAGGCCTTGAATTCATAATACCTTCTATTTGAATTATCATTGTATTAAATTCCTCATACGTAAACGAAGTAGCTGAAGTGGTACGTTTTAAATGGTTCTTGAAACTTTTGATGGCAGATTCCCATAATCCACCGAAATTAGGAGATCTTGGAGGAATAAATTTCCATTCTATTGCTTCAACGTCGCAGTACTTCCTTATGTCATTGAAAGTTAGTTCATTTTCAAACAAATTATGCAGCACCTTTAGTTCATTCTTACATCCAACGAAATTAGTAGCATTGTCTGACCAAATAATTTTACATTTACCGTGTCGAAAAATAAAACGTTTTAAACATGCTAAAAAAGAGTGAGATGTTAGATCTGACACTATTTCTAAATGAATTGCTTTTGTAACGAAGCAGACAAAACATGCAACATATGCTTTATAAGAAGGAGAATTACGAATCCTTTTAGTTTTAATGTAAAATGGTCCACATAAATCTACTCCTACAACATGAAATGGTGGAGCAGGAACAACTCTTTCTGCAGGCAGGGAACCCATAATTTGATTTTGAATTTTAGGATTAGCCTTAAAACAATTAATACATTGTCGTACAATCTTATTCGCACAATTTTTTCCATCAATAGGCCAATACTTTTGGCGAACTAATGACAATAGTAATTGAGGAGCTGCATGCATATTTTTAATATGTTCCGTTCGGAATATCAGCTCTGTAAAATGATGCTTAGCCGGTAATAAAATTTGATGTTTGTTATCGTAACTAAGACAAGTGTTTTTTAATCTACCTCCTACTCGAAGAATATGGTTATTATCTAAAAATGGATTCAATCTCAATAATTTACTTTTTGGATTTAATTGATTTTCATGAAGCAATTGTTTTATGTCTGTGGAAAATACTTGTTGAACACTTTTTACTATGATGATTAACGATTCGTTAAGTTCATCTGAAGATAATTTTAAATTGCAATATAAATTCGTTTTAAGTCGTACCTTAAAAATTCTATTACAGTATGCTATTACGCGAACAAGTGTATTGAAATTGGAATATTTTTCAATAACACTATTCAAATTGTGTGAAATCACAGATACCATAGAAACCTTTTCTAATTTTAATTCAGAAATGTCAACATCGAATTCTTCAATAGGTTTAATATTATTCAGAAGAACAATATTCTTTAAAAATAAAAATGGTGGCTTCCACCACAAATCTAAATTCTTTAAATCTGATGGTAGAACGCCTCTTGATACAAGATCCGCAGGGTTATCAACAGAATTTACATGGTTCCAAATATAATCGGCAGTAAGTTCTTGAATTTCGTTTATCCTATTAGCTATAAACGTTTTCAATTTATGAGGCGAAGTTTGTATCCAGGATAATGTTATTGTGGAGTCTGACCACAAATAAATATGTTTAATATCAGTTTGAAGTGCAATAATTACATTATTTATTAATCGTGCCAAAAGTAGTGCAGCACACAGCTCAAGTCGAGGTATAGATAAAGTTTTCAAAGGAGCCACACGAGATTTACTACATAGTAGTTCTACAGAAATATTGCCGTCAGAACTAATACTCTTCATATAAACACATGCACCATACGCGATCTCGGATGCATCTGCGAATCCATGAATTTCCAAATTTGACCCTTTTGAAGCTATACATCGCTTTAAATTTATTTTATTAATTTGACATAATGTCGATCTGAATAATTCCCATTTTGAAGATAAATGTACAGGTATGATTTCATCCCAATCTAAATTTTCTTTCCACAGTGATTGAATAAATATCTTAAATGTGATAATGACAGGTGCTAAGATACCCAATGGATCGTAGAGTTTGGCAATATCAGATATGACCATACGTTTGGTTAAATCTTTTGAAGCTTCAATAGGTTTGACATTAAATGCGAATGTATCAGAATTTGGGTAATATATTAACCCCAAAGTTTTTATTGGATAATTAGCATTGAAGTGATCACCATCTATTTCCCTATACTCTTTTGGTATTTTAGATAATAAATCATGGGAATTCGTGGTCCATTTACGAAGATCAAATCCTCCTGCCTTACAGAGGTTACTTAAATCATGGTATATTTTAAAAAGCGAATTTATATCATTAGAACCTGTTAGTACGTCATCAATATAGAAATCGTTTTCTAAAATATTGGCTGCCAAAGGAAAATGTTCTTTTTCATCGATGGCCAATTGCTTTAAAACACGTGTTGCTAAATATGGCGCCGATGAGGTACCATAAGTCACCGTTGTTAAATGATACGTTTCTAATTGTTCATCAGGATTAAATCTCCAAAGAATGGATTGCAATGGGAATTGATCTGCAGCTATATTAATTTGCCTGTACATTTTGCAAATGTCAGCGGTAACTACATATGTATATTTTCTGAAGCGTAATACTATATCAAATATATTTTGTTGGATTGTAGGACCTACTCGAAGAACATCATTTAATGAAATATTTGTTGAAGATTTAGCTGATGCATCGAACACAACACGCAGTTTCGTAGTTGTGCTCGATGGTTTTATGATCGCATGATGAGGCAAAAAATATGAACAGTACTTTGTTTCCTTGGATGTACTAGCTAATTTCATGTGTCCTAATTCAATGTATTCTTTAATGAAATTCGAATATTCTTTTTTAAAAAGATGATTAGAGACAAATTTATTTTCTAAATAATTGAATCGTTTCAGAGCTTGATCCTTTGATGATCCGAGGAATTTTATTTTATCATTTAATGGTAATCGTACCGTATATCTTCCTTTAGAATCTCTATGAATAGTTTTTATAAAATAATTTTCACATAACTGTTCTTCATTCGAAAGAAATTGGCGAGGAGAGTATGATTCTACTTCCCAAAATTTTTTAATTAAATCATCCAAGAGAGGCGTTGTTAAACAAAAATTATATTTAGGATAATTATTCGCTTGGCATTTGCCACTAACGATGTAACCGAATAATGTTTCTTGAAATGTTGGAGAATTGTTGTCAAATTTATATTTATTTCTCAAAAAAAGTTCTAAAAATAGTTCTGCTCCAATGATCATGTCAATTGGACTACTTATATTGAAGTTAGGATCTGCGAGGATAATTTCCTTGGGTATGTGACAGTTTTCTATATTAAACGATTGTGACGGAATACAATTACTAATTTTAGGAACTACTAAAAATTCTAGTTCCACTTCAAAATTATTGTGACATGACATTATTTTTGTCCGAAGTTTTTCACATACGTCAGTTGAATTTAAATTTAACCCAAATATTTGAATGCCTTTCGTTTTTTCTAAATCAAAATTATATTTTTCTGTAAAAGCTTTCGAAATAAGATTCGATTGACTACCCGAATCTAATAAACAACGGACTTCATGATAGCCGTTGTTATCTTTGATAAGAACAACAGCTGTAGAGAGAATGATTGATTTCGAATTAACGAAGAATACATTAGACCTAACATGTGGTAATGCAGGTTGATTATTCGAAGCCACATCTGAACTCGTCGAAGGAAAATTAATAATGTCCGAAGATTTTGAATTATTTGGCAATTCATTACAAGAAGAATTTTGGTTTTTTGTGTAATGTAATAAAGTATGGTGTTTCAAATTACAAAAACCACAACCATTCTGGTTGCAATCCCTAACATTATGAGAGTAATTTAAACAGTTAGTACATTTATTTAACTGCTTTAAGACTGTTAATCTATCCGATATTGAACGTTTTAAAAATTGAGGACATATAGTCAATGAAAAATGTGGGCCTTTACATAAAGCACATCTACGATGAATATTAGGATAATTCTGTTTGTTATCAGTATTGACAAATGTGTTTGAAGTTGAATATTTCAATCGTTCTTGATATGGTACTTTAACTAACTTTTGTGAACCTAGCGACTCTAACACTCTGCATCGATTTTCTAAATAAATTAATAAAGAATTCCATTTAGGTAATTCATTCGATTTTAGTTGATCTTCCCAGTCCTTGCGTAAGGAATAATCTAATTTCTTCCATATCAAATTAATCAACATTTGTTCTGCTAGCCCTTCAATCTTTTGATTGCACACTTCTAATGAAGATGTATGTGATATAACTTGATTAATAATTTCTCTCAGATTTTTCGCATTATTATAGGGTACGGTTTTCAAATTAAACAAACAATCTATGTGTTTATCAATAATAACACGCACGTTATCAAACCGACGTTTTAAATCTTCCCACGCTTTTATGTACCCTTCTGATGTTAAAGTGATGTGCCCTAAAACTGCTTTAGCATCCCCTTTTAATTTATTAATTAAATATGTAAATTTAACTATATTATCTAGTTTGTCGTTAAAATGAATTATGGAAATGAATGTGTCTCTGAAGGCGATCCATTCCAGCGGATTTCCATCAAAATATGGAATTGAAATATCAGGCAAGTTGATTTTTGGTTGTATCTTCCTTTCGGTATCTATTTTGGGTAAATGTGACTTAAGAGCAATGGCAAGCGGTAGAAAACATTTTTCGAATTCTGTAATACTTTTATCTAACTCGTCGAACTCTTCTTCTTTGATATTGTCAATCAAAAATTCAACACAAACATCAAAATCACTTTTTAATTTATTTATATCTGCCAAACGAATATCGGCTCCCCCTTCTTCATCACCCAACCATTTGGATAGCGCTTTGATGCGTTTGTTATAAAACTTAATTTTATTATAGGCACTGTTCACTTTTTCTTCAATTTTAACCATTTTTAAAACTATTAATCTTATTACAGAAGCAATGAATTAAAAATAATGAATAAATTTATTACTTACAAGTAATTCTATGTTGAATATAAACAGGAATTTGGTGAATAAAAGATGAAATGTGGCTGATGAAATTTACAGATGCTCTATGTCGAAGATGTTTATTGTTGATTATATTTGTTGATGTAATTAATTAATGATGAGGTCTCGAAAATACGGAGATACGTATAATTTCTATGTATCCCGTTGAATCTCAAATATAAACAGATTTGTTTTTTATTAATCTTGCGAAGTAAAATGTTATGAAGTTCTACGTGAATAGTGGTCGAAGAATTATACGTAGTTATAATCAGAATATTATTTATATTTCCGAAGTATTTTTTCCGAAGAAGTTAAATTAGGCGTTTATAGTTTCTACGAAGTATTTTTATACGCCGTTTTCGATGAATTATAATAGCCTTAGAATAAATCCGGCTCGAAGGACCAAATGATTCTTGGCAAAACAAAAATCTTTTGCTGGGTTTCTTATTTTTTAATAATAAAAATCAGTGGACTGTATTTATTAACTCTTTTTATTTAATTTATTTTCACGCACAAAAAAACTACTAAACTGTTGACCAAGCAACTCGTTTTCTCGAATATTCTTATATCTAATTAAAAATGTCTATATATAGTATATACATAAAAGAACTTAAATATAATAAACAAAGGAACCGAACATTTACGAAACATGACAAAGAGACAAAGGAGTATATTAGTATAGGTAATATGTATATAATGTAAAGAGGTAAAAAGGAATTGAAATAAAGTGAGATCATCGAACTATTTTAAATATGGAAAAATAACTATGTTAGCATAACAAACTTAACAACTTAACACATTCCAACTGCTTGTATACTTTTGAGTACTACCAGTGTTTCAGAATCAGTTTCGTTAATTCTTGGCATTTTATACGTTTTTATTTTTCTACAAAATCAACAAACTTTCGCTTATTATTCTCCGAAACAATCACACACGAGTAATAATCCCACTTCTGAAATTTGTCAGATGCTAAGTTAAAAGATAATGATTTCGGCCTAAATCGTTTTTAATTTTTTATTTAATTAGTTTTATTCTGTGTGCCTCAGAAGACTTTTCAAACTAAACTTTTCGATATAATATTAGTTCAAGCAATATGCCAACAGATGCCACTAGTACAAAAGTCTTTGTCTGTGTCATACATTCGACTAAACTTATGTAAAATACAATTTTAAGAATTTAGAAAAAAGTTAAATATTTTAAAGATTTTAATTCTTATTCCAGTGCTAATGCGCTAATAAAATGCACTAAATGAAACGTTTGCGCTTGGTAAAAAGTAAAAACAAATAAAATTACATCGAACAGAGTACGACTCGGCCATTTTTCTATTTTTCTTTATTTGTTTTTTTTTTTATACTAACGTCAAAACAAAATAATTAATTCACGTCACACAATAGTCTGAAAAGTCGGAAAAGTTACCTCGCATAATGGCGTTTCAACTTTTGCCTATCAGACAGTAGCGGAAGCTTAAAATTTTGAAAAGTTTCGTTCAAAAGTCTTCTGAAGCACACAGCATAAAACTAATAAAATAAAAAATTAAAAACGATATAGGCCGGAATCATCGAATCATCGTTTCAAATCCATCTTGGGCATATCGAGTCGATAGCGACCCCGCAAATTCCACAGCGCATGGTAGCTGGTGGTTCTTGGTGTAGTTGGTAGTTGTTTTCATTACTGGCAACACACAACAGGTACCAGTCGCCGTAAGCTGCGGAATTTGCGGAATTGTTATTTGGCTCGATACGCATTAAAGATAGTATATTGAACCGATGCTAATCGTTGTTTGGTACTGGTGGTATATCCTGTCAGAATTGCTGATAAGAATTCATTTATCAGAATATGAAAAGTTTCAACTTTTACTGGAAATTACTAAGGTTCCAACTTTATTTGACTGTTTCGGGTGTGTAATTTTCATACTTTTTTGAAAAATATTATAGATACCTAAATGTCGACAAGTAGCAGGTTGACTGTCTACAAGTAGTAGGTTTATTTATGCTATATACAGTTATACGTTTATGCTATAATTTTGCATTTGATTTTCACGGTTTTATCGTCATAGCCAATGAGCACAATATAAAAAAACTTCGTTTTATTCCGATTTGTATATGGCCCAAACGCAGAGAACTATGAATGTGTACCAAATATGAGAGTCACCCGGTTTGACTTTCATTTGTCCGCTGCACAAAATATGGAATTATGTTTTGTTGTTGTATGAAGAGTGGATTTACGAAGTATAAATAATTTTAATATAAGTGACAGGGTAGTCAATAAGGTTGAATGATTTTGTTGCATAGCACAATTGCAATAATGTTGATGTAAGTAGGTTACTGATTTGATCATTATATTTGCATATTATTGTATTTTATAATATAATATATAATATATATATATATATATATATATATATATATATATATATATATATATATATATATATATATATATATATATATATATATATATATATATATATATAATTATAATATTATAATTAATTAATTTATAATTTCAGATTGAAATTAATTCTATTTCTTACAGCTATGGCTAAGAGCAATTAGTTCATTAATAGATTTTATTTTCAGGAAACCTTTGCAGATTACAGATGAATGGTGACACACTGGAGTTTCTGATAAGAAAGAGATGACAGAATGCAGAGCAGTTCAATAAAACTGTGATTGTCTTATACTAACAATAGCTTGAATATTGGCTACTGAGAAACTGGCCCAATTCCGTCATTACTGACATACTTTTTCTTTCCCTGCGCCCCACAAAAATTTACTAACTATTGGCTGTCACGGTGTATTTAACCGGGTCGATCTGAATAATTAACTAATATCCTAAACTTTATCCTTGCAGGTTTATGTAAAAATGGGTGTACGGTAGGCCTGGCGCTTTCCAGGAGATCCAAGCAGGAATGCTTAGATGTACATTTTAAATTAATCAATCAATCAATATTATATGTTTCAATAAACAGTAAGATTCAATAAACTCTAGGCCAAATATTTTTAACAAATGTATAAAGTATTAAAAATTGAGAACTTGTTTTCACATTTTCGAAAATATCCATCCAATCTTTAAGTTGTGGCTTTCAAATAGGTGCTGTTTAAAGTATCGTATTATTATTATCTGTACTTCTGCATTGATTAAGTCGGCAATATACTGTCGGCTACATCGGAGGTTTTGCAACTGAAACATGGTAGTAATTATCTGCTGATGAAATTGCTCTTTGATTGAAGATTTCATTTGAATGAAAATGAAGTTCGACCAGTCTGAACATTGAAATGAGATTGAACTATCAAAGCATTTGGTGATTTAGCTGAGGCAATGTTAACGATTGTTATGGCATCCGAAACAGAGCATTGCTGCCCACAAAAGCCAATTATGAATTGGAACCGCATGGGTTCTAACACGATGTGTCGTATTTGTACCTGACCATTACATGGTTCAGTTTACCCTTTTAGATTCCGATATAGACTGGTAAAAGTTTCTGGAACCGGTTTTTTAAGCTGAAGAATTTTAAGATTCTAGCCGTGGCAAACATTCATATAATTCTAGTGAATATAGCTTTCAAAGTATGGCCTGTGCTATTTTGTGAAATAATTTAGAGTAGATGTCGTGGTGGTTGCAGGTTTAGCATACTGTTCAACCCGAAGAAGAGAAGTCGTTCTTTACCCCGTAGAGCCATGGTCGCCGACAATGTTCTCGGCGCCTGCCAAATGGCGGCTCTCTCAGAGATTGGTGAACCATCCGTTTAGGGTCGGCTCGCAGGACCAGCGTACTAGCTGTCCTTTTGTTTCATGATCGAGATCAAAATTTTTATTAAATTCCGTAAATGTCATGGTTGAATAAAACTCGGTAAGTGTAGTCATCGTCGCGTTTGGGGCCATATATCATGCGCATGATACTTCTCTCAAATGCCATTAATTATCTTTTATACTTATACGTCAGGATTTATCTCTCACAGCCATACATGGCAACGAGTCTGATCAATACCTCCTATAACTTCAGCGAGTGTCGACTGCGGCAGTTTTGTGATCTGAAATGCGAAATAGAGTATCAGTGACTACAATGACTTTGCCTAGAATGTGTTGATTATCCATGGTCGAAAAAATAACGGAAATGTTTGGTTGTCCGAAAAACTGCGAGTAATTCCCAATCAAATGCTGAGTGTTTTTTTTGGGCATCTAGCAATTTTTAAAAAAACAATCCTTCAGAAACTCCCAAAATCATTCACTGCTTTTGTAGAACGGCGCTGAAAGACGGTAAATCGCCCTGAATCTAGTCGGCGTGGTTTTGACACAGGCAGTTGGCCCTTTGTGACAATATGATGTTCCGCACTTTGTGTTTCACCGGTAAATTACAGTTCAATGCTGCTGTTAGTGAAGTTCATTTTTTCAAGGGAATTACACATCATCGTCCTTATATTAGCCAAGGAGTGATCGAGGTCACCCATATAAGTTTTTATTTATAAAATCATCATTGGTCAGCTGAGCATTTTTTAAATCTACCCACAATTCTTGTAAGTCACTTAACTTTAAAATCAGGTTTCCGTTTGCATCGTAAATTTTCTTAAATTTGTTAACTTAGTTATAGTTCGTGAGTATATGATTGAAGAAAATTCAATAAATGAAAATTACCAAACCGAAGAAGCAAACACAGATTTAAATAAGAAAAAATAAAGAACAACACCAAGTACCCAATTGGCGCCATTAAAAAGTAAGATAATTTTAATGTTTTTGTTTTTGTGGTTGTTATTGTTTTTTTGTTTATGTTTCGGATATATAATTTTAATTTAAATTATTTTATTTATTTATTTATTTTAACTTATTTATTATTCGTGACTATTTAAATATGAACATACATGGTCATGAACAAGACTTTAAAAAATTTATCTAGCTTCTGTTTTGTGTGTGTGTGTTTGTGCTATTCGGTTGAGTTGCAGTTTTTTTTTTGTGTGTTTAATTTTTTACGTTGTCGTTGGTTGTTGTTGAGTAAATTTGATGGAATATTGGCGATAGTGAGATTTTTTTAACAAAGTGGAATAGGTAATTTGTAATATTTATATATTATTTAGTTCTTAATTTGTTGTTTGGATATTTAATAGTGATTAGAATAAAAAACTTAAAATCATCCTGAAAATTTTTCTATTCGAAGTTACATTAATTTTTCACTACCGATTGTCTTACAAATTAGCTGTTGTCCTAGCAATAAATGCTTGTCATATATTATATATATGTATATATATATATATATATATATATATATATATATATATATATATATATATATATATATATATATATATATATTTAAATATTTATATGTATATATCTTACATAAAACTGGCAAAGAAATTACGAAAGCTCGATCGAAAAAAACAAAACAGGAACATACTCCAAAAACCAAACGTGCAAGTAAATGTCACGTCGGGGTCACCAATATAACTATTCAGATTGAGATGTTGTGTATAGGTAGCAAAGGACTGTTTCTATCTGATGACTAATCTGTTAAAAATAGTCGTCACTTCATCAGATCAGTACGCCCGAGAGCTATTTGCTGAGTAGCAGAGTATCCTGTACAAAAGCCAAACTGTTATTTTATGAGCTCTGGTTTCAGCAGGGAGTTTCTCTGCTGAGAATGACTGTTTTCTGGATTATACTTACATAACCCATTTAGAAGTTCTATACAAATAGAGGGCTTTTCTGGTTTATTTATATTAATGACTTTGCTAATTTTCCAATAATCTGGAAAGATTTTTATTTTTAGGATTCCGTTAAGGATCTCGATGAACTGAGTGATACCTTTATCTGGAAAATTTCTTAGTACTAAGTTTGTTATGCTATCGTAACCCAAAGCTATTCTTTTATTATTCTTTAGCAAAGAATGTTGGCCTTTTCTACTTTTTCAACTATCCCAATGATTTGGATTATATGAGGAGAAGGGTTAACAAAATGGTTGACACAGTTTTTGACTAAATTTTCAAAATGAAGGTCTTTCAGCGACTTGGTTCGTACCTTAGGATCTGTAATAGCATTATTACCTTTAGCTAAAGAAGTGATATTATTTGGATTTTCCGTTAAACTTCCGAATTCTTAAAATTTTCGGGAGAGTTATCGGGAATTTTTTATATTCTATTTGTGAATTCTGACTTTCTCAGTTCACTAATGCAACAAGAAATTATACTTTGGAATATGAGTTAATATCAGCTTCAATTGAGTAGCCTAATCAATGTTAGCAGTTTAGGAGGAGTATTTAGATTAGGTTAGGTTACTTCAAGGTGGTCGTCCTAAAGGACATGGCATAGCCACAATTGGTTCGTAGCCCGACGATATTTGCCTTTAGGCCTAATAATAGGACACGATACTAAGATAGCTTCATTGAAAACATTGGACATACTGATGACTGAGGAGTGTTCTTCGGACCCTTTCTAATTAACTAATTTATTTGGCAAGAAGTTTGAAACAAGAGTAATGTCCAAAACTTCCTGTCTATTACTAAATATACAACCTTACAGCCTATATTACAGATATAAAGTTAGTACTTCGAATGTAATCAAAGAAAGACTCACATTTTTCGTTCATATCGGTGCTTCCCCAGATCGTGTGGTGTGAATTTGCGTTGCATCCGACGACGATTCCGTTTTTACATATACCTGAACATCCGTAATTAAGCTGCGCATATTATCCGGAAGAAGGATTATTCATCGTGAGGTAGATACGATGAGACGAGCCAGATTTTCATATTGCTGAGATCAATGCTAGCTGCTACCACCTTACTCAATTTTTTAGTTTGTTCTTTGCAAGAATGCACAAACAAATCCTACCTGCAACCTGCATAAACAGTAATTTATAGTTACTAGCACTAAGTCCAAAAACCCGATCCTTATTGATCCATGGTTCTAGAACCAAGAACACATCAATGTCATACTTTATCACCTTGAGCATGAGCGCAGCTGATGCTACTTTACAGTGATGTAGATTGACTTGTATTAGCTTTAACATGTTACTGCTTCAAAGTCAATCGACACCATATTAATGTCGGATCTTTTTGAGTTCAAGGTCGTGGAAAGATTTCAGAGTTAATCCATTAACTCCTTTACTTCTTTCGTTTCTACAGTTTGAGGCTGCTAGACTTAAGAACACACATGCTTAGCTGAAGTTTCGTGCAATGTGGAAGTTCCCTCAACTGATTTTTCTGCTCCTTACATAGCAGCCCCATCCTTCTTATAAACTTTCAGCGTGGCAGTGCCTAAACCATAGTTAATTAATCCATCTGTCTTAGGCAGCTCTGTTAGTTGTTTATTGTTAATTATGATTAAAGCTGAAATGTAATCATTTTTAGCCTCCTAAACCCTGGCTATCTTCCAGTTGTTGATCTACACCTCAGGATAACTCATCCTAATCAGTTCCATAATCCTATATGGATCACTTGGATCAGCTGGAATTTATGCCCGAGCTCTTGACCTATATGGGATATTCTCAGGCGCAAGGACTTCTAGTTTTTGCTCCAGGCCAAACTTCAACTAGGCTACTGATCGCCTTTTTATATAGGTTCATAGACTTTTGGTTGGCACAAGCTGACAACTTGACATGTTTCCTGTACACCATCCTGACATGTAAGTCCTTACTCGAGAAAAACCTCGCTAAAAGACCTAGTTTTTAGCGGCCTTTGGAAATCATCTGAAGATCTCTATCTTTTAGCCCACTCTAGTGTGGCTCTGTCCTTATCCGTACTATCTGCCAACGTAATTGTTTTTCGCATTTTTAGGGCTTTCCATGCTTTTGTTTTAGAAAAGGCCTACAGACTTGATTTCCTACTTTGGCAGTTTCTGGCAATTTAAGAGTGCCGGTCTTTTTATTATTATTCTTAACTTCCATTTAAGTACCACGAGTAGCAAAAAAAAATGTCTATCCTTGTAGAAATTCACAATGCAAGGATAAGGTTAAATACATCTGGAGGACGCCTGGTATCCAGAGGCTCCGTTCGAGACTGGGCTATTTAGGTTACCTTTACTCTGAGTAAGAAGTATAGTTTCCTAGATGGAGAGTTGAATAGTTTTTGATAATATGATGGTATCTTCTTGATGGTGGAAAATGAGTTATACCATTCAAAGTTAGGATGGCCGCTACTTCAGATTTTTTCTTTATCGCTTCTAGTGTAAACGTGATGTATCCAGCGACGTGAAACTTGTTTTGGTGAGTTGTTTTGGTGAATAATTTCAGAGAGGAGAACTAAGTGATGGTTGTGGTGGAGCAACAATGCTTCTAACTCTTTTAGTCGGTCCAGAGAAACGTCAAAACCTGATGACTGAGGAAAAAAGCAGTGAATTTTATAAAGGTAATTCGTCTTACGACGATGTTTGAAGTGAAGATGCAATCGTTTTCTGTATCACATTTAGATTTACGTTCGGAAAAATTAGTTCCGAATAGTTCCATGCCTTCTTGTGTCAGGCCAAGTTTCACGCTGATATCATTGCCCTCTCTTCAAAGTCCTAGTGGAACTATAGTTGGGCCTAGTTTTCGCAGGTAAGTATTAAATTAATACATTAATAAAGTTTTTCTTCACCTGAACTTGCTGTAATACTCTGAATGTTGCTCATCGCAGTTCACACAAATCGCATTATTGGCTCTGTTCTTCGGCTCGTGCATTTCCTTGCGCTTGATGCATCTATGGATTATACTTTGAAAGTAGTTTTTTGGTAACATTTGTATGATTTTAGCGTTGGAACAAACCGAATGAAGATTCTAACACCATATTTATGATAGCAAATTTAAAATGTAGTTTTCTATAGCAACAACAATTCCAGTATAAAGGCATTCCTTTTTGCAAGATTCTGTCGCATTAGTACTTCCAACTTTAAGGGCGAATAAAATTAAGTAAAAACAAAAAAAATCGTCAAAAAATAAAGGAAAATGTTCAACTCAATAATACTGTTGATATGGACAGTCAGTTTGTCGTATGAAGTCGCACGCAGTTGAAATAACACAACAGAATACATAACATTCAATTGAAATTGATATCGATATCTTAAAAACGGATCTATTTCTTTATTATTAATATTATTATTATTTTATTTATTTATTTATTTATTATATTTTCATGAAAAATTTTTTTTTTTTTTTTATTTCTCCGTACAGTAGTTTTATAATATATTTTCAACAGTTTATAAGTAAAACAATATAACAAAACATGTGTATACACATTGAGAAGACAAATATAAATGGTCTTAAGAAAACTAATATTTTTGTTGTAAAATTTTTTTTTATTGTAATTGAATGAAACGACGATTTTTTATTTTCATTTTTCAGTTGTCTTATGTTTTTGTGCAGCGCGCTCAGAAAGTGTTAAAATTGCAAAGTGAATTTTTGATTTTTTGTCTTAAATGTATATGTATATATAGATACATGTGTGTATAAATATATATGTATCTGATGACGAGTGCAAAAATTCTTTTTATTTTATACTGCATAAACGAAAATTTTTCGAAAAAGTAAACAGGAATCTCAACAAACCATTTTGACAGTATCAATGATTTAAGATATATTCATCTGTGGATTTCGCAAATTTTTATTTTTTTTCAACGTTTTTTGATGATTTATATTCAATAAATCTAAGAAATAAAAATTGAATAAATATATTTTTATGAATTGTCATCCAATTTCAGAAGAATATAACAAAATGCATTTTTATAAATTTTTAAATGATCGTGATCATTGACAACATGTCAAAATATGTTTGAATTACAGCCTCCGCATTTGCAAATTTAATAATAGCAATAATAATAATAAGAGAGGATAAAAAGCATAAAAATAAATGCAAGTCCAAATGGTATAAAATGTAAGCAGAATCGATCAAAGTATAATAAGGTGTGGATTCATTTGGTGCCCAAACCCTAAATTCACAAACAGCGATTGGTACGAATCCCATTCTGGTTTTATGTGCAGATTTTTCCATAAAAATTGATTGAATATTGTTTATGGTGGAGACAATCATATTTTATTTTCACCGAATTTTTATTTTTTTATTTTTTTATTTTTTGCTGCTGATTTGATTTCTTTTAAGTTTTAAGATTCTGTTGTTTCAGCGCTTCGATTTATATTTTTTTTTTACGTATATAAGAGGAATGTTTATTTTTATGTTTGTCTTACTGGTTATGGAATAATAAGAATTTATGACTCTTTATGATGATTTTTGGTTTTTGTTTTTATTTCCATTGTATGATTTTTGCGTATTCAAATTAGGAATATTTTCGAAATATATAAATTTACAAACGTAAAAAAAAAATTGTTGGAAGTTGTTATTTATAATGAGGGCACGCTTTATTAGTGTGTCTTGTCTCGCGGTTGTTACAAATGGATAATATTTCGCGTTTTGAAATGAATTAACCGGCAAAGACCTTTTATTATACCCCCCCCCCCCTTCTTCCCTCGCCTGTATCCACAAACACGAATTGTGTTTATATCTAATCATTTTTATTACCATTAATAAGCGATCTATCGATATATTACCATTAATAAGCCAATCAATAATTTTATTTTATAAAAAAAAAAAAAAATGCATTTTCATCTTAAATTATGGTGTCGATCAAATATAAAAACAAATTTTTTATTTATCTTTCGGCATTATCAACGTTTCTCTCATTTTATATATATATATATATATATATATATATATATATATATATATATATATATATATATATATATATATATATATATATATATATATATATATATATATATATATATATATATATATATATATATATAATATATATATATATATATATATATATATATATATATATATATATATATATATATATATATATATATATATATATATATATATATATATATTTATAAATACAGTATTATTTCCATCTTTGGAGATTCACTATTAAACACTTCACTATTTAAAACTTCATTCACTATTTAAATTTCGGCAAATTGGATTGGTGAAATTTCTCCAAAATTTTAAAATATGCTCAATATCAGAGTCAACATCAAGAGCTTCTTATTTAAGTTGACATCTAAGTTACTCGATATGAACTATTCATTTGATGATTGACTTTTTCTTCAATAATCCCAAACATACACTTTAACCCTGGTAGGGATTCTATACCACCCGGATAGCCAATTAATAAAACACTGAATATGCTATTTGTTCGATTTTATTGATAAATCCGTAGAGATCAATAAACGAGCAAGTGGCAATATTCTAAATAAATTGTCCATTACTATATTTCTTCAAGACTCTTTGAAACGGACGCATAGGTCCTTTACAACCTGTTCTCCTTCATTGATTTCCTTACTCGACGTTTGCTTACCCGTATATATCCGCCCCATTATTGAGAGGTAGCAGCATCGAAAACCCACCTTTTAACCCATATTTTGCCGATTTGGACAGCATATACTGAATGGTGAATTTTTTTCCTCCTACATAAATTTTTTTTTTAATAATAACGAATTCCTCGATAAATACCTAAATAAAAAAATAATTGTTCATTCACTACGACGCATTCAGAAGGTCTATATAACATTTGCACACATTTTCATTCATAAGTTTGAATATTTTGCTTATAGCAGCACCTTCATCAGTTTTTAATCGGAATTTCTGCATATTCTGATTGTCAAAGTATATAAATTGGAATATTTCCAAAAAAAGGCCCAATTCCATGCTCGCGGGATGCAATGGATTTGATATAGTTGTCCATAACACCTTTGTATGTTCATAATTAGATTGATGAACACCAGTATTTAAGAATAGCAAGTTACATAGTTATCAAATTTTTATTGGTCAATAGTTTCCACATTTTCTGCAGTTTATCTCGATTTAGAATATTGTGTACTGCGGAAACTTCATTGACATTCCTGTTAGTGTGTCTAATGATTATTTCACACATGACGTCCACAAAGATACACTTGAAGGTATCTCTTACAGGTAACGTTTTGGTCGATCACAATGGCCCACATCGTAGACTCCTGAGAATATTGTGCCTCAATGTTTGCTTTGAGAATGATTTGTCTCCATATCGATCCATCGTTCTCTTTAAGATAAGGTGGATTATTACCATTCATTTCCAGTTTCACCTTCCTTTGCAACTTCACTATCGCTTAAAATTTCTTAATCCGACACTTCAATTCAAACTTCATCATCTTCGTAAACGTCCTCTATTGCTGAATCTTCCGCGTTTCTATCCGCTGCTGCTGGAAACCACTCATCTTCTGAGCCGTCATCAACAAACTCAATTTCTTTTTCGTAATCGTCACCTTCCTCTAATACACGATTTAGGTACGTTTGTTGATCTTCATACTATATACAAACTAAGGAATGTGTGTATAAAGGTAAAATAACCGAACGGATACTACTAAGTATTAAATCTTACCGTCTCAACTCAGCATTTAAAATATCTTTGCGATCCGCCATTTTTTCCCACACAAACGTATATATTTACAAAAAAAAACTTCCGCAACCAACCTTTCCATTTGAATATCATAACTACTCTAATTTCCTCAATTCACCCAAATGATTTTTTTCTATTTTTATTTAACTAGTATTAACCGGGGAATCCTCATTTTTTACATTTTTGGTTTTATCAGGTTTAAAATATTATATTAAGATAAATAAAGGGAATAATATTGATAAGTACAAAATGTTTCGATATTAACAAGAAAATACATGTGGCTACCCGGGTAGGTCGCGTATAGAATAGTTTATAAATGTTTGGGTACAGACACAAGGGTTAAGCAAAACCACGCTTTAATAAATAAACTGAAGATCGAATTGCGCATAGCAGAAAATTGTCATTATGGCGGAAAAACCATCAACCAAAAGTTCTAAGAGCGAATTGCTTCATTTTTGAAACACTTCAAAAATTGATAATAATATGAAGGAACATTGAAAGCTCATTCTACAGTTAGCTAGTAACAGTATGCAACACATATTGAAGAATTGCATGCAATTCTCTTAAAACATATGGCATCTTATCTATGTTAATATGGCATCTTATCTATGTTAATTCTCTTAACATATGGAGACTTAAATTTTGATATTCAGAAGAAAAGTCGTATTACTTTGAAATGTCGTAAAATGCTGGATAGTCTTTCTCTAAAAATTATCAACAAATCTGAGCCTACTCATTTTAGTGCATGTTATCAGCACTCTCTATTATGCCATGTCCTAATAAAATCAGATAAAGTTACATCTTTGAATTAGTTATCAGTAGATTTCACTGATCATGACTTTTTATATTTGACTTATGAAATTCCAATCCCAAAGCGGTTTCAGAGCTGTACGTTTACACTCCTAAGATGTATGAGTGCTCTAATTCAACAAGTTGGGATAAATTATATGCAACTAATAATATTGATGAACTAAGCTTATTATGAACAAATTACGAAATTTGTACCAATTAAGAATCGCAGAATTTATATGGCTGTCCGATACTATATTAAAGCAAATCGAGATTCGGAAACCACAGTACAAGTAGCAGACCGAATTAAAGCAGACATATCTACTATTTTTGATTGGAGTGCAAGAGATGGATTGTGGTTAAATTTGGGTAAAATGCTCACTATGCTAATTAGCACTAGTAAAAAAGATATTCCCAGCGATGTTCAAATCAAAGTCCGAAACAGAGTTATTCCATTTTCAGATGTTGCTAAAAATTTAGGAATTTTTGTTGATTGAAAATACGTGCTTTAATGCAAGTACTCGTTATGTATATCGCTTAAAGAAATTTGATCAAATTCCAGGTTATAACTTACAAAACTTCTTGGTTGCCCGCTACAAGAATATTTCGATATGCAGGTATGTTTGAGTATCTGTAGAATTTTAAAGACTGGTCTGGTATACAGATTAAAAAAATTAGTCCCATTACAATTAAATCGCATGAATAATTTGATGCTACCTAAAAATAAAACAAAGTACTTTAATATAGATCGATATTCGTTCGAGGAGCTGCCCTTTAGAATTCTCTTCTGATCCACTTCAAGACCTCTTCTTCCTCAGATGTTTTAAGAAACAAGTTGTTATCAAAGTATCAGAACACATAATACAATTTTTTTTTATTTCTCCTGTATTGTTATTTTTTTATGTTTTCAGTGTTTATTCTATGCAATTTGTTATGGGGCCCAAGCTCTCTCAACTCGTCCGTCGTTAACGTAACGTCCAATTTTACGCCATTACTAGCCAAATCGAGTACGTGCAAATACAGGTTCCCTTTTAAATATCCCTCTGCACATTGCATTGCTCCAGCCAGCTTGTACTGGCGTGGACGATGGTTCGTCCCATGGAACATTAGGTTTAATAACCGGATTGTTAATCTTAAAATAATAAATGCAAGTCCTGCGTTATCAACAATGTTGATAAATATATGAAGTTCAAAATTAAATCGGCTTTACTTCTTGTTCCAGAAATGCCATCGTCATTTAACTGTGTTAATAGTAACATGAAAGCTTGGTTGATAATTGAAAAATTTGGGCAAAAAACAAATTGTATATAATATATTTGCTCCATCATTCAATATGTTATTTTAGAGTCGCCAATCAACTATATTCGGCACTTGATTTCGTACTTAGAGTGTTTAGAATATTTTGTGGTGGAGCTAATGTTATTAAAGTCAACGTCAAAGAACTATTCAAGAAAAGATTTACATCTTTAGTGGAGATTTTTTTACCAAAAAGATGGATTAAATGCGGACGAGCAGGAGTTTTTTTTTTTAAACTCCCGCTCATACAGTTTGGTGCTTAAAACTGAAGAATGCAATACTGGTAAAATGTCAAAGAAACGGAGAAATGTCAAAAGGAAAAAAGACAAACCGTCTCATTACGGTCTAAAATTTTAAAGTAGGGATTAGAAGTACTCCCCAACTTTATATTTTTTTTAAGCTCTGATTGTCGCGCTTTAAATATTGCAATTTTTTTATTACTTCAGAAGTATTCAGACTTTTTGAAATTTTATCTTCTATGGATATTGTTTTTAAAACAGTTACCGATCCTGGATCATGGTAGACCGAAGGAAATTTTGTTTTACTTCAAGAATATTTTTTAAACATTTTCAAGCTATATTTCAAATGTTGACTATGACGCCACGAAATAAGTCGAATTATTTGAATATCTAGTGCAAAATGTTGCTAGAATACTTAATTGAATATTATTAAATATTATAAATTGTATGCAATGGCCATTATATTTACTCAGCGACGTTTTTTATAAAACTATATGCTTAAAACAGTTTACATGTTCTGGTTTTGTACGAAGCAAGATGTTTAAAGCGTCAAAATTTTTAAAAAGCTTACCACTTATAGACATTTGTCAAACAAATTTTAACTTTCACATAAGTATTTGCTATTCACAGGAGCGATATTGTACAACAAAGTCTTAAAACCAGTGCAGTTTGCCAATATTTATAAACAAAACTCTACTATACCTCTATAATATGCGTGGCCTTTAACCAAAATATTGTTGAAGGTCTCTTTGATATTGTAAGTAAACAAAGATGACACATAATCTTAAGTAATGAACTGTCTACTTGTAATTATAAATAACTCGGTTAAAGCCAAGCCTCCTATATATACAAAGCCGCAATCATCAAAATTGAACTTAATATAGAGGTGGTAGATAGACAAAAAAAAAACTATTTTTCATACAAACCATATA
This sequence comes from Tipula confusa, assembly GCA_963556175.1. Taxonomy (NCBI): domain Eukaryota; kingdom Metazoa; phylum Arthropoda; class Insecta; order Diptera; family Tipulidae; genus Tipula; species Tipula confusa. Next base: position 12,436,875 of record OY744475.1, read on the forward strand.
AAAAAAAAGAGTTTTTTTTAAACTTGTTTTTACGTGAAAATGGCCCTAAAAATTAGATTTTAACGCTCTTACATGCGAATCAAAAAAAAATTTAACGTGTGTTCTTATATCGTAAAATATATGACCCTTTATAAAGCTCATTTAAAAATTTGTCTGATCATTGCGACTTTGTATATATAGGAGGCTTTGGTTAAAGTAACATTACTATTTCTACGTAAAAGCACCATATTAAATTTTCAATATAGTCATTTCTATAATGTACTCCGTAAAACATATATTTATAATAAAGGAAATTTAATTTGGAACCAATGATATGGAGGGGAAAATAGAAGACTTTTAATAAGAATAATTTTAATAGCCAAGTCCAAATTTATTTATTTATACAAAAATACTATCTGTGGAGTTACAACCTAGTGTTGATTTGTATTTGTTAAAGAAAGAAGATGTAAAAAAAGAAAGATGTATCATTTATTAAAAATTTAAAAATATAAAAACATATTGACAAATTTAAAAATTAACTACACTTGAAAAAGCATCTAATCATCCACTTGAAAAAGCATCTAATCATTGAAACGCGGAATAAAGAATTTTTTAATCCAGATTTGAATCTGAAGATTTTTATTTCTTAAATTGCAAGCGGTACTGAAATTTAACCGATCAACGTTGGAACTAAAAAAAACCTTCATCTTGAGCTCATATAAATGCCTCAAAGGAGGAATCTCTAGTTCCTGAAACAAAGGCCACGATGCAGATAAACGCGGAACATAAAGAATAGTTCTTATAACATGTTTTTGTGCCATAATAGGGGGGTACATTTAGTAGACAATTCCATAAGATAATTTTGAATCAAAAATGTCAAAATATATATTTTTTTTAAAACAGCTACAGCGCATACTAGTCGTAAGATGTAGATTTAACTAATCACTAATGCCAGATAATTACGGAGAGAATCAATATGATTCTTCCAAAGCATTGAGTTCTTGATCACAATGTACATCATGATAAATAATGTCAGGTTCAATGACGCTTTTGTCATTCAATTGGAAAAACCTACCTTTCGTTTTTGAGTTCAAGAGCATAGAATGGACAAAGCACCATTTCTTTATTTGTACTGCGATTAGGGTGATTATACAGAAACACAAGGTTGTCAGCAAAAGCTATTAACCTAGAATTAAAATTAATTTGAAAGATAGAATTTAAATAAATTAAAAATTGTAATGGACTTAACACTGATCCTAGCGGTACCGATCACTGTGACCGATCAGATAAATAAGATTGGAACCACAGCAATGTAACACCACGAAAAAAAACATGAAGAAGTTTGTGTAAGAAGACGTCTGGTTTACCATATCAAACGCTTTCGTTAAAAATAGAACCAATCGAGTTTCTCTGGTCTAGACCCTTATATAGGAAATTCCAATAAAGCGTTTTCCGTATTTTGACATTTTCTAAACCCGCACTGATTACTATGTAAAAATTTAGTTTATTTAAGAAACTGGTAATTCTGAAATGAGCTATATCTTCTCAATTATTTTTCCAAATACTGAGAGTAATGAAATTGGCCCACAGTTTATAATATTTTTTTTGTCAGCACTAGTAGCATCAATGCAAGAAACAGTAATATACTTTAAACCATCACAATGGTAAACAACAACTCCACCAGCTCTTTAGATAGCATTATTTATTTATTTATTTATTTATTTATTTATTTACTATAATGAAGTTTAAACGTAAGTTTTTGTACAACATGCATATACACATAATTACATAAAGAAAACATAACCTAACATAAATAATCAAAAGAAAAAAAAAAATTGGAAAACAAAATAAAATATGCACAATAAAATATATACAATAAATTACAAATAATATACACAAAAATTTACACTCTCCCAATCATATCATACAATTTCTTTTTAAAGATATTTACAGAACTTAAATTTTTAAGTTCAGATGGCAAACTATTCCAAATAACAATTGCATTCACCAAACATGAGTCATTATAAATAGCAGTTCTGTTGCACGGCAAGTTGATATTTCTGGTACGCTGAGACTTAGAAAAATTAAATTTTTTATACAAATACAAAGGTAATTTCGAATTGATTACTCGAAAAATAAAAATAGCAATTCTACAATAAAAAAGCTCAAATAAACCACAACCAAGAATAGAATCCTTAAATACGGATATGTGATCAAACTTTCTAAGATTATGTACATACCGAGTACAATTGTTAAAAGTAACCTCAAGTAAGCGTTTCGAAGAACTGTCACAGTTATTAAAAATTACGTCACAATAAGTGAAAATAGGTAAAACCATAGTTTTTATTAAATAAATGCGTAAACTTGTTGGACAAAATTTTTTTACCAACCTAAGTTTATACAAACTATAGTTTACTCGTTGGCATACCGACTCTACATGATCTACCCAAGACAGTTTTGAATTCAAAATAAGTCCCAAATTATTAACTTTTGGAACAAAAGTGATGAGATCATTGTCTAACAAAAGTGACGGTGTAAAGTTAACTGATTTGTTTCTGGAGAGTAATAAAGCTTTACTCTTACTTGGATTAAGTACAAGAGAATTATTTTTGGCCCATAAAGAAACGCATTTGAGGTCACAGTTAAGACACTGCACAACCTCGTTCAAATTAGAAATGTTACCACTAACATAAAGCTGCAAGTCATCAGCATAAAAATGAAACCGGCAATCATGAATGTGCCATGAAAGATCATTTATATAAATAGAAAAAAGCAAGGGACCAAGAATAGAACCCTGCGGAACTCCGGCAGCAACGTCACTAATATTTGACCGTTTATCACTACACTGCACGAACTGCTTACGGTTGCTCAAATAAGAGTGCAATAAGCTTATCGACGAATTTGAAAATTTATAGTACAAAAAAAGTTTCTGAAGTAACTGGGTATGATTTACACTATCAAAAGCTTTCGAAAAATCCAAGAGAACTAATAAAGCAAACGAATTTTTTTTATCTAACATAGCAGATAAATCATCAATAATATGTAGCAATGCTGAGGTGGTACTATGACCAGATTTGAATCCTGATTGAAACTTACATAAAAAGTCAAACTTTTGAAGATGTTCATAAATTTGCTTTTGCATAATTCTCTCCATAACTTTAGAAAGGGCAGGTAAAATACTAATAGGACGCATATCACTAACGCTAGAAATTTTTTCTTTTTTTGGTAAAGGAATAATAGATGCAACTTTCCATAAATTTGGAAAAACTGATTTTGTCAAACACTGATTGATGATAAAAGTAACGTGTGGAAGAAATAGGTGGATAAATAATTTTAAAACTTTGAAATCAACCTCATCATATGCTATCATATCCGATTTAACTGCTTGAATAGCCTTCAACACTGCAAACTCATCTACACAATCAAAACTAAAATCATCAATTTTGTTCATTTTATCAAAACCAATATTAGGTAATGGTAAAACTCCTAAAGAGTTGCAAAATTTGCTGATAGACGTTAATATATCGTCAGGGGAAAATTCAATGATCGCATCACTAGCTGTGCATGAAATTCCAAGCTTTTTTAAATTGTACCATATCTTTTTAGAATTAAATGCAGAATTTCCAAAATAAAAGTTTTGTTTAGCTTGATTAATCAATTTATTTGTTTTATTTCTAAAATATTTGAAAGATTTAAAGTCAAGTTCTAAACCGGATTTTTTATATTTTTTGAAAGCTAGATCTCTGCGTTTCATTATAAACAAAATATAAGTGTTTAGCCAAGGAGCAGTAGAGCATTTATTAATACTTACCTTGCGAGGAACACAAATAGAACCTAAATGTAAAAGATTTGAATTAAAATCTTCAACTATGTCATTTACATTTGGATAAAACCAAAAATTTTCCCAATCAAGCGAAAAATAACTACTTATTTGTAAAAAATTCATTATCAATTTCTTTATAATTTGGAACAACTTTATAAGATATTTTAGCCCTAGTACGACATAACTTACTGTTAGCAAAAATCAAGTTATGATCCGAAATACAAGGAACAGCGCATTGTTCATAAGATATAATATTATGTTTATCCAGATCAAACACAATAATTAAATCTAGAATACTGTTAATCCTTGTAGGTTTAAATGGTAAAAAGTATAAATTATTTATATTTAAACAAATAGTTAGAGGATTATTGACTACCATATTATAATTAAAATCACCAAAGCAAATCATTTTAACATACCGCGGCAAAAAATCTTCAAAAATAGCATTTATATTCGTGATATCATCACTTGCTATAGGGGGTGGGTTATAAATTACCAACAAAAGAATTTTACCAAAATAACCTATATACTCAGAAGCCAAAAATTCAATTTTACCAAAGGAACCAGAAGATACTAATTTAATTTTTAAATGAGACCGAAAATATAAACCAACACCACCACCTGATCTAGAAAGACGATCACAACGTAACAACTTGTAATTATTTATGGAAAGAGACTTGTTTGTAACTTTATTACTTAGCCAAGTCTCAGACAAAGCAAAAACATCAAATTGCCGAACATGTAACATAATATTAATCTCGTCGAAATGTTTCACCAAACTACGAACATTTAAATGACCACATTTTAATGAAAAATTATCAAATACCTGCAAGTTGTCATTTGGAAGGGTTTTTCTATTTAAACTATCACTCCTTAAACTATTGCAGGGTTGAAATTTTGAATTGGTTTCCGAATTTTGGCTCGTGAGGGTCCTGATGTCCGAAAATTTAAATCAAACGGTCGAATGAACATACCAGTTGGCCAGGTATTAGGATTAAGTGCTTTTTCCCGAAATTCAGCATTAACACCCAATTTAAAACAAATATATTCTAAATTTTGTAGTTCACAATTTTTAGGGATGAGTTTGCCAATTTTGCAGTTCTCGGAACCCAAACAAGTATTCGCCATTAATAAGACATCCTTCTCCAAGGTATCAGGCTCAAACCTGGATAGATGAATCCAAAACTTTGGTTCAATAGTTTTAATACCTAGACAAGTAGGTATACTGTTAGTTCCACAAAAAGATTTACGGTACTTGAGCATATTTTCGTCACGATTGTAAGGTATTTTTGATGAACTAGTTTCGCCAATTTTGGAGGACCTTACAGAATTAGTAGGCACAGCATTATTAGCATCAGTATCCTCATTGTCAGATGATAAAGCACTGATAATACGAGCAGTTGAAGGCAAAGTTTCCAAGAGGGCTGTTTTACTATTACAATTCACCTTTTTTGATGAAACTTCACTAGAAATACTGGATGCCCGTAAAGTATCCACAGGTAAAGGAGATGCAGCTACAGCAGCATATGACGAATGCTTTAATCCAGTGCATGAAGTTATTTCAACAGCTGGCAATAAAACAGCAGTGGGCATAATAGCTGAATCCACAGCTTTATTATCTGTAGCAGATAACTTAACCATTAGATTTTCCATTAGCTTTCTATTATAAACTAACTCATCATTGATTTTATCAAGCACTGGTTGAAAACAAAAGTAATCACTAGACTTGCCATTAGAAAATAGTTTATGAAATGATTTATTTAATAAAAGTTCACGGCACGCATTACAAAACCACAACATGTTTGGACATTTCACACTGGCTCTGTATGAAATGCGATCAATATTGGCACAACTGTAGTGAAAAGTGCCGTTACAAAAACCGGAACACGTAATGTTATCGATCGTAACAATCGAGGTACACTTAACACACTCCATTTTAGATTTTAGCAAAACATAAACACAACACAAAAAAGTATATAAATGACAAACTGTCCACAACAAAACAACACAATTAACACAAATATTTACATGATAACGACTATACTCATTAATAATTATGTATCTGAATTAGAAATTTATTAATATATAATGTATATATAATATTATGTAAAATTGAAAATTAATTGAAAATTCAGGAAACAATTTATAAACGTTTGATCACAATGAAAGCTCGATAGCATTACATTTACCGTAAATTGTATATCCCGAAATTTTATAATTATCAAGTTCATATAGTTCAATCCACACTTCTGACAGGGAAATGGTTTATTATAATTATATAGCCATTTTTTGGCAACTTCATAATTCGCTCTATGGTAACTGAAATGCTATAGTATCTTTTTGCAACCATGTGACAAAATAAATTGGAAAATATTACATTACAGCCTCTGTGAACTTTATTCTTCCAACTTACATAATATGATATATAATATTGTATATGAAATGTGGAAATGATATATATTTTAGAAGATCTTCCTGTTAGATAATAATTTTAATAATGCTTCAGCAGTCATGTATGCTAATTTATTAAAAATAGTTTCAAATTGATTGATATTATTTCTTCACTAATTGTTCAATGACAGAAATTGACTTCTTCGAAATTGAATCACAGGTGTTAGCAGGTCAGATATTATATTGGAGGACAACATGTTTAAAATTGTTGAACGACATTTTTATGACACTTAATTTTTTACACAGCGCAATTGTCACTGCTGAAGTAAAAACATTGTTCTATCCCTCTTTTAAGGATAATAGGCGTGATCCAAATGATAACATTTGAGTCTCTAGTGTATATATATGTATATATATATATATATATATATATATATATATATATATATATATATATATATATATATATATATATATATATATATATATACATATATATGTATATATATATATATATATATATATATATATATATATATATATATATATATATATATATATATATATATATATATATATATATATATATATATATTTGAAGATATTTAAAGATATTATTTTTTTTTTTATATTTTAATCGATCTTTTAATTAAGACAATCATTAAATGTTAATAATAATTTTTATAAATAAAATTCGATTTGTTAACGTTGTTATTGTTTTTATATATGTATAAATATGTGTACATCTCCAATACAATGCACTTAAATCGATATCGCCGAAAGGCAAAATGATGAAGATCGTGTATTTAAAGACAAGAGCGCGTTCAATATATAATATCAAGATAACAAAATAATAAGATAAAGAAAATGGATTTCTGTTTTTCCTTCTTTTTCTTCTTTTCTTCTTACATAATAATGATAATAAAATGATGCTGAGCTTTTATATTATATATATAATTGTCTATCGATATAAACGAATTTATTATAGAAATTTGTGTATTCGCGTTCTCTCGAAACCACAAAGCTAATTACAAAATGTCAAACGTGACATATTTTTTTTTTTTTTAGCTATGTTTGAACCAATTTACATTTTTTCCCAAACAAATTTTCTTTATTTTAACACAACTTTTGGTGACAGAAGACTATAAACATATATTGACCAAATATACCAATGATACATGTATATTATTCGTCTTTACGAAATAAACATATTTAGCCACAATAAAAGTTTTTAAAAAAGCACAAAAACAAAAGAACATTATTACTTGATCGTGGGAGTCAAAAGATTTTGCGCGATATTTTCTTGGTTTGTTCTTCTTTTAGTTTTTTTTTATTTCGTCTAAGTTGCTTGTGTTTTGTTTCCATTTGATCTTTTAATCCTTTCGATAATTTTTTTGTTTTTCCTGTTTATGTTTCTTGATTTTAGTTTAGTTTTTGTTAATGCGTGCTCTTTGATTTTAATTGGATGATTTTTTTCGAGTTTTTTAAATTATGGAACAATAAGTAGGTACAAAGTCAATGTTGAATTCATTTTATTTCAAATAGCTTTATTTTAATATCCCTACGGAGAATAGTTTGCACCTTTTAAACTTTTAAAAACTTTTTACAGTTCAATTAAGTTGGCAACTCCTCTGGCTTCTTCTGTTATTGGTCTTTTCTGATGTTACAACCCTCTTGATCCTGATGTATATACGCAATGGGTATACAATAGTTTTTTGACTATTGTACACTATTGGCCATTGACTTGGCTTATACAAAGATTGAAGCCGCATACATGAATCGTAAACTCGTTGTTTTACTCGCTAACATTAAAAAGATGGGTCTGTCCTTTGTATCGGGTTTAAGCATTACAATTGTAATTAAGCGAATTTTTAATATTTTTTTCCGTTTCAGTGTTTATCGAGTAACCCTTGATAATTAGCATTAGCTTGCATTAGCATGTTCCAATTGATATGAAACAGTCGTATACGGTATTTTGAAAATTAATTTTGCACCACCTTAATGGCTTATATCTCGAATCTGTAAGTTTCACTTAAGAACTGTAATCTGTCAAGGTCCCGTTAAACTGTTTTATTGCTCTACGAGATCGACGTCAAATGGGCGGAGCTTTAATATGGTTCACCGGTGGTTTCCTTTAAACTGTGTCTGTCGTTCAAAGATCAATACAAGTAAATGAGCTGAACGCATGCCTGTAAAATACAGCTCTCTGGAAACATATGATAAGGACGATGACATGTTTTCGTTTTTTCCTAAAACACAAGAATGTTAGTCAACAATATTAAAGATCTTGGAAAGAAAATTTTTTCCGAACAAAGCCATCAACTCTAGAAATCACGATTGGCTATTCGATCGACCAAAAAATGATGATGTCAATCAAAATTCAATATTCTTGGGGGGGTTACAAAGTACAAAACCATTGACACAGTTACAGAATAGAATCAAGATGTCAATTATCCAGTAAAGTTTCTCAATTCATTGGTTCACCAATATTGCTCCTTCGAAATAATAACGCAGGAAAGTTGTCCCTTTCCGTGATAAAACTGATGCTGAAAGTGGCTGAAGCAACAATAATTAATGGAAAATGTAGATAAAACGAAGTGCTGATTTCAACGATAGTTTCAATCATTTTAAACTGGTCCAATTATTTAGCAAATGGAACTTATTCGAAGCAACAGTTCCTACAGTAAAGTTCTAAGGAGAAAACTTCTATACCAATGATTCCAATATGGCATTCGACTTTAAATACTTGCCGTGTCAAGTGCGGCTTGTATTCCCAATGATAAGAATCATTCGTGTTGAGGCCAATCTAACATGACATCTGCAAAACAAATTACTTTCGAAATGTTTTTTTTTTCCCAGCTTAGCTCCTATGGTCAATCTGGCAAACGTTTATTGAATATTTTGATCCTAAAAAATTCGGGTATGGTAACTTGAAACTCGACACATAGTTCTTTATAAAAAATGTTTAACTTGTTGTTTTGGTCGCACCATACCGATATGGTTTAGGTAATTTACTTATCACCCTTTTCTGAATTAAGTCAGATACAAAAATTAAAATTTTTTTTTTAGAACACAAATTTTATCGTCTTTTGCTTTAATATCATTGTTTCTATAAATGGATAAATAAATTTATCTATATCAATATATTCGTATGTTCGGCATCAAGAACAAGAACAACTATAGAACTAACAAAAAAAAAATCTGTCTGATTTAGGAAATGTATAAAAAATAAAAAATTTATCACACCAAATCGTTGTATGTGAATTTTTTATTTTTTTATTTTTTTTATCCATAAGAACAATTCTCAAATTCTCCTACGACTGTTAAAGTTTAGCTGTATCTAAAAGCTGCAGCTAAATTAAATTCCCAAATGAATCATTGTAAACGCATCTCCCACAAAAATAATAAATTTTTTTGTTTTAATTTTTTACCATTATTGAGGGTTTTTTAATGGGGGCGGTCAAATATGTGAGATAATGTAAAATGGCATTATCAATTAAGACAAGAAAAAAAAACTTCTGAAGGTTGGTTTAAACAGGATTGATTCCACTAGGAGGTTTTGAAGATGCTTGATACAAAAAAAACTTCACGTATGGTAAAGATACGGTGTGAATTATTCTTTTAATCAGTAAAATTAGTGGTTAAGAAATATATGATCATGTGGTGTGTGCATGCTGTGCAATGCCTAATGTAAGCTAATCAGTCGACATGCTATTAAATTAAGCCATTAAATAGTTACCAAATTTTACCAAATCATTTGCAAAGTTTTTGTAAAATTTCAGTGTTTTTTTGTGAAATTACTGTTGGAAACGCTTCATTGGAAGCTATTAAATCATTTTGTCAAACATGATGGTCTTCAATAATATTTGAAATTATTTGTTACTTAGTGGGTATCTTTGATTTTGACGAGAGTTGCATGGCTAAGGGACCTTATATTAGCTTCTAGACCAACAAAAGTCATATTCAAAAGATTTTGGTTGCCAATGTTTTAGAACTGTAATAAAAGTTATACATTTTGCTTGGACCTAATGAAGTCTAAGATGTTTGCCCTTTTTGTGAAGGATACTTTGCAAAAATTTTACATAATTTTTTTTAAAATTTGCAATGTTTGTGTTCAGTCAAACTTTTTCTAAATTTCGCAAATGATGTATTTTACCGTTTTATTTCAATTGTTTCTGTTGATTTTGTCCAGATCTGCGCTCAACGCTTAAATTCTAGACCAACAGTAAGTTGAAACAATTTAATGACATTATCTCGCAATTCATTTAAATTGTACACAAATAAATGTTTCGATTACCCCGAGTGTAAACCCCTTAATTATTTTATTGAACCACAAACAGTATTTATAATATGCTGCTGCACAAAACCAAAACTAAAAAAACATTTACGACAGTACGACAAAAAAAAAATGTCCAACCTTTTAACTGAACTCGATTAAATATATTATAAAAAAAAAAGATTTTTTTTTTGATTTTTTTTTTTTTTTTTTTAAGAAAATTAAAATTAAACATAAATTCATGGAATTAATTAATGTTTGGTGTATATAATTAAAAACAAATGAATTCTCGCCGTACAATTTTTATTCTATTGAACAGAACAAAAAATTTAAAAAAAAAATGGCAAAGCGCAAAGTACATTTCTATACAGAAGCAGATCGATTGTAAGAAATGTTCTGTTTATATTATTCGGAATATATTCATACACACACACAACATATATACATATAATAACAACAGCAACATATTCAAATTGTCGTGAAGTTGAAAATTGATGTTGGAATATTCTTATTTTTTGCTTCTTATTCCACAAAGTGTATTTTCACGTCGTTGTTTGGGGTTATATGCGCTTACCGAACAAACTTACGTTTTTCGTTTGTTTGTTTTGATTTGGAAGCAGGTGCTAATTTTATTTTGTTTTTTTGATTCAGCCGATCAAAACCTAAGCTTTGATCAAGCAGAAACTTTTTTTCCGACAATTATTCCTTCAAATTATTCAGTGGAAGTCAGGATATACCTGGCTCTTCAAACTCAAAATGATACATGAAAATGATTAAAATGTATGAATATTTTATAACAGAATTAAAATTGATGTCGAGAGCTTTAGAATAAAAGCTATCGAATAAGAGCTTTGTCAAGGTTTGCGATGACAAGAGCTTTCGATTTGTATTGCAAACAGAACATATATTTGTGCATCAATCATAATTTTTAACATTTCACATTAAATATTTTAAACCTTCTTTGGTATCGCTTGGTTGCACTAAATTGGAAACAGCTGAGTACATTAAATTTAAATTTTGATGTGTAATGCAAACACACACTTTATGTGTCTCCGAAACACTTGCGGCAAAACGCATTCTCTTGGTCGTTCCATTGCAAATTTTAAAACTCCGACACAATCATTTACACTTTGTTGCTTTTATTTATGGTGTGCTTCCTGTAGATTCAGCAACATCAACCTTTTATAGTTTTTTTTTTAACTTTTATTGCGCCTTCATGGACTGTATTTTTCATGCCCGGTTTTTGGCTTACTTCGTTGTCGTAATAATATTCCAAAGTTCTACCTATTAAATAGTCTGATAATGGATTACCCGTAATAGGATCTGGGTAACTATAATGTCCTTTGGTAGCAACTAGCTGTTTGACTTGCCTACTTGTGTATCTGCTTACTCCAAATTCTACTTCTATACGGTTTTGACTCCAACTAGCTGGCAATGTGGTTAGCATTATTTGATTTTGTTTTGTTTCCTTTTTAAATGCTTCTTTTAATTTGGAAATCCAAGAATCCAATTCGTTTTTAATAAAACTGATGCCAGATGAACTTGGATTGCTTGGTTTTGGAATTTGAGTTGCATTACTCAAAATTGAAGATACCCTCTCTATTTTTTTCTTCTCCATATGTGTTGCTCCTTAATTTTTTTTTATTCAATGGACTTAACCACATGCTCCAATAACTTGGTTAGCCCGCAGTATAGTTTCATTTTCCTCAATTTGTTACTTGGATGCGGAGTAAGATTATATGGGGTACAGCATAATTTAAACGGCATTTTTTTAAATCTATGAAAACGAATTTACAAAATTAATCACACGTCACTATTCCATCACTTTATTAAATAATTGTGGTACTCCTGCATTTAATTTTCGAGTAAAAGAAATAGACAAATTAGAGTATACTGTATGCGGACGGCCGATAAGATATGATGATATTAAACGAGAGGCTGGTATAATTAATAAATTAATTCGTTGATTCAACGAAATATCCTTTAGAAAAAATCAATGAATGCTGTACAATAATTTTTTTTTCAGTATAAGGAAAACTGAAACTGTTCATTGAGTTTGTTAATAAGGAGCTGGTGGTCAATTCGTTAGACTTTAAATAGTTCAAAATCTGAATTTTCAAAATCTGAAGACCTTTGACAGTGATAGAATGTTAATTAATATTTCTTAATAACATCGGTTGTGATGAAGTTGATTTCGTTGGACGTGATTTGAAAGCCGATACCAACTAAATCTGATAATCTCTTAGCAATTTCAATTTTTTCAATGCAATTTTGTAATTGTTTGACATTCTTTTCCAATTTATCAACTTTGTTTAGTATAATATATATTTCTTTTTAAAATCATTCAGATGATTGTTGAGACACGACAGCAAATCATTTTTAATTTTAATAGCGAGATCCTCCAATTTTTTTACTCAAAAATTAGCAAATTTAATACAGATGATTCTGCTTGATCGACCATCACTGTTTACTCACTAAACTGTTAAACTGTCTTATGTCTTTGGCTATATACACAATTTATTTTTATAAAAGTGCGAAAAGTGCATAAAATGACAGACGCAAGAGAAAGAACTACAGTGAGATGATACGGTAGATGCTAGAAAGTGTATTCCTGTATGGATTGGAATTTTGAGAAACTCGGCCGGCTATTGAAGAAATGTTTCTATTTCAGATTTGCTTGCTTAGCGTACCAAAACTATGAAGAAGATAATGCATATGAGGAGTTCAGTAAAACTAAGGGTTTCCTCGAAGAATTGAAACAACACTTGACCGTGGACTTTTTGAAACATAATTAACAGTTAGTTAAAACATTTCGAATGGTGGAATTATACTTCAATGTGGTACCAATGAGGCAAAGGAAAAACTCAAAGCAATCGTTACTGAAAAATTGGGAGCTGACTATATGACGTGAAAATTCCTAATGAGCTTGACCCAAGAATTAAAATACTAGGAATGTCAGTGAAATTGGGGAGCAATGAAATGGTGTCAGCACTAAGGCAACAAAATTCTAGACAGTTAAATTAAGGTAGTAACAACGTACTTTATAGAGGAAAATCCAAAAAGGAGGGCATAATAATTGAAGTAGACCCCAAAAGTTTAAAAAAGATACTACATAGAAGATGAGAAGTTAAACATTCGTTTTGACAGATGCTACGTTGTAGAATCTATTAGAATAACCAGATGTTGTTCAAAGTGTAGTGAGAATCACAAATAAAGTGAATGTCAAAATACAAATGTTACGTGCAATAATCGTACCACCGTAAATCCACAAATAAATATGAATCATGATACAAACCACACAACTTGGAAAAGTTCTTGTACAATGTACCAAAGGAAGGTTAAAATGTTGATTTTAGCAATTCAAGTTATAAAACGATATCATCCGATGGAATATTTTGTGTAGTGTATAAATCATTCCAAACATCAATCACAATTAAACCAATTTGATATTTGGGGATTTCAATATTGACTTAAAAAGTAACGGATCTTACAGCTTAAAATTAAATGAATTAATTAAAAATTATAGGTTATCGCAAATAGTTCAGGTTTACACTAGAGTTAAACAAAACAATAAAAGTCTGTTGGATCTACTAATAACTAATTGAGATATTTAGAAATATAAACAAACAATCGTTAAGAAAGGAGCAATCAGACTATTTCAAGAATAAGTTCATTGAAAATCAATAAAAACCAAAGGATTGGCATTTTTCAGAAGCGGATCATATTTTTATAAAATTTACTTTCCAAGAAGTAAATAAACATCAGATAATAAAAATAATAAGTAAGATAAATTCTCAATATGGAATAAATGGCATAAATAAAATGGTTTTGCTAGATGCGATGATGAATATAAAATTCTCCGAAGCTTTTACAGCTTTAATGGATAATTTCAACAGTTATTCCAATCCCAAAAACTACAAAGCCAACCACACGGAGAGTTGCGCCCAATAAATATGCTGCCAATATATGAGACTGTATTGGGAAGGGTAGTTAAAATGCAATTGGTAATAGTCATATTACTAATAACAATATATTAGTGAATCAATAATCTGGATTTAGACAGTTTCATTCATGGGCAATTAACCTTATGTTAGACAGCTGGAAAAAACATAAAGTAGTGATAGCCATTTTTGTAGATTTTAAATGAGGTTTTGAAACCATTGATAGGAGTATTTTACTTAAAAAGCTGGATATGGCATACAAGGTAAAGAACTAGAATGGTTTAACAATTATCTACAAGGAAAGCAACAGTACACAAATGTTGATAACTTTAATAGCCGATTTACATTCAACAAAATTTTCATCTTGAAAAAAACCGAGACACTAGATTGAAAAATTATGCAAGCCAAACCGAGAAAAAATTTCTTCTTGTAAAAATAAAAAATGAAAGCCGAGATCCAAACCCAAAAACGGTTATAAAAAAGATGATCTTGTTTTTTACAAGATGAAAAGTATTGCTATATTTATTTTAAATATAAATGACATAGTGGAAGTTATAAACAATTGTCAGATAATTTTGTTTCACAAATTGTCATGGATCATCTCGAAAATCAAACATATATATGGTCTTGTCAATCAAAACAAAGTATGATGTTTGTTCAGAAATTAAAGTTGCAAACCCAAAATATTGACCGAGTAAAGCAATACAAATATCTTGGTGTTATAATTAATGAAAATTTAAGTTTCAACCAGCATCCGGATTATATTGCCAAAGAGATTAATAAAAAAATTGAACTTTTTACTAGAATTAATGACAAACTACCAATCGATTGAAGCTCCACATATAGACTATTGCTCATTACTTCTGTTTATTATGAATCAACAACAAATATCACAGCCACAAAAAACAAAGAACCGATTTATGCGAAGTATTTTAAAGGAACGAAATAACTGGATGTTAATCAACCAGAGAATACACTGTAATGTATTAGAATTGTTATTTACCTCTACTCTACTCTACGCACCGTTGAACCTGTAAAGTGGAATTTTGTTTCACGTCTGTGCAAGGATGTCAGTGATGATGATATATTACTGTATATTAAAACTAAATTTGAGATTGATAAAGCTATTTTGGTTCAGATGGGACGTAATGATGATCGCGATTATATATCGTTCAAAATTGGAGTTCTTGATAATATAAATTCAACCTGCTGTTGGACTCATCGTTGTGACAATCATCAAATCATTTTTAGTAGCTCGTTCGGCTCTAACGGTATAAGGTCTACATTTAATTCAAATTCAAACACTTTTCTAAGCTATTATCAAAATGTTGGTGGTATGCGCACAGAATCAAGGCATTTTTCATTATTTCTGTCATCGTCTTGTTACCCGATATATGTTTTATCTGAGACATGGATAAAATCAGGAGTTATAAGCTCTGAATTTTTTGATGATAATTATGTAACGTATAGATGTGACCGTTCCAGCGAAACTAGTGATAAATCTGATGGTGGTGGAGCTCTTGTAGCTATACTTAAACCAATTATAAGTTGTGATGTTGTATGTCCCAATACTACTGTGGAATGTTTATTATTTTGTATCTGAGTGTAGCATACATGACATCATATGTGTTTTGGGTGATTTCAGTCTCCCGAGTTTATGTTGGAGCACTGATGATGAAGATGCTACTTCTGTCTTTCCATCCAATGTTACGAGTGATGTGGAACAAATTTTTATTGACACCATGTTGTCTTGTAATTTACATCAAATTTGCAAAGTCGCTAACCTGAATAATAGAATTTTGGATCTAGTTTTACTAAATGATCCTAATTGTGGATTAGTGACTAAGTCGTTAGAACCTTTTTCCCGATAGATTGCACCACCGTGGATTGGAAATCAACTTTGACTGCCAAGAGCTGTTTTGTAAATTCAGCAACAATACTCAACCAAAAGTAAATTATAATTTTAAGAAGGCTGATATTGCTGGACTGCAGATGTTTCTTGATAAGATGGACTAGGATGAAATTTTTAATTCTTTTTTCGAGTGACGTTAATGCGTATAACCGTAGGAATTATAACCGTAGGAATAACAATCATCAATGGTTTGACAACAATTTGGTCAATTTGAGAAACAAAAAGAATAAGGCACATACATTTGCCAATGTTTTGGGTGATAACGTGGATTGTCTTAATTATTTCAACAACTTCGTCGGGCATTTGATAAGGAATAATGCCGAACCTATAGAAACTATATTTTGCGATTGAAAAATAATTTGATTTCAAACCCTAAACTATTTTGGCCTTTTGTTGATAGCAAAAGAAAATGTTCCGGTTATCCCCAAACGATGTCGTTAAATGATGTTACTGCCTGTAAAGCTGAGGACATATGTAATTTATTTAAGATGTTAGCGTTGGTATATCTAAAATGAAATCGGGATGTGGCTTTGATAATATACCCGCAATAGTTCTTAAAGACCTTAATAGCTCGCTTATCATTACCTCTATTTCGGATATTTAATGCGTCTCTGGAGAGTGGTGTATTTCCGTTGATATGGAAGATGGAAATTATAATTCCCATTTTTAAATCAGGAAAACGATGTAACGTTAAAAATTATCGTGGTATATCAATGTTATCATCGATTCCTAAATTATTTGAGCTTATTATTTTTGATTTTTTGTATTTCAATGTTAAATCTTTATTTAACATTGAACAGCATCAACAGCAGTCAACAGCATGGATTCGTCAGGCATCGTTCTACAACTACAAATCTGTTAAGTTTAACATCAAAAGCGTTCAGCGCCTTTGATTCCAAATGTCAGCTAGATGTGGTTTTCACTGATTTTTAGGAGGCATATGACTCACCCTAGTTTGAGCTAGTTCTTGCCAAACTTGATAAATTTGGAGTGAGCATAGTATTTTTGGATTGGATTGGATCGTACTTGCGTGATCCAAAGCAGGTAGTTAATATTAACGGGTTTACATCTAAGATGATTGAAGTTCATTCTAGAGTCCTTCAGGGATCTCTCCTAGGTTTTGTGCAGTTTAATATTGCTTCTCTGTTCTAGTACTGTGGCTGTAAATTATATACAGATGACTTGAAAATATCAAAAGCTGTACGAGCAACAAGTATTGAAATGCAAAGTTATCTAGATTTACTGTATAAATGGTCAATTGAGAATAGATTGAATATAAATTTGTAAAAATTCAAGATTATGAGCTTCTCCAAGAAAGAATCAGTAATTAATTTTCAATATCTTATTGGTAATCACCAGCTTGATAGGGTTGTAACATTCAAAGATTTGGGTGTTGTCTTGGATCATCAATTGAATTTCCATGACCATATTGATTTGATCGTGGCTAAGTCTAGTTCTCTATTTGACTTCATTCTTATATCACAAAAGATTTTCATAACCGACAATCAATTAAAACTTTGTATTGTTCTATTTGAATGATTATTTGGGATCCTGCTTACAGTATTCATATTGATAGAATTGAACGGATTCAGAAGAAATGTATTATTTACTACCTTCATAAACTGAATTAGCCATTTGATCCGAACCTTCTAAAATGGCTGAATAAAAAGAATTTGTTCTTTTGACTTTCTTGAACTACTTGCAAAGATTGATAATCATGTGCCCTGCAAACCTGCTCGGGTCAGGAATTTTATATATTTGCTGATATTTAAATCTAATTACGCATATAACGCTCCGATTCTGGCTATTTGACGACAATTTAATGAAAATTTTCAATATTTCCAAATGTACTTTTAAAAAGCTTGTCAAAGCTAAATTGTAAATTGTAAATTATAATTGTAATCAAAAAAGGATTTTCATCCCGTTGATGTTGAATAAATAAATACCTTCAAAAAAGGAAATTTACCTAAATATTTAAATGGTTTGCTGTCTACAAATATAGATGTTCTTAACTATAATACTATAGAAATACTCATTTTAGATTTTTTTTTTTTTTTTGTCCTTTATCTCCAATTTAGGAGCATAGGGCGTCCACTATCCTGAACCATCTAACTCTATTTGGGGCTATTGCTTTTATTTCTGCCCATGACTTTCCCAGGTGTTTTGCCTCTGCTAGCATCGTTCTCTTCCATGTCATTGCTGGCCTTCCAACCTTTCTTTTTCCTTGTGGATTCCAGTCTAATGACATCCTCGTTATATCACTTGATGCCTTCCTCAGTGTGTGGCCAATCCATCTCCATTTTCGTCGCTTTATTTCGGTCTCAATGTCTGACTGACATGTTGTTATATGCAGATTGATGTTACTGATCGTGTTAGGCCAGAAGCACTTAAGTATTCGCCGAAGGCATTTGTTTACGAATACCTGTAGCTTCTGTATGATTTTTCCTGTATGCTTCCATGTCTCACACTCATACAGAAGTACCGATTTCACACATGAGTTGAACATTCGTATCTTGGTCTTGCGCGACAGGACAGAAGTATTCCAGACTTTGTGTAACATGTTGAATGTATATCTGGCTTTATTTATACGTTTGTGTATGTCTTCTTATGTTCCACCTGTTTTCGTTACTGTGCAACCAAGGTATACGAATTCATTTACATCTTCAATTTGTATATTGTTGATGTGTATCGGTGTGGTTATGTTTGTGTTGAGTCTCATCGCCTTCGTTTTCTTGATATTAATTTTGAGACCAACTTCATTAGCTAGATCTGATAGCTGTTGCACTTTCTGCTGCATGTCGGAGTGTTTGTGTGAGAGCAAGCATATGTCGTCTGCATAGTCCAAATCATTGAGTTTACCAGTTAACCCCCATTGAATGCCATTAGGGGACTTGTTATCTAGTTTCCGCATTACACTGTCTAATACGATTAGGAACAGCATTGGTGAGAGTACGCAACCTTGCCTTACTCCTCGAGTATTGTAGTATGTTTCACTTTGTTTGCCTTTGTATTGGATTCGGTTTCCAGCATCCCGATACATTTCTTGTATGAGTTCAATTAACTTCTTTGGGATGCCCATTTCACAAAGTGTCTGCCATATTGCGTTCCAGTTTATCGTATCGAATGCGCGTTCGAAATCGACGAAGAGCATATACAATGGTGAATTCCATTCATTGGATTGCTCAGTGATGATACGGATTGTGTTGATGTGATCAGTGCAACTTCTTCCTGGTCTAAATCCAGCTTGTTCGTTTCTTAATTTTGCATTGATCGTAGGTGAGATTCTGTCAAGGATGATCATTGCGAGTATTTTTATTGTTGTGTTGAGGAGGGAGATACCTCGCCAGTTCCTACATTCTCTTAGGTCACCTTTCTTGGGTATCGTAATTATCAAGCCTTCTTTCCATTTCAGTGGGATTCTCCCAGAATTCCAGATTTCTTGAATTATTGGTGTTAATATGCTTGCAGTTGTAGATGAATCTCCTTTGAATATTTCGGCGGTTATATTGTCTGTTCCAGCGGCCTTATTGTTCTTCAGTCTATTAATGACATCTTTAACTTCCCGTTCCGTTGGTGAATGGGTGTTGCTAGTTTCGTTATTGATGTCAATTAATGACTGGAGATTTTCGGGGTCGGCGACGACGTCTTCTTCGAAATATTCCTTCCATCTATTTAACTGTGCTTCATCTGTTGTTAGTACTTGACCATTAGCGTCCCTTATAGGTGGTATATTTGTAATTTTACCAGTGACCTTTCTTACACACTGGTGTAGTGCTCGCATATTTTGGATTGCTGCTGCCTCTTCAGCAGCTTTGAGAATGCTTTCTGTATATTTTCTTCGATCATTCCTTGCCATTTTCTTTACTTGACGCGCTGTTTCTTCGTATCTACGTTTCACCTCTTCCGTGTTATGTTGGCACATTTGCAACTTAAATTGACGGCGTTCCTCAACTTTCTGCCATGTATCATCACTGATCCAAGGTTTCCTTTTGTATTCTCTGTAGCCGAGTACGTCCGTGGCAGTCTTGATGTAGGCTTCTTCTGCTTGGTTCCATCTTTCTTCTATACGGGTGGCTTCCGACTGGAGATTGAGTTGGAGCGTTTCATTGAAAGTGTTTCTTGTTTCAATGTCTCTCAATCTATTTGTGTTAAATTTCCTCCTATTTGTCTTCGAATGTTTTACAGCTGCTGGCTTGATCTTGAATTGTGCTATTACCAGTTGATGATCGCTGTGTACATCTGCGCCCCTCATTGTTCTCACATCTTGTAGCGATGTGAGGAATTTCTTATTGATCATTACGTGATCTATCTGATTTTTAGTTCTGCCATCCGGTGATGTCCATGTGTATTTATGTGGATTTTTGTGTGGAAACCTACTGCCGACTATGAACAATTGATTTGTGCTACAGAAGTCGACAAGTCTTTCTCCATTGTTATTTCGCACAGAGTCCAATGCATTTCTTCCCATGATAGTTGTTAGGTTGATGTTGTCTGTACCAATTTTTGCATTGAAATCTCCTTGTATGATTTTGACGTCATTTCTGTGCGTTCTTGCTACTGTGGCTTGTAACTGCTCGTAGAACTCATCTTTTGTTGCATCTTCTGCATCTTCTGTTGGGGCATAGCACTGAATGATAGTTGTGTTTCTTATTTTTGAATGGAACCTTGCCACTATAATTCTGCTGTTAACTGGTTGCCATTCCATCAATGCTTTCTTTGCTTTATTTGTTTTTAATATGCCCACGCCTTGTTCATGCATATCTATTTTAGATTACCAAGGTACAATACAGCTTTTTCGCAACAACACTTGGCTATAATGGAATAAAATTATACAACTCACTAAGAAACTTTAGCAACCTGGATCAAAATTGTAAATAAAAATTATTTAATTTAAAAAGAATTAAAAAAAGAAAATGTCAATTATGATAAATAAATAAATAAATAAATATATATATATATATATATATATATATATATATATATATATATATATATATAACGGATTTCAAAAATATGGAACATCCTTCAAGATCGTATTTAAAAAGTAAGTTCAACAAAAGAAGTCTTGATTTGTTTTGTGATTTTTGTTGGAAAGCTCCCATATCACTCTATTTAGTTTGATCTACCACTTTATACATTTATACATTTCGATAATAATGTAAAGTAATTAGAAAAGAAGTGGGTGATCATATTTACATATAGATATAAGGCGCCATATTTTAAATCTATCCCAACACAACCTAAATTAACAACACAAAACTGTTCGACATATTAAAGTGACATTGATATTGAAAAAAAACCACTTGTTACAACGACGTTCATGTTCTAAAAAAAAAAACATTTTTATATCTTAATTTATTTGTAATTTTAATTTTTAATCAAGTTTTGTTGTAACAAAAATGTTCATTTATTTTGTCTTATAATTTATCGTTATGTCTTTATAAAAATATTTCGCGCGCCGCGACCACCGTAAAGAAATTACATTTAGAATGCATATCGTATTAAGGGTGTACTCAATTTTCATTTTTTTTTTGGTTTCGTCATGTACCGGTAATTAGTGGAAATTTTATTGTATATAAACATACGATGATTGCAAAAAAAAAATTGTTAAATGTTAATTAAAGACGAAGAGTTAGACAACAGACGTAAATACATGTATAAATATATAGAGTAGTATAAGAATTAGAGCAAACCCTTATTTACGAAAATTGATTTTTCACATTTCCTGTAAACGAGAATAAGACAGTAGAATAATCAATAACTAAAATTTACTATTAAAAATACTACTGGCAAGTATAAGAAAGTAGTATACGGAGACTGGAGACGAAATTAATATACATAAAGACAAAAAAGCTTAGAAAACTTTCTATATTTGGTTTATGTATACATAACAAGTATATAGTGCACAAACCAGGAAGAAAAAGGAGAACAATATATGTCTGTCTCTCTGTCTGTCAATTTAATTGATGATTGTTAAAGTTTTTTGGTCGTTTTATGTTCTGTGTAAATATCTGAAAATAATTTTAAGGGGGAATCGATTTTGGTCGACTTAAATTGTTTAAATCGAATTGAATACATAAGCAATTTAAGATGGAAGGTTTAGTCATAAAATTAAAGCATCATACGCATTAAACAGAATTAATTTATCAGTAATAATAATAACAAACGGTTTTTAGATGCCATTGCTGGCCCGTTCCGAAACAACAGTCTGGCTCCAACTATCAGAGATCACTGCACCATTCAGTTAGATCCGCTAGCAGAACGCTCATGATTTTTCTCCCAAATGTTATTAACCATCTCTCATACTTATTCGTCGGGGTCCAACTCTCACACCGCTATTTACATGACAACGGATATGATGAACACCTTGTACAACTTTAGGTTATCGACATTTGCAAAGTATTTTGACTTTAGCAGTAGGCGTAACGGTATTTCAAAACACGTGGTTGCCGACGACACGACGTGCTTTAATATCTATACTTTCACACAATTATCCTGAGTGGCAAGTGAACCAACGTATCGGAAAAGTGTCGCTCCTACAAATTAGTTGCATCTTGATCCTTTTCTACTAAAAAGGTCGGCCCCATGGATTCTGGGGGGAGCCGCATATTACAACAACAAACATACCACAGAAGTGGCTTAACACCTTGGCCACCAGTAAGGAATATGCTATTTAGCTATAAATACCATCATGCGAAACCACTGCCTGAAAAATCGACATTCTCTGTAAATAATGATGTTGTAATGCAAAAGCTCGAGCAAATGGAAAAAACATAGCAAAACTAAATAACGAAGTGGCCGAATAAAGAAGAGGAAATCATTCTTTAAAGAACAACAAAATTACTGATGAAGCAGAGATCGCCATATTAAATAAAAATTCCTTTTAACCGCTTAGCATGGAAGACCAAGCATGAAGTTCAACCACCATTAGCAAATATTGTCCATTAGCAAATATTGCCAAATAGCTCCAAAAGTCCTAGATAAAGAAAATATAATTCTTCCACCTCCTAATAACATAATAGGAACGAAAGAATATAATGACATTTAGCAACTACTGAAATCGGTCGTAAGCAAGGAGCATAAAGTAGTATCATTAAATAATAACATCTGGAAAATCAACACGACAGAACCAGAAGATTATAAAAAATTGTTTATGCAAGTCTCAACAATTAAAGTGCATTTAACAGTAAAACAACAAGTTATAGCATCTCAAGTTATACCGCCCACCTAGATACAACCTCAAACACGAAGGGAAGGAGCTTTTAGCAGCCGGTAAAAAGCTAAAATGCAAATTCTACTCAGGCGGTACACCAATCTACTGGCCGTCGCATATCAATAAGCTCCCAGATTTTATAGACTTTTTTATAACAAGAGTTTATCAGAGAATTATATTCATATAGAAAACATCATTAAAGTTATAATGACGCTTAGCCAAACAGTAATAAGAAAAGAGGTTAAGCCCAAGTTAACAATTAACAAAACTAATTGGAATCTCTTTCAAACACTTATACAGGAGAAAACTAATCTTCAAATCCCGCAATACGTAATCCAGAGCAATTAGAGGATGAACTAGACAAATTCATAGCAAATATACAAAGTGCCGCTTGGAAAAATACTTCTAGTCATATAAAGAAAACAACTCAACTCGTTACATATCCCGAAGAAGTGAGAGAAATGATTAAAAATAAAAGGAAAGCTAGTAAAAACTGGCAAAGAAATCGAACACCGGAAGCGAAGCGACTGTTTAATAATTTGGTCAAGAAATTAAAAGCTTTAATAGAGTAGTTTAAAAACCAGTAAGTCAATAAATATCTACACAATCTGACAAGATAAAAAGACTCAGACTATTTTCTATGGAAGGCCACCAAGGCCCTAAAACGACCCAACTTACAGATCCCTCCAATTAAAAACAACGAAACCTGGGCTAGAAATCCCAAACAAAAGCCAGATCTGTTTGCAAATCATCTAGAGCAGACATTTCAGCCATATCCAAGACAATCTACAGAGAAAGATATTACCCCAGCTGACAAAATTGATGAGCACGGAATAAGACCTATAACAAAAAGGCTCCGGGGTTTGACTTAATAACGGGTCAAGTGATTAAAACTTGCCAGAAAAAGGAAGGGAAAAATTATTACACATAATAGATACAGCAGTTCGATTAAAATACGTACCAAGGAAAAGAAAGGTTGCTAAACCAAGGTGGAAGGAACATATTAAAAAATTGAGAGAAGAATTAATCTTCAAATTCAGGAAAATGCACTGGCCTCTAGGGAGACATTCCAAGCTCTCAATTCATAAACAAATTCTGCTATATAAGAAAATTATGAAACCGGTATGTATCTATGGCATATAACTCTGGGGTTGTGCTAAGAAAACAAATATCAAAATAATCTAAACTTTCCATAATAAAATACTACGATCCATTGCACCAAATGCACCGTGATTCATTAGAAACGACAACCTTTATAGAGACTTATGAAAATGGAGTTTGTCGCGGACGAGATCAATAATCATGCAAGGAAACACTTTCAACGCCTGAATGAGCATGCAAACCAGGATATACGTCGTATGATGACCAACATAACAACATAACAACAATTAAACAATAAGGTTACAAAGAACTAAACTATTGGACCTAACGTGACCTAGATGACAGAATATCAGCAAGAAACCTACTGAGGAATCATTGAAAACTAGGATTATCCTAAGGCATATGGCATAATTCCAATAAATAATAAGCAATGTAAATTAGAAAATGAGTGAACTACTCAGTAGTAATAAAAAATAATAAAAAAAAGTTAAAAAAAATATTTTCTTAAAATGCAAATGTTGACCAAACAAGTCAAACAGTTATTGAAACCGAAATTAGGAACCGCAAATAGAGATGGATTGGCCATAGGCTAAGAAAGTATCCGAATGACGTCATAAGAAAAGCTTTGGAGTGGAATCCGCAAGGAAAAAGGAAAGTTGGACGACCACGTGTGACATGGAAAAGAATAATATTACCATTTTCTAAACAATTTTTGGAAATTAACATTTGATTTTTTTTCGGACTAAGACACTGCTTTGTGCTATAAAAAGTAGATGGGCCTGGTAGAATATATTGCGTGCGTAGTTCTGAAAATACAACAAAATATTACCCCAAGTTACGTTTATAGTCGCAATGGATTCTAAAGACCTAATAATGATCATGAACACTAAATCATAATAAATCAAATAAAATAAAAGTTTAATACAACAAAAACCACTAGAAACATCACCCAAAATAGTACACACCCAACCATCATCCACCCAAAAGTTTTATTACTTCCGTCTTCAAGAGCGCACGAGATGAGACGACAAAATTTTACAATTACATTTTTATGGTTTCGAAAAAATTTAATCACCACACACACACACACACTTTCATTTCAAAATCGATTTTTATTTAAAGTAGACAAAAAAGCACAAAACACAAAAATAAGCAAAAAAAAAAACTTCTTAAAGACACAAAACACCAACTTATATCACACACAGACTCAATGAATGAATATACAAAACACAAAAATTGAATGAATGAACGTAAAAATTTAAAAAAAAAAAAAAAAAAAAAAAAAAAAAAGCTACAAACAAATAAAATGAAATTTAATCTTTAAAATTTTCTTGAGTTTTGAAAAACAGACGCGCAAATACAATAAAATAAGGGTTGTATTTTTAGATTTGCGTGCGCTATAAAAAAAAAACTAACAAAATAATGAATTACGCTAATTTTCTTTCATTTTACAATTAAAACTCTGGAAAAACCAAAAAAAAATCAAAATTTTTATGTAATTTTATCGGTTTGGTTGGGTTATGCGCGTCAACTGTACATTGCGTGATCAAATTATAATTTTTCACTCGCTTGGTGCACAAACATACTCACAAACTTATATACATAGCAAAATGCAATAAATAATTTTTTAAAGTTTATAAATAAATAATTGTTATTTAAAGTAAATATATTATAATAACCACATATGTATAAAGGCCCTTGTGGTCTGGGGACACTTCAATAATTCACTAATACAGAACGATCATAATAATCAAATAATTTTGACCTAAATGGTCTTGACCAAATGTTTGTTTTAGTTGATTTGTGGGTTTGCGACTCCAATTTTTTGGGGAATTATGGTTGTTTTTGCTATCAATCGTCATGGAGTCGTGGTGGTGAAATTGTAATGCTGTTAGTTTTTTTTTTATATCAGTGGAGTCCTTGAAGTTCGGGATCTACTGGAGTTTCTATTATTTGCTTTGGGTTTGGCAGAAATGTTTCTTGGTAATAAACTTTTTAATTCAGTCTCGGTGTGGTGTGAGCCGAGGATTGCGACTCTTCACTTTCGAGAATGAACGAATAGGGTTAGTGTCACCTCAGAGGTCGCTGGTGATAGCGACTATACTTCTTTTTGGTTTATAGCGTTTAAACTTCTTTTGCGTATTTTTAACTGTAATTTAATTTTTAGTTTTGTAACAGTGCCTTGGATGCAAGACTAAAGAAAATGTACTATGACCAGCCTAGGCCGGTAAATTATGGAAGATGGTTATATACATAATATAAATGTAATACAAAATTTTGTTAATAAAACATATATTATGTTGCTTAGTGCTAGGTTGAAAGAAAAGTTTTGTACATGCACAACTATTATTTATCTGGCACATTGTAAACACAACATTTTAGTCGGTCTTATATTAAATTTTTTTTTAAATTAAATCTAAATTAGACATTTTAGTTTTGTATGTATGCATATAGTTTATCAATAAAATTAATATTTTTTTTTATTGCAGGTCAGATAATATAAAATAAGTAATATTTATATATATATATATATATATATATATATATATATATATATATATATATATATATATCCTATAAAACAATTTTCGTCCTTTGCGACATTTTTGTCTCTAAATGAGTCGAAAAAATTGTTAGAGTCGGAAATTTCTAATGCATTAATACGAAATAGGAAAATTATTAATAAAATACAAAATTGGCTTTAATTTGTTAATTTCAAGTAACTAAAGGTTCGATTACATAATAATCGGCTGTCATCCAAAAATAATGACAAAAAAGATGTAGAATTTTAAATATTTGCTTTTACAATGCCATGGAAATAATGATCTTACATGTATTTAGAATTTAAGTTACTGAAACATTCTGTTGATCTGATCCTAAGTGATCGGTCTAGTTTCATTTAACTTCGGTGTAATGGCATTCAAAAATACAAATACAAGCTAAAAAACCAGAAAATATGGTTTATCCAGTATCCAAAACCACACTTTTATGTCACTTTATTAAAATTATTCACTGCCTTCTACATTTTTATTTTTTCGACACTCTTGCCGATGATGAAAAAGAAACATTTCTATTTTGCAAAAAGATGATGGCAGGCGATGATATAAAAAGATGATTGTTGTTTTTATGTTTACTCTATATTATCTGTCAAATTCAAATCATTTTTTTTTCATCGGGAAAAGATGATAATGTAAAGGGACTTTAAGAGACGAACACTTACATCAAATCTCTGTTGAAATCTGTTCAAATCTCAATAATATACTACAAAAATTATACAGCGATGAGTTTGACTTAAAATTAAATTTGAGTCAAAAAACAGCCAAAAATGGCTATCAAATATTAATTCCACGAAGAAAAAAAAGAGATGGAACCATCTGTAAATTGGAAATTAGAGACAAATGAAGACAAATCAAGTCTGAATTTACTAACAATTGAACAATAGAGATGAAAACTATAGACAAAATTGTCGGAAATTTGAACCAATAAAAAACGGAAACGGCTGTCAAATGTCAACGACACAAAAAGAACAAAATGTCTATAAAAATGAAAATTAGGAATAAATAAGAGTCGAAAATGGCAGATAAGAAATTTAAAAATGTGACGAATTTCTCTGTAAATTGAATATAAGTGTACTATTTACGGACAGTACCGATTTAACATACATTATTAATATTTTTTTTAGAACATTTAGTGATTAAAAATTTAGTATTTTAAAGTTTTAGTGGTTGTATTTGTAGGGTGATCTGATAGGTAAGAATATTTTTTTAAAAATATTTTATTTGAAATAATTTTAATATAAGTTGTGCATATTTTTCGTTATAATTTTGACAAAATT
Source organism: Tipula confusa (assembly GCA_963556175.1). Taxonomy (NCBI): domain Eukaryota; kingdom Metazoa; phylum Arthropoda; class Insecta; order Diptera; family Tipulidae; genus Tipula; species Tipula confusa. Next base: position 12,465,346 of record OY744475.1, read on the forward strand.
TGTGTAACTAGCCGGATTATTATATTCAACACTTCAAGCTAATTTTACCATTTTATGTTACTTTAATATTACATATTTAAGAAGGATGTTAGCCAACGTCCGTTATATATACTAATTTAATAAAAACCGGAGTTCTATGTAAATTTATGGATAAATCATTTTTAATTTTCATATTTTAAAATTTGCATATTATTTACGTTACAGTAACTGCATTTTGTATTTTAATCATTGCTTTGTGTTTGTTTTTAAACCATATTTAACCCCTTCCGATATCATTAATATCTGCTACAAAAAATCTGGAAAGGCTGCTAAAAAGAACTGCAGATCTAACTAGCTTTTGGGTAAAATACACATTTAAAATATTAAACTATATTTTATTTAGCATTTTACTAAATTATATTGATAAATATTTTCAGAAACCCTCAGCAAGGCAAAACAGCGGAAGAGGATTTTTGCGGTATTTTCAACATTGGAGTCTGAAACTGTATCCCATAAAAAAATTAATATATTATGATGTAAATATTGTTGGGCTTATTATTTCATTCGCACTAATTTACTAATTTACATTGCATATTATTATACATTTATTGGAATTATGCCCTATAGGATAATACCAGTTTACAATGACTCCTCAGTAGTGTCTTGCGCTGCTGTTATTCTGTCATCTAGGTCACGTTAGGTCCATTGGTTTAGTTCTTTGTAACATTCTGGCAGGTAGACTGGTGTGCATGTTTGATGTAGACCCCTAGCAACTACTCTAATGGGTCTGGAATTTTTGTCTTCATATGTATACCATTGGGGAACTTTATCATCCAATGCAGTTGAAAGTTTTCTATAACCGTTTGGATCAGGCATATTTATCTTCCACTCGTTGTTGTTTAGTGACACAAGCTTATATATTCCTTTTACGTTACTTCTTTCATTAACGCTTGGATAACGCTCAATTTATTAAATTTATCGACATGAGTGTGATATTGTTTGGTGATAGTGATTTTAGAGCCTTTTTCATTTTCTCATTATCCAATTGGTTTCTTCGTCTAAATCTTCCTCGTCGGTTAAGTATGCTCGATAGAATTACCACCTTTTGTTTCATTGATGTTATTTTCCTGGTTTAGGGCTTCAACTCAGAAGAGAACTTAAGGACCAGTTTGGTAATCCATTTTTAGGCATTGTTTAAGGTTTCTTTAGTATTCTGCAAGAAAGTACTATAGTACTACAGGAAGTAAAGTTCTTTATAAAGTAATAAAATAATAGTACCTATGACTAAATGTACATGTGAACTTAGACTGTGTCCGAAACCCATGATAAATATTTGTGAATACAAATTTTTGACATAAAAACAAAGACACCCAAATTATCACGGATAGTTGCTATGCTAATTTTTGACAAATACCAAATCTTTTTATAATAAAAGCCAAACTCATCGCGTAGCACACTCGGATAATATACAATAAAACATGTGAATTTAAAAACATATCAGGCGGGAAATATTTTAAACACTTATTATACGTTTAGCACAGCGTAATAAAAATTTGCGAATGTAGGGCAATATTTTTCAAATAAATGTCAAAAATTTTATTCAAAAATATTTATCATAGGTTTCGGATACAGTCTAAATTATCATTTAGGAATAGAGATGTAATAAGGAGATGTCCAGGTAATGGTAGATTTAAAATTTGATCAATAATTATGTAACCATAAAACTTAGAGTTTTTAAAAATAAAAAATCTTACTGCATATTAAAGAGAAATTTTATATTTCGGTAAATTATATTTTTAGTAAAAATTTACCTTCCATGTCGTGCCAAACTAAACGTAAATATCCATGTTTAGATAAACTCTCTGAGGCTTATGGGTATCAAAAGAAAAATCAAAATTTTTTTGTTTATAATTTTGTCATACTGGCAAAATTTGTAGCAACTTCAGAGATCACTATCAAAAATATTATTCATAAATAATTGAAAATTTTTGGAAAACTGGTAAATGACATTGTTTTAAAACCTCCTGCATTGGTGGAATTAAATTTTCTAATAAAGCTCGCTCTAATATTTTAAGAAAACCGGCTCAATTGATGGATTCCACATAAAAATCAAATGTCCTCCCAACCAAAGAGATCAGTATATAATTAGGAAATTGGACTATTTTATCAAAATGCAAGCGCAGTTGTGATTATCCGGGATCAGTACATGATTAGCGAGTCACCAGAAGATTATTTTTTATTGAGTGATGCTAGATATAAATTTATGGTAAATCCAATCCATTTTAACACCGTATAAAGGATTCCAAATTATTGAAGCACAATACAAAATTGAATCACAATCAAGGAGACATTTGATACGATGAAAGCTTGATGAAGAGCAACTTTCTTCAAAACCTTAGAGCTGGAAGTAAACAGATGTGAAGTGGTGTGTGCATGCTGTTTTATGCATAATATTTGTTAAGCAGCGTGGGATTTTAATAGACAAATAACATGTTTAAGGGTTGACTAATTTTAATGGCATGCACAGCTTTAGTTATATATTTAGTATTTCATTTAGTATTTAGTATTTAGTATTATATAAACTAAATGGTTTATTAACAGTTGGTTAATACTTTCGTATACCAAATATGACTTTTGACCAGGATTTTGGTATAAAATGAAGAATAAGTCAAATTCAGTGAACAAATTAAGTCAACCAAAATTAATTATAACTTTTGTCAATTGGGGCTAATTTATTCGATTAATAATAACAGGAGGTTTCGTTAAATAATAGAGACAAACAGGTTTCTCTGTACAATGAACAAGATTTGGCAACTTGAAGCACAATTTGATTATTTAAAAGTTTTTCCTAAGAAATCGACATGTTGGGAGTCGACAATAGTTTATAGAGGGTCAGAGTTGTAGTCCTATATAGCTTAATAAATCATTAAAATATAATATCACTATTTCATTAAGTCTCTCTATTTTAAATTTATTTAGTGCTAGGTTGCAGTATACGAGTACTACCTCATGGCTATTACGTTATTCTCAAACCCTATACAAGATATATACCAACTAATAATCGAAACATAAAAAAATGCATCATACATATATCCATCGAGATTACAGACATCAGATAAACTTATTTCACCCAAATAGAATCTTAAATTTCCAGTTATTCTACCATCAATCATTCACAACATTATATATGTATCTAAAAGCCAAATTTGGAAAAAAATCAATAATTTACATAAAAAGCATTAAAATAAAAAGAAAAATTTTCATTTTTATGTATTTTATGTATCGAGTAATAAAACGAGAAAATGAAAATCCATAAAAATGTATACGTTTTTGTTTTTCATTTTTTATTTGAGTCTGACATCGGGAAAATCGAAAAACATTATAAATGAAAAAGTAAAATTATTTTTGCCTGAATACAAGAGACTCTATATGTATATACGATTGTGCACCAAAAGCTTTTTTGAGCTTTGTCTGACTGATTATACAAAAAAAAGAAGAAAAAAAACAACAACAAAAAATGAAATCTTAATATTAATAAGAAACAAATTATTGTTATTATGAGACCACCTCTTTTATTTATACATAAATAAAAAATAAATCAACAACAATACAAATGCAAAGTAGTTTTTTTTTCTTAACGTACAAATATATCTGACTTGTAACAAACACAACAAAAAAAATCTACTTTGCGTTTTCTTAAATTCTATATATTCGTTGTTTACATATGAATTCCCCTCAATTTGGAGAAGTCTTCATATACATGCATGTTTCTCGATGGGGAAAACTCGCGAGTTTTATATACTTGACCACACCTTCTATGCGCGCGAGTATTTAACTATATATAAAAAAAAAGTTAAGTTCACCACGTAAAAGAAGAAATCAATTTATTATTTTGAATTAAAACTATATTTTAACTGTAGGTCTGCTCCAAAAGTGGGGAGTCTAATGTGTGTGATCCACACAACCGTGTACTCAACAACAAAAAAAAAATTAGTAAAAGAAGCAAAAAATCACTTTAATTTTTTAAAAACCGTCATTGTTTTACCGTGTGCCTGAATTTTCCAATTTTTTTTTTTTTTTTTGTTTAGTTTTCCTAATTTCTTATTTTATTTTATCTTATAAAAATTGTGCACCAAATATGTGGAAAGTCGACTACACAAAATATTTTAATGATTTTCCACTTTTTCATTTGTTTTTTTTTTTTTTTGTATTCTCATTATTATTTATGTACATACGGAAAAAGGCGGAGTGAAAAATTATTATTTATCATAATTTATTGTTGTTATAAAAATGAAAAAAAAGAAAATTTATGTGTTTCATACTGTAAAAAAAAATTTAGTGATTTTCCAAAGTTTTCCATTAAAAAATGAAAAAATTATTTATAATAAATTTATTTATCGAATACACAAACCATATTTAGCGACACTTTGTTATACTGTGGTGAGAGTTGGTACTACGTTTTTTTCGATTAAATGTTTTATTTATATGATTTGAGTGGAATTTTGGCAAGGTGATTTTGGGAATAATTTTTTTATTTTATTTTATTTACTTTTACGATTGGAGTAGAAATTGATTTATTGTTCAATATGTATAGATTTAGTTTAGTGGTCTAATTGGTATATGTGTCGAGGAATAACATAAAAAATGTGTTGGAACTTAGCCGTCGGATATGAACGAATTTACTGTAAACATATTATAATTGTCTTGATATTATAGTTTTTCAGAGAAAATAGTGACTTGAATTCGTGAATCGATATGAATGTTCCTCATTGCATGTCCTACATTGTTTGCCTCGAATATGACACTGTTTTGGCTGTAGTCTTCCATTAAGGCTCCAGCCACCAATATTGTTGTTTGTAATCTTTGTATTTGTTGACGTCCTTACATCACATGGAACCGTTGAACCTCTAATTCAACGGTTGTACCAGTTTCGATAAACATATGATAGTAAGCCCTTTGGTATACGGTCTATTAAGTGTTTAGCCGTGAAGAACTCGCTCAAACCGAATAATGCTCGACGTGCTTTTATTCACGATTTGTAATCGTAAATTTGGTGATTGTTTTGGTGAATTCTGTTATTCTACCCATTGCCTCGTTGATGGTTTTCTCTAACTGCGCTTTTCCCAGTAGTCCAGCTCTTGTTGCTTTTCCGTGAATGTGGTGGCTTTAGATGTTAAGGTTTTGTACCTCGTCCAGTCTCACGTGTTTTGACCCAATTTTGCTGAGCTATTTTCTTTACTTGCCGATGGATATATCATTTTCAACAGTCCAGACTCCAGATGCATCCCAAGATATTTGATGGCCGTCTGAACAATGTGTCGTTTAGTAAGCAAAACCAGTTCTGTTTTTGCTGTTGCTATAGGCTCAAACTGTGATCACCTAACCACGAGGTAGTTTGTTTGTTAATATGGTTAAGCTTGCGTTAAACATTGTCTTTATCCTGGGAGATAATTACTGCCGCAATACTGTCTGCATGTCCTACAATGAAGGTATCCCATTGAATTTCTATGCGTAAGATAACCTCATGTGATGCGTTTCATTGATCAGTACCTAGGGCTGATAATCGAGAGGCACTTTCTTTGATATTTTTTCTGTATTGCTTTCCGCAGTCTGAAATATTAGCCTCCCTCATAAGTTAGTTTGACTCGTGGCCGCCGACAACAAATCCGCCTATCTCGCTGAATTAAACGCATTCTTCACATCTAGTGTAGTAAGAAACTCTATAGCTTTCTAGCTTCTATTCATTAGTGAATAATAATTTTGTTCCTGTGGCACCGAAAAGGCTCTCATCACTTTTTCTATAACGCCTACTTTTTTTGGAGCCATGTTGCTTATTGGATAGGTCACCTGTTGGATAGACTATGATCCAGGGCTTACGATAAGTAATATAAGTAATAAACAATAAATAATCGATCTAATAATTTGATCGATAAATCCAACATACACAAAGGTCTTTGTGCTGGTATAGAAAGTTTTGGTAGCCCTTTTTATTTACGAGTACCAGTCACTGGATTTTCCATGTTTTTGGAAATATGCACCCTCCATAAGACAATGGTTGTTCATATTTAGAAGTACCTCAGGTTAGGATAATGCTACCACCTTCAACGATTCAATGGGCACTTTGTCAGGAACAGGTGGTTTCTTGTTTTGGAGAGAGGCAACAGCTTGTCAGATCTCTTCTGTCGAAAAAGCTCATACCTCTTCCGGTTTTTCGGTAGGTATGGTGGCCGATTGACATTTTAATGATCCGGAAAAAAGGAGGTCACGATGTGCCATATTTAACCTGGCTGAATTTTCCTAGTGTGCTCAGTTTGCGCACTACAATTGCGTAGCCAAAACCAAAGTTCTCGGTGCGAACGTGCCATATTAAGTTCTCCCATTCGATATACTTTCTAGCCGCAGTGTGTACTCTTCGTATAGCAATGTACGTGTATCTTTTTCTTTTTTAGTGGCTGTTTTCTTTTAGTTACGAGATCTGCTATCCCGTAACTCCATGCGATATCACATTGGTCACATGAGTGATGTCTTAAATAGTCTCAGTGTATCGAAATATTCCAAAAGTAGATAAATTGACCACCCTCATTCATACTCGTCCCCTGGTATCGGTGGAACTTATTGCTCACTCTAGCATTTTTGCGTTAAAGTCTCCAGCTATAACGAGAGCCCAGTCAAAGGTTCGTGATTCATCTTCTAAAACGTTTTCACTAGAAGAACGTCCATTGGTTCGTTCGGAGTAAAACAGCAACTGACATTTTTGCTATCTTTAGCTTTGGTCTATACAAGTCATATCAGCTCCATGACTTTCAGTTATGATTGGATGCGGGGCCCACCTTGTAGCTGTTCCTAGGTTTTCGAAGTACCATTCATCTTCCGCTTCATTCTTTTGTATTACTTTCTAATGATAAGCAGTTCTGCTTCTTTGCAAGTTTTCCTGAAGAAACTTCATATTATATGGTTTTAAACCTGGCTTGCAGCAGGGCCTGTCTTGGAATTATTTTACTTACTCTTCAGAGGATTTACAATCCAAATCTCTGATTTGCAGTGTGGTTTTAGGTTTCAAGTTCTATACCATGGCCATCCACGGAGGTGAACCTCGTACTCTTTGTGGATTTTCATTGAGCAGTCACAGCATACTCCCTAATATTTTTTGAAGGGCTTACTATACCCATTATTAAATTCAGGTGTTCCGAAACCAATCCCCTATTCTCACTTCGGTACATTATCTAAAACAAAGGCCAAGCCATCTTCGAGGCATTGCGGTCGTTGGATAACGACGAGCTTGCTCGTCCCGATCCGCCACCGAGAGTGAAGATCCGACTTTCTGTACTGTAAAATCCATTCCTATAACTGACTGTCTATAGTTGGTTTATAGTTCTAGACACCCTTTCCGTTGCTTGTTTTTGGTCCATTGGATTAACACATTTGGACAAACATATAATAACATTATAAGCGGATTGGCATTACATAATAAGTTGTTTACTTATAAGTGTTCAAAAATCTGTTTTTTGATAACATGTTCAAAAACCTTTGATAATACAGGTAAAATGAGGATCGGTCGAAAATGAGAAGGCATGATAGATTAGACATTTTACTTATTGAAAACACTTTTGCAATCTTCCTGTAAGAGGAAAATATAGACGTTGTGAGTATAATACTATAACGTAAAAAAAATACAGAATATTAACACTAATGCCTGAAAAATATACTGTTCCATTGTAAGGAACTTTAACATCTTCACTTATAATTGAATTACATTATGATCTATTTCACGTGTATAGCACCGGTGTAATGTTATCATCGTTTTTCATGTCTACATAAACAACAACGTAGTCAAAACCTTTTTAAATAATTTGCAAAACATTTGGAGGTTGTTTTGATTTTTGGGTTGCTCCCACGTTGCACCTGGTTGATACTTCCATGTAGGCAGATGATTGAACTCTTATCTGTACGTGTTTGAGAAACTGATATATTTGGATGAATTTTCGGACTTTGAACTGTTATAGCCGCGTGCTGTTCCCGCTTGTACGTGATGGATGGACCGAAAAATGTATGACAAAAAAATTTTGTAGGTTCACTACAATAACGTGGAGCAGGTGAATGCATAACACCGAATTTAGACTAAAAAGATTCAAAAAGGTTAGAAGTGAATTGTGATGCGTTATCCAAAACAACATATTCTGGGACAGAAAACGGGAGATTTTCTGAAACAGAAAAGGTCCTTCACCAAAAATTTAATTATATCTGAAGCTAGGGTTTTTCGAAAAGGATTTTAAAAATAAATTTTGAATAATGATCGAAAACTGTAAAAAGGTAAGTATTTCTAAATTTTAGGACCTAAAATTTTAGGACTGCCCATACCCATCTCAGTTTTGGTCGAACAATTTATTGGTTTAGTTTCCTTACATTTTTGATAATTTTTGACATAATCTCGTTAATATCATGTGGCGTTTTGGGCGAGTAAAAATATCGTTGGATTCTCTCAAACATTTTCCCAGTGCCAACATGCATAGATAAAGGAAGGAAGGATTGAGAGCTTGTATGATTTCATATACTGACATACATAACCAACGATCAAAGTAAATACAACTATAAATTAGGAACATCGGATAGCGTAAATGAAATATATTTATTGGCCGAAGTATTAACGTGAACCTTGCCATCAGATAATTTCAAATTTGGAAAAAACTTCGATGAAGATACACTTTTATAAATTAAATCTAAACATTCAGTAGAATTAGAAGAAGCAGAGTTGAGGTTAATATTAAAGCCACAATTATTTAAAATTATACCTTCCGATAACGAAGGCTTGCGTGATCAGTAATGCTGGTGAAAGAATATCTTGATATATGCTCAAATCTTTTTAACACTTAGCACAATGGTGAAAAACTCTCGCTCGGTAATGGAGTAATTTCGTTGAGCTGCGTTTAACTTCTGGGACATATATAAAAAAATGGGATGTTCCTCACTAGCATCACCTTCCTGTACCAATACACTTCCAACACTAGTTGTATTAGCATCGCACAGAATCATAAATGGTTTAGTGATATTTGTGTGCTACACCACTGACACAAGAAAATTGCGATGCCTGATTTTCCTAATGTCCATGTATGTTTAAAGTGCAAGAAGTACATCAGTAGATCGTTCGGAATAAAAACTATTTCCAGGAAAGAATTTATACTTCCTCAATCTTACTACAGTCCACTTAAATGATTTATATAGCGGCTCATTAAATTTCCAGATATTTTAAACACTCAAACAAGCCCTCACAAACTATTTCTAAACCATCTCAACAATACCCGAACACCAGTTATTCTCAATGAACTGTTTCTTTTCCTGCATCGATCGTTGCTGTTAGATTTCCCACACATAGCTTAGCCATTTTCCACCCTGTCACTCGACTGTTGATTTTTGCGATTTCATTGGATCTTAAATTAAGTTTTTGTTTTGGCTACCTGAATTAATCTAAAATTATTAGCTCAGCAAAGTTTGACATTTGAAATCAAATTTTTCATCACTTTACCGATTTTGTACTATTCTATACTATAGTATGATGATTTGTGAAAGTCATCAAAAATGGAATCGTACTTACATTGTCAGTAAAAAGTAATTAGAATGCAAATACTTTTGAGCAAGCACTTATTGAGCCAATAATTCTATGTCATTAAAAACCCACTAAACAATCATAACATGTGCTCATATTAAGTTTAGAATTCAGTTGCCAAAACTAAATCTATTAGATAGTAGATGTATCAATTGTTATATCGCGTGAGTCTGGAGTTGGCTTTGTGAAGAGAGCAATACATTTTTGTAATCGAAAATACTCATTACTAGAATCTGCAACAGTTTCAAGGTTTGAAAGATTCGATTCTTCTGAATTATCATAGACTGCTTCTGGTTCTACTCCATTAGGAAACAAGCGAGTTATTAAGCGAAAGCCAATGCTTTTAAAGTAAATTTCGATGAGTCTTAAAGTTTTTTAAATAATTTTAGCACGGGACTGTCAAATAATTGACAATTTAGTTTTTGAATGATTTAGACTAGTTTAAGAGAGCAAATTTAGTCAAGTTGTATTAGTTAAGGCGACTTGATAAAACTAAATTCATTTTGGGCCAATTCTAAAACACTAAGTCATTATTGTTGACAAGTAATTGTAAGATATAAACGGTTTAGTCATAGTACGGTTTGTTTAGGCCAATTTATGGCGCTCGACAAATAATTTTTTAGTAGTTAAACTGAATTTGTCCTAGAATAGTTAAACTGATATATAGAATTTTAGAATTATTTCGATTGATCCCTTTTCGTTCAGTTCCAGAAACCATTGATTTTCCCCCTTCTTTTTACATGGGGCATGTAGTACCCTCCTAATTGGAAATCTTGCAAATTTTTTTTTTCGATTTCCCATTTTTGATATTTACTATCAAAATATTGCTTGAATAATTTAAATGTTTCAACTTTATGGCCAAAGCTTTTACCATTTTTTAAGCAGTGGTGCCCAATCGTATCTTATGCAACGTTTAAACCCTTTTATTCTAGATCATCAAACTGCTCAAAGGGTTTAAATGTTTTGCTAGCTTCAAATGATGATTGATCTGTGGACAGACTAGCAGATGGTTGGTCAGAAGAGGACAAATCTGTATCGGCATCGGGTGCTGCAAAATCCTCTGTTTTGGAAATTTCGTCTGCTATATATACCGTTTCTAGAAGGCAGTAGACGACTTTTGAAATGTCTCCATTGCTGTCACAACTCAATACTCCTTGATCCTGGCCTTAAAATCTTTTTGCTAACGTAACGCCGAAGATCCATATAAATATTGAATATTAAATATTTTTATACTGTATAAACATTAACAGTTATAGTTATTAACAGTTGTTGAAAATATATTCGATAAATACTTGACAAATGTATTCTAATCTAACAACAAAAATATGTAGAATTACACGAATAAACCGAAAGGAAATAAAAATTTTTTGTCGATTACTGACTGTTGGTCGATATTTCGACCACCAATGTTTGCGTTGAATTTGTGGTTTCCCTTTCTATATGATTTACGTGAAACTTTGGTTTTTTCCTTTTATAGACTTTCATTGTTCAATCCTATCGAAAATTTACAAAATTTTTTATTTGTTTTTGTTTTTTGGAGCATTTTTAATTACATCCAAAAAATGATTATCTTTTAATTGGTAGGGTGGCATGAAAGGCATATAATTTTAAAAATTGTCTTATGGATTTTTAATGACAAATAGTTAAGACTTAAGTTAAGCCAAAAAAATTGAAAAAATTTGTTTTAGATAAAAAAAATACAAAGTTACTGGTCGAAAAATTGACCACCAGACGAAAATGGTTAAGAATATTAAGTCAAAAGAAAAATATTATGACCATAATTATTACAGTAGTATTATTTACTACGAACAGATTTAATGTTATCGAGATTCAATAGCCAGGTCATTAACAGACTCAAATTATCTCTCTTTCGAATGGGATATAATGGCTGAATTGATGTAGCCCCGCACCAAATACTTATTTCATACTAAAACTTGGATTGACCTTAACCATAAAGATTATTATATTATTATATTATTATATTATTATTTTATTATATTATTATATTATTATATTATTATATTATTATATTATTATATTATTATATTATTATATTATTATATTATTATATTATTATATTATTATATTATTATATTATTATATTATTATATTATTATATTATTATATTATTATATTATTATATTATTATATTATTATATTATTATATTATTATATTATTATATTATTATATTATTATATTATTATATTATTATATTATTATATTATTATATTATTATATTATTATATTATTATATTATTATATAATTATATTATTATATTATTATATTATTATATTATTATATTATTATATTATTATATTATTATATTATTATTTTATTATATTATTATATTATTATATTATTATATTATTATATTATTATATTATTATATTATTATATTATTATATTATTATATTATTATATTATTATATTATTATATTATTATATTATTATATTATTATATTATTATATTATTATATTATTATATTATTATATTATTATATTATTATATTATTATATTATTATATTATTATATTATTATATTATTATATTATTATATTATTATATTATTATATTATTATATTATTATATTATTATATTATTATATTATTATATTATTATATTATTATATTATTATATTATTATATTATTATATTATTATATTATTATATTATTATATTATTATATTATTATATTATTATATTATTATATTATTATATTATTATATTATTATATTATTATATTATTATATTATTATATTATTATATTATTATATTATTATATTATTATATTATTATATTATTATATTATTATATTATTATATTATTATATTATTATATTATTATATTATTATATTATTATATTATTATATTATTATATTATTATATTATTATATTATTATATTATTATATTATTATATTATTATATTATTATATTATTATATTATTATATTATTATATTATTATATTATTATATTATTATATTATTATATTATTATATTATTATATTATTATATTATTATATTATTATATTATTATATTATTATATTATTATATTATTATATTATTATATTATTATATTATTATATTATTATATTATTATATTATTATATTATTATATTATTATATTATTATATTATTATATTATTATATTATTATATTATTATATTATTATATTATTATATTATTATATTATTATATTATTATATTATTATATTATTATATTATTATATTATTATATTATTATATTATTATATTATTATATTATTATATTATTATATTATTATATTATTATATTATTATATTATTATATTATTATATTATTATATTATTATATTATTATATTATTATATTATTATATTATTATATTATTATATTATTATATTATTATATTATTATATTATTATATTATTATATTATTATATTATTATATTATTATATTATTATATTATTATATTATTATATTATTATATTATTATATTATTATATTATTATATTATTATATTATTATATTATTATATTATTATATTATTATATTATTATATTATTATATTATTATATTATTATATTATTATATTATTATATTATTATATTATTATATTATTATATTATTATATTATTATATTATTATATTATTATATTATTATATTATTATATTATTATATTATTATATTATTATATTATTATATTATTATATTATTATATTATTATATTATTATATTATTATATTATTATATTATTATATTATTATATTATTATATTAGAATTAACAACCGAATACAGAGCAGTTGATTATAAAGGTGATTGTCTTGTGCCAATAATAGTTTGAATATTGGCTACAAGGAAACCGGAACAATTTTGTATTACTGACATACCTTTCCTTTCCTTCCCCCTACAAAAAAAATAGATTGCTTAGATGTTGTAACCGGGTCGATTTTGTTAAAACTAACATTCCTCTCAAATCCTTTAAATTTTTTTTATGTAATATGGATGTACGGGGCTGCGCGGAATTCTTGGTGTTCCTGGTTTATCTTAGGCTCTTATCAATCAACCAATCATTCTATAAAACATTTTACTCTTCGGAAACATTAAATCTAGACCAACATTAAGGAAATGTATTTGACACAATTTAGTCAACATTTCCAACTTTGGAAAAACCATGGCATATTGGGTACCAATATGGTTAAATAAAGGGCATTTAATTAGACAATAATTAGTCCTGCTTTCTCGCTAATCACCTCATTTTAATGTAAGTAAACAAACCATCGATTAAAATTAGCAATTATGAAATTTTTTGGTAATTTAAACATAAAATTTCTTGACACATGTGTGAACCACCAAAAAATCGTTTAAAATGTAAAAAAATCTCATATATTGGTTCCAGTTGTCCCACTTAAGGTTAAGTTAAGCTTGACGCAACAACAAACATTACATGTGTAAATTAAGTGTGCGATGACGATTTAACTTTTAATACAACATTTTAAATGCGCCTTCAAACAAATAATTCATTCACGACTGTGTATTTGCGTTAAATGCCGTCGGCGTATTTTTCTGATCGAATTGTAATGTCTTAATCAAGCTCTCGCGCGATTCAAAATTCCTATTCATACTCGTGTGTCTATATATATATAATATACAAAAATCGTGTATATACGGTTAGCATGCAATTAGCGCGCGGTTATGTGCGGCTAATCAATTAAATCAAAAATTTAAATAACGTTGATTACTTAACATTGCTGCGTACAGTCGACGAAATATGAATTGGTTTTGTGCATATTATATACGTACCGTCGGGTAAAACTACATAAAAATTCTTCTTTCCCAACCAAAACATGTTATAAAAAAAATAAAAAATTCCAAAAGACATAAAAAAAATCGATAATGAAAATAAGCAAACAACTAAATGAAAAATATAATCAATTTTCAAGTTCATTATACTGTGTAGCAGTTACAATACACCACCACCATCATCATCATCATTTCCAATCGACGGCAACCGGAGGAGAGTCTGTATGTATATAACAAAAGCAACAACAACAACATCAATCTATAAATACTTAAATATGTACGTAAGAAGTGAAAGTGTCTATCACACAATAATCATTCAAGGTTACACTTGTGTATAAATTTTCATCGTAGTGTATATAGTAGTACATATTTTCATCTCTCTGTGTCGTGATGTGTTACAACAACAACAACAACAACAACAAAACGAAAATACAAAACAAAAACAAAAAGATAAACTGAAAAATAATTAAGATGATAAAATAGTTTTTCCTTATTTACTCGTTGTTGTCGTCATCGTCTTATTTCTTCTTCGTCTTCCGCACAAAACCAAGTATGTATATGTACGTACAAGTATGTTTACGGTAATTTTTTGTAAAAACACCCACCCCATAAAAATGCTTTTATTGTACATTCAAGAAAAACTACAAGAGTAATTAGAAAATGAGTTTTGATCAGTGATGCCGTTTGGCGGGCAAAATAAAAATTTAAATTTATCCTGAAATATTGTAGAATTCTTCCTCATATTTCCCGTTACAGTTTAACAATTTTTTATTTTTTTGTAAAATTTTAAATTTCATTTTTTTAATCATAGTTGCACGTTTTGTTGCTTTTATTCGATTAAGTCTAGCTATTTTGAAAACAGGAAGGAGTCGGAGTTGGGTAAATTTCGAAAATATAGTGAGTGGTAGAGAAATATGATGTGAAGTGGGACTAGCAAGAGAGAAGTATTTGATGACGATTGTCAAATGGGAGATCAGCCTTCTTGATTTTTCCTGCGACTCGAATAAGATTGTGATCTTCAATAAACTACGCCAAACTTCTTAATTGAGCTGAGGGAAACGGCACGTTTATTTATGTTGCATAGGAATCGCCACTTGACTATATTTTCTTCCGAATGAGTAGGCGAAGATGACTTGGTGTAACAGTGAGCAAATTCATGTTTGAAATTTCGAATCCCCGAATAGAGCAATTTTTAATCGTAATAGTCCCGAGTGAACTCGAAATTAGTTCTAACCAGTGGACAAGCTCCACATTTATGTCCTAATCCAATTTTATCTTCCGAAGATCTTGGTAGATAATTTTTGTTCGAGTTATAATTGGACATAATAATCCCAGTAGGTCAACAAACTTACCATTTAAGAAAGGACGCTTTTTTTCATAATTTTATCCGAACAACTCTCTGGAGAATAACATCAATTGTTGATTGCCAAATTAGTCTGAGCGCTATTACTACATTATGGTCGTTGATTTTAAAGAACTTTTCTCGATGCTGGTTGTCAATTGTTTAAAGGATCGACTCTTTTTGGAACAGAATTAGGATAATGAGAAGCCTCGCCCCACCTCCAGCAGTTTTGTGATTTAATTTCTAATCTTCAAAAACTCCTCGATTGAATTTGCGCCCATTGCCGATCGAAAAAGTTCTTCTTCATCCATTGCTAAGCGAGGCAGTATCTTTATAGCCAAAGAGACCCCCCGGGGTCTCATACGTTACGGTGCACAGGCGAAAAATTTTAATTGCATCATCTTTGTAAAATTGCCACAAAAATAACTGAAAAATCCGAAGCAAATTAGCGATACATCTTTTAGATGTCGCCAGTTAAAAACATAAAGAAACAACCGAACCATAAAAAAAATCACGAAGAGTTCTTGAATTTTTGGTCCAGAATGCAGAACATCTTTTAACGAAAATCAAGACTTAATCATGTCTTGCATGAGTTGTCGGGAACGACCCTTAACTTTTGACTCGAAATAGCCATCTTTAATACGATTTAATAGAGATTTGAAAAAGTTACCTCGCAAAAAAGTCAAAAATAATTTTTTCTCCATATAAATGTTCAAATGATGCGGCATACAGTAATGAGGTAATGCGACATCAAAATAGTCGACGACCGTCAAGTGCTTTAACATATTGCACTCCCGAATAAATTCCGAATAGCTTGCTTTTATTTCGGGCAAACGGTAAAGCTTTTGTGCCAGCTGTAATTTGAAAACCCTTTGATGAAATTGAATGCGGTGGTTGAGTGATCTTCGAAATAATAACTGCAGTCATTTCTCTGATGTGCAAATGACTAAAGTGCTTGGCGATCCAATTCCTGACATGAGACCGGTGTACATTGATTATCAGTGACGTTGATGACGCCGGTATAGCTGAATCATCTTGGAAACCACCTAATGCAACAAGAGCTACCCTTAAGTTTCAGCATTCGGTAATTTCTGAATAAGATGATAAATCTGAACTCGCTGAAAAAACTGGAATACTCGCTGAGGTTCCTACTTTGACATAGAGCATTGTATAGTTTGAAAGACGTTCATTGACACACAGAAACCCGACAGTTTCTCGCAGAATGCTTTCCTTTAAAACGCTATACTCAAATCAGGTTTCTGTTTGCATATTGATTTTGCATAAAGGGAGAGAACACAGGAAACCTGGGACAAGCAACCAATGCATGATTCTGTGAGTTCCAGTTTATTCAGTTAGATAACCTTACCGGATTCAATGATACTAACACTGAATGGCTACGGCAATTTTAAATGGGAACTCGACCATTTGGTTTTTTATTAAACTAATTTTTTTCTAAAGACTCCCACTTTCTCGAAAAATGAACAAAATACTTCCCATGTCCGTATATCGTTGGTTGTAGATTCCACTCGATGGGGCTAGTTGAGTACAATTTAGACAGCATTAAGCAAATAAGCAAATTTTCGGGTAGCTCTTCCTTAATTCCAATTGAATTGAGAGACCTGTAGTAAGCGGTGACTTGATCGGGCAATTTCCGAATATTACCTGCAGACTGCTTTCTGACACTAGATTTTAAAATAATATCATTGACGTGAGCATGGAACATGAGCGTCATGTTCTCGTAGCGGTCCACCAGCACCGAACCAGCTCTTTAGAAATTCTCACTCGATACTTCCATTCCAAAATGTAAGGAGTTCAATTTCGAGAGCTGGATGGATTTTTTGGCTACAGTAAAAGATTGATTTAGGTCAGTACAAGGAGGCTTAATTGAAGGGGTTTTTGATTTAATGAAACAAAATAATTTTACCATGGTAGTGTCGTATACCTGCTCGTAATCCTGATAATCGAATAGCCCTTTCTCTTTATCATCTATCTATCGACGAGTTCCATTATCGTTTCATCTTTTTCATAGCACCATTTCTAATGAGAATATATCAGCTCCAACTGAACCTCCAAAGTTTCTACCTAAGTTACCAGATTTTTCGTAAGAGTCGAATCAAATTTTCATGCTCTGTACCGTACGACTTGCCCAATAATTTATTATACTATTTTTCTTTTCTTATTGACTTATCCGTGTTGAGATCTGTAGTTGTTTTGAAAAACAACAGCGTGGCACTTGAATTCAAAAATATATTGCTTGAAGTATCTTGAATACTGTTCGCGTGTGCAAACATTTTTTTTTCGTAACTTTACCAATGAATAAAACTAGAAATTTCACTAATAAGCTTATGCGTTGTTGCCACAAGGGCATATTTGCCTGACTGGAGCTAACACTAGACCACCTAAAAGTAATGGTTCGTATTGCTTTTGCGTAAGCGGATAAAAGATATATTCCATTAGAACAGTGCATGCCCGAAAGAAATAGACCCAGAAACTACGCACCCAGATAAACATCTAGATTCAACCTACAAAATAAGGGTGAGAAAAGATCATGAGTAACTTATAAGCTCTATAATAAAGAACTATCAGCTTACAAAATCATTAAAAGTAATTTATGATGTGGAAAAATAAAACTGCCAAAGTTGAAGGCGTTTAGCCAACTACTGTGGCAATAATGGCATTATCACTAATTTCAATATGGAGAACCATAGCCACGCATTTACGTGATTAGCCTTATCATTTAACATTTAAACGAATTGATAGACAATTGATAGTCTCAGTCAGATACAGTCAGATACTCAGTTAGTTCATAGGAAATGAACAACATGGTGTGAAAACATTCAAGTGTATACAGTAAGTATCAACAACTTTAAAATATTTGTTATAAGATTTATGCTTCAACATAACACGCCGAAGGTAACTCATATGAAGGGGTTAAAACGGGTAGCGTAAAAGTCATGTCAGACACGATTCCAGCACCACTGAGTCTCCATTTTACATATATTTGCCACACATTATAGAGCTCCATGCTAGCCTATAGTACTGTTATAAATGGTGCGTAGATAAAGGGTCATAGATGTGTTTCTCACATTTTTAAGTATAAAAAATCGTCAACCACTATCCCCGTCGATGTTTGTCCTTGTCTTAGAATTTTCGACACTTTAACTCGGGGTGCAACAGAATTAGTTGTCTCTATTCATTGACAACACAAAAAGCAATTGTAAAGCCTTGGGACACATGATCGGTTAACATAAGCGGAGGTCGGGTAACATTTTGACGGTATCTAAATTTTTTTATTGATCTTTTGCCAATGAGTTTTTTCAAAGATGCGGGTAGTAAGCCCAGAGATCCAACATTTGTTTAGACGCCTCCTAAGATAAACCAAGTCCGCTGTGAAGGTATTCTAAGGATAATATGATCGTTTAGAAGTCTTTTACAAGGCATTGGAGTATGCTCCAACCACTGGACCTATTTTTGTTTCAAAATGACGTTTTAAATAGGATTTTTGTATTACACTACAAGTCAATGGATTAATATAAGTCTCTCGTACCATCTGTTAATTAAGCGTGACTATAATCCACTTCATATAATGGGTGTATTCTGTCTGGCTTGGTTGAGGGTTTAGTTTAGTTTTAATACTTTCATGGCCCTTAATTAAAACAAACGAATCAAAGGTCAACGAAATACCTTAAATATAAATTCCAGGAATTCTTTTTTTTTTTTTTTTTTTTTAACATATTTGCCGAATATATTTGTATTGGCTATATATTTATAGGGGCATATAAAAATAATTTTTTATTACATAAAATTAATAATTTTATTACATTAATTATAATTAAAATAAAATAATTTTTTTAAACAACATATATACGTTAAATTTTATTAATTTTTATGATTTTTTTATTTATCGTGTATAACATTTCATTATTTTCGTTATTTAGGTTTTATATCAAAATGCTATAAAAAATTTAAAAATTTTAAAACCAAAAAAAAAAAAACGACCAGCCATCCAGCCAGCCAGTCAAATAAAAATTAAAATGTAAACCCTTCAATTATCCCAAATAAAATAATAATAATCGTGAAACCATTTAAGAAATTCCATTTTTTATATCCTTTTTATTTATCCCATCCAGTGGATTTTTGTTGTTGTTGTTGTTGTTGTAATTATTAAATAAAACTATATAAATGCAGCAAAAACTACATGAAAAATAAATCTTGGATACACATATTCATCAAAAGTAAGTTGTTGGTCACGCACAGCGCAATATTTAAGATTTAATTATCGGTGGTTTCTAACGTTTTATTAATACCTTACCTTCGATGACTAATACACACCAAAATCCACAATATCAAGGCTATGTGAATAGTTTTTTTTTTCATTATATATAATAGGTCAGTTAATTTATATTATTTCCATATATAATTTGTCATTAATTTATTAAAGTTTTGTTGATAACACAAAAAATTAATATTTTATTTTTTTTTTTCTTTCACTCAGACTGTTATTTAGTAGTTTTGGTTTATTATGAATAATACAAAAAAAAAAAAAAAAAAACCAACCACAGCTATAAATAATAACTTACAAAACAACAATCTACAAATTTACGAATAAAAATAAATAAAATGTTAATACAAAACCTGTCTGCGCTGTCTCCATATACTCGTACGAGTAGTTTTCTTATCAAAAACTATATAAATTAATAATAATATTATATGTAACTAACAATGAAATTAAATTATAAATAAAAGAAATAAATAGCGCGCATTCATATGTTTTTTTTTTTGATAAAATTTTATAATTGGTAGTGAATACGAGCGCCAGTAGAAATTATATCATCTTCCGACACGTCATTTATGGTAGTTTCGATCATCTAGTAATTTGTCTAGCTACATTTTATGGTCAAGTTTGCAGAGAGATATAACTCATTGATTAATCTCTAAAATCTTTGGACGTTTTGTTTTTTGGACTTCCCCTTTTCGTATTGCCCGCGAAAATATCGCTTAACCGGAAAGGATTTAAGAATTTGAAAGTATTCTTTTGGTAAGTCTTGGTGCAATTTATATTTCAACCTTGGGTACCATAATTTATCGAACCATAATTTATCATTTAGGCTACATCCAGAAGGGTTATGGGACAAGATTTTGGAAAGTACTTAAATCATAGAAATTGGCCTAAATAATTTTTTATCATTTGGAGGTTTGCTTGGTTTTGGTATCATTACTAATTTCAACTACTTGCGAAAATTAACTTTTATACTAAATTAATTTGTAATTAAATTTGTTAAATTACCGTTATTTTAGGTGATCGCTAGTTGCTACTTTATTGTTTAAAAAGTTTTAATGTATAATAACATAAGATGAAATAATGTTAAACCTTTCAAACAAGTTACAAATCACTTTTGTACAAGGCCTAGTGTAACTGCTAAAGAGCTCGAAATTCAAAAAATGTGGTTTAATGATCGGTTTTTCGATTAAGAACAATGTTAGTGTTTTGCCTGAGGTACTGGCACATTTGAAAAACGAACAATCGATCCTTCGACATTTTTGACTATTTCATTTTTCATGTTATAGGAGTTTATTTGGTAGTTTATAATAATTTCGGTGATTTGTGTCGAGTGGGGTGATAGTAAATGTGAGTGTAACTGTTCAGACTTTGTCACGTTTATATTTGGTAAGGCCCTTATTGAATTATTATAATTGATTATGATGGGCATTTGGTTATAGGAGGTAAATAATTTTAATTTGTTGTACATAACCCCATGAACTATTCGAGTGGTTTGTTCGTCACGAACTATTTTATTTGAATCGCCTTACGAGGCCTGTAAAATTGTCGTTGCAATTTTTCCATCGTTTTGCGGCTGCCTAAGTTTCCTGAAATGGGAGAGTATGCGCCTGTCATAGTTGAAGACACAAAGAGTTTATATTGAGAGAGGTACATGTCATGGTACCGACCTCCATAAGCTGTAGCAATAAACATTTTATCATCAGTTTGATCTTCATGTTTTGGTCATTATTATTCATCCATTCGTTGAACTTTCACTATTCGTTCTACATAATCGATGTTCTTAAATGACGAAATCATCGATATGTAGCACCAGAACCAACGGAGTAGTGCCCAAAACAGAGTAATATAACGAAAAGATATCTTTCTGTCGAGAAACAACTTTCATATTAAACATCAGTAAGGACAACGTTTTACTTTGAGAATCGTCACCACTAGGAGGAAATTCTTCACCAAAAGCTCGTGATAATACGACAGGCATGACATTTAATGATTTCTTACGCTACCCGTAAGAAATCATTAAATTTGGATATAAAAAGGCTTACTGTAATCAGAGTAAGCTAAGACATAAGCAGAGGATAATGCAAGTTTCAACGAGTGGAACGAAGAATCAGCTGCGGCTGACCACCGAGATTAAGCAGATTTCCCCGTAAATTGGTTAAGGGAGTGGCTTAAGCAGTAAAATTGGGTATGAAACGGCGATATGACCCGCACATTTTCAGGAAACGTCTGATATACTTGGTAGTTTTGAAACCGGAAACTCCAAGATAGCTGTACATTTTTCTGGGTTCAGTATGGAGGCGACCATTGCCGACAACATAATTCAAATAGCCGTTTGCTACGTGGAACTTACTATCAACTAAATTAATGGTCAAACCAGCAGTCTTTAACCGTATAAGCAACCTCTCTCAACTACCTAAAATGCTCAATCAGAGCACCTAATGTGACCAGGAGATAATCGAGGTACACCTCCTCATCGTGCAGTTTTATTTTACCGGATTACTTTGTGCATGAGGCGACAAAGTCTGATCTAAGTGGTATTACAATCCATTGATAAGCGGAAGCAGATACGCATGTTTGACGGTAGCCCTGTTCAGTTCTATATCCACATACAGATGGACTTTACTACTGGCCTTGCGCTCTAAAGTGGACCACCAGGAACATTGTGACTCTTCGATAAACTGTAACATAAACATTAACTTCTGGATGGTGGGAGAGACGGAGTAAAATCATTGTTTAAAGGATTCAGTAGAACCATCGTCGATAGAGTGTTACAAATATGAAGTTTGACGAAGCCTCAACTTGGAGCTTAAGACGGAAAGACTTTTTTAATACTGTCTAACGTCTGGTGTTCTTCATGAGAAAGAGAAAGAGAGAATTTTGAGTTTATTATCAGAGCCTGACAAAACGAAAGGCAAGTTCAAAGACGGGATTTTAGAAAAAATCCCAAATAGATCCAGAAATCGATTCCCAAATAGAAAGGTTGTTACAAAGAAGCGAGGAGGTAAAGAAGATTATTTTAATGAAAGGATCAATAAGTAGTTTCTCTGATTTATAACTCAAAACACTAACGCTGGCATCACTATCCAACAAACTATTTTAAGCAGTATTGTTAATCAAAACTTCCAAAGCAATTAGAGACGATACAACCAACGATTGAAGGTACTTTCGTTTTTTCCAATAGTGTTTGGAGCGATTTAATTTACGAGAAGCGAGAATCTAAGGGCTTGTGGAACCCGTCAAACACCCTAGGTACTTTGAAGCGACTCAGACTAACCACCGAAACGGGAGTCTCTTTCTCCTCCACGGGGCATAACAGGTTTCGTTCTGAAACTAAGTGAGTATAGAGAGGTAAATCAGGTGAAAGAGGTAAATCAGGTGATGGAGAATACATAGAATGATGGCATAAATTAAGATTAAGTGTGCCGGCCAGTGTCTTTGGTGTAGATATGCCAACTCCGGGTCTGTATTCGAGGCAGGAACTTGCTGGCTGTGTCTAGGTAGGAGAATTTCTCCAAAAGTGGTCTACTTGAGGGTGGTTCTCGTGAGCATTGTTGAATTTCGTAATTTGTCCTTTAGGACGTTGAATCTCTGTATTTATCAGTAGCACAGCTCGTACCAGTTGACGTGGGGAGGGAGCTCCCTTAATATCTAGTATCACTGGAAAGTGATGCCATTCAATACTCCTTCATGATGTATTTCATATGGAGCTCTAACAATAGCGTCTAAGGAGAAAAACTTTGGGACATGGTCACAGAATCAAGCTGGAACAGAAATATATCCACAGTAATTCCTGACAATTAGTAAGTGTATAGCACCTCGCATTATGATTAAGGAACACGCCCTCTGACCCAAAGAAACAGCCAGGCGAATTAGGTAAAGAAGAAACCGGGAGGTATTCAGATTCCAGGTTATTAGTGCTAGGAGGAAGCGATCCTTAAGTTAATAGATCACGACTTGTCATTTCAACTGCCACTCAACCTGTTACACATTCAACCTAGCTAACTGCCGAAAAATTATACCCAACTAAGCAATCACAGTGGACTATGCTTCAGTGGTATCCTTAATCTTACCAGTGTTGAGTAGAGAATCAGTATGATTACTTCCCTAAATTTGTGTGGAATCAGATCACTCAATTCCAGAACTTTAATGAAAATCAACAGGATCTAGTACTTTGCGATCGCGCAAGATCCCAATGAGGACAACACAAGCTCTCCTCATCAATATATCCGCATTGAAACATGGACAGACTCTCGTAAGACATCTCGAGGTCAAATTGACCATGAAATAATTTTTAAGGCAAGGTCATCAGGCCATCTAAGCTGTGAGATCTTGTAGGTCGGCTGCAATGTAGGCATTGATCATCAATGGGTCACTCAAAAGCTACGATGGCAGTTTTCATACATGTCCGGGATCACAGAAAAACTGATATTTCAACTGCGAAGTTCTGATAAAGAAAGATAACAAAGCAAAAACCTTGTTAGCGCGGTTCATTATGGAAACCATCCACCGCTATGATGATGTAAACGCTTTATGTGAGTTTTTGAAAATTTCAGTTATTAGTTCCGTACATAAGCGACTAAAAATTAAACCAAAAATTGATTGCTTTGATAAAGGGTGTCGTCTTGCTATGAAGCAACATACAATTGCACGAAAGAATAAATCTGTCCTCACTAGGAGAACCGCCAAGCAAATAAGTAGACGGAAAAATCATGAATGGTGGAGGCTTATGTTTTATGAGAATACCATCTCAGCAACGATCGAATTGAAGCAACTATATAGGGTATAGACATCTGCATGTCTACCATATTTGACGAAGTGGTCTATTGTTTAGAATTATATACAAAAATTAGCTTCCGAAAGCTTTTAACGAACACAAGCAAACTAATGCAAAGTAATTTTCCGCACTAAACGACATAAAGTAAACTCAAAATTTATATAACAGTCGCAAAAATCACCTGGTAAAGTGCATTTCATTCATGAATTTAATAAAACCTTGGTCGTAAAAATCGCGAACTCGCATATAAATGATTGATGAATTGGATTTACAAAACTCATGCAGTTTATTACTGCAAATAAATTTTATAATTTTGTTGCCGTAAAATTATTTTGCATTAAAAATTTTAGCACCGCAGTATACAGTAGCATTTTTAATTATAATAACATTTAGCATACAATTTAATAAATTAATTAATTATGAATTAAATATTTAATTAATTCATATAATTACTGACTCGATATGAACTTTAATTAACTGATATTCCGGAAGCTCGAAAATTTAAAATCATCCAAAAGGTCGATCGATATTACCAATAATTGACTTTAAACCGAGCGCGCCACGTAATTTTCATGATATCATTTTTAATTTTAATTAATTTTTTTTTTCGGAGTAATAATTAAATAATTTAAAAGTTTTAATTAATTATTTAATTTGTTATAAAAAAAAACGTAACAACAATTCAAGGTTTTGACTAGTCGAGTGAAATATATTATATTTGTGTATTGTATATGTAATAAGGTGTCAAATCACAATTTATTTCCTATTTCTAATTTATCGGATTTCCACGACAAAAAAAAATTAATTTTAATTTATTTATGTGACATTTTTAAAATTTAAATTTTTTTTTCGTTTTTTCGCTTTTATAGAGTACGCGAATGCGTGAAAAATTTAAATAAATTAGAAAAATCTTTCTTTCGAGCATTGTGTGTGCCAGTACAATACAC
This sequence comes from Tipula confusa, assembly GCA_963556175.1. Classification (NCBI taxonomy): domain Eukaryota; kingdom Metazoa; phylum Arthropoda; class Insecta; order Diptera; family Tipulidae; genus Tipula; species Tipula confusa. Next base: position 12,491,057 of record OY744475.1, read on the forward strand.
CATTGCTAATTTACTGTACGATTTGACGTGTGTGTGCAGAAATGTTTTGTGAAATCTTTGGGACCATTAAATATATTAATTAAATTTTGTCGGTTGAGTGGGTTAAAAGAATTTTTTTTTTCTTTCGAAAGCTTCGATTTTTACTTTGGTACTTCTTATCTAAATTTATGAAACGTACACGCAGATGATTTTGGTACATTGATGTGCGCGGTAAATAGCTTACAGATTTATTTGACCGTTTGGCCAAACTAAAAAAAGGATCCCACTATGGTGAAAAGTAATGTTAGTTATTACTTTCCAAGATCAGAACTCTTGACAGTTTATTCATTTGTCTGTCTGACTTACATAATAGTTCTTCCAGAGAGTTTATAAACTATATAATAGTGAATTAGTTGCATCCGATGCTCTAATTAGTTTAAGAATATTGTCCAATGTTTTTATTTTTATTTATAGATTGAACTTCCTTAAATTCATTGCACAGGTGCTATTCCAAGGGATTTATTGAAAGTCTTGGCTTAATTTTTGTGTGACGGGCCGAGGGCATGATGTGCTAATCATGCCTTGATAAATATACAAGAATTTATGAATGTCATTTCTAGCGAAGGTGATCGATGCAAGTACCTGCTCTTGAATTAGCTCTGCAGCTAAACCATCTTCGAGATTTTTTATTTTTAAAGTTATCTCGATCATTCTTATAATTATGCAGAGATCTCTTTTCTCGTATGCTTGAATGTTGTTTAACTTCTCAACCGCTTTTGTCACCTTTAATGCCGTGATAAATACTCTGACGAGCATCTTTTCTTAAATTGTTGGGTTATTTTGAATAGTTCCATCTTGTGATGAACTTTACATTTGTCATGTCTAGTTTTATCATCGGCCGTCCTTTTATAAAAAGACCAGGGTTAAAGCAATGCCGTTCTCTGCGTCATTGGATAGTGGTGCCAAAATGGCCTTGAGCTTAGACAAGCTCTTCAAAGGTTTATAACCTTATAGCCCCCTCCAAACGTTATATATTAAGATGGTGTCTAACGAATTTTACCCTTGCTTCCTACCTCCAAAGTGGGAGCTTTCTCGGGGATAATACTTCACTAGAACCCTGGTACGGTAATTTTTTCGACAGCTCCTTTCTGTTGTTATTGAGTTTGAGAATTCATTTGTCTCCTGGCTCTTACAAGATTTGTCCCGCACTCACTAAATATGTTAAGGTCTCTTCCCGATGGAAACCGCTTGAGTATAGCCAGGAAAGCTTCAAATGTTAAATTGCTGTCCGGATTAAGTTGCACCGTCTTTGTCGCCCTGCATACAAAGATGGCAATGCATCCTTTGCAACTTTTATTGCGCCTTTTGTATCGTTTTAGATTAATTCTGTCGGTAATATACCCATCAATTGTCGGGAGTTTTACTTTTTAAATCTAGCGCATTTTGTGCACTATTGTATGTAAGTGCCGAATAGAAATCTTGGAGTACAATATCCAGTATTTTTGACTCAAGTTGGCCAATGTTGCCTGATTTGCTTCATGAAACGCTGTTTTGTTTGCTTCACTGATCATTAGTTTTGAACATTGATGTTCTTTTACAATATGCTTCTCGATGCATGTGAGGAATGAGTTATTAATACTCCCTCCGACTCTTAATAAGCTGGTTTCATCAATTAAAAGATTTAGAGCTAAGATTGTACTAATAACCGAAGTATTTTGTTTGCGTCTAAAATCTCTATCTTGGTTTTAAAGGTTTCAAGTTGCACGATTTTGAGTATTGCCCTTAAAGATAAGCTTGGTTCCCTTGGCGTTAATGGGACACGTTTCTAGTTCGTAATTTTGTTATGGATAAAGTCGATGTTAGTATGCAATACTAACATCGACTAATAGAATCCTAGGTTTGCACCATGGGCCCGTTGTGGCATTGAGTGCGGAATCCTTGAGGGTTCCAGCCATTTTAATAAAAAAAAAATAAATAAATAAAAAAAATGCAATACTTCGGATAAGCCGTTGCATATGATGAAAATACATCAAAATCGGTGGTGTTAGATGGTTTGAACATTGTAGCCGGACCGGTCCTTCCCACTAAATCTTATAAGTAAGTATTTATACTGGATTGGGCCCTCTTGATCGCAGGGTTCTCTTTAGAAATTACGTGATAACATTGGCTACAGGATTTTTGCTCGATTGTATTTCTGATATTATATTGGCAACACACGATTTATAATGTTTCGGCTGTCCTTTTATTTAGGCTAATACTGCCATTGGATCAGTCTAAAAAAATGTTGATTTTCGAGAAATTTCAAGAAAGATTCCAATTCGGCGTTGAGCTCTACTTAGTAGCAATATATCGTTTGGTTCAGTGATGCAACTCTAGTTTTTGCAGCAATTTTTGCAATAGTGCTGTTACAACTTGTTGTTGGATTATTTTAACTGCGGCAAATTCTGCACAAGCTATGCAGAATCGACATTTGATTTCTATCGGAAATACTTAAATCTATGAAACGTTGTCATTTATTGCTACAAAAGGTGGTTAATCTTGTTTGATGAGTTGGTACTGGGAATAAAGCATCCCACAAATATTTTGCAATGAGAATTCGTCATTCTAGAAACGTCAACAGTTAAAGAGTTGTCTTAAATTAAGCGTCGTGATTCATTATCCAATTTTTTCAATACCGTGAAGATTATGAAAGGACTCTAGGTATGAATCGCGATACCCATATTTTTAACGCATGATGACACTCCGTTGTTGAGTCGTGTAGATTTTTGATGGCAGTAGCAGATTCTGTTGAACGAGTTGGCAGGATTATTACATAAATGGCTTAATAACTTTGCAACTGATGTTCCTATACGTGACCTTTAGGTAGTTCATTCCATAAGTGCCAGCTTACAACTGGTTGTTATCATGAACCAACTTTTTAAATGTGTCTGCATTACACTGTCCAATACATTTCATATATTAATAATAAAAATAGCAAATTGCCACTGGTGGTATAGTTTTTTTTGTTGGTTGTTAGAATTCCTGGTTGGTTGCCTGAGTAATTACTCACGAGTTCACACGTATTTCAGAGAGTCTAGTTCGGACTCTATATTGGTGTTTTCTGACATCTTCATCTTTTTTTTAGTTGGAGTGAAATTGCTTTTTTAGCTACATCATCACTTTTTTGAAGAATTCCATTTGTTGGTTGGTTGCTATGTAACTAAAATCGATTACTGTTGTGTTGGTTGTTTGATCGTTTTAGTTGTTGTTGGCTTCAATTACAGCTATACGCAGACTTCCAAATATGAGGTTACGTATTTCTATCCCTATTAGCGGCAATCAATTATAAATTAATTCAGAATTGGCTGAACCAGGGCAATTCGACAGTCACACTAAATCAAAGCATTTTGATGACCTTAGAGGGAACAATTCATATAGTAATTCTGACTGGAAAAGTCAATTTTAAAAATTCAGAGTTATTCTACTTGAAGGCCTGAGATGCGGATGAAGCCGCTCTATCCAGAATTGATATGAATCATTTATGGACCGGCCCGACTTTTAGCGTAATTTAAACCATTATCTGCTGCACGCATCACGTCATCTTCATAGATGTTTTAGAGGTGTTGACATGAAGAACGATCATAATCGCTAGTGATTTTTAAAAACTTAGTGCAAAAAGTTTTAAACTTTTTGTTAAAATCCTTTAAAAGATAAGCAAGAAAGACCGCGCGCGCTGTTTATCGATGCATTACAACATTCGACTGATTTACGGGAAAGCTTTTGAATACCTAAAATGGCGATCCAACTCTGAAGATCCATACAGTATCCAGGAGCAGTTGCAATTACAACAGTCACCCCTTACAAACCATCAGTGAAAATGACCATTGAAAGATGACCACATAGAGCTTGCAAAGGAAAAAAATTAGCAGAACTGCATTAAAAGTGGCTAACGTGGAGCACCCGTAACAACCAACTGAAATTTTTTCACCAATAGAACCTCGAATTTATGAGCTGGATCGAAAACATAAATCATCATGCACCGAATTTGCCAATTCCTCTAATTTTAACAAAAAAAATCATTCAGACTATCGCACCGTCAGTTGGGAAAAACATTGTTCCATACCCTGCAGGAAAGAGGTAGTTTTAGATATCGATAAATAGAATAATAGCAAAGACCAGAGTCTCGATTCAACTCTCGCCAAGCTCGTTAAAATGAATCAGCAACTATAATTCGCTCAATGTGGGATCAAAAAGAGCTACTTCAAGATTGGAAACCAGCATTCATAAGCCCAGTAGATAAAAATTAAGAACGCATATGATAGCATCATCCGTGGTAACTTTTTGTACGCACTCGTTTACCTTGGCATCCTAAAGAAACTTTTATTTTTATGCGTATTAAATAAATCAGGATCAAAATGTCAGACGACTCGAATTAAAAATCAATACACACAAGACTCCAAGTTCTTGACGACATATATGAGCGTCCCCAATTTTGAAACTGATAGCCGAAGCCAAGCAAGTTTTTTCTCGAAAAAATAGTAAACTGTAACTTCCAAAACATTTATCGGAGAGCAACCAACTTAGTCTTATTTGAATAGTAATTGTATAGGCTATATTTAAAAATCGAGGGATTGTCTTGCGTTTGTATCCGTTTGAGAGGTTTGATTCCTTAAAGTAAAAAAGTTTACAAAATTGTGTTTCTCGCTTTGATATTCTCTACAATCTCTTGATAAATTACTTGTACTCACGTGCCATAGTTTTTTTGCGTATTCCATTTATTCTCAATATAATTAATAAATGTTGTAGTTAATATTGTAAAACTTTTCTTTTCTTGTATCAGTTAATAGTAGGCGATGATTAACAACTGCTTTGTTTAATCATTGAAAAAACAAAAATTAAATATTTTGATTAGTTTTGAGAAATTTTAAAGTGTTGTGTGACGTGTCAGCGTTGTGATTCATAAATTCTAAGTAATTTAAGAAAAGAAATATGATCGCGTTCCTGACGCGATAGTATTTAAAATTATTCAAAGAAGATGATGGATATTGTAACAACATCAATATACCTAAACAATTATAGCAGTCAAATAAGTTGGCTGCTCTCAGATAGGTATTTTTGAGGTACCTTTTAATATTTGTGTGTATTTTTTTTCTGAACAAAATTTTTTAAACACCCTGTATCTCGAATGATATTACAATACTCCAGTTTCAATTAAGTTGTCTGTCCATAATTCTATAGATAATTTTTTTTGGTGATATAGATTTGACAAATGCTTTACAAAGACTTGGTATCAATATAACAATTGAGTTCTTTAATGATTTGTTGAGTGAATTAGAAAATTTATTCTGTAGAAAAAAAATGTCACATCCTTATCAAACCGTGGGCCACTAAAGAACTCAAACAACTGAGGGCTTTGCTTAATAAGCCTCATAGGAGTTATAGTCTTATATAGATGTCTTTGTTAATTGATACTTCAACATAAGGGACCAGTCGGAAAAGGATTGAGCATTTTTTTATTACAAACTTTTCCACAGTTGCTTGTTTTAGATGAGTTAGCACTAAACTGAAGAATGGGGCAGTGTATGAAGTACCATTACAAAAATGATGATACGAATTATTTTCGATAACTATATATGTACTTTAAGTAGAAGCTGTCAATACTAAACATTTAAAATATCATAGTAAACCTGAAATGTATCCAACCCAACTAACATTTTGCCTTATAAATCGTCTTTTAAGAATATTTTTTACTTATAAGAGCCCTAAAATAATCTTCTCCAAGAATGTTTAAAAATGCATACTTATAAGCTTCTTGTCAAAGAAGTGTCGACTTTAAAATATATTATATTCTTATATAGCATTTTTACACCTTGGTAGATTCTGTTATAAGGCTTTTCCTTACACCACACTTAGTATACTCTTATTGTTTTAAGTTTTCCTAGCCAAGACATATTAAGTCTTATAGTGCACTTAATTTCTTCTTTATAAGTATTCTGTAGGATTTCTCTTGACCAAGAGTTTTGTAAGATTAAAAAAACAACAAATCTTTATAAAGAACGCTATAAGATTACATATTGTTTAAATTCTTCAGCAAGAGCCTTTAAAGTATGTTACGTTAGAATATATTACACTTGTTTGAGTCGCACAAAACAAACTTTGTGATTGACGTAACTCTAAAATTAATTAATGTTACAAATCGTGTGTTAGATATGTTACAGGTTTATTCGCTTTTTTATTTAAAAGATTATAGTAAAATGTCTCTAAATATAATTGGCATGAAGTTAAACAAAGTGGATCCTTAAATAGGAAACATCAAAAAATGTATATTGAAGCTTCACGGCTTGCATATACAATAGTGTTGTAGATTCGCAAAATATTCTCCTTATACTCTTGGATAAGTTCTTTTAAAGAAAAACTCATACGTCTCCCTTATTAGATATTTACTTTAATCTTACATAGGATAAAAAATAAAAAAAAATTATTTTAGGAGACATTTCTAATTTTTATCAGTGGTGGCCTCAGGATAAATTTTATTTGACTATTTGACGACAAAATGTATCTTGATATTATACACTTTTAACAGAGTTTTTAAGTTGAGCAGCAAAATCAAAATAAAATGAATATTAGACAAATGGTCTATAGAATATATGAAAAAATATAGAAAAATGTTTTCTATAGAAAATTATACGGAAAAGATTTTAAATCCAAAAATGATTAATCGTTTTTTCTGTTGGTTCAATACCTATTATTAGAAATACTGGCCAAGTAATCGCGACAAAAAAGAAATTAGAATTAAACATGGAAGTTTTAAATAATGTTTTGTTTTTATTTACCGTTATATTTTTATTTGCAAGTGTTCACTAATTAGACAAACAATTTATCGGGTTATAGCGAAAAATGATATAACATCAAATAATTAAACATTTAATACAGATTTTCGAGTTCTTATATTAGTTATGTTCTGAAGAAAATAAAATGTGCGTTTCATATTAAATGTTGTACTTGTTTTGTTTCGAAATAGTATTAAACGCATATCAAATTTTCTTCAGAACAGAACTACTTGTATAAAAACTCCAAATTATATATTAAATGTCTCATTATTTGATGTTATATCAATTTTACGGTATAACTAGATAAATTGTATATCTAATTAGTTTACACTTGCAACTACAAATTTGACGGTAAATAACAACAAAATGTGATCTAAAACTTAAATTTCCCTTACGAATACAACACAGCCATACAAACTTATTATTATAATATATTTGTTTGATAATACAAAGTATCAACACCAAGTTATATGTCTTTAATTTATATTTATTTCATCAGTTTTACCGAAGTATATAAACTTAAACCGCCCCTGGAAACTAATTTGAATTGGTTCTTATAAGGCACTTATAAGATGTTTCATGAAGAACGTCATTTCGTCAATTGGTTTAGTAGTTTTCATTTTAAAAAAAGCATCAATTTTGTAATTTTTTAGATACATTTTTTTCGAATGGAATATTTTGATATATTTCGACAATTTTAAGAACGTAGCAAGAGTTTAATGAAGTTCCCGCACATAACAAGTACTATGTAGTGTTTTAATTTGTCCATTTTATGATATTTTTTTCTTACAATTTTTATTTTTTTAAATAATAATAATTCTTTATTTTATTATTAAAATTTTTAAGGGCGCAAAAAATTAGATCATGTAGTTTTTATTTTTAATCAAAAAATTTAAATTCCCGGCTAAATTCTATGCTAATATCAATGTACATTTTAATTTATCTTTGAACATTATTATATATAAAGGAATTTGTTTTCAAGCATTTCATTTCCTGTCAATGATAATAACAAGTTTGTTATAAAACTGAATTAGGAAACTGATGTTTATTTAATTCTTCTTTAATATTTAAAATTATCCTATAGAGAAAATTATCAGTATAGGAGATCAAGGTTAGTCTTAAAACGCTCTTACATAAGAATGTATATTCTGATAACATCCTTACGAAAGACTACTCTACGACTATATTCTTAAAACTTAAATCATTCTTTCATAAAAAATATGAACCATATATGACACTTATATACACCTTACATGTCTCTTATTGCAACCTTAAATGCACAAAAAGTTCGCCAGAAGTCTCTTAAAAGTTTCAAATAAGGTGCATTTATCTCTTATAGCACGCTTATAAATTTTAAAATTGTTAGTTGGGAACGCCACCTCTAAAACCTAGAGAAATGGACACATCGTTGATGTTTTGTTTAAGTGATAGAAAAGTGCAGATCGATTTCGTAATCTACACTCTTATTATGTACGACCACAAAAACTAATGTGTGTTTAGTATACACACAACATAATATAAGTCCTACACTAATTATGTATCGAAATTTATATAAATGTTTTTCTTAATTTCTGAACGAATCGATTCGGTCGGTGTCCAGTTCTTTTGATCATAAGAGTTATTGTTATTGATTTTTCAATTTTATATAAATCTCAAAGAATTATTAGAGATATTAAATTATCAAACTTGTTCGTTAGGTTTGTGTGTGATCGATGTGCTTATGTATAAGGCGCAGACATATGAGTAGTTTTAAGGTTTTAACCCATTTTTGACCAGTAGAATTTTTTGTTCATTTTTTTTTTGTTTTACAAACCACACACCTGATGTTGTGTTCAACACAAATTATATACAACATTTGACGATAGTTTGTATTACAACAACACCAAATTAAACTTTTGCTATCCACTTTTTTTTTGTATTTATTGTTCGTTAGTTTATTACGTAAAATAAATTTCCAATTTTAATTTTAATTTTAATTTCAGTTTTTTTTTTTTTGTATATTAATTCAACTCGTATATACATTTTTTTTTTAGTATTTTTGTACAGGAACAATAAAATATAATTTGAGAATACGATCGACGAGTACACGGTTTAATAAAAAAGTTCAATTAAAAATAATTTTTTTGGGTGATTTCATTTCGATGGTTCGAATTGAATTTATAATTGTTATTATTTTGTCATATATTATATTGTACTGGACAAAAATAATTATACTTTGCTAGAATATTTTTTTTTTCTAATTATATATTATATTGTCCGCGCGCATACAATAAGCCAAGTGGCTAAAAATACGGATAAAAAAATAAAAAATAAAAAAATAAATTTCTTGATTCATCAACCTTAAATGTAAATACGCTTTAAAATTTTGGCAATTCACTACAAATTATAATTGTCACCAATTACCAATTGTATTAGGTTTCCGCATTAATGGTTTTGTTAGTCAATTTACTTCTAATCAAAATCACTTCGACAGTCTTTACAAATAGTTCGAAATTTATTCAGGCGGTTAAAATTTTAGCATACTTAATACAAAGATCGTTTGATAAGTACATAGTTACGATTTTTTTTCTGATTTTTTATAAATGGCGTTTTGTTCATTGGTAATCTGGAAAAAATTGAAGAAATATCGAAATTTTGAAATTTATGTCTGTTATCCAAAATTCCCAAAATTCATTGCACTATTGGAGTGCAGAATCCATTGGCGAAACTATCGTCCATGCCAGGATGCATTTTGGTCACAAATCTAATCAAATCCATCATCTGTAAAATTCACATGAGCTCGTAAAAACCCAGAAATTTTATTACAGAACTTCCAACATTTGGTTTTGATGAGTTCTAAAATTCTGCAAAAATCTAAAATTCACCTTTGGCACAAACATCAATAAGCATTTAGCTCATTCAAACTGCGAGGGTTATGCCACAAATGCCGAAAATATACATAATCCTAAATGCCTCATGATTAGCACATCAAAATGTTAATTTCTAAAATTTGCAAATTTAAAATATTATGGACGTCTCTGAAATATATGTCACAAATGGAAAATTTCCAAAATCCAGAAAATGGTTAGCCCATCTAATCTGAGAAATATAATATGCCAAAAATCGATAGTAGAGAAATGTTCACAAACAATAAAAGTTACACGAGTTCTTCGTTACATAGTTCTTAGTAAATGGCACAAACACTTATTACTAACAACTTATTATGGTACTATAATTGCGGTACTAACATTAAATATTCAATATTGACATTTTTAATCCTGCTACCCACTCGAAGGAGTCCTTGATCATCTATGAGAATATTTAATGTCACCAAGTTGCTCTTGTTTGGAATGGCTATTTTATTACACACAAGTGATTTCAGTCCTAAAATAATCTTCTTGCACCCAATTTAAGATGGTGTGGGTTTCTCGTTGATATTCCTCATATCTCGTTTAGGCTCCATCGGCACAAATCTAATCAAATAGTGGATTATCCCATTGAAAATTTAGGAGCCCGAATGATTGAAAAATGAGCTTTGACATAATAATTGACGGTGCTGGTCAACCAAGTGGATCAAAGATTTTAGAGGCTTCTGATAACATCTGATGTTTGGTATTGAAAATTCATAGGCTCACTAAAACTTTGAACAGAAAAAAGTTACTTCTTGGACAACATTCTAACTCTAGCAGCTGTTGTAGCATACTGGCTTCTTTTTATTATTTTAAAGCAAATATTAGATATTAGATCGTTCACATACACAACTTGCTTAACAATTTTTGCCGTTTTAGAAAATCTGGTCACATTATTGTCGACAATTGTTGCTAATGTTTTAGTTCCCGAGTATGTTGCTGAGGCTGTTTCGTAGGTAATGGTTAACAAACAAAAATTATCGAAGTCTTATTTTGAGGATAACCGCGAAACGATTCGTTGGAAGTTCGTATCTTCTGCAGCTATTCGAATTTTGCGATACATTTATATCAGTATTGTAAACAGAATCATTCGTTTTTGAAACCGAAATTAATGACCGAGATACCGAAATTAGGTTTTAAAAAATCTTGATTTTCGAAAATAAAAAATTAAAATTTTGACAGTTTATAGCCTTGCAAATTTTGCAAAATCTGAGCTAAAATTTTCAATTTTTCGATATAATACTAAAGAGATTCCGTTTATAACGAGTTTGGAGTGGATTTTTGAATGTTTATGATTGTCTAGAAAGATCAAGATACCAAAATTAGGTTTTAAAAAATTTTGACAGTCTATAGCTTTACAAATTTTGGAAAATTGAGTTAAAATTTTCAATTTTTCGATATAAAATGAAAGGGATTCCATTTAGAATGAGTATGAAGTGGATTTTTGGATTTTTATGATTGTCTAGAAAGTTCAAGATACAGAAATTAGGTTTTAAAAATCTTGATTTTTGAACAAAACAAATTAAAATTTTGACGGTCTATATCCTTGCAAATTTTGGCAAATCTGAGTTAAAATTTTCAATTTTTCGATATAAAATGAAAGGGATTCCGTTTATAATGGGTTTGGAGTGGATTTTTGGATTTTTAAGATTGTCTAGAAAGTTCTAGATACCGAAATTAAAATTAAAAAAATCTTGATTTTAGAAAATAAAAAATTAAAATTTTGACAGTCTGACAATTTTGGAAAATCTGAGTTAAAATTTTAAATTTTTCGATATAAAATGAAAGGGATTACGTTTAAAATGAGTTTGGAGTGATTTTTTAGGATGGTCTAGAAAGTTCTAGATACCGAAATTACGTTTATAAAAATCTCGATTTAAAAAAAAAAAAAAATTTTAATTTTGACAGTGCTATTGACAAAGCTATCAACTTGCATATTTAGGAAAATCTGATTTAAAATTTTGTATTTTCTTTTGATATAAAACGAGGGATTAGGAAACGAAAATACGTTTAAAAAAATCTTGATAACATTACGCAAATATTCTCGCTACAAGCTTCAATTTTAACTAACATCATAGTACAAATATTTGCATAGTACAATTGCGGTACAGGTAACGGCTTTGCTGACGATTAGTGGTTATGTTGGTGAAACATAAAGAGGAAGTAAACATATAAGTACCTGGAGTGTAAGTGTCATTATACTTTGGCTGACTTGCAGTATAAACGGCTCAGTAACTAAATTCTTGACCGCAGTCTACATCATTACCATTATTCTTATTATCGTTATGGTGAGATGAAAGATACATCCAAGTAATCAAATGGGTTCACTATTTGGTTATAGAATATAGAAACAAACAAACATAATTCTTCTCCTCGATCCACAAACAAACCTTAAACCGAAATAAATAACAAAACAAAACAAAAACGATGAAGCAACACCATACAAAACTAAAATCGATCCCGGTAGTACCCCGTGCTGTGATCAAAAAGCTACTGCAATTTAATGATCATTTGTTCACAGTTGGAGATGGATTTTTTTTTTTTTTTTTTTTTTGTTATTTATTTATAATTTTTTACTCTTCTCGTTTATTCTTCATCTTGTATTTATTATATTTAAGAAAACTATAAAGAATTTTAAAAAATATTAAATAAATCAAAAAAAAAATTTAATTATCTGTGCATACGTATTTTCACAATTTACATAACGCACAACCAAAATAATATTTTCTTTTTGGGAAAAATTATTGATGAAAGAGAAAATTTTTCGATCGACTATATACCGATAAGTTGTGTGTGCACGAGCGATATCAAAAGATTAAAAAAAAAAACCAAAACCCCCCTGTCGCGCGATAAATCACAACAACAACCAGAGGAATTTTTCTTATTTTTTAATTTTTTAAATAAACAATTATTATTTTTTAATAAGAAAATGTTTATTTAAATATTTCTAACTTGGCCTATACGCGCACAATGTGGATTAGACGAAATTTTAGTAGAGACTTACCTGAATATAGAAAAAAAAAATAGATTTATTGATGATAAAACCAAAAACTACTTTAATAAAAATATCAATAGCGATAATAGAGTTAGGCACCTGGTTTTTGTACTCGGATTTTTTATTTTTTTACTTTTGGTAAGGTTCTTAAGAAATATTATTTCTGTTTGATAATAAAAATATACGATAAATTTGAATTTTTTAATTTATACAAAGAAACCAAAGAAAATCATTGAAGATGAGTCATGAATTTGTACCAGATATCTTTTTAATATATGAGTGTTGTCCATTACGGTATGCTCGAGTTTAAACTTGAAATTGAACATCCACCATATATATAATTTTCATCCATATTATTGCAAGAGGCCATTTCGTCGAAGAAAGTATCTCGTCTTAAGTACGTATTTGGGTTTGTCCCTGTACAAATTGGCAAATACCAAGTGTACAGTTAAGACATGCTCTTTTCTGCAGGAGTCAACTTGCGGGCGTAACTAAAAATTGGGAGCGAAAAGAAGATAGAAAGCTGTACTATACATAAAATCGAAAGTTGAAGACCGAGAATTTAGAAGAGGGTCTATCTGCCACCAAATAAAGAGGTTGCCGGTGGTACAAATTTCCAAATAATGTGGTGGGCGACGCACCAAGCCTTGATTTTATTCTCATCGACTTCGTTAATATGTGAGTGTAGAATTCTTTATGTTGCGTATTGGCCAAAGAAAGTTAAATTATTACAGTGGATTTGCTTTGTAACTTCTCCGACGCCAAAAAATCATCTCAAACTGCCAGAAGTGAATTGTTGCTCATATCTGAAGATATTTTGATAGTGGTGGCCTTACAGACTAGCAAACTTGATTAGGATTTCATTGGTATGATTCACTACTGGATTGTTTAGAGAAATGGTTCACATTCTAAAAACAGGGCGACTTCCCAAGGTAAGTAGAAAGAAGTAAATAGGATACATTCTATCTAAAAGGGACAAAATAATTTAAAAATCTAATCGTTTGCGGAAGGTACCAACGCATCAACAGCTATGGAAGATATCAAAACACGATTGGATAAAAATGGTGATTTATAGAGATTTGCCAAGGCGGAAACTAAATTATTTGAACTCTAGCCGGATGCGTCTCAAACTGAAGAATTTGATGGGAGCTATTACTTTATTCGCCTAAGATATATCAACTGCGAATGTAATAACACAATTACATCCACCATAATATAATGGCCAATATGGAAACTCATATTCCACTTCAATCACCGATCCAACCACATCGTTCTATACGCCACATCATGCGGTTCAGAAACCAATAAGTACCACTACCAAGTTGAGCGTGATATTCGACGCCTCGGTGAAGCCATCGAAAATAGTACTCACAAAATCCAAAAATCCAAAATTTAAACTCAGTTTTTTTAAAATTTGCAAGACTATAGAGTGTCATAATTTGAATTCGCGCTTAAGTATTCGTACTTTATGCAAGGTAGATAGTTCCTGCCATCAGTTTCTTAAGTGGAAATGAAATATTTTTTTTTATTATATGGCACACCATTTTTCATTTTGATATCAACTTCAAATAAATTAAAATAACGTACGAACTCAAAATAAAAAAAAAAATTAATTATTATGCCATATCGTTTAACCTTGATTTACTTAATTTAAAGACATTCGTGTGTATATCAAAAAATTATATTCTGGCAATATTATATTCGGTCGGAATGAATCAACCCAAAAGTTTCATCATTTCCATATTAACTCCGCGAAATATTGGCTGTAAATATGGAGGAATTTTACAAAACTCAATTAAATTCAATTATAACCAGAATTGTGAGGTCAGTAAGATCAAAGAGTACCTGATTAAAAGTCTGGCACATACCGTGATTATCTGGAAGAAATTCATCAATACCCTTAGCTTGAGGATCGTTTATTTAAGGCTCCAAGATTCTTACGCTAATCGTTTTAAAGTAAAGATGGCTTTTTTACTACTTTTTGCAATTCTTTTGACAAGTGACATGACACCGAGTCTTTCATAAAAATTAACCACAAGTCATATTACGGTTTTGAACATTTTAATTTTTACTCCATTACTAGACACCAAAGGTAGTCTGCTGACATCATGTTTTCTTTTAATCTGGATCATAACCGTTTCTGCTGCCCAATCAGTCGTTTTGTTGATAGCACTCTGCGCTACATAGAATACAATGTTTCAAAGGACCTTTGAAAGCATTCTTTGGTATCACTCTTTTGTAGTTTGCCATAATTAGTGAGTAATGACTATACTTGCGAATCTATCAGAGAAATATTTGTTTATGATTAAGTCATAATACTAGTCCTCCACAGATTATCGAAAGCACCAGTCGCAACCAGAAACCTTAAATAACGCATTTGCACTATCATCTGTAGACCGATTTTTTCTGAATCCAAACTGTTTTGTTACTTTATTTGCCACTATACCCTGGAATCAACCTACCAGTTATTCAAATAATTTACCCATAGGACTAGTAGTAGCATGTTTGGCATATATAGGATGTTAGTTGAGAGGGATCCTTCCAAATAAAGTTAATTACTTTATCGTTTTTTCATGCCTTTGGAAAATGTTTTCTTTTAAACAGTCGTTCAGGAAGTGTGTGAACTAGGTCCTCTGACCCTAATATTATCGAGGCCAGGTGCTTAGCCCAATTTCATTGACAATATTGTGTCCGTAATTTCATAGTCGCTCAATTCTTCTACGGCACAAGTTCGAGTTGGCAGATCCTCTCTAAATATTAAGGTGCTTAATACTTCAGTAGTTTTAAGTCTGCCCATGCTAAATGTATACACAAAGCCGCATGGTTCTACATTACCATACTCTGTATTGTACTTCTTTAGACTAATCTGGCTTGTTCTATTCACATAGTTGAAGTATTCATTATGGCATGAATTACATAGCTGCATTTCTTTGACAGTCTGCCTATTGGGTTCTTTTTTTTAATATTTTGCAAATCTTTGTTACTGTTTACTCTTTTTGTATTATAACATTTATCCACCACTGTGATTTCCACCACTGTGAGTACGTTTTCACAGAACTATCGCCGATGATCGCTTGAAGATCCAATTTTTTTAATAAAAAAATTCTTTTAATACCCAGTCAGTTCCCCGCAACATTGATTAGATAAAAATTACCCAAGCATATAACCCAAGCTTCACAACACGTACACAATGTGATTTGCAGGATTGTGAGGTTCTCAACACTTGTAGGTTTGTTAAAGACGCTTTTGGCAGCCTTTGCATTATCACCGTCACCTGTAGTAACTCATTCTCAAAATCTGCAGTTCGTCGACTCTAATTGGCATAAACAAAGTCAAATATGCTTTTAACATGTTATCTAGTAGCTGGAATACCTCGGTTCTATCTCACAAGACCAACTTACAAATGGTCATTTCGCCATCGGCGAGTTTTAAAGGGCTTCTGGCCGAACACCATAACAAACATCGAAATTCCCAGAATCACAAAACATTTGGACATCGCAACCAAAAGGAAGAAACGTAAATAGAAACTGATTAATTGCACACAAAGTTTACCACCAAGTGATATAACAAAGATATCATTGGACTCTAACCCACAAAAGAAAAAGAAAGTTGGAAGACTAGGAATGACTTGGATCTTTGATAGCAGAAGTGAAAAAGATGGGTAAATAATGGTTGGAAAATAAACGAAAGGCCTTAATAGAGTAAGATGGCCCAGCCTAATAGATGCCATAATATTATCGTTTCTCCTCCCGTTTTTTTCTCACCAATTTCAATTTTTATTGTTGGATTTTGTATTATAATCACCTTCTGCTGTAAGGTGATAGGGCAAAGTTTTGTAAACATGTTTTTCTATTATTTTTATCGTATATTTTGGTGGGCAGTAAATTACGGAAAAAGTTAAGGGTCTGTGGGTAGGACTGTTCAAAATGTTTATTATTTATTATATCGTCTTTTGTTTGTTTTTCTTTTGTTAGATTTTCTTTAGATGTAATTGGTACGATGAATTCGTATTTGTACAAGTTTCAATATTTTGAAAAGTCTAATTCTTTGCCTAATATTACTATAATTATGGCAATATCTTTTTTCACAAATGAATGGAAACTCCACCAAAGAACGTCTAACTCCGCCACCGCATTTACAATTGCTGATTTTTTTTGTAAATTTTACAATTTAGCCAATCAAAATTGCAATCATTCCAAATCAAATTTAAAATAAAACCATTAACATCTTGCTGATCTTTCTATAAACCAAATTAAATATTCGAGTAAAGTCAGTAGTAGACAACAATAGCCCGAAAACCTGCAAATACCCATGGTAATCAAAAAACCAAACGAAATAAAAAATTATGAATATTTTTATGATATTGGAAAATTTTATAAAAATTTCCATTTTCTTTTCCATACTATATAATGATATCAATTTCCCCAATGATTCCAGTTTCTAAAGAATCGAACAAAACAAAAAAAAAAAAAAGATTTTTATGTACTGATGGTAGGTACTCCTACTCGACACAGCCAGACAATTCAATTCGTTTTATGGATTTCAATTTAATTTTATTGTTACACGAGTATATATTTCGATATAAATTTTGTTGGTCAAAATCCGAATTGGAAAATATGAAAATCATAATCGTAATCATCATAATATTGATTTTATTTGAATGTTTTCCGATAAAAAATGAAAATTGGATACCACAGCACAAAAATTATATGGTAGGTACATGATTATTGCGAATATTTTTTTTTTTTTTGGTTCGGACTCCCTTATGTATCATAATCGTAAAGGATGATCGAAAATCATAAAGGCTACGAGATATAAATTTAGATAATCCATTGGGATTTTTTATTTATTTTTTTTATTTTTTGTATTTTTGCTACTTTTGTTGCTACTGTGTTGGTACAGTGCTCCCTAATTTTTCTACGATGTTTTTGTAGTTTTTCTGTGTTCGATGTCGAAAAATCAATTTGTAAATCACAACCGAACAAATCTAATTAGACGTTATAAATTAATATTTTCATTTTTTGCTTTTCTTTTTGTTTTATTACATGGGGTTTTCCAATTGGAATGTTGAAACTTATAGTTTCTTCGAAATAAATATTAAGCCTTCTTCCTCTCCGTATGGTTTTGGAACCAATAGGTATTACCATAATTGGTTTTGGTATTGTCAGAAACTTGGTATTTATTATCCTACTGACCATTGACATACATTTGTTAACCATCAGCATACAGTTACAGTTTGTAAAAGTTGATTGAAGCATTATTATGAAAGTCTATGATATTCACAAAATTTTAGAATTCACAAATATCGTGCACAGCGGTCCATAGATTGCTGACTATTCTATACCCTTTTCAGTAAAGGTCCTTAGAGTAGTTTTAACAGTATTGCCGCAGCAGAAGATACTTAGTTAAAGTTTAAGTAGTTTCAATAGCTTACAAAAAGTACTACAACCTTTAAAAATTAAAGTCATAGCTTCTGCTGAAAAGGCGATGTTTAATATTGTCAAAAAAGTTGGTTGGTGTTTTTTTGTTTCATCCGTTTCGGATATTTAAAAAATTGATCATTTAGATGGAGTACTGATTTTTAGCGCACGACTTACTATTGCTAACTTAGAGTTTTCGTTTTCATGGTTTTGACATCGGAAGCTTTCATGTTGAAGTCCAGATGACCAGAAAACAATTGTTGATTATACTTTGAAATTATTTTTCAATATGAAATCCATGGCAAAAGAGTCTAAAAATGCCTTAACAAAACTAGATAATGAGACAAGAAAAATTTGGGAAAGAGAGGATTCGAGCCAAGTATTTACTATACACTTAATTCATTTATGGATTTCCTCCATATAGAAGATATGGTTTAATCTCATTGTATGCAAATATCTTTACAGTATCTTTGTCATTTACATATCAGCAACGGAAACATTTATCACCGTTTGCGTTCACTGAAATGGAAAATTTTTAAAGAGAATAAGCAATTCATTTATTATGGTCAATCTCATTTTTGTGAAAAGTGTACAGTGTTTTCGAATTTGTCACCTGAACGGCAAAATTTCTCAAATTGTGTATTAATTATTTGTCAAGGTGGTGAAAACTCATCTAAAGAAATATCAACCAAAACATCAGTGAACGATGTTCGCAACTGCCCAAGAAAAACTTCTTTTGTTATTGCCAAGAATTTCTCACCACATTAAGTACTTAGATAATATGACTAGCTAAATTATCATTATCTTTGGCAAAAACGACAAAATTTTGTTCATCATTTGATACAAGAGATATAGTTAGAATCCGTGTACGAGTGAACATCTGTTGAAAAAGTGCTATGGCAAGACTTACAGTCTTTAGTGGAATAAGAATGAAAGCATACTATATTTACTCTCGTAATGTAAGTACTAGTTCTGCTTGTATATAGCCCAAATGAACATTGAATAATGCTTTATCATTTTAATACACTTTCGGCCTTTCGATGCGTTCTTTATTTTCGACATGGAATACTCCATTCTGAAACTTTTGATGCCACTCTCGACAACTTTTTCCATTACGAGCAGCCTCACCAATTTGCTTCTATAACCAATAGATGCATCTTAGCTGTAGCTGGCAAGAACGACATATAGGTTACAAACACCTTGACATCCAATAATTAGTATTATATATTCATGCAAATTACAGTAAAATTATATTCTAATATGAGCAGCATCTACAGTTTAAAACCATTTATGAACATAAGCGGGCACCATCAACTTTGCTACCAAAAAGCTCCCTTTCCGCCTGCAGCAACTCCAAAAACAGGCAAGTTTATTAGAAGAAATCACCTCGGCCAAATCCAAGGCATAAGCATAGGAACTCCAGCAGATCCCGAACATCAAGGGTATCATTGATTGGACCCAAAAAAAATATCTCATCAGAATCACAAAATTATGAAAGTCATCGTAAGAAGCAGACACAAACATCACTGTTTAGCACACATCATCACCACAATTCCAAGATGATTGACACGAAAAAAGTGTTAAGTGCCTCTAATAGAAACCCCGCTTCACATTTTACAATAAAGTGGAGTCCAAAAGCATCATCTTAGCCAACCGCGGAAACATGGTCTGGAAAAGATAAGATCCTCACTCTATCCACCCGCAACACTCACAGGCACTACAGAACATGAATCAACCAAAACATAAATAATACAACAGAAATCCATAAATAATCCAAAACAAACGACAAACACCCTCTCTACCTATAAAAACTGGCAGGACCACAACAGATACTGAACCATACAACCAAAATCCAACCCCTGTAGCCATCCAAAACAGTCCCATCAAAACACAACCGGCAACCTACAAACCCCTGAAATTGAACTGTTTCCAACTACTCCATAACCACAAAAAACAACATCCAGTGAAACAAACAAGCTTCCGGAAGAAACCTCGACCACAGACCCAACTCGCTCTAAGAACTACTAAAAAACTACAAATACGAAGTATTACAAATGATTAGTCATCAAACCACCCTCCATCTCCTCTTCCACCAGGCGCCAATTCAATAACAGGACCAATGACCTCAGCTAGGCTCCAACTAGAATCAAATAATTAAATTGGAATTACTCTGTGGTTATGTTGACTATAAACTGACGCGGAGCCCAAACTCACTCCTACTTCAAAAAACTTCACTTCAAAACCAGTCCCGAACCAAAACAGTTCCAACAGCAGACATCCCTCCAACAGGCAATCAAGTTAAGTCGATCCAATTAAAGATCGCACTTCATTTAACGATCGAACATACCGATGTACTTACACCAACTGCACGCATCAGAAAAAAGAAATGCAAGCAGTACGAAACAAAAGTGTATCAGATTTGAGAATTCTATCCGAGAATTAAGACCAAAAACTGTAAATAATAACAATAATGACAAAAAAATTAAACAAACCCCCAGTACAGCCTTCAAGATGCCAATTCAACTATACTCAAACCCGCCACGTAAAGGACAATATCACTACCATGCAACCAGTTAAGGATCGCGCTGTCACAAAAAACATCAATTAGTCAATTTTCTAGAGTATCAGGAATCAGTACAACAAAAATGCTAAAAATACACACAAAATACTTCAAAATGAAATGTAGATTGAGTCAAGGACGTCAACAAGTCCTACGCAGTGACGTTACGTTTATTAAAAGAACTTTTACTAAAGATGAATATTTGAGTTCGTAATTTTGGTCCAGAGTACACAATACTGATATTTTCTGGAAAATGTACCTCTTAAGGGTAAAGTGTAATAAACTCTATAAAATTGTACAACTCAGATTTGGCCTCCGCACTGAGTACATTTTATTTCTAAATTTAACAAAGATAAAAAAAAATTTAATCCCGCATTGCTTTCCCATTATCTACAATTTCCAAGTTCTAAACTAAATTCATGTTTTCGGGTTTCAGAGAGATTTCAATAGTATTTTAGGGGTATCTATGTTCCGCTGCTGATGTAATTTCAACATTTAGATTTTTTGCGGATTCTGGTTCTAGTTTTATAAATGACAAATGATACTGCGGTGAAATTTTTCATTTTATCAGCATGAGTTAATACAACCATTTTCCTGTTCTTTGAAATTTGTTAGGTGCACTTACAGGACATTGGATTTTAGAATAGTACGAGCCAACTGGAATCGACAAAATAATAGAAATATTTACCACACGTGATATTTACCACATACGTGATAAGCCTCTCGATTCCTTCTTGATTTAATTGGCCACCAAGATAGTTGAGCTCGACACGTATTATAGAATTTTTTTGAGAATTATGTCATATTACCTTAATACGAGGGAAAAAGTTTGAGAAAAATTAAACTTTTGAATTCGACCAATGAAAATGGAAAACCCTTTATATCTCTGCTTTTAATCACGTCTTGATTATTATTATTATTATTAATAAGCGGTGTGTTGAGTGGTTTTGCTTGTTCGTATATGATCATTTATTACATATGATTTTGTTGTTGTTGTTGTGCTATGTTCAGTTATTAATACAGACAAGAATAAAGATCATAATCTTATTATAATGATTAACATCTCTTTATATTCTCTTTATACGAAATACATAATCCAGCAACAATTCAACAACCTACATGATATAAATTATTAGTTTATAGTTAAAAAATCATAAATCATATTTAAAAAAAAGTAAAAAAAAAGAAGAAGAAGAAAAGAAATAAAACGTTTTCTTATATTAAACTTAAGTAGGATATGTCATCAAGGTTGAGTGTTTCTCATTGTCAGATGACAAATTTTTCTGTTTGTTACACACAAAAAAAAAAATTTTATTTCATTTTTTTATGAAAGAGATTAATATCGAGTATTACAAGTTGTTAAGTTAAAGATTATATTTGTTCCGTCGATGAACAAAAAAAAAAGAACTAAAACATTTTGTCAGAAATCACCCTTTTTGTGATGTTGCTGCTATGTTGTGTAGATTAAACATCCGTTTTAATTAGAACATCCTTCGTATTTTCATTTTTTTTTTGCTATTATAATTACTACATCAATTTTCTTACTCAACACTTTTTTTTTTAATTTTCTTTTATATCCAAGTCCTGGAAAATTTCGGATCGTACAATAAAAAACAAAAGCAAAGTAAAAAGGTCAATTTACAATAATTATTTCGAATCAGTTCAATGGTTATTCTTCTTTTGATATGTACGAGGAATCCATCAATTTAACCCTTTGTTGCATCGTTTATTAATCGAAATAAAAAGTATGCTATCATTTTTTCCGGAAAATTAAAGATAAACAAAACAAAAGTTATTACAATAGGACATGAAACTATGAGGGGTATTTATAAAACTTTTAGAAATACATCAAAACAAGTGGTGAGTAACGTCTGAATCACTTGGATGGCCTCATAGTGTTGAAACATTTTTTGCAAGCTGTGATAAATTTAATTTAGGTATCTCTAAATCTAATTCACACAAAACTCTAAAATTTAAAAAAATTTCAAAAATTACAATTTAACACCAAAAGCAAATGAAATAACCGTTATACTGACAAAATACGTCGATTCTGTTATACTCAGGTTTATAGTTTAAAAAATATGATCTTAATGCAGGTTATGCATCAGTTCGAAAAACTGTCTATGTCATAATTGTGTTTACATGGGACCCGTTGCAACTAATTGCTTTAACCAGCTTCAAGAGAAACCCTAGCATTACCCTTATTCTATTAAATGTTGTGTTGATAACTCATTAAAATAATGAATATGGGAAGAACAGTATCGGAAGAATCACTGCCAAAACACTGACAGCCGTCACGTATGGTTTTATATTCAACCGTTCTTTAGGACAACTAAGTACAAAATGAACACAACTGATGCAATAGGTGCATATTTATCTGCACTTATACTAATCAAAAATATATGGAGTAATCACTATAGAAAGCAACAAAAATGGTCAAGAGACCACTAAAATCAACAGCACCAATTAGAAATGATAACGGTAGGTGTGTCCGTACCAGTAAGCAAAAAGTTGATGTACTCTGAAACCTGTGTGGACATTCGGAAGGCAGTACTTCGGAACATTTCAACCATTTTCTAGTCGGTTGACCACCATTTAATAAATGTTAAACACGTTTTCGTACTAAGCTCCAGCACTGAACGCAGGAAATATGTTTTCTTTTAGTATGTTTTAATCGACCTGAGAAAATATAGCAAGTCTCCAATTAAAAAGTGACCAGGCGTTAATATTATCTGACCAGGCGTTAATATTATCTTGTCATTGTAACCTCTTAAATGCAGCTGGAAACGCGATTGAGTTCTGATCACTTAAAATTTCTAAGTGAATTACTTTAGTTTAAAAGACTACAAATGCAGCTATATAACCTTTGTATAAATTTGTGTCCCTACTTTTTGAGACTGTTACTTAAATGAAGGCTTGCAAAGTCTTCTCACTTCTTCCCAATTAAGAAGATTAAGGGACAGGGTATTACTTTTTACTGAAAACGTTTAACTATTCTACATATTTCATCACGGGTTGCTTTGATCTCACTTTGTGATGGTAAAGTTTCTGAATAATAGCCTGGTTCTCCTTTTAAACTTTTTTTAATGGAGCGCCGACAGTAGCATATGATGCAGAATAATATGTTCAAAGGGGCTACCTACTGTGAGGCATGTCCCTGACAACACTTGTTTCATTTCCGGGCCTATTATATTCTCAACCATAGATGGTTTTTACAGCCAGGTTTTAGTATCTTGTTAAAGATATGCTAAGTCAGCAGGATTTTTTTAGAACTTATATGTCTCTACTGTACTGAACTTCTTCTATCTTCCTTGAATTTCCAAAATTAGTTTCGCAATAAAATTTTTGTATTTATGAGGATGTCCATGAAAGCGCATAATGAAATCATGAAATTGACTTCGTTACCTTTTCCATCAATTTTGAGAGTAACAAGGCTGCGTATAATTTAGTTCGTGGTACTGGAGGTCGGTCGAATTTCCAATCGTCGACGCTGCCGGCAGTGCCATTTGTAACCACTGTCAAAAAATAGGTCATATTGCTAGTATTTGTATGACACGTTCCAGAGGTTGATCCACATCAAGGCTTAGTAACCGGTATCTAGATAATCGCCAGCTCAATAATAACAAATACCGACGCTGTGGTCATTATCGATACCGCTCGAGTCCCAGTCATAGTCCAGTCAGGGATCGAAATGTTACTAACTCAATTGATATGCACTCACCATCATCGGTTTTTAATGTAAACAACTCGTGCAGTAAGATTTGGATTGGAATCAATGTTAACGGTCATTCAATATCATTTTAAGTGGATAGTGATGCAACTTGTCCGATGGTTGGTCTAAACGTTTACCGACAACTTGGAAATCCGATTTCTACACTGACATCGAAAATTTTTCGAGCATATGGAGGAAATACGACTAGAGTGAAAGGCACGTGCTACGTAAA
Source organism: Tipula confusa (assembly GCA_963556175.1). Lineage (NCBI taxonomy): Eukaryota > Metazoa > Arthropoda > Insecta > Diptera > Tipulidae > Tipula > Tipula confusa. Next base: position 12,515,652 of record OY744475.1, read on the forward strand.
CTTCATGTATAAAAATTATAAGTTTGTTTTACCGTTATTTGTGGCAAACCAAGAAAAACAACTCGTCAATATAGGAGTGCTGAAACCGGTACAAATCACTAAATGGACAACCCCAATTGTGCCAGTAAATAAACCAGACGGAGAAATTCGGATATGTGCGGATTTCAACGTTGATGCCTAAATCCACAAATTGAAACCGATCCCCAGAATTGACGAGCAATTTCTGAACCCTGCAATCTTTTTTGAGGCCAAAGCTCACTCAACTCTTTCGCGATTAATTTTTAACGTTCTACCTTACACCGTCACCAAATCGAAGACGTACGAATACAGGTTTGATTTTAAATCCATCTGCATCCATTGCATTGCTGCAGCCAGCCAGCTAGCCAGCCTGTACTGCCATGGATGATGGCTCGGCTCATGGATTCTGCACTCCAACAGGGGGTCATAGTTGTGTTCATGGTCATCACCAATCGTAATCAGGCGATGAAAAATCCCTTTTGCAATCCTCCCCGTTGGGATTCGAACCCTGTTCCTCCCGTGCCAAACACAACAGATCCAATTGCTCGGTGTGACGAGTTATTTTATCGACAACAAAGTGGACAATATTTCACCAAAATCGATGTAAAAGATGCATATTTTCCAATCGATCTGACGGAGGAGACTAAAAAGTTCATGATAGGAAACACATCATTTGGGCTTTATCAGTTTCAACGATTACCGCATTCAGTATTGCCAGTGCTCCGGGAATTTTTGAGCAGTTGATGAAACCATTGATGGTGGATCTCAAATTTTGTGCTGTTTACTTAGATGATCTCATCATTTCCGGAGAGTCACACCAGGAATATTAAACAAACCTTGAAATGTTTTTATGTCGATTGGAGGAAATCGGTTGCAGATGTCGACCCAATAAATGAATATTCGCGAAACTCGAGATAGATTTTTTGGGGCACATAATCGACAAACGCGGCATTCAACCGCCAAGCACTGGTTTGAGTGCTATCAAATACTTGCCTCAAGTAAATAAATTTATCCTAAATTTTTCCAGTTTAGCAGCGCCATTAAATAAGCTACGGTCAAAGAATTCTCAATTTTAGTGGATGACTGTGCAAAGAGAGGCGTTCTAACAACTTAAGGGAGCTGTTGAGGTTTATGCCCGTTTGAGTCATTTTTTCGATGATCTTCTGCTTATATTAGCGATAGATGCTTCGGCATATGACATAGACGCCATGCTCTTACATTGTTTTCCAGATGGAACCGAACAACCAATCGCTTTTGCATCCAACACTCTGGACAAAGCTCAACAAAATTATAGCAAGATAAAAAGAGGCATTATCTATAATTTATTGTGTCACAAAATTTCAGCAGTATCTGCAAGGTAGAAAGTTTCAACTGGTGATGGATCACAGACCCTTTCTCACATTATTTAATCCAAATAAAAAATGACTAATATACACCATCAATCGATTGCAAAGATAGGCGATTATTTTAATGGGTTACGAGTACAACATCTTATACAAGCCAACGCACAAGCACGACAACGCGCAGACGAACTCTCCCGATTGCCTTGCAACTCTGATTATGTCAATGATTCCAGCGAAGAAGTTGCCATTTCATTGATGATATATACGTATTAGCAAACGAAAACTGCCCTTTTGACGTTTTAACAATTCGAAAACACATACATGATAATACCGGGCTGAGTAAATTTTTAGAATATATAAAAATAGGATGGCCAAAATGTTTACCACAGTTCTCAGATAGATCATACACGTATAGTCATTTCACCAAAACTCAAAGACAAAACGATTGAGTTGCTCCATCAAGGACACTGGGGCATTACCAAGATGAAACAGCTTGCTAGACGATATTGCTGGTGGGCATCGATTGATTATGACATTGAAAATTGAAGCGTTGCGAGAGTTGCTCAACCTATGGCTATTCATAAAAAAAGAATTTTCTGAATAGCCAGAACCGTCCAATCCATGGGACACATCTTGATTTCGCTGGGCCATTTATGTTGAAAATGTGGACTACCCACCACGACAGTAAGCGATAAATCCACATTTCATATCATCTGAATTTCAACCGTTCCTCCGTTTAAATAATATTGATCGTCTCCTCTGTTCCATCCTGAATCTAATGGTGAAGCTGAAAGATTTGTACGCAATTTTCAAACAGCCATGAAAAAGAACTGTTTTGATGGAACTTCCAGTGAAGTTGCCCTTACGACATTTTTGGCAACTTATTGCTCAACTCTTCGAACTAAGAACGTTACTGTCATCGTTATGAGAACCTGAACGAATCCATGATGCGGAGTTTCCTTCAACTAAATTCGAAATAAATGACAGTTTCTACTGTCGTGAAACGTGGAGGAAAGATCACATTTCAAAATGCTTAGGTCAACGATTATATACATGGTTGTAACGAACAGGTGATTTGGAAGCGACATCAAAACCAACTTTGTTGTCGAGTTTCCGGAGAACCGGCTGACAGGATGTCAGCCGGTGAAATGGAAGGCGAATCACCCAGGAAAATTATTGATTGATTAATCGACTATTTTAGTACCAGAATTTTCATCAACAGCGTCTTCGGACGAATTTGCAACCTGACCAGGTCCCAAACGGTTGCAAGATACAACTACCAGTGACAGTCAACCAACGCAAATAAGACGATCATCACGAGTAATCAGAAAAACCGTTCGATTTCAATATTAATTTTTATTAATGAAAATTTATCCAGTTTCCCAAAACTGTAATATTTTTTTTTTTAAGTTTAATTTGTAATACACTAAAATCAGCTTTCATTTATTTCGGTTGCACCAGCTTCTTCTTTCATAGTCAAACATGATTTCGATGTAGATTCATAATCTCTTGCTTTTGTAGACATGACACACGAACCACATCGTGTGGAGTATTTATAACGATGATGTCTCTAATTAAATCATCGACGAATGAAGTTTTACATGTGTCCTTAGCACATTGAATAGCACTATTTCTGGCTACACCACAAAGATTGGCAACCCATTCAGCATAAGTATAATCTATCATAATCTATTTTTCTAGTCAGAATGCCAATTACCAAAGTACTCTAGTGCTCTGTTTGAACTTCTAAAATATGGAGTGCATGCACACATTCGAAAGAATTTTTGTTCATTGCTTTTAGACCACTAGCTGATTCTATACGCTTAGAGCAAGTAAATTTAGTAGTGCATTTATATGAATTCTAGCCGACATTCGCTCGTATTAATATTATCTGGCCATTAGAGCGTTTAACGCTGTCAAATAATTATATTCAGTCAACGGTAGATGACTAAACTGCTTCGCCGCTAGTCCTTTAACCAATGTTTTTGCTCAACATATTTGGTTTCTGCTTCAAGGTGATTAGTTACGTGCAGTTATGATATTTGTTTAGAGACAGGCTTATATATATATATATATATATATATATATATATATATATATATATATATATATATATATATATATATATATATATATATATATATATATATATATGCGGATACCAATCAATCCGATTATAATCGAATTTTCCACACTTTTTAGTCTGATTGAAACATAATCCTTTATATGACTCCCTATATACACATATTAGCTATAGACGACATTTGTATTCAATTAATACAAATATAAAAAATTACAAAAAAATTAAATTAAATAAAAAAATTAATAACCTCATCCTCCATCCACCTTCCCAAAATTTACATAGTCTATTTATCTTTTACATTTACGTATCCTGATTTGAATATCATTCATTTTGTCACCCTTTTTATAGACAATTGTGTGACTGTTTAAAATTATTATTTAATAAACACGTGCTGTATAGACCTCGAACTGAAAAGAGAGCGAGTCACGAACGGTGGTAAATTCTTATATATTACACACACACACACACACACAATCCAGATTATTATTATTATTATTATTATGTAAAAAAGATGAACATGAAGAAGGTGAAGGGGTGTCAAATTACTTTTATGTTATTATATATTTAATACTTTGTGTATATATTTAAAGGCTCAAGTCAAATATTTACTTTAAGGGGTGTACAAAACACAAAAAAAAAATTATAATATAAATAAAATTTACATGCAAATGAAATCATATCAATTTACTGTGGATATCGTCGTTCCAAAGTAAATATGTTTTCCGTCACCCTCACATCGAGTTTATAAAATTTCAGTTGGCTGGAAAATTTATTTTAATTTTATTATGAAAACGAATTATGAACAACAAATTTAAACTAGCTCAGCTAAATCCCCATCGCACACATATAAAAAATTATCAATTCAAAACACATATCGTGAAAATAATGGTGTAACCCCATTATTTTTCCTCCCGCAGATAACACACAAAAAAAAAATAACACACGAATGATAACATATTTTCCATCATTCTGATTATAAAATCGGGTAGAATGGAAAAATCTTATTTTCATTTTTTATGTTCTGAATTTCTTTCCAATATTTCATTAAACTAATGCACATATAAGTCATTGTTATGTTCGATTTTTCGAGACATAATATCACAAAAAAATAAAAAATTTAAACATAAAAAATATACGCGAAATGAAATATAAAAAAAAAATGTTCGAGATTTTATAGATTTACTGGAAATTGGAAAAACTTTCATCTCGTTTCGAATATTATTAAATTTTTTGACAAGCTTTTCATTTCCGATTACTCAACTCTTTATGTACATAAATAATATCCGACATAAAATAGTAATTTTACAGGCCATTGTTGTCCTAGATAACCAGAAGTAACTAATAAATTATAGTCTTTTCTTCATTGGAGTGATTCTTTTTAATACTTTGTAACAATATATTTTGTATTAGAGCAGGATGATTTTTTTTCCACTATGGATACAAAGGCTTCTTTTACATTTGGATTCCTGTTTACATTTCCATCCATGCTTTGCCAAGTTCTTTCTTCTCTGAAAGCACAGTTCTTCTCCAAGTCATATATAACCGGTCTTCGGAGTTTCTTTTTTCCTTGAAAGACAATATTTTGTTGTTTTTCAGTTTTTCGGTACCATAGCATACCGAGGGAGATTTTTATTTCACCATCTTTCGTATTTTTCCTTATTGATAGGCCCAATATTTTGTCTTTTCTATCACATCCTCTCGACCCCGAGCAGGAGCAAGGTGTTTATTAAAAGCCAACGAGAAGATGCTAGTCTGCAGAATGTAATATGAGACTCATCATTTCGGTATGATTTATTTTAATGAAAATTAAAAATTGTCAATTCACTTAAATTTAAGTCAAAAATTTCCTTTATCGTATGGTATTATGACGGATTAACTGCTTTTCTTGGATTCAAAAGAAATTTGAGTTTGTCTGGTTCAAGTAATGACGGATGCCCGCCATCCTATCGCCAGTAATTGTACAGGATGGCATGGACCTATGTGGCAGGTGGTATACTGCTATTGTGTGCTTAGTTCAAATGAGTCAGAGCGAATGTAAAAGAATTGATTAAAGTTAGAGTTATCAAAGGACATTAAAACCATTGTTTGATCAATAATTTAAAAAAAAAGGCAACGTGAACTAGAATATCATTTAAAGTTCACTCGGACTGCATCTAGAACCATTAATTAGAATATAGAAAATTTCAACGACTTCTGGAATTATGTCACGAATTGCCACTTCTTTAGATGTAAATTTTTTTTAGATTTCTTCCATAAATCCTCCTTAAAGAGTTATGGCCAATTTTTGCAAACGACCTAAAATTGCCGATCTCTTTTATGTACTGCAGTTTTCATTCTTCCACTTTTTAATTTGTCCATTACACAACCACAGTTTCTCTGAAATTGTTCGCTAATCTTTGAATTGAAGATTGATTTGTACGATTAATTAAGGCAACTTTCAACAAATGCCCATTTTCATAATAAAATTAAATAATGCGTTGTGACCCATGGTTTAAACAGTAAAATGGTTTATACCTCATTTGAAGAGACGTCACGTGTAATCATTTTATATTGCGGACATGCGAGCGTTATGATTAGGGTTACTTTAGCTTTCTCTATAGGCTGTTACCTCTAGACTGTTTTTCCTGTAAATAAATTATATACTAAAGAATCTTTTCACTAATCAAAGCCATCTATATATTTGATATAAGATTTCAGTTTTTTACATAGGTTACTTACTAAGGGATGTGTCCGAATCCCATGATAAATATTTGTGAATAAAATTTTTGCTAATAGCTGTGTTGTTTTCACAAAGCCGAAAAAGATTACAACAACAATTTCACTGTATAAAGCCGAATTGGCTTTATTTGAAAGCCATACAATTTTTAGATTTAGGGGAAATAAAGCCATTTTATGGTTATGGTGTTCACCACAAGGCGGTAATTTTTTCAAATTTGTTATTTAAAATCATATTTAAAATCACAGAACGATCATCACATCGCACGATTTTTGTGTATCATTTTTTTTTTGACATAAATGTTCTTAAAAAAATTTGACATAAATGATTTTTAACCAACACAGGAAAATAAAAATGCATTAGCCATGTTGCTTTGAGATATTAAAGAAAAACTCGCTTAGCTTTACCAAAGCAACACAGCTATTTACTTGAAAAATATTCCAGTAAATTCTCAATTTTTTATTACGCTGTCCGAAAAGTATAATAATTGAATAAAGTATTTCCCCGCGCCTTAAATATTTTTAAATTCACTTTTTGTGACGAAAAAAACTATCATGAAAAATTACATTTAATTGTGTGCATTGTTTATTGAAATTGTCATAGCAACGAAGAAGTTCCAATTTTTCTTATATGGTTTTTGAATGGTTTATTACAAAACCAAGTAGTGAATTCTATATTTTTAATTGTATCTATCTGAGTGTGCTACACGATTGGCTTTTATTATTGAAAGTTTTAGTATTTGTCAACAATTATCATAGCAACGTGACAATTTGGGTGTCTTGGTTTTTATCAAAAATTTGTAGCCACAAATATTTATCATGAGTTTCGGATACAATCTATGCATGGTCTTATTCGATTGTCAGTTCTATTTATTTGCTAGAATTTACGTTTTAAAGCAAAAATTCTCTTATACTTCAAGTGAATAATTTCTACCTCTGATGCATGTCATTTACATGTCCGAGTAGAGAGTTTTGCACGCTCCTTATTGCATATTTTAAAAAATATTTATTTGATAACATTATGTGCAAATATCGTTTTAAATTTACAAATAAAAATATTGTATATGTCATCAAAAATGCGCATTTTTAATGACATATGCAATATTTTTATTTGTAAATTTATTTCCTATACTTGGATTTCGATTATTGTTTTTGGCTTCGTATCTATTCCTTGTAAAAAAACTAAATTTTTGTTGTAATTTCGCATAATTATCCCTTTTTTAGGAATCTTTAGGAAATATACAGTAATCCCTTGCAAAGCGCGGTTGGCATTTGCTTGTGAATTCATTAAAAAAAAACAAGGGATTCTGTTTAACAGGAAAATACCTAAATAAAAATAAATATGTAAATATATATATATATATATATATATATATATATATATATATATATATATATATATATATATATATATATTCTGGGTATATTTTTATATAAACAGGCAAGACATAGCTTTCATAAAGGTACACCTACAAAAAAAAAAAAAACGTTTAGTATTAATTATAGTTAATCGATTCTCACACTTAACGCCCCAAACATAAGATTTCCATTTAAATAATTTCCCATACAATTTTTGTGCTTCGATCATATAATGCGATCAAATTATTTTTTTTTGAGAATGCGCGTAATAAATTGTTCGTGACCACTCAACCTATTAGACATTATATATACATAGGTATAATATTAAAATATGTATTATTTATTTGTTATTATTATTAACAAATGATTTATCTTAAGAAATTAGAAAAAAATTTCCAATCGATATAATTTGATGTTTTTTCTGATTAGATACACCACGTTAAACTGTATATCCGTAGACAACAAATTAATCGGTTAATTATAAATTTATAACACATAACTAGAGATAGGTTTTTTTGGGTGTCGAACACTAAAGTTAATTATATGTATATAAACTTATGTAATGTGTTTATAAAAATTTACCCGTTGGCCAAATATATGAAAGTATATAATGTTACGGATAACCCTATTTTAAAATATTTTTTAAGTCCCTCAATTTTTTAATATCTAATATTTCACGGTATCATGCTGTGAGTTTAAAATCGGGTTGCCTAAAGGGATGTAACTTAACACCAAAATTATTAACCTTAATTAAATAATCATAATTATTTGATTAATAAGTCAATTAAAGTGTAACTAAAACTGTTTGAAATTTCCCCGTGGGGATGCAAGAGGGTGCAAGACATTATTACTAATTTATTAATATTTAATATGTATATTTATATATATGTATATATATATATATATATATATATATATATATATATATATATATATATATATATATATATATATATTTATATATATATATGTTTATTTTTTGTAGGGAGAGAGAAACTTCTATAATCGTTATGCCGGACTCTTTCTGACTCATAAACTTGCTTTTTTGGATGTCCAAAGTTCCCGTGTCCTATCTTTTCAAGTAGCGTTATTTATTTGTTCTTTCATCCTCACGGTTAGTATCACTGTGAACTGATTAAAGTTATTGGAGTATTGCTCTTCGGCTAACATCTTTAAGATACTGATCCGCTTTTGTTCCAATTGTAAAAAGTGTAGTATAATATGCCCTTAATAAGTAGCTGTTGAAATAGCCGTGATCCGATTGGAATTACAATAGGTTAAAGTTTACTCCACGCATACGCATTGATATTAGGTTGAACTTTTTCATTCATGATCCTGTTGCTTGATCCAGTTTTGATCCATTGTTGCATCAGAATTTCTATCGCCTCTTCTTTTTAAGGTCCAGTTACTATGCTATTCTTTTTTTCGCCTTCAACATAACAGATGGTTTTCCAACAATAACAAAGGCATCCTCTTTAGAAACCGTTTTATACCCTTGCTCATATTCGTACATTCATATTCGAAAGCAATTCTAAAACTAGATATAATTGATATTGTAGCTGATGTATCAGTTTTTCCTGTTAATTGCCCCAAACAACCTACCATTGATGTATCATTTAATTTATTTGCTGCTAATGGTACCCTGGTAAGAGCTTATGGCTCACTTAGAGCTATTAAAGATTGTTCGAAGCATAACCCAGCATTAGAATACAAAACTTGTACAATATAAAGTTACTCACAGTTTGGAAATTAATGGTCTAGTGTCATTTAAATCTCTTCAATTATCACCGGATAAACACTCAAAATAATCAAGGCACAGTTTGAGCAATTAATGGCGAAGAGAAATATGCAGGCAGTAGCAGTTCCTGGTCCAGCTAGTTACCTTTAGTAAAGGAAACTGAGTCTGGCAACCGTGGGACTACCACTATATCAACTTAAAAGATGTGTTTTATTTTTTACATTAAATTTCCCCCATGGTTTATCATCAGATACCGATCGAAACCGCAGATACTCCTAAAATCGCAATCGCAACGCTTTTCGAGTTGTTTGAATTTTGTCGAATGATATTTGGGTTACAAAATGCAGCTCAGTCATTTCAACAACTGAAGCACTCAGTCCTGTTTGGGTTGGAATTTTGTTTTCTTTAATAAAACGATGTCTAAGTAGCATCAAAATCGTTAGAAGATATTCACATCTTAAAATGAAATTTCAAAAATATGACGACCAAACGAAATTTTTTTTTCGTCAACCGGTTATCAAATTCTTAGGTCACTCAGTAACTAGTCAAGGTATTATACCAGCACAAAAACTATTATTGCGAGTTACCCGCCGTTATTGCGAGTATTTTTTAAAAACTAACTAACTTTGATTCCTTCCACTAATCTTCTCATCCAGGTGTCGCACCAATGGTCAAATTATTAATAAGCAATTTCAAACGCGATACGAAAGTAATGGTACAAAATTGTTGGGTGTGTCAAAGATCAAACCTATTAAAGCCTACCAGATCACCGCTAAGCACATACACATTGACATCGCAACTTTTCTCAGAGGTTCGTTTGGACGTTATTGTTCCGTTACCCTTTTCGGAAAATCAGTGGTATTGTGTTTCGCTCATCGATTGATATTTACGATGGCCAAAAGCTATTCAAGTGCCTAATTTATAGTGATTGACAAAGGGACTCAATTCGAGTAGAACCTGTTAAAAAATTGTTGTTAAACAATAACGTACTACAACCAAATGTCACGAACACTCAGATATTGGACAATTGTTCTACCAACCTTTTTAATAGAATTAAAAACCATCTTCAGCGAAAAGCTATTTAGTAAAACCATACGTATTCAGAGCGACTTAAACAACTCATCGATCGACGATAATATTCCGCAATCAGCATTTAATCAAATTAAATCCCATTTTAAAGAGATCTGACCTACCTCAGCATCTAGTTAGAATTCTGTGAACATTGTAGTTTTTTTATATGTATTTATGAAATGAAAATCTACTGGAATTAGCAAATTGATTTTAAAAAAGTTAGCGCTCTTTTATATTTATATTGAAAATATTAAAAGTGCTTCCGCTAATGTGCATCACGATATACTAACATAAAAGCTGAGAATCTCAAATGGGCAACAGTTCCTACAATAACCATAGTATTTCTTTTTGTTTCGCTTACTAAAGGTTCAGTGTTGGTTTTTATACGCATTTCTAAGTTTTGCTTATCGAGCAAATTTATTATTGCAGTTGGAACTTACTGCAATAAATCTTTTTTTATGAACAGCTTAGTTTCAACACCTTTGTTGAAGAAATTTTTCTGTTCCTATAAGCAGTTTCCGTAAGCTAATAAATTGATTAATTTCCAATGAACCAAAGGATTACTAAATAAATTATATAGAAAAATGTAACTGAAATTACGAATATCAGTTCCAATGAAAAGAAAATAAAATAAAAAAACAAAAATTCAAAGTACAACTGTATCCACCAAAACAAAACCAACAAATATGTCTTTACAAGGCGTGCGGAAAAAATAATTGACAGATATTTGGTTAAAACAAAATATACATTTCTAAATGTGCAAATCCTTCTATAATTAATAAACCGAATTCATCCAATGCTGAACAGAATCAAAAACTTTTTTTTTATTTTTAAGGTACAATTATTTATTCGATTTTTTAAATTTGTAAAGTCAGAAATATTATGGCTGAAAATGATTTATGAAAATGTATGAAATTTTATAAAATTGTTGTTAAGGAGGTCGAGAGCTTTTGATTAAGGTCATCAAAATCGGACAACTATTACGTGTGTTATTGACTATCCCTACATTTTCGAAAACCTTTAAAGGATTTTATCCGTTGGAAAATAAATTTTTAGAAAAGCTAAGATCAATTACCACATAAACGTAATCAACTTTAGATTTAAAATATCTCAGATCGAGCAGTTGATTAAAATATATTAGGAGTAACCGAGCATGATGATTACATAAAAAAATCCTTCGCTGAAGATTACGTTACAATATTACCAAAAAAATTTGACTCCCTTAAAGTACAAAATCACAACTCCTTGGGACTAACAGTTCAAGAGATGAAATCAAATTATAATCTAGAAAAAAAAGTTATGGTAGCTACATTTCGGCGAGCCCGAAGAGTCGCCGAAGCAACAAAATGATGGATAATTATTGCTACATTTCCAATGGGAAACGAGTAATAACCTCCGACGAAAGATTAAAGGCTGTAAAAGTTTGAAATAAGTGAAAATAAGTTGATTCCGGCTACATCCGTGATGAATGTAAAAATTCTAGATTTCCTAGGTTTTACTCACCATGGCGTAGCATAAACCGTTCATGCAATTATCCTTGAACAACAAAAAAAAATCGTTTAATGATATTCTCATTACTACTCTATATGTATAGGTTTTTGCTTGTTAATCGTTCAATTCAATCATAATTTGTTGTACTTACTGGTTTAGTTTTTTCGCTATTAATTTTCTAGTTTAGATTTTTTATTTACAATTTTGTAAAAAAAAAAAAAAAATATCAACAACAAAAAAAAAATCGGAATAATTAATTGCTACTGTAATTTTATTGGTTGAATGGACAAACAGACCATTAAATAGTAAATTATTACAGTTTAAGTGTGATTTATTTTAATTAAGATAAAAATAATTTTAATTACCTGTTTTTGAATAGTGCGGTTGAAACTGATATTTGCAAAACATTTTTTTATACGTAATTTGATTCGCATATTTAATTGATCTAACGAGATATGGATAATTTTATGGCGGAGTATTTATGATGAAAATATTACGAAAACTGTTTAAATTATTAAAAATTTCGATGGGGTAAAATGAAATTTTGTCTGGTCTTGGGCGCCTTAACAAACACTAACATTTCCTCATCACATAATGTTTCAAAATTCATTTTGCGTTCGTACCTACCATAATCGTCGTCGTTAGGCAGTCTACAGTACAGTTTACTATATAATATTTACTAGTTAATAAAACAGATGCTGGCTGTTAAATGTAATAAAGTTTTTTTTTTTTTAGTTTTGGTTTTGTTATAAACAAATAAAATTTAATTTTATTAAGTTCATACATTAATATTTTTCATGGAAAAACTCATAAATCAAAATGAGATTTTAGTTGTGTTAATTCATATTTTTAAATAAACATGTAAGTTATTTATGTATACAAATATATACATAATTTATATATATATATATATATATATATATATATATATATATATATATATATATATAAGTAAAAAGACTGCACATACGATTCTATTAAACACTTCTTTAAGATCGACTGATCCAAACACCAGATATACATATTTCAAACGCCTTGACATTATATGGTTAACAAAAATAATAAAATCTCGAAGAAGAAAACTAAATGGAATAATACAATCTTTGACACATTGACACATTGACACATATAGTACGATATTGAATTCCAGAGTGATCCTACGCGGCCCTCCTGAAAATATAATTCGTCCCGGACGTCGCTTGATCGTGTTTTTCGTCACTGGCCATGTCATAATAATATAACTTTAATTACTATTTGTTCCTGTTGAGGATACCATATAAGGCCATTGGATGACCACATCTATTGTATTTCATATCTGTGACCTCGATTTACTTCTTTAGAAACGATTTCACCCATTTGGTAGTCTGTAACTGGTTTCCTTATCTTATTAAAACTTCGTTTATTTTCCTCCTGTGCTTCGTTAATTGTATCTTTAGCCACTGACCCAGAACTCGATATTTGACAGGAGCATTTTTCCTATTTATTCAATGTTAAACAAGTGTCAAATGCTGTATTTGCAAGTTGTCAAATAAAGACTGCGGAAATGTGCAAAGATGAATCATATTTTACGAAGAGTTCACATTGGCAATGCAAAGGCATAAAAGAACCAACCCCTGGTGTTGATTTCATTAATTCCGAGCTATTGATATTCGAAGAGGATACTTTGTGAAACTATCTTTTCGACCTTATTCGATTAGTATGATAAAGCTAAGCTATGACGGAATGGCTGCGTTGTGCCCTATCCTTAAAAAAGGAGAAAGAACTAAATGCGAAAACTATCACGACATAGCACTCCTTTACACAGCATACTACTTCCTGTCTTATAAAATATTGGAGAGAAAAACTCCCTTGACGGAGGAAATTGTAGGTAATTCTAAGGAGAATTTCATCCGAATCAGACGAACACAATACAAAATGTAATCACAATGCTGCGTTTAAGTTGAGAACAAGCTATGAAAAATGTTTGCATTGCTCTGATGCAAGCCAAGGGGTGTTCTGCCCGCGATACTCTTTATAATTTTATGTTAAAATTTATATTTTGTAAAAGTGAAACAATTCGACATAACATCTTGTATCGTCAGTTTAACAAGGTTATGGCATATACAGGCGATATCAATGTATTTGGCCTGAATTGTCAAAGAGTCAAAGAACTACTTGATCCACTTGAACGATTCTCGGCATCCGTTGGTTTCAAAATCAAGGAGTCCAAAACAAAATATATTAACACAGGTTTTAGAGACCAAGACGCAATGGATCTTAGTAGTGGTGACCACACATTTAAAGTAGCGTCAATTTTCCAATACTTCAGGTCACTTGTCACTCATGATAACTATGCAGAAGGAGATATTAAAGTACGTCTTATCGCTCGTAATCGTGCTTTTTATGCCGAACGTCAACTGCTAAAGTCAAAATACCTTGCAAATGTCGACAAGCTGAAGATGTGCAAAGTGTTGATTAGACCCACTGCAATGATATATGGCTCCAAGCGTGACTATGATAACACTCACCGAGTTCTATTCAATCGCACGAGATCAGGAGTTTAATGAAAATTTCTGATCTCGTTCATGAAATGTTGAGAACAACGAGTACGCTGGCTCGATTAAGTTCTGTAGGTTGATCCTGAATAAATGGCACAGTGATCTTTGAGACGAGAGCCGTTGGGTTAGAAAACGACTTGTCTTCTTCGATTTGTCTAGAACAATAAGAAAAGCAACCTTGGAATTGAATCCGATGGAGCAAGACTATTGATTTGGTACGGGCCAGTAATGACCTGTAAAAACCGTTTGATTATTTTTATTTTAACGTACCATATTGTATTAGAATTAGGAGCAAGCTTTAACCAAAAACAATTGCTGTATAGATCATTATGTTATATCAATAATCTGTCGTTCAAACGCCTAAAGCCATTAAACCTCATTAAACTGTGATTCTTTTAGATGGTACATTAATAAGTTTAAATTTTAATGGAGTCTGAACTGTGAATCAAAATGTTTGGTATTGAGATAGTGCCGTAGGGAAAAATTACTCCATGAAATTTATATGACCCCAAATTTAACCAATATCTTTTTTAGGCACTGATATATCTAGGAATATTAGCAGAAACCTAATCCATTGTGAGTATTGTACCGCAGCTCTAGATTTAGCACACTCTGTGTATAGATTACCACCTCCATTTCCAAAATGTTAAATGTTAATACATAATGATAATAACAATAATTATTATTATTATTAATCTACCAACAATTCTTCGTTTTATATTGTTGTTGTTGTTATTGCTCATAAAGATAATAATCGAAATAAAAACAATAATAGCAAATAATAACAATAATATTAAGTCGAATGACTATAAAGAATAATATTATATTCTCGTATAAATATCAGATCTTAGAAATATAAAAGTAATACAACAAGACAATTAAGATAACACAAAGTCATATACGACTATAATACTATACGAACGACTGACTATACGACGGTATAATATAGTCTGAAGCTGTGTACCTGTGCAACAAAAATTAAAACAATAAAATTCAATATTATTGTTGTCAAACATTTTTAACTTGTTTCTCCACATACCACATATACTAAAGACATGTGGATATATCGATATATGTATATATATAAGACATTTTAATCGTGAATTTATTATTTATTTATTTACTTTTGGTTTTATTCTTTGCATTTTATTATTTGGTTTTGTTTTTGTTTTTTTTTTTTTGCCAAGCAAATAAATAAACAAATAAAAGAAACACAAAACTGAATGTTGATGGTTTAATTTTTAATTAAAATAAATTTAGAAAAAAAAACAAATCTGAAAGTCTAATCGGATTTTATTAGACAAGTTTTGTAAGTCTATTTGTAATACGAGTACGATTAATATATAAGAATGTATGTATGTATGTGGTATTGTAATGTAAAGTTATGTAAATACGCTAAAATTACTAACCTCGTCAAATTGGAAGTTCTTTAGATTACTATAAATTTTATCGTTTTTAATTAGCCATTCTGCATCTCCTACGATTTTTAAAACTAAAAAAAATTTACTATCGAATGTCCAAAATTGAATTGCTTCCTGATTCAATAACTCAGTATACAGCTGGTCTTACTAGTTTTATTATCCATACTTATATTATAAATGCTAAAGTGATACTGTCTACCAGTTTTTTACATTTTACGAACCGTATTCATAACCTTTAATATGTTATACAAAATTAGACGTCAATAAAAGTAGTTTTAGAGAAATAGCGTCCCAAATAAACCAACACACGAATTTTACCTCTATTTAGTCCAAATTATTCAATGCGCATTGCAATTTGGAGGTTTGCAGTTTAGAGTGTTCGTTTAAATGAATATGTAAATAAATTAACAAAGCCAGTGATCGAACATTTTCTTCTTGAGAAATCTCTTGGATGAACTTCACTCATATCAGTCCCGTAGTTATACCACCAACAACGAGGATATGTACGAGGAAAATATAAAACCTGCCAAAATAGACGCTGACTGCTCTTTTTCATACTTGCACAAGAAACGATTTTTAAAATCGATATAAGTATAGGTGCCTATTGATAAGCTTTAGGTGGAGTCTATTCGGTGCATGCCAACAGCATGAAATGCTAATGTTTGAGAATGACGTGACACCATATCGTTGACTTTTCTCTTTTATTAATAATACTAATAAAACGAACAGGCCCATTCAGAATCAACATTCTGGCCCCATCAAATTTCACCCGGAGCCTAATTTTTGTATTGTTCTAGACAACCAGAACAAGGCTAGTTGTTCAATTTACCTTCGTGTCGTCTTACGATGATGTGCTAATGTTTTCAAGTGGTTGTTTTTATAAGAAAAGATTGAACAAGCCACAATAGGCTCGTACGCGATTGCAAAGTACATCATTCTTTCGTCATTATCAGTCTCTTACTCGTGTCTCATAAGTCAGTCGACTTTTTGCCAATCAATCACTGTTCATACGTCGAGCAGCGTGTTCTAGTATGGGTCCCATAAGATCATTCAAATTATTAGAAAATGAGTCTATCTTTGGGTTAGTTTTCTTCAGTGGGTACATGCATACAAATGATTGACATATTGACTACATGCTTAAACATAGGTCACACATACAAAGTCCAAGCGATACTCTGGCATGCCCGATGTAGTGCAATCAAACGCGTCTTGTTTTCTTAGCGTAGCGACTGCACTATTCACGTACAAATCCTAAACTTCGTCAAACTAAAAGGTCCTAGAAGTACATTTTAAAAAAAATCATAATGGAACCACTTGAATTTAAGAATTGTGGACCTGTGAAGAATAAGGAAAAATTATTCTCACCAAAACTTGGCTCACAAACAAGATGAATTTTAAGAATAATTATTTTCATTTTACTATTTTCATATAGGAACACTAAAGGCCCCCGAGATCAAAAAAAATTATAAACCGAGTGTGGTTGGTTTGTGACTGCTAGTCTACCCAGAATGCGCCCTTCTAGTCTGCTGATGCCGATATACTCCCAAGAATCCTTTTGGGCTGATTAGAAACCAGAGCCATAAATCATCGGTGGAGGAGACCGAAACCATAGTGATCTTTCCTGCTGACCCGAGGCTTACATCAAAGCACAACCTAAGACTAGTGCCGGTTCCAGTACCCCGCCGAACAAGCCACCCAACACGACTAACATATATGGCACACCGAATTCTGAGCCATGGCATGTGGACTTGCGAAGCGGATTCGGTGGGGCCTCAGCTATCTCCAACATGGGAAATAACATAAACTCCTACTCGAGGTCTAGTAAAATAACACATCCACTCAAAATAAAAAAACTTAACTTGTCTTTCCTTCGAGTTCAGCACAATACAAAATATACCATAAAAACATCCGATACCGAGCCAACCTCTAATGAGCCAACCACTGCCACCACCAGTGAGTTTCTACAACCTACACAGTAAGGTTTATCGTTTTACCGGTAATTCAAATAATGGAAAGCCGGTAAAACTGGTTATTCCGGGTTATTTAATAGAACATTTCAATTTTAAATATATAATCCGATAGTTGTGATCTAATTATAGTGATAACGACTAAAAATGTTCGTTCGCTATCAATGGCAGTAGGCTTAACAGTTTTCAGTGCGTTAAGAAGTTTGTCCAAATTTTTAATTCTGTAATCCTTAACTTCAAATATCTCAAATTCCTTTTGAAGTAAATTCAATTAGGTTGATTCCTGCTAGGATAGCGATAATAATCTAGCTGGTTAGTCCTTCAGATAATATATGTTTTTTGGTCTTTGAATCATCTAGACAAGTTTTAGATCATTCTTAGATGGAGAATCTCCAATTAATGAGACGTGATTGTGGAATAAACAAGATGGCGATAAAAGTAGTTTTGCAAGAATATTCTAAAAGATGCTTTTGTTTAAATTCAGTGGGGTTTTGCAAAAATATAGTTAAAGAAAACAAATTTTTATTTCGCCGAGAAATTAATCTGCTGTCAAAATATTGACATCTTTCCGATACCCAGGTCCTCGACGTCTTTGTCTTACGGGAGTTATATATTGATATAACTTTGTAACAGCTGGATATTAATATCCACCAACAAAAGTGCAGGATTTAATTTACCAATTCCAAAAATCTGCTCACTTTGTTGGAACAACTCCAATTCTTTGCCAAATTGTTTTTTCACATTTTCTTGCAGTACTGAATGTTTTACAGAAGAATTTTAATTATTTTTTAACTAAATTTTTACGAGTTTTTAAACTCCAATTGGACAAATGAGCAACTAAACAAATAATGTGCCAATCATGCTTCTTTGGAAAATTGACAGATTAACGTCGATGGATGCTGTATTTTAAAAAACAAATTTCAGTATAAACGTTTTGTTCAGCGCAGTTTTCATAAAATTTGAATTGAATATTTTACCGGTTTTCAAGTGTTTTTACCGGTCATCGGTATTTTTAGTTTTACTAATATTACCGGTTTTTACCGACGATAAAAACTGACCGAGTCACCCTACCACACACGTATATAAGAGATTTAAAAAAAAATTATGGAAGAAAACAGCAACAACAATGCTACTATTTAATAGTTCCACACTGCCGCCACAAGGGTACTACTCTCGATAGTTAAAATACAAATAAAATGCCGTAATCCCAGTGATGAAATCCCAGCAGCTTAAT
Organism: Tipula confusa; assembly: GCA_963556175.1. Classification (NCBI taxonomy): domain Eukaryota; kingdom Metazoa; phylum Arthropoda; class Insecta; order Diptera; family Tipulidae; genus Tipula; species Tipula confusa. Next base: position 12,534,629 of record OY744475.1, read on the forward strand.
CCACTTTGTCTTTAATTTGAATCGTTTACATTGTAAGACTTTATATAACAGAGCTGGAAGTTAAAAATAAATTTGGGACACATAAAAGTACGGATTTAAAATTTTAATTACAACCAATCACGTGCTTCCTTATAAAATACTCATAAATTATAATTTTATTAACCAAACATTATTTATTTTATGAATTTTGTCTGTTGTGACATAAAAAATTCATTATTTTCTCATTATCTTGTCACCACACAACAAAAAAACTATATTTTTATTTTTTATTTAAATAATTTTTATTTATGTATGGTTTTTAGGGGTATTTAGACATTAACTATTTGTATATATCAAGTAGGTGCATAAATTTGTCAAATCTATTGAAGAGAGCATTTTCGCCGAACGTCCGGCATTTAAATGGTATTTCACCTTTCGATTATCACTTATTCTGGAAACTACGAATTTAAAGTAATTTAAAAAAAAAGCTCATTAATTTTGAACCCACCCAATATCTAAATAATTTACAAATTATAATTAGATGTGCGCGGATGAATTTTTAATTAGCAGCTTATGTATTAATATATAAATATTATAATACGATCGTTATGAGTTCAGAAACCACTAATCAATTTTATTTTAATTTTGTTTAATTTTTTTTTGTTTTTAATTAATTTTATTTATATTTTTAATTAATTAATTCAACAGAAGCGACAAAAAAGGTCGAATATATTTAACCATTTCCATATATAATATTCAGGTATGGAGCACAACCGGCGAGCTACCGTCTTTCCCGCGCCTTTCTTTAAATTCTTGTTCTTTATTAAAAATAAATATTGAATATAAAACATAAAATGTATATTAGAAATAATAAAAATGACATTTTTAGACTGTTAAATTTTAATTTTCGATTTTAAAAATAATAAAAAAAATTTTATAAATAATTTATGAGCCAAAAATTATGAGACGAAAATATATGCGATAATGATCTTCGTATACAATCAATTTAACTTTGTTTAAACAAATATATGCATCATATACATGCAAATTATATTGTCATCATCATCATTGACCACATATCAATGGACTTTAAGATGATTTTATTTTGTTTCATTTTATCGTTTCGAATGGCATGTAAATTTGCACAAAATTTGTAAAAATGCTGTAGGTGTCATTCTTAATCATATTTTATTTGCATTATTTTATTGTCTTATTTAGTGTCTCATAAATTAAATTTTAGCTTTTAATTAAAATAAAATAAAACAAACAAACAAACCTGAACTATAAAGATGCGTCTTTGTTGTGAACCAATATCAGATATGGTATACATCAAAACCTCACTTGCCTCTGATTCAGTTCTCTTTATCGGTATAACATGTCAGTGAACTGGAACTGCCCTGTAAAAGTTCGAAGGTGGCGTTTGCGAAGGTAAAACCTTCATATTCATGAACTATTCCTGCAGTTCTACCAGTTTAATTCATTTTTAGTGCCACTAAAATTGGTGCTATTGTCTCACAATACTTTTACTGGTATACCCCTGCATGCTTTAAAATGTCGAAACACATTGATAAAATAATCCGTTATCATACTATTCGTTTCAACTCTAAGTGTATAGCTCTTCCCGGCAAGCACGTGAACCATTTGCCATACTTTTTTCCCCGTCGGTACCTAGCCTTTACCAACAATGAACCAAGCTGGTCAACTCCCACCTAAATAAAGGGTCTAGTGAAAGTTGACAACTGTGCCAATAGTAGCTTTCCCATTTTGGAATAATTAAGTTTAGCTTTTATAATCTTGCAGACTGGACAACGCTTTTGTAAAAATTTTAAGACTTCTTAAATTTTGGAATCATGGCTTTCTTATATTCACTATTGTTGATTGGTTTTGGTGAGGGTAGAGAGAGTGATAGAAATATGTGATCACTGGTTTTAGAGACCGAGACGCTATCCATTTGTATAGTGGTGACCAAAACTTATTTTGTAGGAATGATAAGTTTCCGATACCTCGAGTTCCTTGTCACTCATGATAACTATAGGGGATATTAAATTGCGCCTTGTCGCTGTCAACCGTGCTTTGTATACCTTACGTCCACTGTTAAAGTCAAAACACCTTGCAATTCTCACACGCTAAAGTTTTACAAGGTGTTGATCAGATCCTTTGTTATGTATGGGTGTAAGAGTTAGACCCTTTTGGATGAATATGAAAAATCGTTAATGACATTTGAGAGAAGAATCATGCACATGATGTATAATACTTAGCGAGTTTTTTCAACCATTTGAAATGAGGAATTTAATGAAAATTCCTGATTTCATTCATAAAATAAAAGAAAAGCGAGTTCACTGGCTAGGTCAAGTTCTGCGAGCCGTTCCTAAGTGGATGGTGCAATTACTATAAGAGAAGATTCGCCATTTGACAGGTGCAGATGTCGCAGCCGGCGACGAAAGAGCAAAGCCAGCAATGGCCTGTAAAAACCAATTTTTTTTTTAAATTAACAGTAAAATTACTTATACCCATACCATTAAATAATTATAAATAGAAGGTGACAATGCTAATTTTGCAGCGACATATGAGCCAAGTGTTAATAAATTGTACTACGAAATAAATATTTCCGTGTCTTTGCTAAATTATGTCCACGAATATTTCTTATTTTATGTAATTGGTACGTTTATATTTCCAATTTAAAAATGTGTTTTTTGGAACGCATGTGGTTGTTAGATGAATGTGTTTGTTAGAAGGTAGTAAAATGTGTGAAGATTTAAAAATTTAAGATGCACCAGGATCATTTTTGTTATTCTTTTCTTTTGGATCAAAAAGTAAACATAATTTTAACTCGTAAGGTGAAAATAGATTTGTTTGTATCAATTGATTTTATTTTTCAGAGATTTGATCGTTTTTTTTTATCACATAATATTTTTCGTTAATTAACAGGACTTATATCGTTCCCTTGTGTTTGCAACTTAATTTGTATCTTCATCTATATAAGATTTCTATACATTTTGAATGAAACTTTGTTTTAAATTTTAAAATTTTAAATTTGATAATTTTTATTAACAACAAGGTTTTACATAGGGTTTCGCTGCCAAATTGTGCCATCCTTCCCTTTTCATTCATTCACTTCTGTTCATCATTCTGTTCATCATCACTAGAATTATTTGCCCCGCACACCTTAATTCTGTCTTCAAGCAAAATTTAGTACATGCGGTATTTGGTTTCCACTAGAAATACTAGAGATATAAATACCGACAATAAAACACCGTAGCGGTTTCGAATAAAAATAAAGGCGGTATGCTAACGGGTTTTTCCATCATCCAAATAGATCGCCATTCAATCGGCAAATATGACAAATATGACCATCTTTTGAAAATGGTTAAAAAATATTGAAAAATAGTCATTTTAGGAACAGTAAACAAAAGAGGGCGATTTGTACTAGTGGAATTCCAGTCGTGCGAGGCAAAACTCAACCAGTCGAATCGTCTTTTTTCGGATGTTCGAACAAAATCACACTGTGTTCTTATATTCCCAAAAAAACAATGCTGTGATGCTTTTATTCACCATGCATTATGAAAAGATAATCAAAGATCAGTGAATAAACCAACTACGATTCTAGATTACAACAGAACCAAGAGTGGCGTGGACAATATGGACCAATATGCTGGGGGAATACTCATGCAAAAGGAAGATTCGTCTTACTGGCATTCTTTTATAACATTTTGGATGTGGCGACTTTAGCAGCACATTGAGTATACATGGAGATTCCTGAAAACAAACTCCAGTCACCGGCGTAAATTTCCACAACAGTTATGCCAACAGATGATTATGCTTGAAATTAGTAAGCCTAGAATTTGAAAGTAAAGCGATATTTTGCAACCAAAAACTAGACTTTCCGATAGAATATAGAATTTTTTAATTTAAAACAGTTGTCCATTTTTAATTATTAACGTTTTTCCATTGACGTTACCATATGGTCCTATTTTGTTTTATTTATAATGATATCTGTCAAAAATATCTTTTTTTGCCACTTGTAGTCCTCAAAATAGCCATATGGAATGCAAACGGCCTTGCCCAACACAAAGCAGAGGTATAAGCATTCCTTATCGAGCATAATATTGACATAATGTTAATATCAGAAACACACTTTACCAAAAAAGTTTTTTCAAAATTAATGGGTCTTTAATATACGACACCCAGAATATTCAGTATACATGATGACATCGGTATTTTAACCATTAAAGATACAATTAGAGCCTATAGTTCGAGATATTGTTCAAAATTAGAGACAGATCCCAATGCTTTGGCCCGGGGCATTCTAAAACAGCCGAGATACAGACGACTGAGAAGAGCTGATCCACTTGGACTATTGAATTTTATTTATTTTTATTTTTTATATATAAAGTTGATACTTAAACCATTAATTTAAATTTATCTAAGGTACAAATGCATACAGCGCTCTAACAACTAGGTAGCGGCGGAATCGTTTGGTGTCATTTCTATATATAGTTAATCAATGCCCATACCAATCCACAAAAAATTCTATATATAAATTCCATATTCAAAAAAACTTAGCATCATCGAAATTAAATATTAAATTAACCGAGCATTTAGGGCAGTCGTTAAAGGTGTGGTGTTGGGGTTACGACATACCGAGACAAAAAAAAGGGATTTTTCATCACTTGATTGTGATCAGTGGTGTCGATGAACACAGAATTGTGCCAAGTACTGTAAATAACATTTTTCCAATTTAGATAATTCCATTAATTTACGATAAAGTGTTGAAGAGGTTATTGTTGCCTCACATCCGTCTCAACAGCTTCAATCAAACGATTTATCCGATTTTTTCCTGAAATAAAAATGTGGCAATGATTTCAGAATTCCGACCTACCCATTTATTTATAATCCACCAGTGTGTATTATGTGAAAGTTTACCAATTAAATTAAAATTATTAATATTTTGATCGCAGATTCATAATCGTGTATACGTTCAAAGAACCGGTTAAATTTGGGATACAATATATTATCGGCTTATTAATTTCGTTCCATTATCGAAATTAGCTTACAAATAAAATTTAAATTGATTTTCATACATAATTAATTTAAAAAAAAAAATATTTTTATTTTTATTCATAAGTCACGTGATTATAATTTGAATTTTTGTTATAGAGTTAAAATTTTAACATCTTAAGGGCGAATTGGATGTAATTTGTGCATGCTAACGTCGATTATTTAAAATTACTAAGCTCTATAATATGTAAATCGTCTTCATTGTTATAAAGGGTTTATTATACGACTATGCACATCAAAGTCCACGAAATTATTATAAGCCCTAAAAAAAAATGTAATCGGAATAACCAAAATAATCACAAATAATGAGATACGTAAGTAGAGTTTTGCGTGACCAATCAATTTGTTATTGAGTTATGATATGCTAATTTTTTTTTTACATATGAGACGTGCATGATATCATACCAAACGAAAAGGATTAAATCGTTAAAATACGTTAATTCGAGGCATTTTATGATCGGTTGGCAAGGAATATTTTAAAATATGATTTATTAATATTTTTCTGCGGGAATTCTGTTTATATAGGGGTATCGTAGTTGATTTATTAATTGGTCTAGTTCTAATAGTAAACTATAACGGATAACAGCTCAATTAGGATATGTGTGAATTCATATGTAATATGTTACCGTGCAAAATTAACGGATCTAATATTTAAGATTATAATCTATGGTTATATTATGATTCAGCATTTGTTTTTTCTACCCTTTCTAGGCTGAGAAAAAATGTAATTAATAGAGCTGATACATTATACAGTTAACCTAACAAGGATGATCATTTTAAAAATGGTTTAGTGAAAGTTAAATCTTCAAATGTTGATTAATTTTCAAAGACTGCGATCATTTTACATTGATGTATTTTTACTATAAAAATTGTGATGATAATCTGATAACTGCGTGATAGTGCGTAGTCCTAAAATAATCTTTGATTCTTTTTCGTCGAATTTTTCCCAATCGGGGTTCTTTTATGATTCCAGTTCTGGTATCCAGTTAGTAAAGATACATTTTAATAGGATCCATACCGAAGCAGGGCATCAGAATGATGAATGAAAACATCCATGTAATAATCATCCGCCTAAGATTAATAAAAATCAAATTAACCATGTGATAATTTGAAAGGCACATTGTCAGGCCATCCACGTATCGTTTGGCTGCCAAATTCGTGTTGGCTCGGTAATATATTGTTCGCATATAGTTGATTGAGTCGAATTGAGTCAAGTAGTTTTTGGAGCAGCTTTAAAATCAGTGAATCGATATTATGTGACTTCTACAGTACCCCGTTCTAGTAAAAATTTCGGTTTGAATTTATGTGATGATGCAGACAAATGTATGTGTTTGTGTTTCTGATCCATGTCACCTGAAAACAGTATACCATACGCGGGTTTTGATCTGTCTATTGAAATCGACTGTGAATTGTCTTTGATCGAGACGATAAAATGCTTCTGCAGTCGACAAACTACTTTATGTGGGCCTTCGTTAGTAGAACCAGTTCGAGCTTTATTAACCCTAACGAAAACAAATTCACAGTTGTCCAATGCCTTAGGGACAAATATGTCTCTTTGTTTGGATTGATGAGCTGAATTATATCTCGCATTGTGGTGTACAGCTAGTTGACAACTGTGTGTTGTGTGGGCAGGAGTGGAACATTTTTTTTGTCAAAAAACTCACCAGGTTGCTTGATGGTTCAGCTGTTGAGCACTTTATATCTTCTTTCACTGTTACTCGTATTACAAGTAAGATGATTAGCATTTCCGAGCTCTAATTGATGGTATTGCCTCTGGCTTTGACAGCAGATTTGGGCAGTCTATAGAAGCGTTTTATCATGACGTTTACATGAGAATGATTCAATGTTGTATATTTATTATTAGTGAAACTAAGAATTTCGTTAACTCTTTAAATAGTTTAGACACAAAATGCGTTTCTTGATTAGTAAAGATGTTGCTAGGAACGCCGAACCGAGAAACATAATTGTGTACAAACTTCACTGCGATGTTTGGGCAGAGATACATAATTCGATCATGTAATAAGTTTCAAGCCAGCAAGTGAATCGGTCGAATTAAGTTAGAATATAAGAATATACATTGAATGATGGAAGTGGTCCCACGATGTCCAAATGAATAAGTTCGAATCGACCAGGTAGAATGTCGAATTGCCCGAAAGGCATTTTGGGCGCCTTTGAACTTTCATTCGTTGGCAGCTTAAACAGGATTGCACCTTTAAACTATGTATTGCTGACGTCTTTTTTTACGCTGGGCTAAAAATATCGAGAAATAATCAATTTATGAGTCGCAAGGATACCAGGTTTAGAAAGATTGTGTAATGTATCAAAACATTGTTGTGTAGAGGAATTCTCGACCTTCGACGAAATACCTGAAGCTTTGATCGCGACGGATAAATTTCGAATAATTTTTAATCGCAGTGGCTATACCAACATATCTTATTAAGCTATTGTAGAACCACCCGACGGCCGTGTTCGATGCATCAGTCGTGATGATTAACTTTGAGTCGGTCAGTGAATGAGCAAATAACGTAAAGTGAACCAATTCATCCTGGATATGTGTGAATGCATGTTCGCATTCTAAAAAGGCCAAGAGAAATTCTTTGGTGTATGGAGCTTTTTGAGTAAAGCTGCAAAGTGGGTATGAATTGGCATGAGTATTTTAGCGAGTTTCCGTATAAACCGGTGGTAATAGTTAACCATTCCGATAAACTTCTGAATTTGTTTGATTGGCGTTAGGGCTGCATACTCTCTAATGGCGTAAATTCGCTCTTCAGTTAGCAAAATACCATTAGTAGTTATTCTTTGCCTTAAGAAATCAAGAGTTTCTGCGCCAAAGATGCATGTCGAACATTTGATTCGTGTATTAAATTGTGCAAATATCTTATAATTAAAGCGCTAAAAATGTTTGAGGGGCAGTGCATAGTCTAAATGTCAACTAGGTGAATTCAAAGAGCCCAAATGAGCTAAATGTCGTGATTGCCTTTTTATGAACATTTTTTGGCACTACGGGAATTAAGAGATAAGCTCTGATGAGATCTACCTTGTTTTGAAGATAGTTCATCCATTTAGATCTATTTAGATGTAAACTGGTGACGACGATGGTTAACAGATTCCTAATTCCACCATGTACTGAAATTTAGTGAATGATACTTTGTGACGCATCGATGTTGTCGTGATACGGGAAGAAGTCCTTCAAAAACGATGTGATGCTGTGTTTTAAGACATTTTGTTTTACTTCTTAATTGTAATCTTGGCCCACTGTTAGGGAAGGGTAGTTCGTTAGGAGCGTACCGTCTAGTAATCGGTGTAGGCGTATGTCTAAGATTACTGCCATGGCATTGATTAACAGCTGAGTTGCTGAATCAACCTATTACGGTTGAGATAGACAAGTAGCTGGAATTTACTAAGGAAATCGCATTATGATGATAGCATGAGTGAACTTTCGTTTTGGGCTGATTTCTACCTTGGGTAGTTTTGCTCCTTAGGTATTAGTTGTTGAGCCATTGGCGGCTGATAATACTAGATCAGATTTCTGAATACAATTCAAAACAGACTTCGATATCTGGTTGACAACTAGCATCGAAAGGTCGGCTCCAGGTTATTCGCATTATCAAAAATTAGGAGTTGACGCGTGATGTTTGGTGATGTGACTTTCACCGATTCTACCGCAGTCTCTTTTCGTGTTTTGAATCATCGATGTAGATTGCTCGAATTTAGCATGGGAATCGGCACTTATTTGCAGCATCACCATAAACGTTATGGTATTAGCATACATTATTTGTATGATTATGGCTTACGATCGTGGTCGATTATTGATGTGTATTTTTCAGTATCAGAACAAATAACGGACAAAAAACAACACTCGGCTAGAGTGCCACAATCCCATGTAATCAAATTCCGCCGAATATTGAAAATAAAAATTGTAAATAAAAAATTACATCATTGACTAGTGATTGTCCATGAATTTTGCACTTCAACAGGAAGTTTAAGTTTGTTGTTCCATATACAAAAGTCAGCCATTAACAACATAAATAGCTCTGACTTTAATGTGCTAAAATAACAGCCAGTATACAAATATTTTTTTATTTCATTCATAATTTATGAACCACAAATATAACGATTACCAATTTTTTTGTGAGTGTGTTACTAATTTAGTAATTTACACCTTTTAATAATTTCGAATAAAAAAATGTCCATTACTAAGTCACGAAAAATTAATAAAAATATAAAAAATATTCATAATTTATTTATTTTTTATTACCCGAATTTCCCTTGAGCATAATATAATTTTTCATTTAACTTATTAAAATTGAATAATTTCGAAGCTTAAATATTTTTAAAAGAGGTTTCCAATAAGGGGAATCTGACTGGATTGTGGGCACCAGATTTGTATTATAAAAAATACCACACTTTTTATTTATATTTTGTCACCAAAAATTTCTCCACTTGTGATATAAAACTGTGATTTTTAGCACCACAAAATGACCACCCTGATTAGCAATGATAATAACGTTAATATTAATTTACTCTCATTATCGACAAAAGAACAATTCTATTAAAAATAAAAGAAATTCGGATACTGCAATCGCCCTATAATTGACCATATTTTGCAATTCGGCTGTTTGTAAATATACAAAAGTTTAGTCAAAACTAAACGTCAAATGATGATCAATTTATGCAAGATTGTGTTTAAATTCTTTTGGCTCGTTGGTGCATCTGGTATTTGTTAAATTGTACGTCTAATTAAAAAGTAAGCAGGTGTAAGAAATTCTCATCATTGTGACTGAAGCAATTGGCCTGGAATTAAAAACGTCTTCGATTTGTACTCTCAATGTTGAAAATACCTCCAAAGGAAGTTTGGTATATTCGACAGTACGAGTTATTTGCGTTTTGGAAGATTTGACAGTGTTTTCCCACAATCCACCTTGATGAGGTGCTACTACAAAAGATTAGACATGTTTTCCTTATTATTAGTAATGCACACATTTTGTTGCATTATTACAGTGTATGGTAACATTTTCCTCTTCTACTTGAATATCTTTGTATTGCGCCTATAAATGATTCGGAGATTCATGCATATTTCGATGTTTACTGCATGAGTATTGAAACAATCAAAATTTCATAGATATGCCTTAACTGTAATCAAATTTCTCCACCGCACAGGATAAACTTTAAATGGGCCACAAACATCGACCTCCATGGCACAAAATTGCACCGAATAATTGACCCTATCTTCTGGAAGTTGGCTCATTATTGGGTTCATCATTTGAGGATGCAGTCTTTGTGACATTTGTACGTCTAATTACCCAAAATCTTCTCTCAAACAGAACAGACTGAACTGCCTTAGTTTACTCTTGAAAGAAAATGCTTTGCCGGCTTACAGATAATGATATTCGGCCGCAAAATCAATATTAATATTTTACGATCGAGTTCTATAGCAGTGAGAATTCCAAATTGTCTCTCTTTTCGCTCTCTCGTAGCTGTTACTTTTTTGACGAACCTGACAATATAATACAAGATTCTTGAGGAAATGATGATTGGTAATTTCGGTGATTTGCTTTACTAGTCGGTTCAAAAGTATTGCACCCATTATTTCGAGTCTTGGTATACTGATTTGCTTGAGTGGTGCCACCTTAGTTTTTGCACATTGAATATTGGTTATCTTGGCTTGGTTACCCTAGAGCCCCTGATTCATAGGACCCACTTACTTTAAGCAATGCCTTAATTTTAATTGCTCTGGATGTTCTGTGATTATTTTAACTGGGTTAGAATCCGATTGTTTTAATATGTTCCGAAAATTTTGACCTTTTGAAGACAGTTTTGTTACATTGAATTCACCGCTAATTAATATCTCAGAGTACATTATCTTTAAGCTTAGTCAGTTCAAGTAATAAAAATGCCCAGTCATCAGGTCTTCTTCATATATGGCATGTTCAATTGCTTGACTTGCTTCGGGATGTTTGCTTTCTCCTATCTTAGCCAATTTTTTAAAGCATAAGGTGACCATGAACAAAATATTTGGCTTTGATCCTGCCACAATATTAATTGATGTTTGATTACTTCCTAAGCCACCCAAACTTGGCAATACATCTTGTCAATGTCCCCTACCAATCCATAGCGGTATTGCCGGAATTGTGTTAGTATTTATAAACGACTTTACTGAATATTGGGTCCCCTTATCACTTTTAGTTCATCGACTCCCTTGTGTTTGGTTTTGTAGATGCGTCGAATACTACGCGTCATTTCGTCGTGCTTTCACTTTTTATCAATACTCCACGATGAGGCAGGATTTACAATTGCTGAATTATAGCTAGTTTTAGTTCTATTCCTTTAAAACATCTTGATACGTCTGTTTGCTGATCTATATTAAAACGTCCCTTCATAGCTAACAATCTGGATACCGCTTGCTGGTAAGTTCGTCCAACTGTTATCGGTGATTCTTTGAAAGACAGCTTGATAAAAAATCTTCCATTGTCAGCACACCAAGTTGTTACCTTTAATCGCAAGGTTCAAAATCTTCTTCTTCCTTTGTAAACTTATTTATTTTCAGAATCTCTTCGACTACCCAATATTTTTGTGGTGGGGCTTCAATTTTAACAAAATGTAAATGATTACAGTTTGTACAGTTTCTATTGTACGTATCAGCTTTGCATCGATATCACCTGATCGATCTAATCTACTGATATGACCTTCAAGTACATCAAATACGATTTCTGCATAAAGATTATTAACTTGATTGATGGATAAGTCAAACGGATATTTCCTTTCAAATCAATAGCACATGCGTGATTGGTTGAAATGATATTATCTTTGGTATTACGATTTACATTATCTGGGGAGTTTAGTATCCTTGATTAAGTCATAATATAGCACTGATTATAGTCCATGTGTACAAGGAGTTTGCGAGCACATTGACGACATCTTCCTTGCATTGTACAATCGTATACAGTGTGCCACGAATTGAAACCATTGAAACATAGCCTATTTTTTTGAATTCACACTATTCGTTCCGTCATAATTGATTTGTTAAAAACATCACAGTCACATAGTTTATGCTGTTCCACCTTGCATGTTACACAGTTAAAGTCAATTACAGTAGGGGAACTGTTCCTCAATTGTGTTGAGTTGGCTGCTCTCGTCGTTCGAATAGGAGACATTTTCAGAGACCCCAATGTGTCAGTTCTCTTTTCTTAAAAAGCGAAGAACTCTTGTTTAGTAGGAAATTCGTTGCTTGTATTTTATTGTGCCTATATAAGCTGCAGGTTCCTTCAACTAATTTCTGTTGCAGATATATGAACCAAGGATCTTTACACTCGGCGTGATCTTCAAGAGCGTTTCAGCCGCGTACTTCCTAATCAGGCATCTCCACTAGCTTTCTTATATTTGAAGAGGTCGCTAAATGTATACTTCACGTAATCATCCTCCGCATGTTTAAAATTGCCTCAATTTTTAAAACGATTCTAAGCTTTTAATAAAATGTCAGGTTCTCTTTATTGATCGTTTTCAGGCATTGACACAATCTTCTATCAGTAATCTTTTTAAAACCACACCACAATATCTCATAAAATCTTGTTATTTTGCCGTTTGTATCGCAGATATTTGAAACATTATTCCAGTTAACTTCTTTCAAGTATTTTAGTACACCTAAGTTGTTATGGATTCCTTATGGATCATTTTTTCCGGTTTAAGATCTGGTAAAATAAATATAATTTCCATTAACTTGTGAAGATCATCATTAAACTCAAAGAATTAATGAGGGCGATAAATTTAAAAATCGAATTAAAAAGCGTAGAGTGTACCGCACTAAGGAGTCCACTACCAAACTTGTTTGCATCAGTCGCTAACGTGAAGTCAAATCTATAGACTTCAAACGCTTGGCCGAAAGAAATAATGATATAACAATGAACGTTTTAAGCTCCACTTTATTATATTCATACACCCCTAATAGAAAACCCAGTATAACAATCTAATTATGATTATTAATAAATTTCATTTTTAAGGTGTGAAAATTGTATATTTATTTTCCCATTATTTCGTTGGATGTGAACGAACTACCGCCACACATCATGTGATATATTGCTTTATAATATTTTTATGTGTCCATATAAAAAAAAAATTATTAAACCGCGGAGAGGGAGGGGTAGTGAAATTAATATACATAACATATATGATTATGTACGCACTATATTGACGCTAAACAAGGTGATGATGATGATGGTATATAAATGCGATAATAGAATGCCGTTTGATATTATTAATTATATTCATCACGCTAAAAATAAAAATTTAAATGATTATTATTAGGCTAATTTTAATTAAAATTATATATGAAAATTAATTAGTACACCTTGGGATTTCTAATGAACATTTTTAATAATCTTATGCTGAACCGTGGAGATATGATAACAATAAACCAGCATTTTTAATCTAATTACCAGCGTTATATTATGACATTCGGAAATATTCCTAGGTACATATTATTATTATTATATACGATACGTGATTAGAATATATAAAATTTAAAAATTAAATTAAATTAAAAAAAAAAAAAATTATGTTATACATTTATGATTGTTTAATTTTCCAACATCTAATTAACATTTTGATATGTATATTTAATTTTACATATGATATATATATATATATATATATATATATATATATATATATATAACGGGATAGTTCACAATAGCTATTTAAATTTTAAAACAAACATATCATGTGAGACTTTAATAATTTGGAATATGCCTAAAAAATTATACCAGGTGCCAAATAGGTGGCCATCTAATTGATATTTATATACCCAACCTACCCTAACTAGTCGTTTTTATATATATTTATATATATTCCCCATATACACATTATTAAATATTGTGAATAGTTCCGACCGAAAAACTAAAAAAAAAAAATTAATAAAAAAAAATTTCAGAAATTTTAGTCACGTAATTTTAAAATATATAAAAACAAAAAATTAATTTAATGATAAAACTAAATATAAATAAATAAGCCAATGTGAAATTAAATGTAATATTATTTCTAACCAACTTAAAAATACGGTAGTAAAAAAAAGCCTGTGGGATACTTATATGCGTATACCTACATAAATTTGACAAATAATTTTTTTATTGTTGTTGTATTATTTCTAATGATGAAACGATGCGACGTGAGACGAAATGACATAAATATTATGCATGACGTATTGGTATGTTCAATTGGATTGAATTTTAACCAGATGGTGTGACTATATCATCTTAAAGGTCGATGCAGTAATCTTAAAAAGGCGATCGGACCTAGATTTTAGGAATAAAATTATTGATTGATCAATAATTTTTCAACAACTATCCATCAATGGAGAAGGGAATTAAAAGTGAAAATATAGAGCTTTCTGGACTTCAAACGCAAATGCAAGTCGATCAGCACAAAGGAGGTAAAGGTATTAACAAAGCGAGGAACACCTTTAACTTGCGCCCTACAAAAACTGGAATGTATCTGTCTTGTCAAGATACATTAAGGTTATATACTCTAAATATCACATGAGATCTTTGAAAAAAAAATTACGTAGGCGGTTAATAAAATGAGTCTATTCATTCGTTATTACGAATGAGCTACTTCTACGATAAACATACCAAATCGACGTTGAAAGAAGGGTTTGAAAAATAAAATAAAGATCGAAAAAGCACAAGATCGAAGGGCAGCTAGTGACATTACAACAATGTCATTGTATCATGAAAAACACTAAGGCAATGGAAAATGGGAAAAACCGCAATGACCTTATAACGACCGTGGATGTTGTGTCGTTATTTAATTATTCAGATTTTAGGTGGTGTGCGAAGCAAAGCTCACTTGCGATCTGATGAGAAATCGTAATAATTTTGTTAATAATTAATGGTCACTTTATGTAATTTCTACTTTATGCTCTATATATATATATTGTTATACGGTGTACATGTACCGTTAGCGAATTATATGAATTTGCATGAAATATCTAAATAATTTAATTTGATTGTATTTGTGTGTAGCGATGGTCACTACAACCTCTGGGATTTGCATTACACTGCCCAATGAGATCATCAGGATCATCTAGATAATATCCGGATAATAGCGATAGAGCCTCCGATTAAAGAGAGTGATCATTACAAAACAACAAAGAACCAGAATTGATAAACTGCAAACAATTGCAGAATTTTAAAGAATCGTCAAACAATGTGGGCACCAAAAATGCCACCATTGTCAAGTACCGATACCTGGCATCAGCTTGACAACCTGCGTTTTGCTATCAAAGGGTTGTCACAGACCAAGCAAAAACTACTAAATGGGCAAGAATTGAGACATCGAACTTATCCAAAATATTACAAAAAATTTCTGGCGAGCAAAAAGCTATAATGGACACAACAGATAAAACAAAATGGATGCATTAAATCGTTGGAACTAATATGCAACCCGGCAGATAATGTCGATATAACTAGACTGCAGCTAATTAACAACCAGGCAACCACACACTTTTTTCTATCTGGACTGTCAAAACATTTTGACCCTATAGGATAGGTATTACCAATAACTATCATGGAACCGAATGAAACAACAAAATTAAAAATTCTGGGATAGGTAACATAACGTCAAGATGCAAAATCGAACTTGCTGATGTTTCAAAATGTACAGTTATGCAGCAGTTATTTACTGTAGGACATAGTGGATGATAGAAGTGAAATAACGGCTCAGCTATTAATGTCCAAAACACGAGTTGTTTCAGTCAAATCGAAGATATCAATCCTTTGTCTCGAGATAACTGCTTCCTTATTATTAGGAAAACTACTGAAACATGTACAAGAAACTTTGAAACTTGAAAACGTTAATTCGTACACTTAGTCAGATTCAACCATAACACTGTGTTGGATTAAAGGAGCCCCTGTCACTTCAAAGCATTTGTGACAAATACGGTTTCGGTAGTTAAGACAATATTATTAGTAACAAGATGACACAGCTGAATAAAACCTAGCGGACGCAGCGTCACTTGATTTTAACTCCCAAAGAATTTATAAACAACAACTTGTCAATCTACAACCCAAGTGGCATGAGCCAATTTCTAAGAACTTGGCCGCCACAATGGAATACTGCAGAACCTTTTTTGGACTGACCATTATACTCATTAAACCCTTTCCAGGATTACAAAAACCTGCTATGTGTGATAGAACGTCAGCAAAATTCGAATCTGGTGACCACTACGAAACAGTTTGTTTTTGTAAGCAAAATCAACATAATTATGCAGCCGATAATCAAAGATACCCATAAAAAGACCTTACATAAATAAGACAAGTGATATAATGATTCATAATATTCTTTCGCCACAAACAGAAGAGTATAGAACAACTACTATATGGAACTGCCGGGAAGAACTACTATGTAGGGATCGAGGCAACAAATCCTACAAGAGATACATCGCCATATTCGTACATGTCTTGACGATAAGAGCCATGCACATCTAGATAGTGAGAAACCTAACAACACAAGTTGTCATTGAACAGGTCCGGGAATATCAAAATATTAGAAAAGGATCTGCTAAGGTATTAGTTATCTTTTTCGAATTACACCTAGTATTAAATAAACTACAGGATACAAGGCTTAATTGACTTAGTCTACGATACATATCATAAAATATTACACCCCTCAATACTCGCACCGGGTCAGTTGCAATTGATTTCGACAACACTTGCTAGCCTCCATCACCATTCATGGACACGATATTCATGACCTCGGTCACATATAACAAACAAACACAAAGGTATAATATCTAAGCAATTTGCGCAGTGGTTAAAGCTGCAGTGTTTGGGACGGGAGGTACCGGGTTCGAATCCCAACGGGGATGGTTGGGATTTTTCATCACTTGATTACGATCGGTAATGACGATGAACACAACTATGACCCCCTGTTGGAGTGCAGAATCATCGTCCATGTCAGTGACGCAATGCAATGTGCAGATGGATTTAAAATCGAACCTGTATTCGTGCGTCCTTGATTTGGCTGTTGACGGCGTAAGGTAGGGCGTTAAAAATTAGCCGCGAAAGAGTTGGGAGAGCTTCGGCCCCAGAAAAGATTGCAGGGTTCAAACACAAAAAAAAATAATATCTATACCACTCGCATTGTGTAATCACGTGGGATTACACGATATTGTGAACCAGATAATAATCACGATACTATACAATACCTGTATGCACATACCTGTATGCACATACCTGGCCACCTAAAGTAGCAGTTGGAACCATTCCTAACTTCAAGTACACTGGGAGTCGCAAATTACTATCACAAATTACCTTTGCTGGTCTAACTCCTGTTGAATCATGGCCGATTGATAGGCCATTAAAAACTAAGGAATTGTCCAATCCCAACTATGGGATTTTTTTTTTCGTTTGTTTTTCTCAGAAAAACAGACTTCGTGATTTGAAGCACTCCTCGAATTTGTCATTAAATTGCTCCATCAAGGGCATCTAATTGTGGATGCATTGATGACCAGTATGCTTTATGACCAGCATTTGATACATCTCTAAGAATACAGCTATGACTCGAAATTCAGTCCGAATGGGAGGTTCACTGGTACTCCGTACCGACTGATTCAATTGTTTATCACTCCATTGGTGATCGTTGTCGTTTTTACCTTGAATTCTTTGAATGGGCCCTTTAACTGCCATGCTTTTGTCTCCCATTTGCTACTTTCTAATTTCCTCAGAAGTACATTCTTCTGGAAGTTAAATTTTCATGAGTGTGAATTCAATGATATTTTCTTTTTCCTCCAATAATACCAATTATTGGCAACATCAGCAAATCTTGCTAAAAATCGCCGATAATAGGGACATAATCCAATAAAACTTTTTAATTCGTGCAGATTCTGTAGTCCTTTTCCGCTGAAATATTTTCTTATCATGTCTGTTGATAGACTTTGTGTCCTAGGTATTTTACCTTATCATGGAACAAAGGACCGCTCGATTACCAAATAATTCCTAATGTTCTAATTTTGATTACGAATAATTCTGCTTCGCTAAAGGTAATCTCTTCCGTACCTGTCATATTAGCATCTTCGATCCTGTGTCAATCCGTTGTTTAATCATTACAGATGGAGCGCTTTAGAAAATGGACATGCAATTTTCCATTTAACTGTTTCACGGCCTATTTCTATTTTGGTGTAAGGTATTCTGTCCATTTCTAACTTTTTAATGATAATTTCTTGAATTTATTTTCTTCATCGCTTGCTTCCATTACCGGCAAATTTTGTGATGCAAAACCTTCCTTCATAATCTTCTTCTCACAATTGTATCTGATTTAGAGTGGCAAATTTACTCAATAGTCTGTTAAAACTCGTCTTGCGACTGGATCTCCATCGTTCATTAGCAGAGGCAGCTCTAAGTTGTTGTAGCTGAAAACACCTCGACCAACATGCAAAACAAATTCGTTCGTTTTGAAACGAAATCGTTTAGGTTACTTTGCTGCTGTTTCCAATTTTACATTCAATTTTCTATTAGATGGTGCTAGAGGGCCTATATGGATGACACGACAGTACTTCAGATATTCAAAATTTTGAACGCGTGTGCCTTGTTACTTTTATTTCTGACAGTCAAGAATTATTTTGCTGTTTTTTTTTCTAATTAATGAATGTAAGGTCGAGGAGGTGTAGTAGGCCTAAGTTAAGAATTGGTCATGTTTAAGTTGAGAGATTTCGGGCCATTTAGAATTAATTCGAAACCAATAAAAAAATATTGGCAATTTTGGTGGCCATAGTTTATTAATTAGATCTGCCGACAGAGCACCGACTTAACGATCAGTGGAAACTTTTACGTTTCGCTTCGAAATTTGATTATCTTTTAACTATCATGTAACTAATTTTAATTACTCTTCTGCTCCTGTTCTGTTAGTTCATCAATTTGGTGTTGAGCTGTCTTTTAGATTTCAAAAATGTATCAATAGTTGTATCGCTTAAGAGTCACAAAACAGATGACAGTGATAAAGAACCAATAAAAAATATCTTGCATTCATCGCATAAAATTATATTATGTTCATTGAGTTATTATCAAATTAATTTATCAGCTTCCTTCAACCCTTTCCAAATGCTACATACACAATCATATATAAAATGAAATCAAATGATTAAAACACCAACACAATTGTCATTAATTCAAAATGTCGTAAACACAAAAGGGTTAAATTCTTTATAAATCTCCTAAATTAAAATTTTTTTTTTGTGTATATGAATTATCTCGATAGATGGAAAATTAAGCAAAAAAAAAAAAAACAACCAACCAACCACCCTCACAACATTAGAAATATGATAATAATCCAACAAAAAAAAACTTTTGATCAAGTAAAGTAATTAACTTTCCCCAAAAATTAAATGAAAAGCATTTCCTTCTATTTATGTTCGTAATGATGTACGAAGAAACAAAACAAAACAAAAAATGAGCAAACATCTCAAAATAAATAAAAAATCATTTTTCTTCTTAAAATTTTTGTTTTGTTTTTCTTTTTTTCATACCCATTTTCCACCCTTAAATTAATCAAAAGGTAATGATTTGGAAAATTATGAAAGGGAATATAATATATAAAAATTCATCTCGATTAAAAAATTTCCAAAAAAAAAAAGAAAAGGGAAAAACAATTTTCTTTAATATTTAATCTTGTATTACGATTATTATACTTTTTTTTTTTAATAAAATTGATTTTCATTCTTTTTTTTTGCGTTTTGTTTTGTTATCAGCCCTGGAAATTTTTTTATATACATAAGCATAAAATTATAAAATGTCATTCCATTGTTGGAATCTACATAATATAACAAATCACGGCCTATATACTCGAATCGTCATAATATCGAGGGTTAAATAGAATCCCGATATACATATACAACCCCTTTGCTTCATCTACTGTGTTATTTATGAATATGTTTTTTCCGATTTTTTCACCATAATTTTATAAAATATAGTCATCACCGCATTATCATCGTCATCATCATCATCATCCTTATCATCATTCGCATAAAGTTTTACATATGTTTATTATCATATCATATTATTTTTTATGCGATGCCGATTTTTTTTTTTTATGCTTCGAGATTATTTTACTACCCTTATTTTTATGTATCGATATTTATATGCTCGTACAGATTTTCAATTTTATCACTGCTCAATCTCATCACGAATTTTATTTTTACTACATCATACTTTGGTTGAAAAATGTGATGATTTTCTTTTCTGATTGATTGAAAATATATAATAGTATCATCCTTGGAACAATGACATTATGTCGATTTTGAAGGACTAACAGTACCTATATATATATATCCATATTACCTCGGTTGCATTTTCTTTTTAAATTGTGATTTAAAAAAAGAAAATAGGCGGTGTCGTCGTCGATTTTTTTTTTGTTTTGTTCGACACACACACAAGAAAATTGAAACAAATTTTTCGACTATCACCTCAATTTATCAGCAAGCCAACAACAACAAAACCTATTAAATCCTTAAAAATATTTTTGACAACTTTATTAGTTTTTGTTTATACACTTGAACACGCGATATCCCTTTTTCCTTGTTGTATAATAAACACATACATATAGTAATAAGTCGTAGAAGTATGTAGAAGAAAACCCCTTGTGGTTAGGTTTAGGGAAATGTGAAGCAAAAATATGATTGTTAGCACAATTTTTGTAACAACTAAATGTTTGTGTTGTGTGGTTTAAAATTTTTGAGGGTTTTTATGTTTATATACATAGCCACCCCAACTACTTATGCCGATGTATATAAATGTAATAATAAAATTATCCTTTTGGCGTTTTATTTATATTTAAGTTGACGGCTCTTTGTCATCATGCTAAGAAATGTAAAGTAAATCGAGATATAATTGGTGTTTGCGGTTTGGCTCTGTGGTGTGATTTGTTTGATGAAACATCCATTAGTTAGTTTTGGTTCTCTGTTTTGTTTTTTTAACAAGTGTTTCAGCTAATTAGAGGATTGATGTCAGAAATGGGATATGAAACATAGTGAAGGCCATTTGTAACTTAAATGCATTATCATCTTCATATAATTTAAGATAACAACGTAATAAAATTCAACATAGCAGTTGTCGAGTTAACAAACTAAAGATAGGTTATCAAAAGCAATGATCCCCTTGTATTGTGCAACATATTTGATGATGAATGGAATGCAATAAAAAATATCTCGACCTCCATTACGCTGACAAGAACTCCAAGAATTCCACTGACCCAATTAATATTCTCATCGAAACGTTTCCAAACCGAGCACTTGACAGCTTTTTAGGGGACTAAATGAAGATTTATTAAAGATGCTGTCCAGTTCAAATGTAAATCACCTTTGGAAAAATCATAACCAAATGACTTTACCACAAAGAACTTGGTATATAACATTCAGCACCACATCAAAGTACCACCTAGGCCTACACATCTCAAACCACCAGAACCAATGGATACTGATACATCATTACAGAGCAGATAAATCCATTGCATGAACCGTCCGCCGCAATAATCCTAACCATGTCAGCTGCTAAGCTAAAAAGTAGACATCAATTAACTCTAATATAGAGTTCCAAACGAAAGATGATAATACCCTTAAGTTCCTGATTAACCCATGATTAGATACCTAGGATGGTAAACTCGAAATAAGCAGAAAAATCTGTGACCAATTTTTTAAAAGCATCGGGATTGACACAGATATAGAATTTTTTTTCTGCCGGGGTTTAAAACATTCGATGGCACAATTAAAATTACCACATTGAAACAACTTGGTGAAGTAATTGACCGAAAAAACCGCACATCCTGATACTTGTTCCGAAAATTAAGATACCACTTTATGATAAACAAGCTAGTTTCTTCCGAATTAAAACATTGGCCCAGTTAACAAATTAACACCAATCGATACTTCTGTGAAGACCATCTCCAAAACAATGACGAACGAAGCATTCTGCATAAAATCCTACCTCTATCCAGTCAATATAACTGGAAAAACAAATTTCTTCCACTATTTGCATAAATTCATTGATTGGTACATTGTAAATTCTCTGGTAGTCTTCTGATTAAGGCCATTGAATTAATATTAAATTTGACAGCTTTCGCATATGATGGTTTTGGATTAATCGTAGCAGACATTTCTATCGCAGGGGTTTGTCTCTTGAAAATTTGGCTTTGCGCGTGTTGTTCCGATCTTTTCCGTGAAGTAATTTTTTAACTCCTTGTACACCACACATCCTCTATAGCCACACAGCCTCTCATTTAGTTTCTTACTGGTCTTATGTATAGTTTGCCACATATTTTACACAAACAGCGAATGACTATATTCCTGACAGTTGGACAAATAATGGAGAACCGAAGTGGCGGAACAAATCTATAAACTTCTAAAATATGAGATCATACAATCTTCGGGAGGCCCATATAACTCACCGATCTGAATGGTCGACAAAATATTGGATGCTTCCGGTACTCAAAAGTTATACAGGATGGTGATTAATTTCAACCTGCAATTGAATGCAGTCACTGACCATATCAGATGAGTACCCTATTTTTAAAATTCGATCTTGATACACCGAAAACCTCTTTTTTATCCATGACTGGAATGTAAGAATTTCTGAGACTGCTATTTGGTCTTAAGAATTTACCTGCGCTGTCTTCCAAAGGATGACAGATGACGAGATAAAGATGACTTGTTATGTCTAAACATAAACAAAATTTTCTCTTTAATCGAAAAGGCCAATCTACGGGTCAATCTAGACAACACGGTATTCTTAAAAACGGAAACCCAATTCGTAGATTATACAATCACGAACCAAGGGATTAAGATAAATTCAAAGGAAGCAGCTACTATTGAAAATCTAAAAAAATCACTGAGAATCTGAAGAACTAAAGCCATTTCTCGGATTAGCGACATACTATAGACGTTCCATTAAGGATTTTGCGAAGATAGCCTTTGGCAAATCGTTCGAATAGTTAAAACGCTCAAATTAAAGCGAGCCAATAAAGAACAAGTTCAAGCATTTCGTCATACTAAGATGCCGCGAACTCGGCAATAGGAGTAGTACTATAACAAGGTAATATCAGCAAAGTTAGCCCATCATAAGTTTATGTATTTCCGGATCTTTAAACAAGCGAAAATTATGCGATCAACGAAAAAGAAATGTTGGTAATAATTTCGGCCTAAGACAACCCGGGAAATTACTTATATAGAGTAAAGGAAGTTACAATCCTAACGGACCACCAACCTTAGACGTTTGCACTTAGCAACAGAAATAATCATGCCAAATTAAAAAGATTGAAGGTGCGCAGAGTATTATTTCGAACTCCTGCGTAAATACTCCACATTGACAGCATATAGAAATCATAAAAGAAAAATTCTTATCAAGTGGGGATAAATTCTTAAAATTTGCGAATCGTTTCACATAAATTCTAAAGCACATGTAAGGGGCAAAATTATTATAGCATTGCACTATTTTACCGTAACCAAAATCATAAATACACATAGTACTACCATCATAAGAAAAAAATAGTTTACCCAACGAAGTTACAGGATGTCGGGTCGATAGAATATCGTCAAAATATATGATAAATATATGACATTTAGGCGGTTATTCATATAATATATTTTGATTATTTTAAAACGATACCAGTAGCGACATCTTTCATGGCATTGAGGTAACATAACATGGTAATACTATGTGTATTTACATTATGTCAAAATGCTCGTAATGGACAATGAGCGAAGTTTCGTAAACCCTATTGAATATCAGCCGATTTCGAAAACGGACGTATTAATTTTACTTAGTTTTGGGTCGTTGTTTGCTACAAATGGCACATTTTCACATTTTTGAACGATTAATTTGACCAAAATCTTGCCTTTTAAGATTCAGTACTTTCTTTGGAGAAAAGTAGAGATGATCTTCAATGTAAATGTGGACTCTGTGATATCTCTCTATTAATAATATTATGCGTCGTTAGAATTTGCGTAAGTATTATTGGATGTTGAGTGTCGTAAGGCACGATTGATCTCCCAAATTGAACACCTAGTCTCATTAGCCCTTTTTGGCTTAAAAATCGGTTTAGTGATTTTAGGCTTTTGGAAGGAACTTTACAAAAGTTTTTGGATTTGATTTCATGCCTGACGTAAGCTTATTTCAAAATATTCGCTAACATTTTACGAAACGTAAAATAAAATATTCGGAATGCCAGCTACACACGAGTCATCTTATCACAACTGCATTACCTGTTAAATAACTTTTATATATCAATGGTTATACATGTTCGTAATGGAAGATAGTCATAATTTGCACTTTGTCTCTTCAGTTTGGTTGTGGAGTGGTTTGGGATGAGAAAAGGATGAAAAATTCGGCCCGTCACCAGAATGGTTCAACATTTAACTGGTCTAATCCAGTAGAATGAGACCTTGATTTAATGTACTTTCCTTTAGCAAGGACCTCGTAATATTTTTCTTCGAACTCATTTTGATGACTTTCATCGTCTGCTGTAAATTCGGCGATGTTGTTTTCCACCTCGTTGAATCCACTTAGCAGCGCCTCAGCGTCCGTCGTAATCGATATTTTTACTGATCCAGATCCAGTTTAAATACTTCTCCTTTAGCCAGGCGTATATTT
The DNA here is from genome assembly GCA_963556175.1 of Tipula confusa. NCBI lineage: Eukaryota > Metazoa > Arthropoda > Insecta > Diptera > Tipulidae > Tipula > Tipula confusa. The sequence continues at coordinate 12,559,294 of OY744475.1, forward strand.
CCGGCATTATCAACGAATCACTGTTAAAACTTAGGACCAGGAAATCTATTAGTGGTAGACGCTTACATGAAGTTAATATACGTAAGAACTAAATCTTATTAGCAAAATCTTGCATTGTGGAAACCAATCACTAATGATGTAACTGATCCATGAGAGATTTTGAAAAATTTAGTTATCAGTACTGCCCAGGTGGCTCTCTTTTGGCGAAAATTAAACTGAAAAATAGTTTTTTTAATAAGGAGTGCCGATTTGTTTTCGAATAACATAATGTAGCGTTAAGAGAATAAGGCTCTTAAACAAGAGAGTTACTAAGTGAACTCGCATATGTAAAACCTACGACCACCGAACTTGCAGATGTAAAATACATCAGACCGAGGTCTCTAGCCATTTAGGCCCAGTATGGATATTTTGTGGAATTGTCTTTGAACCTATTCGACTAATGTGGCTAAGCAAAGTTATGACCGATTTTTGGAAAATGGCCGCGTCATGCCTTATCAATTGATTTTAGTAGTGAAGTGACTACACATTTGAGGAAGTGACAGTTTTCCAAATCCTTGGACGAGACTACCTTTTTAATGTAACCTATATTATATCCTACTATATAAACCGATCATTAATATATACTTCAAAAATTGGTGACTCTAAAACGGTTTTGTCATGAGAAAGTTATATTAATCACGATATAAACGTAGCCACTAAACAAATAAACAATAAATTATCGTAACCATCAAATTTAACAGTTGATCGTAAAAATAAAACTAGGATCTAATAAAAAATACAAAAAATTAATGTTTGGTCGATTAATAAAATTAAAAACTAAAACCTAAAAAGGGTTTAATATTTCGTGTATAATTCCTAGAAAAAGTGGAAACCACCGCCGCCCAAAACATTAAATAATAAATAAACACTTTATCTCGTATGATCACATTAAAGAATTATTCACCTGTTCATAATCATTTGGCGCGTTTATATGTTTGTTACGAGTGTATACGAACTAAAAAAAAAAAAAGCATAATGTGTTGTGTTACATAAACCTTGTTAATATCCTTTTGAAAGGTAACAATGAGGGTGTTAATTTTTATGGGTTTTTTCCCGAATATAAATACATAATCCGTTGAAATAAAAATAATTATTATAATTTTTTTTTATTTTAATAGTTGTTAGTTTAAAAATTATTATGCGAAAGTGCATCTGGTGTACAGAATAAAAAAAATAAAAATAAAAATTCAAAAAAATATTCAAAACCACCCGCGGGTGTTGAAATTTATCATTCGAATTTATTTTATTTTGTTCATAGTATATAGTGGGTGATTATAAAAATCTAGGATGTTTATCGCATAAGTACTTAACCATATAACGGAGCCATCACCCGGTGTTCATATATGCCAAGCGATTTATATATATGTTCACTGCTTTGACTATATACGAGTATAATGTACAACAATCGGGCAATATATGCAACAAATTTATATTCTGTTGCTTTTATAATTTGTTTATATTTTTTTTTTGTTCATTGAATGATAATTTAATTCGGTTAATAAGTCAAAAAAACATAAAAAAAATAATCGCGATTCGATGGGCATGATAACAGAAAAATGCTCTGTGCAAAATATACAAAAAAAACCAACCAAATAAAAAAACTTTAAGTCAATTTTGAAAAATAAATAAATTGCATTGTTACAGGTATATATGTGGTTTAAGATCAGGTGCGCGATTAGAAGATTGTGCATACAGTTTTCGTTTGTCGTAAACAATTGTTATGCTAATTGAGATATTATATTACGAAGTGCCAAATTTACTCCCACGCCAGTACCAGTACAAGGCGGCTCAAGCTATGGACTGTTAACCAAATAATAATCAAAATCGTATTTTTGTAATATCAATTTGACCCAGAATATAAAACAGACGACACACATGACCCGCCCATTCAGGATCTATTCTTTTATTTTACTAAAAAAAATTTCTCTACTAAATTGACTGTTATTTCGTCTTCTTTCCTTGTTTGTATGGCTAAAATAACTGAATCAAGGTATGTTAGCCATTGTCGTGTTAGATGTCGCTACTGGTATGGTTTTAAAATAATCAAAATAGTTGTATATGTATAATCGCCTAAATGTCATATATTTATCCTAAATGTTGACGATGTTCTCGCGACCCGACAATTGGAACTGCAATGGGTAAATTTATTTCCTTATGATGGTACTATATATATTTATACTTTCACGAAAACTAGGAATTCTTGAAATAATTCAGGTATTTTATGTATGTGTATATCTCAATATCACTCGATTTTTCTAATTTATCGTCTTGTTTTAGCATAGTCATCCGCAGAAGGTGAATTGTACCTATTGCCCGGTGTACCACGTTCGTGTAATTGTTTTAATGCAGACTATGCTTATTTTGCCAACTTATAACCTCCTGGAATATGTTTTATTTGTAAGTCGTCATCACTAAAGCGAATACACGTTAAAGTGGCTATGTTATTTTCATGCAATTCGTTTTAAGCATCAACTGGGTTTTATTTCTTCGGAAACAATTGGACAAGTACGCGAAAAATGATAAAAGTGCTGTTAGCACCTGCTAAGCTAGTGTTACAATATTATTTTACCTAATTGGCTGAAAGTTGATGTTTGTTGTTAGTTAAGTACCTACTACGCTCTGATCCATGATAGCACATCTATCAATAAACGCACTAAATTTCAATATAAGGTAGGCGCTGACTGAAATTTTTGATGACGACATTGCAGCGTTTTAACTATTTGATGAAAACTATGAAATTGCCCTAGATATCTTCCAAGAGCGATTCAAACCACATTTTATCTGTGACTAACAAATCCACACACTATACTTACATTTGCATTAATCAAAAGACCTGCTCCCAAAAGGCTTAGTTGAAATGAAGCCCGGAAACGATACGTAGATGGAAAACGGTATTCTATCCAACTATTTCCCAAATTTGGAAAGCCTGTGTAATTTTATTTTGCAAGTATAACTACGTCAAAAAACATTGTCAAAATATGGCCTTCGATTCAGTCTTTTATCAGTTACGTCAATATTCGTTACTAAATCACCTCCTTAACATTGTGTCTACTGTAAGGATGGCGGCTATTCTTTCTTTAAATCGACACCATAAACTTCTACACAAGCTGGTGGTCTTCGTCCTGGTGAGACTTTTTCTGCATGTCCTGTACCCCTTCTCTTACAATATTTCAACCCATCTCCAGACCACTACTCTAAATGGAGGTAACTAATAATTCTATCATCATGTTGCCATTATCTCTTATGTTTGACAGCAGCAAGCTGTCTATTGCGGTTATAAAATTATTCAACTATTTGGCAATTGCATCAGTCAAGTTCCTTGACCATTTAGGAAATCATGTTGGCAAACAGGACTGTTAGAATCTGGTTCCTAACTTAATTTTATGATCGAGTCTTTTTCGTCGCTGCTGAATCTTTCACTTAGCAATAGCAGCCTCAAAATACGCGGGCATGGCTGCCTCGTCTATCTTCAGAGCTTTACTATATCATTAAACTCAAATATTACTAACTTTCCAACCACATTAGACGTTAAAATTCTACCTACAATATCAATTCTTGGAGCATTGCTTCCAAAATTAAACGCACCGATCCTGGAATTGGTTCTATTATTTCTAAAGGTGTGTAGGTTTACCATGAGTTGCTACTCTTTTGGTGAAATAAAGTTTAAAGATCACTTATCTATAATCCAGAGTACCGTTCTAGGCTGGACTATGTCTGGAAAAAGTTCAACGCCAAAAAAAAGTTGTACAATTTTATCATAAAAGATCCGAACGAAGCCGTTGTCTTCCAAAGAATCGTGAAAACCACTTCATAAATCACAGACAGTCGTCAAAACCTTGTTGCTTAACATTCTTTCATGATCTCTGCTCTTATGTAATTTGGACATAAATTCTTAACCACCAGTCTAGCGACATTGCAAAAACCATTCTTTATGGCTATGATTCTTCAGAGTATAACTATATGCACTCTTGTTTTAGATTTAAAGATGGCGGTACGGATTTAGCGGTTCTGTCCTTCCTGCAAAAGAACTCGGCTAATTCAGAAACTCGCTTTTCGGTCATCGCTGCCGTCATTGTGTGTGACAGAATCAATTGGACAGAATGAAACACCATTCGCCCATAATTCTGAAATCTTTTGAGAATGACATTAAGGAGGACCTGTACAGTTATTAAGATCCTACTGTATCAATCTATTGTTAGTTTTTAGTCCACTGATAGAGAATTTAAATTATGGCTGTAGCCGAGATTAAATTACAATAAACCGTCGAGCCTGAATCAATTTTAAATACTGCAGAACATGTCAAAAAATCATTCAAAGTTAATTTACTTAAGTATAGACATAATCTATATAGCGCGTGCGCTTTAGGTTTTTTTGCAAATTTTGTTGATTCGCAGAAAAACATATGAAAAGATGCGCGCAGAAATGTTTTTTGTTGGTGTTCCTTACTTTTTATGCTGTGTATGTACATGCATGTTCAAACATATGTTTTGACACCAATCAAAATATGTATATGCTAAGAAACATATTTTTTTGTGTAACATGATATAAAAATTATGGATTAGATACATAAAAATATTGGATACACAAAAGAAATGACAAATAATACCTTGAGGTGCTTTTATATTATGAATTTTTAAAGATTAAATTGAGTGATAAAGATAACCATATATTTGTGTCTTATCTTGATACGTATGTTTATGTTCACTGGGAAATTATAATTACACCCGTTTTTAAAATATTTTTTTACCTACATCAGTGCGTCTGGTGGAATCATATTTTTGTTTTTTTGAATTTCGTATGCCTGAAGAAATGTATGTTATTTTCAAACCCTTTATAAAAATCCGGATATGTTCGATTAATAAATCAATTATATCGTAGACTTTTAAATATTGCCATGTCATGTTCTTATAAATGCGATCGAATTACGTGCTACATATAATATAGTGATCTCAAGGTGTGGTGCAAAATTCAATTAACGCAATTAAAGAAAATATAAAATCATGGCATTTCCTTAGTATATTAATTTGACTTTATAGTACTGTAAATACAAACTTGTTGTCTAAGATGATGGGTCATCGTAGCTCTACCTTGAAAGTTTATACAGTTTTTGCAACAAATATCTTGTGTTACCCAGGTTCTGCCCTATGGAGATGATCAGATGTTGAGATGACCAATGCTGTTACACATTTGTTTCGTTATGGAGGTTGAATAAGGCCCAACGTGATTTAGGTGAAAGGTCCTCAAAGAAAATATAAAATATAAATGTCTTTTAAAATATAAATATTTCAAAACCTTTTAATTTATTCTGCAACTATAGTTCGCGCATTGTCGGAAAAAATAAATCTTCTTTCAGTTTTGACAGCGTTTTGTCGCTTCCCATGTTAATGACAGATGGATACATTCAAATTTCAACTGAATTTTTCGATGGGTGCTCTCCGAAGCATACTGTAAGAAAAAAAAATTACATTTAAATTATATTCCACTCACTTTAACGTGCATGATAACAATTTTTCACAAAATAGATAAAACATCAGAAAATTACAAATTTTTTTCAAAAAATAAATAAAAAATAAAATGAAATATAATAAATAAATTTAAATTATTTATAGATATAAATTTAAAAATATATATTATGTACAAAAAAAAATGGTTTCTGTTGTACTGTGTATATAGATAGCTACATACAAATCCAACAACAATACAAGAATTAAAATGAAAATTATTGTTTTCTTTTTAACTCTTAACAGTACATAACATAATATATAGAACGATGAAGAAGAAAATCACCATAATTCTTATAAATTTCTCATGCTTATTGTACTCGTATACCAAAAACAACACAAAAAAAAATTATAGCAGAGTTCTAGTTCCAGCACATGACGTGGAAATATGTTTTCTTATCGGTGAAAGTAAAACATATTTATGTATAGCTCCAAATAAGTATATGCATCCATTAGTTATTCAAAATCGTTAATTAATCGTTAGCATGAAAATGTCGGTAAAGTAAAATATCATCCAACAGACTAACTACCTGAAACAACTCAAAAGGTCTCAACTTTCCACTACACTAAAACAATTTTACAGGAAACAGCACTATTCCAATCCACATTATTAACCATAGGCTACATATATGAGCAATATATACTAGCCTTGTAACATAAACATATTATGCCACAATACAGTCCTGTACCGTTTGACCATCGGCCCATAAAAATCTCTCGTGCTATCCACAACGAGGAATGTACTACAGAAATAGAACTGTCTTTGATTTCCCCCAAACTAATCCAAACCCAATCTTCATAAAAATCTAGTTTTCTTCATCTCCAATGTTAAAATACTCATCGTAATATTTTATATATTATCAAAGTTTTGGTCATCCATCGCAAGACACATGGGAAATGCGACTCCATAACCTTAATGAAACGTCACTACGATAAAAATGTAGAAATAAAAATAAAACAAAAAACAACCCAAAGACATGAAGTATCCAGTGAATATCAAGTCGATCAAGTAGTCAGTGTTAAAGCTGTCTAAAAAGATCAACAAATGAATCACCAAAAGGGATCTAGCAAAAAAGTGCCTTTCATGAATTCAAATTGCTATCCATCATGAATTTCATGATGGTTTTGGCAAACCATCATGAATTTCATGAACTTTTGGAAAATTTAAATTTTCCAAAATATTTCACAATTTAGACATGCTTGCCACCGTCATGAATTTGGCGAATTTTTGAAAAATTTAAAGTATTCCGAAATCTTCCAATATTTTGACAGGCCAAACCATCATGAATTTCATTAGCTTTTGGAACATTTGGAATATGTGTAATTTTCTGAAATATTCCACAATTTTGAGATGCTAACTGTAATAAATTTTACGAATTTTTGCAAAATTTAAATTTTCCGAATTATTCCACATTTAGGACAGGCTTACCATCATGAATTTTACGAATTTTTGGAACATTTTAAATTGTTCCGAAATATTTCACATTTTTGACAGGTTAACAGACTTGAATGTTACGAATTTTTGCGAAATTTTTCCGAAATATTCCACAATTTTTATAGGCCATCAATAATTTTACGAATTTTTGGAACATTTAAATTTTCCGAAATATTGCTTGAACTTGGATGTAACATATATCCACGGATGAGATTCGCATAAAGTTTAATGGCTCTGACCCTATTAGTACCAATTTAGTGTAATTGTCTAATCAGACCCATAAAACTCCCTTTCCAAAGTAAAATTTATGTTGTCATAAACCGAGCGTATTAGTTAGGCGAGAAGAAGGTCAGCACATAATTGTAACAAGACTAATGTCAATTTTTGGATTGGAGACACTCTGAATTTACAGCAAATAAGGCACAATGTTGGTATCATTGTCTTAATATCGTGTATACATATCTACACCGTACCTCTTTTCCCTGGCATCCGCGAGTCCGTGTAATTGTGCTTTGATTTCTCAATTTTACTAAATATATGTCGAAGAACGGCTATACTTCGTAAATATTGCAACTCGAACGAAAATATTTCCCATTCAGTATGGAGGTACATAGATAAAGCACGATCCTAATCACTTTTTAATAGCCACAATTTTTAAATAAAATTTCCAAGAATAACTTAATTAGGAGACAAAATACCAATTGGATCGAAGATATGTGCTACTTCCGATAACACAGTACCTTTTGTTATACGTTAGCCTGTAGAAACTTGAACGTTTGATTTGAAGACATCGTTTACTGGTTTCCATAATAATCCCAAGGTTTTATTTCGGATCTCATTTGTAGGTCTGACAGCCATGGTATTTTCTGGTATTTCATCTACCGTCTAAAATCTTTCAATTTGATGTTGGATTGCCATAGTCGGTAATGCCGTAAGTACTAAATTATCAGATGAGCTTAGAGCCTTGTGAATTTTTCCTGAGATTACCCAGACAAGTTGCGTATTCTCTAGGATGGGTAGATGATTTGCCAATTTGATTTGACCTATGATTTGAGCAAGTCGATCTGCTATGGAGTATCGAAGTTCCGATTGCAGCCAATTGAAGATGAATGTTAATATCATACCAACTAGTTAGCACGCTTGGCTGACAATCAGTAATTTAGGCAAAACCAAACAATTAATGTCGTTAATGAGCTGTCATTACTACGTTAGCACAAATCATAGAAAATTACAGTTTTACTTGTAATGGCACCATTTAAACGAAGCACAGTATGGTGCAGGCGTTGAAACACATGAAATGTGCTGCAGGAAGAGCACTGATTGCAAGCAATATGTGAACTTTGTAGACAATTAGAACATAATTTTGATTAACATCTCTTCGTAACATCTCTTAGGAACCTCTAGCGCCTTGAACAGTTTGCACTTGAAAATAGAATGACTATATTGGAATGACGTTGTAAAATGTGCAGGTCAATTTTTGTTGACAATGAATGGAACAAGTGAGTTTGTCTTAGCCCTTGTGTCGAACTTAAATTGCGTTGTGCGAAGGCGGTATACTGTACTGGTTGTGGTAAAAATGAACAATTTCAGTTGAAGAAAAGATTACCTTGATTTTCCAATAATAATAATTAACAATAATTTTCATTTTACTAGACTTCCGTGGGCTAGTTAAAGCGATGAACTTCTACTTTTTCGACCATCACAATTGTGGTTGGATTATGAAGAGGAGAATCAAAAACATGGTTGATCCACTTATTGACTAACTGTTTGAAACAAGGATCTTTCAAAGAATCGTTTATATGCGTGAATCTTTTGATTGTGCAGTAAAATTTTGCTACTAGAGCTAGCAGTCTCACATAAATACAGAAAAATGTGAGGTTCTTGTTTGGGGTACCAACATTTAAAACTATTGCTTTAGTTTCGGATTTTACATATTATGTTTGGGCCTGAAAATGAGGAATTCATTCTGCATTAAGGCACTCCTCTCCAGATTTGGTACATATTGTATCTAGCTTTAATACCATTTGATACACCCAGTGACCTGAAACTAATGTCGCTGAGTTAGGTGCCCACCTTGAAGTTTGTGAAGGAACTGCATTTTTTCGTGTTGTTGTCGCCGGTCTAGTAAAATAAGGCTATTGACATTCAGAGATGTGAATGTCTTAAATTGTTGATCCGACCGTATTTAATGAAGAATTAGCACATTAAGCTTTGACGGTAGGTTGGTTCAAATAACTCGTTGCTAACTTGAAGTAGGCGTGGAAACTTCTACCTTTCGTGAGCCGAGCCCGTATGGGAATTGGGTAGGACCTGGTCTAAGCAGAGAAATATTTAAAAACAATATATTTTTATCTTCTGACACTGGCAGTAATTTGCTGGGCCCAGCCACGTTTCTTTTTTCAGGTGACTCTTAAATGGTTCTTGTGCTTTATTGAAAGTAGTTTTTTGATATTCGTTACCTTGTCGATGATTACTTGACAAAGCGGCATTGGAACGTTGGTAATTGCTTTGCCTTGTTTTCTCTTGAACATAGTTTGTGAGACCTTGGCATTCTTTTCGTTAGTATCTTGTAGGAGCAGTTTTATTTCTTATGGATCCAGCGAAGAATGTACTCGGGTCATGACAAAAACCAGTTTATGTCACCAACGTATATTTTTAATCTAGGTCAGTCATGCTTCTCGGTAAAACACCTTGACTTACAAAAAGGGAGATATAAGAGAGAGATGAAGAGAATGAGATAGATTGTTAGAATAAGAAATAAAAAAAGAGAAAGAAATATGTCTGCATATAGTGTCTATCGTAAATACTTTCCAAGGTTTAGTTCAAATTTTCCAAACATAAAAATTCATAATAAATAAATAAAAATTAATTTAATTTTTTTTGTTAATTTTGTTGCTGAATTTTATATAAAAATTTTTAAATTTATTTTCGTTTTTTTCCATTTTTTTATATTCAAATTGACGAGGGAGTTTGTTAGAGAACACACAATAAAAAAACTAAGCTACTTTTATGCTAATTTTACCCATTTCACAAATTTTTATATATATATATATTTTATATTCTGAAATAATGAAATATTATTTTAAATTATGTATATATATCGTATACATATAATTTTAACATGGTTGAAACATTTTTTGTGCTATATGAACATAAAAATATTTAGTATGAGTTTGGTGTGAATAAACAATATAAAATTTTCATATTTTCCTCTTCACTAAAGCTGCATTTTTCTTCGAGTATACTGGGTAAGACGTTTGCGTTGAAACGTCTGAGACGAAAAGTTTCAACAGTTCATATAGAAGCATTATAATGTTTAGAACTTGCGGTTTGGTTTACAAACTTTGTCCATGGCAAATGAGATAATGTTTTTAAACCACTTTAACCTAATTATGTATCCTGTTGGAACTGTAAACTAACTGTACAGTTATTTCCCATAAGTGTGAACCTACTTTATGATGATATCCAGCCCTCAAAATACTTAATAATTCTACAAAATTCTACTTCTATAATTCTTTATACTTGGAATATAATAATATAATAACCATCTTATATACATTTTAATCGACACACAATTTTAATTAATTTTGTATTGAAATCAATAGAATTAACCGTTTCATGACAAAATACGTCCAATTGCTTTGATTTTTGACTGACGAAATAAGTAGTTTGGTGAAAAAGGCTGATGTTGTGATTGCGATAAAAGTACAACCTTAGTACAGTGGTTTGGTCACGTTTAGCCAAAATTTCGATCTGACCTTCACATAACCATGAGCTTAAATTCCAAAATTTCAAAGCAATAATTTCAATTTCATTTTAGTTGTATCAACCTAAATGGCTCACTGAGTCAATAAAAGCTTATATAATAAATGGGGAGGTGATTATATAAAAAAAATTAAATAAACGAACTTTATAGTTTGGAAGTTAGGTTATGTAGATACATATATTTATATTCAAATTGGGGTGGAACTAGCGAATGATATAACTAATCATGTAGAACACTTAATAAATTAATATTAAGACAAGCGCACAAAATAAATAAAAACTAAAAAAAAATACTTAAGAAGTGGCATGGTACTTAAAGGGTTTGACCTTTAGGATTTGTGTGTTTAATCGGTTGTTCGAAATTACTTAAATTATCTTCAGCATTGACATAATCTATTGCGGTTGTCAACCTAAATAGATAAATTTCGAAATAAGTCATCAAAATCCTTAAACAAATTCTCCTTAATCCATTTTAAAAACAAAATTAATCTTCTAGTCATCATCCATCATCATTCGTCATTTTAATTTTCGTTCATTAAAATTATAAGATAATGTCTTAGAAATTCGTCATGATTAAATATCTTAAAACGAAATTTTTGCGTTATCAAAATTAATTTATTTATTTCATTAATTCCATTTTAAGAATATAAATAATTTAATTAATTTAATTTAATTTTTTTCGTTTTTTTATTTTTTTTTTATTTAAGGAGTAACAGTCAGGATGTATAGTAGTTCGTAACAACGAGTCATTGTCTCGACCAAAAATTATAATTATTTAGGATAATATCCAGAAGGTCGTATGCAAATTTTTGGGCAGACTACGACGTCGACGAATATCATTTAAATAAATAAAATTTTATTTGTGGCAATACAGGCTTCTTGGGTCTCGTCATTAATCTCGGACATATCGGACCCAAAATTTATTCGACAAAAAAAAACGAAATTTCCATAGAAATCAAATCGAAAATAAAATTTACGGGCGATTTTTTGATTTATTTGGATTTTATTTTCTGTCTGCGTGTATCATCGCATTGCAAAAACTGTCAATTCAATTTGATTGATGTACACAGACGAAAGAAAATTTTTGTGATACAGTAGCAGTTTTGATTTTTTTTTTGTGTTTCGAAATTTATTATACGATTGTATAGATGTTATGGGTGGTGGTGATTTTAATGAGCTTGAAACGAATCAAATATTATAATTAAGTTGTATAATTTAGCACCTGTGGTCGGGATTAATTTATATGATACGTAAAATACATTGTGAACCGAGAATCATATGGAAATTCATAATACAACAAAATTGATATTTTGATGGGATCCTTGCCTTTATGGAATATTCAAGGCGTAAGTAAGTGCTTCTGATTGTTGCGGTCGCATGCACTAGTGTAATATTTTACTAGAATCAGGATTCAAGATATAATTACGATCGTGCCGATATGGAAAATGCCAAAAATACGATAAGTTATAGCCAAATTATAGCTATGGTCTGAATTATTTTAAGAAGAAGACTAATGGCATTCTAATCATGACTCTAAAGCGACATCAATTAATTACGTACCCAAATTCTCCTATAACACAAAATATTTTTTTTGTTGAGTGATATCGGTACGGACCATAATCTAATACGGATTTAATTTTTTGGCTATGCTCGTATTTTGTGAAGATTAATGATCTGGAATGTTTCATTTGTATAGTGCTATTTTAGACCGAATCTAGCTCTCTTATAAGAGCTAAAAGGTTTGTCACAAATTATGCTTCTGATATTCAAAGTCACGTACTAATTGCAGTATGAAGGCATGTCAGAAATCTAATTGATAACCTCACAAATCTTATGCAACTAGAGTATTAGGCTGATTAGCTATTATTTAATACGTTAATAATATGTGTAACAAACCCTGGCCATAATTTATAGTAACTTGAAAAGATCTCAAAATGTTATTGGATTGCAGTTAAAAAGTTTCTTCATGCTTAGATTCATATTAAACCTCCACAATCTGCAAACCAACCATGATTAACCACTGCAGAAGAGCTAAGAATCACCGAAGAAAACACAATCAAACTTTCAGTCGAATTAGTCAAAAAAGTATAAGATATTAACCTTTAAGTCAACCATTAATTATGTTATCGCTTTCCATTGCTGAACTGATTTTATTAGCAGTTGGAAGTCTTAAAAAACGAAAGCTGTTTATAAGTCACAAAACAACAGATTAGTATACTAAGGTGCCGTAAAATTGTTACAGTGATCTTGGAGTATATATTCCTAAAAATATTTACACCTTGGGCCATTTTTGTATGTGTTACTCCCTTTCACAAATGCGGTACTGGATACTAGGAGATCAAGACTCGTATTTGCAGTTAAAATTCGGAGTTATTTAATGCACACCGACTACGAATTTTTCAAAAAAAGCTCTAATAAGAATCCAAGCAGCGACCCGTAAAGAACACTTTGAATTATACGTCTATAAAACGCATATAAAGAGCAGTCGGATTTTGATGTCATATTTTCGAAAAAAATGAAGAAAATCGCCAGGATGGCTCTGACAATACTTTTGACATTAAAAGATCAACATGTGGAGCCTTCAATTCAATGAAGAATCGATCATGCATTACACTTCGTATGTAAATCTCATCGATGAACAGGAATTCGATGTCCTTCCCCAGATTTTGCAGTCTTCAAATATTATCAGTGGGCGGTGGTAAATTTTCTACCATTTCTCCGTCTTTCCAAACTAGTAACTTAAATAATGTGTGCAGCGTTGTTCGACCAACAAATTGTGCTGCTATACAACGGCCAATGCATCAAATTTTAGTGATTTCTCACCATAGCAGCGATTGACCATTTCTTTTAGTGCATTGAATATGAATATTCTACCTCAATAATTTCTTCTTGATTATCAAGAAGATTGAAAGCGTATGTGTCTGATCGGATGCTGATTCGAGTTGTCTGTCTCTAGCACAATGCATTTCGAAGATTGCATTTTTTTGTCACAATTGCTATTCTCGAGAAAGAAAAGCCTCTAGTACATTGTTACGTTCATCATCCTAGTAAAATTGTACGAGCAGGCTATATAGAAATAGTTTTCCGGGTCCGTCAACATTTGAAAAAGTATAACTCGTGCAACAGCTCGAATATTTGAACAGTTAGATCAGCAACTCTTCAGCTCGCTTAAGTCGTTTGGCTAAACTAGCAGAATTACTTACTTCCGATTCATGTTGAAGCATCTCTTAGCGTTTTAGCTTCTAATTCCTTAGTCGTCTCTTAAGTTGGGTGAAAACCTCTTTGACTATCAATTAAATGTTCACTATTATTACATGGTTACCCAATAAGAAGTTTCATTTTGCTATTTGAAGCTTTCATCTTTTGACATTTGACAAGTAAAAACTTCGCCATTATTAAACATGGTACGATACACGCTTCAACAACGCATTGAAATTGTTAAAATTCACGACAAAAATGGTAAAAATTTTGTCACAGTTCGCAAAAGTAAAGCTGTTTTTGGTCGTCATGAAGCACCTTCTCAGCCGGCAATATTGAAACTGATGAAAAACTTTGAACTATTGGGACAAGTTAGTGATGTAAAGAATCGAAACCGTGTGCGTCGTTCAAGAACAACTGAGAATATTGCTGCTGTAGCCCATAGTGTTGAAGAAAACCCAGGTTTGTCGATTCCTTGTCAATCTTTAGAATTAGACATTCCACAAACGACATTACACAGTATTTTGCATAAAGACTTAAGTCTTAAGGCTTTTAAAGTTCATTTAACACAAGAGCTCAAGCCGGTCGTTCACCATAAACGTCGTATCTTCGCTGAGTGGGTCCTTCAAATGCATCAAAATGATCCGGATTTTCATCGACAAATCAACTTTAGTGATGAAGCTCATTTTTACCTCGAAAATTATGTTAATAAGCAAAACTGTCACATTTGGGTCTCAGAAAATCCAAGTGCGGTTTTTGGGCAGGCGGTATGATTGAACCTTACTTTTTCACAAATGAGGCTGGTGGAACTGTTACGGTGAATAGATTGCGCTATCGAGCTATGATTAATGATTTTATATGGCCGGAATTGAAAGATATTGATGAGGACGACGTTTGTTTTTAGCAAGACGGCGCTACGTGCCTCACAAGCAAAGAAACAATCGCAATTTTGCAATAAAAGTTTCCTGACCGTGTTATTTATCAAAAAGGTGATCACAATTGGCAACCGAGATCCTTCCTACTCAAAATGCTATGGTCTATACCACAAAATGTTTCTCATCTGAAGCAAGATTGAAGTTGATAAAATCTTACGTTTTACCACACTTTCTATACGGTGATGTGGTTTTTGGCCTCTAGAAAATTATTTTAAGGAGCTGCAAATGCTTTTTAATAATTGTATCAGATAGGTGTTTGGACTGAAGATATATGATCACATTTCTTATTATTCCAAATCTTTGTTAGGTTGCGTTCTTTGCTTGAATTATACAAGTTTCGAGTATGTTTCTATATTTTTAAGGTTTTGAAGGTCGAACAAAATTTGTTGGAAATCAAAAATCATCCAAACTTAGACAAATATTGAAACGGCGACTAATATTTTGAGACTATTAAATTCATTATTTTTTGTTAGAGGTGTTAGTGTATGGAACTCACTTAATGTTAGTATAAAAAACTTTAGTTCAGCAGTGGCTTTTCGAAGGAGGTGATGGTCATTACCAAAAAAAATCATAATAATAATAATAATAATAGGTTTAAGAAATCTATATTTAAATTAATTTTTTTTCTAATGGAACAAGTTGTATAACTTATCATTTATGAAGCATCAATAAATAAATAAATAGATTCAATGTCAATTTGATGATATTGCAATCCACATAATTCACATTTGCTTAATTGCTGTCATCCAGTATCATTAAATTATATTCTGAAACAAAAGAACGAACATTTTCTAAATTAACGATGCTTATGAATTTCTCGTACAACCTCATGTTAGAATGACCACGACAATTTCCAACGTAACCGACCTTTGAAGATGAAAAACATTTCATACATACCACAATAAATTCCAATTTACAAGCAATCGGTATAAATAAATAAATGAAAGGACAACCGCAGCAGCAATTATTACTCCATCGGCTATGGTCCACTTGAAGCATTAGTGTCAATCTGAAGATGTTTCCTCTGGAGAGACCCTTACTAACAAAATGAGATGTACACACTCGTTCAATAAGTTCCGAAACTAACTCAGAATTCGCGGCTTTTATGATAAACCTGTTCAATATTTAGAACGTATAGTGATTGACCTGCAAAACAAATTTGTCAAAATTTCATGGTAATCGATCCATAGCGTACTGCGTTATTTTGATTTAAGTGACGCTACTTTTGTTATTTTAAAAACAATGGCAAAAAGAGTATCGTGTATTGATAAAACTTGTTTTTACCGAAGAAAATTTCGTTCAAGCTAAGCAATGGCTTGAAAAATGTTATTCGTACTCTGTCCCATCGAAACCAACCATCTGATGGTATGCTGGTGGTATGCTGATTTTAAACATGGTTGTATAGACACATAAGATGTGACTCAAGAAAACATCAAGGAAGTCCTGAAAATTGTGGTGTAAGATCGAATATTACTGGTATAGTGTATTCAATATTTGTTATACAAATTTGGCCATGAAAAATCGTTTTCCCAAATGAGTGCTTCGTTTGCTCATGATAGAAAAAAAAACAATCCATCGATGATTCAGAGCGTTTGATTTACGCGAAATAAAATGGATTTGTTGCATAGATCTGTGACAATTGATGAAACATGGATTAACCAATTCAATCTGGAATCAGCAAATTACTTTACTTGCTATAATCCGTCTCTCGTATTCTCCAAATATGGCTCCAGTGATTACTGGCTTTTTGCAGAACTTAAAAATATGTCATCAATCGGATAATCCTCTCTTGAACATATTATGTAGAATGTCGAAACAAAGTAATGACCGGAGAATAAACATTTTAACGTCTTGCCTTAAAGAAGGGATGGCTGGAGTTTTATTCTCCTGCTTTTAAGATTTCACCTAAATATTTTTTTCAGTCACCTAATTTTGAAAAAGTATATGGATCATGGCACAGTGACTTGCCGGTATCATCAAAAACATATAAGTAACTCGTAAAAGTCACCATTTTTATTAATTTTTTTTTATTACATAACCAAAACATATATACGGAAGCTTTTAATATGTGAACTAGAATAGTTCGAGTGTGAGATTTTATCTCATAAATTACGAAAAATGGCAAATTAATTTTAATTATCTGTGTTTGGTACCCATCTCGTACTTACCGAGTATATGAAATTAATTTTTAACGAAATTATATGATTTTTGGTATAGTTTAGAATACGCGATGGGATAAAGATTTTTTATTTAAGATAAATGAAGCGGATGAATATTTTTATTTTTATTTTTTTATTATTTAAATTAAAATTAAAATTAATTTGTTTACAAACCAAATCAAGCAAAAAGTATTACACACTACATACATAGCAAGTAGATTTGGTGGGAAATTTTTTTTTTTATTCTGTATTTAAGCAAAAAAAAATTTTAATTAATAAATTTGTGTACAGCACACATTTAATGGTTTTAAAGTCTAAAATAGTTAATAACGCGGTTATATAGCTTGTATACGTATATAGTTAACCATACTGAAAATAGATTTGGCTTCGTGATAACGCATTTTTTGTTTTTGGGTAGCTAAATTATTTGCTCAATTTTTGTTTTGTTTTTAGTCTTATGTATTCATATATGTAAATTTATTATCGAAAGATAACAAAAAAAAAAATCTATATTTCTTGTTTAAAACTAATTGGATGGTTAAGAAATTGTAGAAACATTTAAATCAAATCGGTCCAAATGCGATCAAGATAATATGCATAAAGAAAAATAATGGCAACGATAATATGCAAAATAAGTGATTTAGTAGTATACGCTGGCTGCATGCATGTTTAAAACAAAGATGATAGTTAATTGATAATATTCGTTTGCCTTACTAGTTTTCTTGTCATCGATCGTATATGTATTCATAAATTTTTACCTTTTACGTACCTAAAAAACAAGAATTATGTATTATGATCGATCTGATTTCAATCATTGGTTGTATACGAGAGTTGTATGATAAGTATCTGTCTTAAAATATGATATTGTATCATTGATTATGGGTTATAATGGCCAACAGCAATCTCTTTGGTTCAACTACATATACACTTAAATCGTTATCTTACTTTTAGATGTCCATCCCGTAAAAGATGCCAGAAATGTGAGAAAAAAACGATTTCTTGCTCCATTATTAAGGGAACCTTTCTAGTAGTGAACAAAAGTAAACGAGTGAAATTAGATTGCCACTCACTGCAACATAGTACTGATCTCAAAACCTTCCTGTTTGTACAATACTTTCCACAGCAATGATAATCGTAAAGAATGATTCTGGGAAATTTTATACACTATGGCTCATTAAGAAGCTTTATAACGAAATTGTTAATGCAACATTTCCAAATAAAAATGTGTAAAAATTGAAACAAGTCACTATTGTCAAAGAATATAAAGCAACATTTATCATCAAACCAAAAATATGTCCGAATCCAAAGTGTAAATAGTCGTGATGCCAAAAATCAAGAGCAGTTTACCCCAACGAAACCAAGATAATCAGAAAAAAATTTTTGGAAACCCGATCCACACTTTCACAAAGAACGAATTTTTTAAAACCAACCCATAAGAACCTTTGTTGCAGAATACTATTTTTGGTTGGAAAATTTAAGAGAGACCGGATGAGACCGAGCAGAATATCTCCGCGCTAGGAAAGCTACGACTAAATACCTTCGACAAAAGAAGCGCGATCATATGAGATTTTGCATCGTAAACATCAGCTTCCCAGTGGAAATACGAAACTCAAGGGACTGCTTTGCTAACACCACAGATCTAACTAAAGACCTCCTTCCTATAGAAGTACAGCCATCAAAGATGGAAATGGAGAGTGAGAACAAACGTGGCTAATGTTTTCTCAGTATGGCAAACCTAGTTTCAAAATCTGCTAAATCGGTACGACGAAGTGACTCCCATAAGAGCAATAGTTCTTCCAGGTTAAGAGGTTCTTGTTGAATATCCCACAGTAGAGGAAGTAGATGCAGCTATTAGTAGATTAAAAAATGGAAAGGCACCCGGTTTCGACGGAAGCCCCGCAGAATTGATTAAGCTCAGAGGCGCTACTCTTGCAACTAATCTATACGATCTCATCGTCTCTATTTGGGACCAAGGAGAGTTGCCGGAGAATCGGAAGACCGCACTCATATGTCCGCTGCACAAAAAAGGAGATCGTGTTAAATGTGGAAACTATCTTGGTATCGCTCTGTTGAGCACTGCTGACAAAGGGTTGGCTAATGTTGTACTTGCCAGACTCGTCCCTCTCGCCGAAAACACCATTGGTGACTATCACTGTCGCTTTCGACCCAACCGATTGACCACAATGTTTTACCTGAGGATGATCATGGAAAAATGTTGGGAGTACAACATAACCATACACCAACTGTATATAGACTTCAGACTGGCATATGACAGTATAAACCGCGAAAACTTATGGGCCGCGCTCATATGCCTAGGAATTCCAGAGAAACTCGTTTCTCTGTGCAAATTAACAACCTCTGGGTCTGTTTGTAGAATCGTAATTGAGGAAGCTGTGTCAGTGAAATAAAATCTGGTGTTCGACAGGGAGATACACTCGGGCCTGTGCTGTTCAACTTGGCGCTTGAGTACGTAGCGGGAATAAGCAACATTGAAACTTCGCGCGGTATATTTAATAAATCAGGCCAAATTCTTTGATATGCAGATGACATCGTGCTTCTTGGCCAAAGATCTAGCGATATCCAGGACAGTTTCATACAGCTCAACCGCTGCGTAAGAAGATTTGGTTTATAGGTAAACGGCAGCTAAACAAAATTGTTATCAACACTATAGGAATTGGCGATCATATAACTTTGGTAGCGTCAAAATACCTCGGGTCAGTTATAACATCGTCGAATGATATGCAGGCAGAAATAAAAGCCCAAATCGCTGCCCGACAACGAGTTGTCTAAGCACTCATAAGACCTGTGCTGGCTTTCGGAAGCGAGAGCTGGACCATAACCTCTAACGATTGTAGATTGTTATCTACCTTCGAAAGGAAGGTCATTTGCTCAATCTCTGGTCCAATCAAAGCCACGAACAACGAACATCGGATTTGTATGAATCATGAGATAAGGCAACGTCTTGGAGTCTACGATATTATCGGATTCATCAAATCCAATCGAGTTAGATAGCTCGGCCACGTTATACGATCTCCACAACAACGAATGACCAATAAAGTGTTCCATCAACAACCAGCTGGTGATCGTCGTAGAGGAAGACCCCGATTGCGCTGGCGTGACGCCGTGGAACAAGATCTACATGCATTAGGATGTCGAAACTGGAGGACGAAAGCGATGGACCGAGATGGATGTAGGGCCCTAGTGTGGACGGCAAAATCTCTTCATGGGATGTGAAAGCCAGAGACAGAGATGAGACCCATTGAAATCAACCAACATCTATATAAGCATACACGAATCAACCCGATGAACTAATTGATATCGACAAGAGCTTAAGGTCATTCTGGAAACTTATTTATCCATCTCATTTATTCAAATTTCAATATATTTACAGAAGAAGCTTTTTCAAAAGCACTTGATGCGGGATTCTGAGGTGTGATCTTCACACAGATTCTCGAAGGAGATTGAGTAATGGAAACTGTTTCAGCAATACCCAGGACAGTCACCATGCGAGTTCAAAACCTAAAAGTCCAGTATTGCCGAAGCAACAGTCTGTTTAGTAGCCAAGCTACGCGGCTCCAGTAACAAGCAACGGTAGAGATAAGCGAGCAAATCATAGTCTTAATGTAAATGGCAGGATTCTTTTTTAATCCTCCTGTTTCTATCAAAATGACACTACTATAGTGATATGCAAATCAACTTCTAGCTTATCGGGTCACAAAAGTATCCACTGATGTTTTTATAGAACCCAACATAATGGAAGATAATGATTGTATGATAATATCATCCTTGTTTGTGAAATTTAAAATCCCAACTAAATATTACACCTTAGTCAGAGATAAATTCGACTATCTCGACAACCACGTTGTCAATCGATTTACAAAACCATCTAAGTTGTGTTGTAATTTTATGCTGTTAGAAAAGTCTGCCACAATGGCAAAAATTTTCATTTTGTCAGCATAAAGCATAAGCATTCAGCAAAACCGAAGCAATTAACCACATCATAATGTCATTTTTGATTTCACATTAAATCCCAGATTTAAAAATTGGGTTGATGAATTAGTTTTTTAGGGGTCCGAGATTTAATATAATGGGAAGTGAAAGTGACTTAAAAATGTAGCAAACATATTACGAACCTCAACAGAAGTGTTAACAACACAATCACAAATATTCATTGGTGATGGCAGGCCGTCGGTATGCTTCTTACTAGTATGAAAGCTCCAAAAACGTTTAGGGTTTTTGGTTTGACGTCTCTCACGTAAAGCTTTCATGAATGGTTTAAAATTCCATATTAAAAAACTGCAAGATCGAGATCCATGAACTACTTTCACTGCCACAGTTGTATGTATTAGTTAAAATGCCTAAAGCGATAAATTTATATTAACTACATATCTAACGGACCTAATGCATTGCACAAGTAGTGTTATGTTTTGTCGGAGGCTAGTCGTGGGTTTGCTCCTTGCTCCTTGACTTGTGCAGGCTTGTCTCAAATCTGAGGGAGGAACTAAATATGATCTCAAGTTAGACACAGATTGTAACAAACAAGAACTAAACGCTTCCTACCCTGGATCTATGTTCTATAATGAGTTTGTCCACCCTGGTTGCTGAATGGTCCAATGAATGGTCCAGCCAAATAATTTTCAAATAATCGTCCTTACGAAAATACAACGAGTAATGCCACCAAACAAAAGAAATCCAGAATCATAGGCATTTACTTACTAAAAGAGGAGTTCTTTAACATTCAACACAAATTTTTTAGGTCGTTTTTATACTCCACTCAACACGCAATCACCTCATCATGACATACAGAAGAATAATCAGCATGCTAGACCAGCGTTACTGTGACCGCTCCAAACGCGGGATTTCTGGATAGATTAGATTTACATTATCCTGTTTCGAGCAATTTTCAAACAAGTCTCCATGCATGATTGAATGTGTGCGATATTTTTTTTAAATCATTAATTTAATGTAACATTTAATGCGCATGATGGAACATTTTTTTTATATGCTTACCGATAAACATTATAATGATAATCACCGAATTTAGTTTTACGTATATTTAAAATGTTATCAGCTCTATAAAACTATAAATCCAACAAGTTTTGTGATGGACATAACATTATAAAAAATTATTTACTTATCTTAAATTCGAAAATTTATTTTTAGTCTTGTGAGAACATTTAAAGATTCCAAACATATTTTTATAACCAATTAAAAATTATTTTATATCACCACCGCATGTCATAAATATGTATAAGTGTTTATCTACTTAATAAAGCCACCGCATACATGCAAAAATTGTATATGTATGGTAATTGGTGAAGGAGGATTTCATGAAAGTTTAAAACTTGCACGTGTGTCGTATACCGTAAGTAATCGGCTTTGAACATAGGTGGTGTCAAAAATCACCATTAATTTAATTTTGTGGTAGCAGATATGCTTAGTACATAATTTGAAAGAGTGTCGGTAGCTTGGTATGAATCCTATATTACCCGACTGCAACAACCAATTCCATTTTTTTGCAGACGGCTATAGCAATGTCTTAAACAAGCTACCAAGATTCTCTCAAATGATGTACTAAGAAAGTATATCTGCACTCTTAAAATCAAATGGAAGGTTTGCTGTCATATCTTAAAAATTCTCAAACCAAATAACCTAAAAAAAAGTGGTCCATTTGTTTTAATTTTCTGCTTCTTCGATTTGGTGTCGCAATTCTTCTAAAAAAACTGACATTCTTTAAATTTAAATCCACTCCTAAGCCACTGTTGCCACAAATGCAGTTAACTTATTAATCATTAAAAAATTACTTATATATAAATACTCTTCTAAAAATGTAGAAAAATAATCATTCGCACGTCGAAAAGAAAAGAATGCCGACGAACGAAGGTCAGAGACACGAAAACAAATTCCGTCTGTAATTTGTGCCTCAGGCTAACTTTCAGCAAGAACTATGTTCGTGTTTGTGAACTGTGTTTTGTATTAAAGTTCAAGAAACGGGATTTTGACTAAGAATTTTTGAGAAAGAATGACATTCAAGGTGCATCTACACCAGACTCATCCTCATTTGGTAAATCATTGGTCAATTGAGTCCTGATATAACTGACGTTAATAACAAACACTCACACACATTTATACGATAAAAATTAAAATTAAAATTAGAATTATTTTAAAAATAAACCGAATAAAAACAAAAATTAATTTAATTATAATTAAAACAAAAATAAAATTCTGTCAATCGGTTAGCTTAGAATTTCTACTTCAAAAAAAAATAAAAAATGCGAAGGGAAAATCTTTTGATATCAAATTAGAAAATAGAAAATAAATTATTAAGTTTTGTGTAATTTTTCCGAAATTAAAGTAAATAAAAATTTTAAATATTTATTTATTTTAACCATGCGTTTTGTAATTTTATTTTACAAAAAAAAAAAAAAAAGAAATGAAATGAAAAGAAAAGAAAATTTCATCACAAAAGAAAATTTTTTTATTTTTGTTCTTTTAAAGAATTTTTTTTGCCTTTTCTTGAGTTAAAACAATTACAATTTTTTTCTTAATCCAAGGTTTTCCAATTAGGGAGCTCGATCTTTGATATTTTGCAAGACTAACATTTACAATGTGTCATCCAGTGAATTAATTTATATCGAACTTTAAACAGCATCTCAAAAAATATGGAGGGTCATAGTTGCTGTGATTGGAATTCATTACAGTGCCACAAACAATAAACTGGTGCTTCCTTAATAAAAAAAAATATGATGTTGGTGTCTAAATGGTAAGCATTACAAATTAAAAAAATTCCAGAAGTAAGAAGATCCATATAACCTGCATCATTGGATGTAGGACACAAAGGAAGTAAATTGAGACATGCTTCAATCATGCATAGCGTGGTGGACAATTCCTCATACGCAAACACTTGATTTCCACATTTGAATCGGCATAAGTGATTTGACTTCAACCTCCCAAAAACCTCTAAAACGTGGGCAATATTTCACCGGCGCGATGTAAATCTTTTGAATGCTGTTAAGAAGGTGTTTACCGTTAAATCAAAAAACCACTTCGAGATAAAATTCCTTCGTTAAAAGACACACAAAAACAGCCTTATAACTGTTGTAGGTCTTATTATCTCTGCCTTTTGACCTCCGTTTGTTTAATGGAGCAGCATAAACGACTCCGGTGTTTACTAAAAATAATGCATTGTGCTGGTAAACCCAGTCGTTGTGCAGAAACAGATTCAGCGAGATGATAGTGCTCTTCTTTTTATATGATTGTTAATCCCTTCGGAAATTGGTTCCAAAGGATTCCTAAAGTTTTGATAGTTTTATCTTATGCCAATTTCAAGATTCTTATTAACTTGTTGGTCCCTTGTAAAAACAATTGACCCTTCTGAAATAATGTGATCGATGTTCTTACTGCCAAGAACGGAACCGCTGATGTAATTTTTGAGTCTGATACTAGAATTTTTTTTGATGCTCATAATGTTCCCTTGCAATTTTAATTTGGTGATACGTTTTGATGAGGTCAGCTCCGAATACCATTTTTTTGTTCCAATAATTCTCCACCGTATAATAAGTGACCATAAATTGTTCTGCAAATTAGCTCCAACATAAATAAGTATCATTTAAACTTAATCCGGATGTTGAATTCATTGAAGCGTCGAATATAACACAAAACTACAAATCCTTTAAATTTTCTTTCAAAATTCCATCATGTGGAATGCAAAACCTTCCCTTGCAATTTCATGGATCCTACATACAAAATCGTAGTCGTTCATTATTTAGAAATCTTTTCTTAATTTGTAAAAATCGTTGCGTGACTCTTTGTTTTGAAGCAACAAGTATGCTGGTATCATTTTCCTTGAACGGTAAGGTATTCACGTGCCATTCATTTGGAACCCAGCTTAATCGTTTGTCGGGAAGTTATTTAACATTCAACCGGTATCTTTTGTAACCTCAAAACTTGTCCAGCTCTTGACCTTGCGCTAATTCCAAAGACCAAGATTCATGGAGACCAAGGTTGAGCGGGTTTTACCAGACTTACTATCAGCTAATCAAAAACACGTTTTAATTGCAAAAGTTATAGAACTTATGGAACTTATGCGAGGTTTATGAAGCTAACGAAACAATAAAACTTATGTTACTTACGGAACTTCTAAAACTTATTGGCTTTATTCTCACGGAATAATCCGCAGGCTTCGTAATTAGTGAACATAAACATGAACTAAAACATGACTGAATGCATGAGCAAATTTAGTTTGGTCATCAGTATGTGGGTGGGAAAACTAGAACAAAATAATCCATCATGGTGAATTTATAGGAGTAACGATTGTATGGTGCAGGAACGGAGACCCAGTGCTAGTGGCTGGAAAGAACGCGCAAGCGAACTTCAACCACGATATAACTTGAAAAAATAAAAATATGAAGATTTTTTTCACACCTTGGTTCACGAAGTTGGGACGATGGTTCATTATTGGCGGTGACCTAAACATAAAAAAACACTTTCTGGGGCTCCAAAATTACAGCACCAAAATTAAAAGAACTGTTTGAAGCAGCCAACAAATTAAAATGCAATTTTTAATCTGGTAGCGCACCTACTTGGCCAACAGAATACCAACTGAAGCCTTTTTCCGTAGTCTGATCAATTTTCAAGTGCCAACAAAAAAATCCAGGCTCGTTGAAGAGAAAGGTGACAGTCTACTATTAGACTGTCAAATTTCTCGTAAACGTAAAATATACAAAAAACAGCGTGAAAAAGCCAACAACATCAGAGGTAAATATTATCCACTAAGAGAAAATGTGGCTGAGAAACGTAAAGAATGTAAGTTCTGTCATATAAATCGAAGTGCAGCAAGTAAAACTGACATAAAAACCTAAAACAAAACTAAAATCGATTATCAGGACAGGTTATCAGGTTCATATTTTTCTTAACTTACTGGAGAAGAGGCAAAAAAGTTCGACAGCTGCAAAAATTGACGATGCGGTTCTCAAAGCATTAGAAATAGCCACACCTGAATTAGCTTCTGATATATATGAAAATGGCTTTCACCTAACAGGTGGAGGAGCCATATTACGTGGCTTAGATAAGCGATTGCATATTATCACCAAACAGTGAGGGATTCACTGTACTGAATTTCTGTTTATTCATCATTGATCCAACAGGTATTTAATTTATGAGCTTTACAATTTAGACACATCATTCAAGCATGAGTCCTCAAGGCTCAACTCGATCCAAAAGTTTCAATACTTAAAAGTGCTTCTTAGCAGAGAAGCAGCAGTACTTTTACGACATAATTTTGTAACTGAGGATAACTATTTGCTGGTCTTCCATCACTAGTTCCTATGGGCAAGCGAGCCAATCTAAAATTGTAAATTATGAGTCATGTCGATTCTAAGGGTTAAGATGGTAAACCGAAGGGTCTCACTGCAAGATAACCAAGAAATAAGTTCCGATGGGCAATGTGTAATGATAAAAATCATTTCAGTATATCAATGCAACGAGTTTTCCACCTTGGATTTAATAGGAGGCTTTTGAACAGAAAATAGGAAGTTGTATTCATTGTTTAAGCTTTAAGCACCTCATATTTAAATGTTCATCAAGATGGCGCTGTTTAAAATATGGCAAAAAATCGGCACAACCATCCACAACAGAAAAAAGGGTCAACTCACTAGCAAAATGCAATTTTTCCTCAATATTACCAACAGCAACATCAGTGTAATCAGCGTATTAGGCATAGAAATGAAGAAAGAAATGATCGAGTTGATGTTAAGGCCGCTTATAATAGCAAAAATCGCAAGCCAATTGCCATCATAAAACAAGAAAACCAATTTCGATTTGTAGCCAGAAATCAAATGAACTGATCCGGTATTCATTATCCAGAGCACCATAGATATCCTTATTGAAGCAGGGTATTTTTTCAATGTCTTGCAAATTAGTCAAATAAATGCAAATCGGTTCCGTAAATACAGTGGGCCAACCGGTCCGTTACAGAAGAATGAAGTTATAGTAGACTGAAGTAAACGCAGATTTTGGGATTTGGAATCAATCAATGATCAGGAACTCTTGCTTACGGAAGAAGAAACATTTTGCCAGAATCACTTCAAACAGAATCTGAAGGAAGATTCTGCAGGACGTTTCAAATGAAAGGGCCATTAAAAATCTCTACACTTGTCTAAGAAGAATCACTTGGCTGTGCAATTCAAAATCTCAGAGGAATTGACGCCTTTTCATGCATGATCCAGATTTTTTACAACAGTACCACGAGTTCATGCAGGAATATGAAGAGCTAAACCATATGATTGAGATTTCTTATCTAAAGATATTCGTGAACGAGTTTTAATTACCGCATCATGGAGTGCTATATAGGATTCGAGCAATACTACAAAATTAAGAGAAGTTTCCGACGAACCCATTGTTTGGTGTAGTGGGACCAAACATAAATTCCAAAATAAAGTCTGGAGATCATATCCTTCTAAAACCATTCGTAATTTTCGGGTCCCAACAGTCAATTACGGTTTGGCATCTGCTCATTATTTAGCTACACGAGTGATTAAGCAAATACTGAAATCCTAGAATCTACTCGACATAAGGATATTTACGTGGATCATCTAATGACAGGACCTGATGACGAAGACCATGATTCTGTATAAAATAAAAGATCACTGAAGTATTTAAAGACCATGGTTTTAACCTTTGAAATCAAAACATACCACGAAATATTTTAGGAGCACACCAAGTAGTACAAGATAATTCAAGTTCAACTGATTGAACAGCGAATTGAAATTGGGAGTGAATTGAAATACTCGGATTGATTCGTTAATAGATCCGAGTTGGGTTGACCTTCACAAAGCAAACTGTTTTACCAGAAAAAAGGAAGCAAGAAAAATCGAGCATTACTACAGAAAGGTAAGGTTAGCACTACCAGCAGTCTCAAATCATTAAACCGGATTTTGGATGATCCTGGTAAATTTTAAGATTCTAAAAGATTCCATAGAAGAGCATAGATTTAAAGCATTTCCACTGTCACGTATCATTTATTATGTCGTATAGAATATTTAGTAAATAATGGCCCCATAATGGCAAACCTTTTACTTAGTATAATGATATATCGTGTCTGTGATCATTGAAATTTAAACGTTTTATAATTTTTATGTAATTTTTCAATTTAATTTTATATGTAAATGAATCACGGGCACTTAATAGAATTTTATTTATTTTATTTTTAGGATGCGCATAATTTTTGTCTTATTTGTCATTCATATAAAAACAAAACAAAATTAAAAATAAATAAAATAAACGATCGCACATAATTAAATTTATTAAAATGTTTTAAAATTTTTTGGTAACGATCAAGTCGACTACAGTTCGATGATCAATGAAACAAAAAATTAAAAAATTTGCCAAAATTCGAAAATAATTTATTTCAAAGTTCATCAGCATTTAATTTAATAAAATTACAAGAAAACAAATTTTTTTTTGTCATTTAATTAAAATGTATAATTAAAATTTAGTAAATCAATAAGATATGTAATTTTTTTTTTATTTATTTTTTTTTATTCGATCGTACGTATTAATAGACAAAAAAAATTAAATTCTTGGCATGATGTGTTAATTTTTTTTTTTTTTTTTTTTTTTTAAATAAAAATTGTGATTTATAAAATATGTGACATTTAAAATTTTAAATTTTAAATTTAAAAATAAAAAAAAATTATATATTTTTTTTATTTGTTGTCATACAAAGAATCAGAGATTGACTTAAACGAATTTAAATTGATTGATTTGTGTTATAAAAATAATGTTTGGTTGCAAGATGATCTTTAGCGATCGCAATTTTCATTATGGTATACTAGACGATGAAAATAATTAAAGTTTTTTACTATAATTCTTATTCCAAATTTAAAATGAGATTAAAATTAATTTCTGTGACCACACATTTAGTTTTATAATTAAAAACTATTTTTACACTCTTTTGTTATTTTGAGACAATTGTTTTCATTAAAATTTTTTTTTTTTACTTTTTTTTTGTTTGGTATAATAAATAATTATGTGGAGATCTTACCTACAACTGACATTACATAACAAACATTTTTTGTATATATTACAATATGGTTCACTCTAGATTAGGCTTTGAAATAACCTGCCTTCACTTAACCGACCAAATTTTGTTTAAAAATTGTTAAAGACTTCTGGTATGAAATCAATTCTGAATTTGTGGATAGAATTTTCATTGCGAGCACTTGCTATTTGAATATTGTCGTTGAAGGAAAAATAACTTCCAGCTCTTTCATACATTCGTTAAAGAATGCCTGTGTTCAGCAAAGCATTATCACCTTTTTATCACCCATTGAAATAAGATGATGGCTCCGATGAAATTTGTTTTTTAGAAAAAGTGGATTTGGCTAGTATCATTAAGTCCAAAACCGCAAATTTTAAGATCAAGGAATTTGTGTCCGATGGGGAGTATACTAGAATGATATAACCAAGTTTAACAGGTGCACGGTCTACGCCAACCTCTCTATACATTAACATAAAACTAAAAAGGCAACCGTTGGTTTCACAGCACCAATGGCATGGTTCACCATTGTCGACTAATGCAAAAATATTCCAGTTATAATTTTTGTAGGTGGTACCAGAACATTATTTCCCTCGCCTTATCTTGATCCAATGTCATAGCAAAGTATTTTATTTATATAAAAAAAATTAAAAAAAAAAAAAAACTTCATGAATATAAAATATGTTTATGAAATGTCTGAAATAAATTTTATGTTGCCTGAAGTAATATTTTATGCATAATTTTTTTTTTTTTTTTGCTGGTAAAGAAACATAACGAAAAATTCTAACTTTGAATACTATAACCGGAAGTTTAAAGTGTGGGAGACTGTACAGTGCATATATTTATAGTATGTTTGTTCGAATACGATACAGGTTTAGTTTATATGCTCGTACGTATAGCTGCTACATATAGAGAGAAAATGAATTGAAATTATTTTTCATTCTTCATGCTGCTTTTCAAAAAAAAAAAAAACTCTGTGCTATTTTTTATGTATTTATGCAGAAAATATACTCAACTCGAATATACAGTATGATCAATGGGACCTTGAACAATCGATATCTCTCACTGTAGATTAGGAATTTGTAATCTGTTAATAACATCTAAACTGTATATCAGTGATCGGTAATATTCAATTGATAAACGTCTGCTAGTTAGTCGCAGTTAATACAGGGAGCTGCATCTTGTGCGTAATGTCTCTATTTAAGCATTAAACTCGTTTGTTGAATGTAATGGTATTTTTATTTTAAGTTCAATTAAAGTGGATTGGTGGTTGACATATATTGCCAGGTTTATGTTCCAATAGCCTTGTTTCATTTTATCGTATCCATGTATCGTCGACTATGTTATTGCGATTTTAGTGCGGAGTTGGAATTTCTCCCAATTTTCTGTCTTATATTCTTTAATATTGCCAGGTAATATTGCGCATGGCTATTGTGAAAAACTTGGGCGTAGCAATATGGTCGACATTGCTTATATTTGATATATACTTGACAGGAGTGTACTTCGACACTCACAAAAGAAACTCCCGTCCACAACTTAAATAATTACAATTCATGAAGTTTTAGGTCTGTAAAATGATCTTTAAATGAGTAAAATACCATTGAGTATCCACTTCCGTAATAGGATTTTGTGTAATAATTCCTTAACCACTTGACCAATTTTAAAAATATTTACACCACCTAATTTCCCATTTAATTGCCTCTAGTTTGAGGGGTCACAACCTATATAACAAAATAAGAATAAAAAGATCACTTTGACTTGTTTACTTTATCCGCCATCGATTTTGAAATTTTCAATTTCAACCAAATAAAATCATTTCTACTAAAACTCGACATATTAATGTGCAAGTATTTTATAGCTCATACTGTCATGAACGAGGAGGTATATATATTGAGCAGAATGAAGTTAGCATTAGAAGTGAATAAATAATTAAAATAAATTTTCGAATTTATAATATATTAGATTTGTATGCATTGATAAGAGAAAATTTTATAAATTTGTGTGGAAAAACCAAATATATATATATATTCTTTTCATTATATTTTTAGATTAGATCTGATTAGATTTGTGTGTGGATCAAAATTTTTTCGATTTTTTGTTTGGAAATAAAATTAGTTTATTATTATTATAGGGCAAGTATTTCGATTTAATTAATGTTATATTAGATAATTGAAAAAACTGTGTGACATAAATGGTCAAATTTTTAGTGGTTGCTAAAATTTTCTTTTTTTTTATATATAAATTATGGCCGACTATAAAATATGAGAATCTGTCGACTACAATATTTTATTACCACCACAAATTTGTAAACGGAAAAACGTGCAGATATAGCTATAATATAATAAAATATTTTTAATCATAATACATAATAAATGCAAATAAAATTAACTTGACTCGTTTATCCGTCTATATCGTTTGGTCAATACAGCATAAAATAGAAATAAAATCAACATATAGACGAGTACAGCACGTATAGGGTTATCCTAAAATAAAAAAAAAATCAACTTACAGCTTACAAAAAAAAATATTTATGATTCTTGTAAAGTGATTAATTACACTTTAGCTTGAAATGTGTTTGGCTATTATTGAAAATTTATGAGAATAAAAAAATTCAAAAAAAAATTTCGTTTTTTTTTTTTTTTTTAATGGAAAATTTTAAATTTATTGCAGTTCTTAAAAGTTTTTATTGCATTTTATGTAGTGAAAATTTTTTTTTATTTTTTATTATGTTTTGATGTTAAATATTTTTAGAAAGAAAATTTTTTTATGTTTGGTATGTATATACATGTAATATGTAAATAGTATTTTAGGCGAAAGGTGTTTCGGAATTGATCTAATATAGCTGAGTCTTAAAAAGCAAGAACCTGGTTGAACTGCTAGTGTAATACATCTAATTAATGTTATACACTCCGTCAATTGATTGCTTTGCATGTTTTTTCTTTTTATTGACAGACCACTTTAGTATTTCGTAATTTTTTAATGAGATGATATGCATTTTTCCAAGCTACAATGGGCGGAAAGTATTACTGGATTTTAGAGCACATGCTTTATTATTTTAGAACGATGTATGCAACGATTACAACTGTCGAGAAAAAATGTAATTATTCTAACAAAAGGGTTAACAGCAGAACGGTTTACCCTAAAGGAATGACTTCAAATTATCTATCTTCTTATTATGATGATCAGCAAGTGCAAGTGCGATTGCCATATCAATACTTCAACATCAGAAAATGTGAATACATAAAAAACCTTCAGCTTGTAGATCCCGAATTAAAAAAACCTAACTACATTGATGTTATGGTTGGAGCCATAAATATTATTATTATATTATATTATTATATTATTATATTATTATATTATTATATTATTATATTATTATATTATTATATTATTATATTATTATATTATTATATTATTATATTATTATATTATTATATTATTATATTATTATATTATTATATTATTATATTATTATATTATTATATTATTATATTATTATATTATTATATTATTATATTATTATATTATTATATTATTATATTATTATATTATTATATTATTATATTTTTATATTATTATATTATTATATTATTATATTATTATATTATTATATTATTATATTTTTATATTATTATATTATTATATTATTATATTATTATATTATTATATTATTATATTATTATATTATTATATTATTATATTATTATATTATTATATTATTATATTATTATATTATTATATTATTATATTATTATATTTTTATATTATTATATTATTATATTATTATATTATTATATTATTATATTTTTATATTATTATATTATTATATTATTATATTATTATATTATTATATTATTATATTATTATATTATTATATTATTATATTATTATATTATTATATTATTATATTATTATATTATTATATTATTATATTATTATATTATTATATTATTATATTATTATATTATTATATTATTATATTATTATATTATTATATTATTATATTATTATATTATTATATTATTATATTATTATATTATTATATTATTATATTATTATATTATTATATTATTATATTATTATATTATTATATTATTATATTATTATATTATTATATTATTATATTATTATATTATTATATTATTATATTATTATATTATTATATTATTATATTATTATATTATTATATTATTATATTATTATATTATTATATTATTATATTATTATATTATTATATTATTATATTATTATATTATTATATTATTATATTATTATATTATTATATTATTATATTATTATATTATTATATTATTATATTATTATATTATTATATTATTATATTATTATATTATTATATTATTATATTATTATATTATTATATTATTATATTATTATATTATTATATTATTATATTATTATATTATTATATTATTATATTATTATATTATTATATTATTATATTATTATATTATTATATTATTATATTATTATATTATTATATTATTATATTATTATATTATTATATTATTATATTATTATATTATTATATTATTATATTATTATATTATTATATTATTATATTATTATATTATTATATTATTATATTATTATATTATTATATTATTATATTATTATATTATTATATTATTATATTATTATATTATTATATTATTATATTATTATATTATTATATTATTATATTATTATATTATTATATTATTATATTATTATATTATTATATTATTATATTATTATATTATTATATTATTATATTATTATATTATTATATTATTATATTATTATATTATTATATTATTATATTATTATATTATTATATTATTATATTATTATATTATTATATTATTATATTATTATATTATTATATTATTATATTATTATATTATTATATTATTATATTATTATATTATTATATTATTATATTATTATATTATTATATTATTATATTATTATATTATTATATTATTATATTATTATATTATTATATTATTATATTATTATATTATTATATTATTATATTATTATATTATTATATTATTATATTATTATATTATTATATTATTATATTATTATATTATTATATTATTATATTATTATATTATTATATTATTATATTATTATATTATTATATTATTATATTATTATATTATTATATTATTATATTATTATATTATTATATTATTATATTATTATATTATTATATTATTATATTATTATATTATTATATTATTATATTATTATATTATTATATTATTATATTATTATATTATTATATTATTATATTATTATATTATTATATTATTATATTATTATATTATTATATTATTATATTATTATATTATTATATTATTATATTATTATATTATTATATTATTATATTATTATATTATTATATTATTATATTATTATATTATTATATTATTATATTATTATATTATTATATTATTATATTATTATATTATTATATTATTATATTATTATATTATTATATTATTATATTATTATATTATTATATTATTATATTATTATATTATTATATTATTATATTATTATATTATTATATTATTATATTATTATATTATTATATTATTATATTATTATATTATTATATTATTATATTATTATATTATTATATTATTATATTATTATATTATTATATTATTATATTATTATATTATTATATTATTATATTATTATATTATTATATTATTATATTATTATATTATTATATTATTATATTATTATATTATTATATTATTATATTATTATATTATTATATTATTATATTATTATATTATTATATTATTATATTATTATATTATTATATTATTATATTATTATATTATTATATTATTATATTATTATATTATTATATTATTATATTATTATATTATTATATTATTATATTATTATATTATTATATTATTATATTATTATATTATTATATTATTATATTATTATATTATTATATTATTATATTATTATATTATTATATTATTATATTATTATATTATTATATTATTATATTATTATATTATTATATTATTATATTATTATATTATTATATTATTATATTATTATATTATTATATTATTATATTATTATATTATTATATTATTATATTATTATATTATTATATTATTATATTATTATATTATTATATTATTATATTATTATATTATTATATTATTATATTATTATATTATTATATTATTATATTATTATATTATTATATTATTATATTATTATATTATTATATTATTATATTATTATATTATTATATTATTATATTATTATATTATTATATTATTATATTATTATATTATTATATTATTATATTATTATATTATTATATTATTATATTATTATATTATTATATTATTATATTATTATATTATTATATTATTATATTATTATATTATTATATTATTATATTATTATATTATTATATTATTATATTATTATATTATTATATTATTATATTATTATATTATTATATTATTATATTATTATATTATTATATTATTATATTATTATATTATTATATTATTATATTATTATATTATTATATTATTATATTATTATATTATTATATTATTATATTATTATATTATTATATTATTATATTATTATATTATTATATTATTATATTATTATATTATTATATTATTATATTATTATATTATTATATTATTATATTATTATATTATTATATTATTATATTATTATATTATTATATTATTATATTATTATATTATTATATTATTATATTATTATATTATTATATTATTATATTATTATATTATTATATTATTATATTATTATATTATTATATTATTATATTATTATATTATTATATTATTATATTATTATATTATTATATTATTATATTATTATATTATTATATTATTATATTATTATATTATTATATTATTATATTATTATATTATTATATTATTATATTATTATATTATTATATTATTATATTATTATATTATTATATTATTATATTATTATATTATTATATTATTATATTATTATATTATTATATTATTATATTATTATATTATTATATTATTATATTATTATATTATTATATTATTATATTATTATATTATTATATTATTATATTATTATATTATTATATTATTATATTATTATATTATTATATTATTATATTATTATATTATTATATTATTATATTATTATATTATTATATTATTATATTATTATATTATTATATTATTATATTATTATATTATTATATTATTATATTATTATATTATTATATTATTATATTATTATATTATTATATTATTATATTATTATATTATTATATTATTATATTATTATATTATTATATTATTATATTATTATATTATTATATTATTATATTATTATATTATTATATTATTATATTATTATATTATTATATTATTATATTATTATATTATTATATTATTATATTATTATATTATTATATTATTATATTATTATATTATTATATTATTATATTATTATATTATTATATTATTATATTATTATATTATTATATTATTATATTATTATATTATTATATTATTATATTATTATATTATTATATTATTATATTATTATATTATTATATTATTATATTATTATATTATTATATTATTATATTATTATATTATTATATTATTATATTATTATATTATTATATTATTATATTATTATATTATTATATTATTATATTATTATATTATTATATTATTATATTATTATATTATTATATTATTATATTATTATATTATTATATTATTATATTATTATATTATTATATTATTATATTATTATATTATTATATTATTATATTATTATATTATTATATTATTATATTATTATATTATTATATTATTATATTATTATATTATTATATTATTATATTATTATATTATTATATTATTATATTATTATATTATTATATTATTATATTATTATATTATTATATTATTATATTATTATATTATTATATTATTATATTATTATATTATTATATTATTATATTATTATATTATTATATTATTATATTATTATATTATTATATTATTATATTATTATATTATTATATTATTATATTATTATATTATTATATTATTATATTATTATATTATTATATTATTATATTATTATATTATTATATTATTATATTATTATATTATTATATTATTATATTATTATATTATTATATTATTATATTATTATATTATTATATTATTATATTATTATATTATTATATTATTATATTATTATATTATTATATTATTATATTATTATATTATTATATTATTATATTATTATATTATTATATTATTATATTATTATATTATTATATTATTATATTATTATATTATTATATTATTATATTATTATATTATTATATTATTATATTATTATATTATTATATTATTATATTATTATATTATTATATTATTATATTATTATATTATTATATTATTATATTATTATATTATTATATTATTATATTATTATATTATTATATTATTATATTATTATATTATTATATTATTATATTATTATATTATTATATTATTATATTATTATATTATTATATTATTATATTATTATATTATTATATTATTATATTATTATATTATTATATTATTATATTATTATATTATTATATTATTATATTATTATATTATTATATTATTATATTATTATATTATTATATTATTATATTATTATATTATTATATTATTATATTATTATATTATTATATTATTATATTATTATATTATTATATTATTATATTATTATATTATTATATTATTATATTATTATATTATTATATTATTATATTATTATATTATTATATTATTATATTATTATATTATTATATTATTATATTATTATATTATTATATTATTATATTATTATATTATTATATTATTATATTATTATATTATTATATTATTATATTATTATATTATTATATTATTATATTATTATATTATTATATTATTATATTATTATATTATTATATTATTATATTATTATATTATTATATTATTATATTATTATATTATTATATTATTATATTATTATATTATTATATTATTATATTATTATATTATTATATTATTATATTATTATATTATTATATTATTATATTATTATATTATTATATTATTATATTATTATATTATTATATTATTATATTATTATATTATTATATTATTATATTATTATATTATTATATTATTATATTATTATATTATTATATTATTATATTATTATATTATTATATTATTATATTA
This sequence comes from Tipula confusa, assembly GCA_963556175.1. Classification (NCBI taxonomy): domain Eukaryota; kingdom Metazoa; phylum Arthropoda; class Insecta; order Diptera; family Tipulidae; genus Tipula; species Tipula confusa. Next base: position 12,597,698 of record OY744475.1, read on the forward strand.
TTATATTATTATATTATTATATTATTATATTATTATATTATTATATTATTATATTATTATATTATTATATTATTATATTATTATATTATTATATTATTATATTATTATATTATTATATTATTATATTATTATATTATTATATTATTATATTATTATATTATTATATTATTATATTATTATATTATTATATTATTATATTATTATATTATTATATTATTATATTATTATATTATTATATTATTATATTATTATATTATTATATTATTATATTATTATATTATTATATTATTATATTATTATATTATTATATTATTATATTATTATATTATTATATTATTATATTATTATATTATTATATTATTATATTATTATATTATTATATTATTATATTATTATATTATTATATTATTATATTATTATATTATTATATTATTATATTATTATATTATTATATTATTATATTATTATATTATTATATTATTATATTATTATATTATTATATTATTATATTATTATATTATTATATTATTATATTATTATATTATTATATTATTATATTATTATATTATTATATTATTATATTATTATATTATTATATTATTATATTATTATATTATTATATTATTATATTATTATATTATTATATTATTATATTATTATATTATTATATTATTATATTATTATATTATTATATTATTATATTATTATATTATTATATTATTATATTATTATATTATTATATTATTATATTATTATATTATTATATTATTATATTATTATATTATTATATTATTATATTATTATATTATTATATTATTATATTATTATATTATTATATTATTATATTATTATATTATTATATTATTATATTATTATATTATTATATTATTATATTATTATATTATTATATTATTATATTATTATATTATTATATTATTATATTATTATATTATTATATTATTATATTATTATATTATTATATTATTATATTATTATATTATTATATTATTATATTATTATATTATTATATTATTATATTATTATATTATTATATTATTATATTATTATATTATTATATTATTATATTATTATATTATTATATTATTATATTATTATATTATTATATTATTATATTATTATATTATTATATTATTATATTATTATATTATTATATTATTATATTATTATATTATTATATTATTATATTATTATATTATTATATTATTATATTATTATATTATTATATTATTATATTATTATATTATTATATTATTATATTATTATATTATTATATTATTATATTATTATATTATTATATTATTATATTATTATATTATTATATTATTATATTATTATATTATTATATTATTATATTATTATATTATTATATTATTATATTATTATATTATTATATTATTATATTATTATATTATTATATTATTATATTATTATATTATTATATTATTATATTATTATATTATTATATTATTATATTATTATATTATTATATTATTATATTATTATATTATTATATTATTATATTATTATATTATTATATTATTATATTATTATATTATTATATTATTATATTATTATATTATTATATTATTATATTATTATATTATTATATTATTATATTATTATATTATTATATTATTATATTATTATATTATTATATTATTATATTATTATATTATTATATTATTATATTATTATATTATTATATTATTATATTATTATATTATTATATTATTATATTATTATATTATTATATTATTATATTATTATATTATTATATTATTATATTATTATATTATTATATTATTATATTATTATATTATTATATTATTATATTATTATATTATTATATTATTATATTATTATATTATTATATTATTATATTATTATATTATTATATTATTATATTATTATATTATTATATTATTATATTATTATATTATTATATTATTATATTATTATATTATTATATTATTATATTATTATATTATTATATTATTATATTATTATATTATTATATTATTATATTATTATATTATTATATTATTATATTATTATATTATTATATTATTATATTATTATATTATTATATTATTATATTATTATATTATTATATTATTATATTATTATATTATTATATTATTATATTATTATATTATTATATTATTATATTATTATATTATTATATTATTATATTATTATATTATTATATTATTATATTATTATATTATTATATTATTATATTATTATATTATTATATTATTATATTATTATATTATTATATTATTATATTATTATATTATTATATTATTATATTATTATATTATTATATTATTATATTATTATATTATTATATTATTATATTATTATATTATTATATTATTATATTATTATATTATTATATTATTATATTATTATATTATTATATTATTATATTATTATATTATTATATTATTATATTATTATATTATTATATTATTATATTATTATATTATTATATTATTATATTATTATATTATTATATTATTATATTATTATATTATTATATTATTATATTATTATATTATTATATTATTATATTATTATATTATTATATTATTATATTATTATATTATTATATTATTATATTATTATATTATTATATTATTATATTATTATATTATTATATTATTATATTATTATATTATTATATTATTATATTATTATATTATTATATTATTATATTATTATATTATTATATTATTATATTATTATATTATTATATTATTATATTATTATATTATTATATTATTATATTATTATATTATTATATTATTATATTATTATATTATTATATTATTATATTATTATATTATTATATTATTATATTATTATATTATTATATTATTATATTATTATATTATTATATTATTATATTATTATATTATTATATTATATGTGTAGGTGGCTATGTAGGGCCTAATAAGGAAACCAATTGTTTACTCAACGATCAAGTACTTCAATTGTGGGCGATTTTAATTCAATGTATTGAAAATATTTATTCCAAAATTATTTTTTGATGGAAAACCGTGTAAATTGAAAGAACCTCAATCTTTCGGTTTACAGGGTTCCATTCAAAAAATGACAGTTTGACTTCCCCGGTATTCTGAAGAACCAATCTTCCGTGTAAATCGAGGGACAGGTATACATTTTTCTAAACCTACTGTCATCAGACCTCCAACCAAACAATCCTTTCGCCAAACCGTTTTTTACTAACAATCTCATTGATAACAAGACGATCAACAAAATAATGACAACATATTTTGTATATATCGCATCCATACAACAACATAATATACGATTGTTAATTCAATTTGATCAAAGTATTTTGACTTTAACATTAATATAATTAATTCAGTTACAATAACAACAACAACAACAAAAAAATGATTTTAATTAAAAACAAACAAAAAAAATTATAATGATTCATTTATTTAATAAAACAACAACAACAACAACAAAAATGTTTTCAAATTAAATTAAAACTTTATATTTTGTATACAACCATCAAAAGATCGAATATAAAAATTGAATTTGATTTATTGCTGATTGTTTCCCTTTTTTGAAAATTAAGATAAATAATAAGACAAATAAAATAAAATAAAATAAAAAAATCCAAAACAAAATCAAAACAAAAAAAAAAAAAATTATAATTTTCATGTTCCATTTATGTAATTTTCATGAATAAATAAATTAATAAGCATGACAAATGTTTATGCCATGTTTGTACAGGTGGAATTTTCCTATGGGCCTTTTGGTAGCAAAAAGGACGGCCTTTATAGTGCGGGTTTTACCAAGTACATTGGCAGTCAATTAAAAACTAAAATTACAAACACAAACAAAACGGAGACAACATAACGAGTTGACACAGCAAGCAAATCCTTCAAATGAGAAAATCAACATATAATACGACAAAATACAGAAATAATATGCGTTTTGCCACCTGTGATCATTTCTTTAATGAGAAAACATTTTTCTTGAAAACTGTCAACCGCATACGAATGATTAAAAAGCAACTCAACGAAGTAACAAATATAAAAAAGTTTATCATGATTTAGCGATCAACGAGCTTTTTTACATATTTTTTTTTTTTGTTGATTTTGATTTTTTTTTTTAAATATTATTTTGCATACAGGGTGACATATTTAATTTGATTTCCAAAACAAAAGATAGCCTCGACATGCGGAGACCTGCGTTTTGAATTAGGAAGTTAAACGATAAGCAGTCAAAACTTCAGAATAATAAATGTTAAATGTTCTAATAAGATCGGAAAACGTTAAGAGTTTAAAAGGTCACGTTATCGCCAAAACACAATACTGAGATTATCGAAAAGTAACAACAAATAGAAAAAGGTTCAACTTGGGTAATAACAGCATTCAGCGACAAGTCATGCAATATCGAAAAATACTTGAGATCATTCAGGCAGATTGAGGAGGTGGCTAACTTAGCACAATGCACAAAGATTTTTCAGAGGCCTCAAGTAAATGTTGACGAGATATGTATGTCGATGACCTAATAACCTGTTTGAGCTGTGCAGAGAAGCCAATTGAACTAAAGGAGAAACGCATAGTTATATTGGAATGAAACTACGCAAATAAAGCCCCAATTCGAGAATGTTACTTGATATAATGGCTCCAGAGCATTGAGTTACACAGTGCATAAAAATTAAAGAGCTTCATGAAAAAGCTTGTCTGAAGATTTTGGAAATTTATTAGAATCTACATGACTATAAGGTTTAATTCTTTGCAACTTTACAAGAGGCTACATTGGTTATCAAACAAGCCATATTGTCAAAAAGCAGTATAATTGGCAGCACAAATATTTTTGCAACTTTGATCACGGGACCAGCTAGTCCAAGAGGATCAAAAACACTAGCTGTTTCAGATAGAACAATACGGTTCGTAATTCGTTTCAATAATTTTTCGAGTTGCCAAAACATGCCTAAAATTTTAGTAACATTTTCGATTGTGAAAGTACACAATCACTCGGTAGAAGTGATTGTGTACTTTCAGCTTCGTTCTGCTTTAAGCAGCACACATTTTGGGGCTCTATACGGAGCTGATGCAAAAAATGGACATTAGGTTCAAATTTTGACTAAAATTGAGAAATCTAATTAATGGCCTGACTTATCTCTGGAAACGTGGTCGAGAAAGTGAGTTTCACACTTCTTCTTTTGTGAAATTCGATTTTTTACGGATGGAGAAGAATTCTGTCTGGATTCTGTCTGGATGGCACTTAAATTTTGAAGCAATCGGCACTCAATCAAATGTCTATCTCACCTGGACGGTAAAATTTTGGATCTGCAAAATCCAGAGTGTTTGTGTTTTCCCATCTTTAAATATCAATATAGTTTTTATATTGGTCAATTTCATTGTGAAATTGGACTTCGTTGTATAAAGGTTTTTATTAGGGATGGCACCACACGTGCTAATAAAGCTTGCCCTACGTCTCAGCATATTTTGCTTCTGTTACACACTTGAAAACTTTTGATCAAACCCCTTCTATAGACGTATTGCAATCATTTGAAAAAATCTGACATAAAAGTTAAAAACTACAAATAATTCAAGAGGAGGAATGAATTCAAGATGAATATTCCAAACTTAAAGAAGTCAAGGGAGGAATGGACTTCCAAATCAGGATCGGTCCACTAGTAGTTTGGTGCCTTGTACACTTTAACATTCAATACGTTAATATTCAATACGTTGATTGCGTTGATTTTCCGATTTTTAGAAAGAAATCAAATCACCGAATGTGTCTTAAAAAGCAAACAATTGTATAATCATTTGGTTACCAACTTTTTGAATAGCTAAATATGCTTCTTATGGCTTCGTTGCACTTATAATTAACAAGCCCTAATTATGCTTATTTGTTAAGGTACATATAAATTTAAAGCACTTGTTAACGGAATATTCAATTGAAACTATGAAAAGGGCTCTTTTTGAATGAGAGTAAACTACCTGATTTTTTTAATTAAACACCAGTTTATGGACATGTTAACCAGGTTACTGATAATTCCAAAAATCATACTTGAGAATAGAAGTTTAGCTTATTATAACAATAGAGAGCTGATTGCCGTCAAATATCAAAATTTAAGAAGATATTTATAGCAAACAAAATAAGACCGGATAAAATAAGGGCTCTTAAATTTTAGTGATCCAGTTTTCACAACTTCAAGACAAATAGTAGACACGCGACTACAGGACCAAAGTGGTCACCATTTAGTAAGGACGTAACATTCGATTTTTCCGTGTAACATCCCTTTCAATTTTTTACAGTTTGAACCTAGCTTTTCTTGTTTAAACATCACCACTTCAGCAATTGCGCCGATTGCCCAGAAAAGCTCTGTCGCCATTTCAACAATTTCTGTGTGGTGCTAAAATATTCACCATATCCTTTATCTTTTGAAGGAAAAAGCTGCGTCCAATTCGAGTGTACCATTCATCATCTATGGTAATAGATATTCTTTCTAGGTAAAACTGTAATTAATTTGAAGCTTTGCTTAAAAGCTTATAGCACAACACTTTATCTGGAATTTTATATCTGGCAAGTTGTTATATAATTTTAAATTTTATAATATGTTGGTAAGTTATACATGGGCCTGCGGTGTGGATGATAATGTTAAATTTGTTAAATAAGACATTTTAAGGCCAAATTGTAAGTGATGACTTGAAAGTGTCAAAATTATATACCTTACAAATGCTGACTAGCTGAAATAAGACAAGTGGCTTGTGCTCTCAAGCGATATTATCATATAAACCCAATCCCATTATGAGTGTTTTTTACTGTCTCAATTTTAATGCTCTACTCTGTATATACGACAACAATGCTCGTACCTCTAAAGTAGATGTTCTTGATTATTTGGTTACGTTTATTTCTTTTTTTTTTTTTTTTTTTTTTTTTGTTACTTTTATAATAAAAACCAAAATTTATAGTAAACATAAAGAAGGAACCATCAAAAATATATATGAAAACGACATGAAATTTAAATGAAGGACAGATCTTATCAGACAATAGGTCGCCTTATAGTGGAGCGAGCGAACTATACATACGCGACGTTCTAAATAATATATTGAAATTTTTTATTTTTTTGGTATAGGTTTTTTTGGTTATGGGCCTTATCAAGTTTTCAAGACGCGGGATCAACATTTTTTTGTTGATTATAAATAACGAAAAAAATAATTTTTTATTCCGTTTAATGAGGGTATGCAAAACAGAAGTTATAAGAAATACGTCAATTTGTGTGATTTAGTTTTATGTCGATTTTATTTTTTAATAAACTAAAATTTGGAGCCATTTATGTGTATAGGTAAAGTTTTTTACTTTACTTTAAATACCAAATTGCAAAGGCGAAAGTTTTTTTAAAATTGCAATTTTATTGAAGTGACTATCAGTGTAGATTTCGATTTTCGACTCAATCACTGATCAAATTTTTGAGATCAGGATGGTCTTGGAGAAATGTTGGTCATACAACAGCAGCAGACATCAGCTCTAAATTGATTTTCATCATGCAAATCTGCCTCTCTGAATCATTTTGTAGAATAGTACACGAAAGTAAGATAACTGATTTATTTGAGATAACTTTAAAAGAGCGGTAGAAGGTGCATTTGTGCATTATTTAACTAATCGGGTGTAATCTCGTTTAGCGACATCCAATATAAACATTTTAAGATCCTTGACTAACAAAGAAACTATTTTTGATGGCACCAATGCTGTATAATCGATTGGGTGATTTTGTTAGTTCAGACCACCAATTACCGAAATATTTTCATTTTGTTATAATGAAAACAACCTCCATGCTGTTAACTGAATATATACGCACAAACAAACGATGCGCATTCAAATTTACCATTTTACCGTCTTCAATTAACTTCTTAAGCGTTACAAAAAGTACAAGAAACAAAATCGAATACAACAAAAATTAAATATTCGTAATTTCTTTAAATGTTTTTTTATTTTTTATTAAAAGACATGTCGGCACCTTCAGTTGAGATCAAGGACAAAATGACAAAGTTTAACATTACAACTTTCCAATAAAAAAAAAAAAATTATCGGTAATGTTTCATTTTGTTTATTTACTATATAGAAGTCATGATAGGAATTGAAATTACACGGAGCATGTATTTATACTCGTATATATATACATAAGATGATGATAACACCAACAACAAATAAAAAGGAATTAAAATAAAAAATTCCTTCTGGATTTTATATATAAATTTGCCTATATAGAACCGCGGTTTTAATATTGAAAAAAAATAAAAAATTTGTCGTCACGATTTTCTCGTATGTATACATTACAATATACGACAAATAAAAACTATTTTATTATTATTTTTAATATTATAAATAAATAATTTACAGTTTGGATTATACAAAACGCGTTAAATTTTGTTTACACCGCCGATACAGTATCGCGACTAAAATTACAAAAAAAAAATAAATTTAACCAATTAAATGTCAATGCAATTAAGCAAGGTTGAATCGAACTTATAAATTTTGATAGTTTAACGATGATATTGGCTGAAATGGTGTTGCATCCGTAAATGTGCGTCATAAATTGAACAAACCCACTTTTAATAGAAAGTAGCGAGCCATTTTTAGATAATTTCGTATGATGTGCAAAGATTTCAGCTCGAGCAAAACATGCAAGGATAAGAACATTGTCAGAACCTAACTTATGGCCAAGAATTTCATAAATTCACAATACAATTGATACTTAAATCAAAAGCTCTCGATATCACCATAACTAATGTTTATGCCTTTTTATGCAATAAAACACTTAATAGTGATTCGATTTTGATGAGTGTTACTTTAACGATAGCAGGCCCTTAAAAAATTCACTTGAGGTAGCGAAATACGAATTCATTTGTAAACTTTCTTCGTAGACCTTGACGCTACTTTGCTCTTCTTAAACGTGAGTAGGCCAATTTAATTTATTTTGGCACAATCAAATTGAACCTGACCACCATAAATAATGAGTTGCTAAATTCTTTATACACAGAACACGCGTGACACAATCAGTTTGCTTTGGTTAGAATATTAGACCTATTCAGTCACTTCCTCATAAATTGCATCTATTATGGTTAGATTTGATATAACGTCTGGATTGTTCGTCCTTTATTTTCGTAGATTAAAACCCAATTCTTTTAATGTTGTTACTAATAATTTTGTTTTATCAATTAATCCGTTGACTGTACTGGCTTCACACATTGTTGACAAAAATGAGCCCGTAATATCGGTTGGATTGTGGGGTATACCTTATAAGTATAAAATTTAATGATAAATTTTTAGATTTGGATGATTCATTAAATACGACTTTTACTCGAGTTGTTGCAATTTGTTTTAATAAGCCATGATCAGGCAAATAATATTAGCAAGGGTTTGGTTTGCCAATTAGTTTCGTATGCCTGAGAATTTCATAATATGAAGTAAATTTTTTAAAAAGTGCCTTAAAAGTACCGCCTCGTTGAAAGCGACGTTCCATTGAGGTAAACCTTTTAAACACAATTTTTGTAACTGGATCCCAACTGTTCGGCTTGGATCTTAAAAAAAGTAATCGCACAATAAATTTACCATCAGGTGCAATTTTTGTAGTAGACAGTGACAACTTGTCACATGTGTTATAATCTTCATAATTTTCATTTATTGTAAGAACTTTTTCAGTTTCCCAGAACCTTTTTAACGTAGAATCAACATCCAACATGACGTTTAAGCTGACAGTAGATGCTTTGGTGTTTATTTTCCTTGAATCCATCCAAATTTTGTTTTATATGCGACCATTAGTTGTTCATTTTGCTATTTTCCATTACTTAAGAAATCGAAGAAAATCTGTGATCAAAGCAGCAAGTCGACTGTGTGTGGAGGTAACACCACTTAAGCAATCAAATGTATGGTACCAGATATTGATGATATAGGGTTGATTGTTGCGAGCGGTACAATGTACGAGTTTACATCTGTATGATATGTCTCGTCTTTCGAGATATTTATATTCCCCAACCCCCATGCTTTTGCAAATAAAACTCATCTCTGAAGCGGAGTCCAGCAATACTTTGCACAACTGGAAGGTTACCTTTGAATTTCGAATTCTTACTATAACCATTGGTATAGGATATTTAAATTATCGTTTTTTAAAACTGCGATGGACCAGAACCTTTGCTTAAATTCCCCTCTTTAATTTGTTCGTGCTATGATGCTTTCGATAGCATTTTTGCATTTGAATCTTTAAACTCTTATCACTTCATCATGCATTTTACGAATATTGAAGGACATTGGGACATTGGCACAGATGTATTGCTGGTTGGTCAATAAATTTTCTGACAAACAAGTTGACCGCATAACGTTTTCGATCATGTCGTTTACGAAATTTATCTAGGACCTCCTCATTCGTTCAATTGATCAATTTATGAGATAGATTGATTAATATAAGATCTATTTGCTGCGTGAATATTTCATCAAATGATTGCTAATCCATGTGGTTACCCAAAAATCGAGGAACTAATTTTTCTAGCAGATCAATACCACACAAGCTTCAGCTGTAACATCCCAAGATAATGAGCTGTTGTACCATTACATTATGAATGTTCAGAAACAGTATAAGCAGTCAATTGCTTTTGCCAAAATAAAGCTTGATTGAAGTCTCCAATTGCATCGTAATATTTATCTTCCTTATCCAAATAATTTGTTTCGGTTTCGGTGCTGCATCTAATAAGACTATAGTTTCGCATTCTAAATATTACATAATCACATCATTGACATGCTTCATTCGATATACTGCTTCAATATTTAAATCACTCACAGATAGACATTCTTTAGCATATTTCCGAATATTTAGAAGCGACTTCTTAAGTAAAATGAGTTTTATTTTGTATAATTTGGCTTGTCCATTCATCTTTCAATTTTGGTAATAACACAACACACAGCACGGGATTAATTAGACCTACTTTTAACTCGACCTTGAACACGTGCTCTAAAAATAACAAATTTTATCTGTATTGTTCTGTGAATTAAAATCCTGCATGTATCCGTTTGACCACAGTTAAATTGACGGTATATGATGGAAACCACCAATCCGGCTCGAATGTTGAAAACTTATTTGGTACTGGCAATCGTGTTGCAAACTAGGGGAATTTTGCATAGATCCTAGCTCAGTGTCATGATCCATCCTTGCTCAGTGTCTACCGCGATTGATACTCCTTGATTCTCTTTTACCACTGTGTTCATTAAAATGTGTGTGAAACAATCTTCACCTAATAAGATGTTCACCTTGGTTGGTTGCTTGTTGTTTGGATCAGTCTATATAAAAGACGATTTCAATGGCTTTATTGTATGCTATCAAAGCGTTGCTCGAGTAGATCTTGTATGATACTTGGTAATACTAAGTCCTCTGTTTCCATTAAGAAAACTTATGAAAACCGTGGTTCCAAACGAATGAATGATAGCCATTTGGCCACGGAAACTATACTTCCATTTATGCCCCCAATTTTAAAAATTTGATTTTATTATCTTCTTGTTTATCCTGTTTGCGGCTTCCTTAGTAATAAACGATTCTGGAGAGATGATTACTATGTTGCTGGTTAGTACGTTAACCATGACCGTGGCTAGAAATATTTCCGTACTGTTTTCGAATTTTTCTTTAGATGAATTGTTATTGAGAAAACTATTTTGCTGTATTTATTAGTGTATGTTTGTATGCAGCATCAAATAATGGGCTCGCCTTGCATACTAAATAACTTGAGCGATTTGAACATTGCACGTGGAACTATTTCAAACACATCTTAAACACTTTTTCTCTTTTCACTCTTTTCACTTATGATTTCTCCAATGATTTAAATAGGCGCCACAGGAAAGCGGAAAATCCTTATATTGTTATATTTCCCGTAAATCGGGAAATATAACAATGAAACATTAAGAGCATATGAGCAATGTTCAGCTCATATGCTCTTAATGTTTCATTGTCAATTTATTCGCTGACACTTGGAATATAATTTGATAACTCAGTGGGTATCCCCAAGTTTTTAATGGCAAGGATACATTCTATGAATTAATCGATGTACCGCGCCTGCTTATCCTGAATGCATAGCAGGAAAGCCAAGTACATGTATTTACTCCAACTGGCATAATTTTATTAAAGCCAATAGAAAATTCCCGGTTTTATTACACTCTAGACTCTTAATTTGTTTCTATTGGTCTATATATGGTGCCCATCTTATGGTGATCAGCCTATCAATCGCTTGTTACCATACAATTTGGTGAATATTCCAATTTGTAATTAAATTTCCTTCCGCTTATGTTGACAATAAGTATCTTAACTATCGTTAAATAATCTCTTGGGGTCTTAAGTATTTTATTAGTTTGATGTTGTTTTTTCACTGGCAAATGACTTTCTGCTAATTGGAAATATTTCAATAAACGAATACACAAAATTTTAAGCAGTCATCAAGTCTCCTATAAGACCTTTTTAACCATTTGTTAAAAGCAGTGAGTAACCATTTTATGCACGTATATTCATCACGAAAATAAAACGAAATTAAGGATGCCAGAAATACATGGAAGTGGAAAACAAAGAAACGTATTCAATATTGCTCCGAGCTGGTGATCGATATTGGACAGTTTATTGCACTGAAATGGATCAGTTGCTACGAGTAAATGACTATTACTGTAATGGTATTATATATTAAAATTTGTTTTTAGATTTAGATTTCAGATGTTTAGATGATATTCTTTTGAGATGTGTTCTTTCTTTATTAGGTTTACTGCAATGTGAGTTATTATCAATCTCTATCTAAATAACCAATTATTCTTGCTAATATTCTTATAGTTTTCGAGAAATGCTGCGAATGGAAATAGTCCCAGTTACTTTGCTCGTTTGACTCTGAAGTTGCAAAGGTCTTGGTCGTAAATGTTATTTCGCAATAATTCTTCCAACTTTTGGTACAAATACTCGAAACAAATACGATCCCGTAGTACTTAAAAATGGATCAGTAATAAATTAAATTTAGTTATCACCTATTATGGAAGTTCCAACACTAAAAACACTCAACAAAATTCTTAAATTTATATAAATTACAGATTCCAAAACAATTGGGCATCACAAAAATTAAATGAAATAACAGACAAAACTCGTCCATCATTCGTATAAACAATATACCGATGACAAAACATTGGCCCACGTACCGTGAAGAGCAACCTAATCTCTCAAGCCAGATACAAATTAAATTAATTTTCGAAAACTTTTCTAAAACCTAGTTTTTCTCAAAGAAGTTCAATTCTTGATTTGATGCTATAAGAAAACATCTCATTTATTAGTCGTCATGAATTTTGTTCTGGTAATTTATCAATAATGTAAATATAATGTAAATATCTACTTAAAAAACCAACCTGGATCGGCAAGTTTCGTTTTGTCTATATAGGGTTGCGCAAACAAGTAGTAGTTTTAAACATATTTCATCAGTTTAACTAAATAAAAGCTCCAGGTGACGATAATGTAATATCCAATTAAGTACTGAATAAATTTTTTGGAGGTGATACCAAACATTACAATGATTACAGTCCAATTCAATAAAACGAGAGATTTTCATGAGTTGGACATATTTGCTAGGAAAATTGATTGGATATAAACAATTGTTTATATATCTCTACTCATACGCAAAAATTCTGGCCTTGAATTTCATGGAAGATTTAGAGAAAACCCAATTTGCTTGTTTTAAATCCTTCAAATCAAAAAGACGCAAAGCGGTTTGACGCAATCAAGCCCGATATTATTTGGAAATTACACAAAAAATTTAGTAATACAAATATTACAATCCCATTGTTTTTTCAGCCAAAAAATATATATTTTTCAGGCATTTATAAATGCTCCAAAATAAATTAAAAACATCATGAAACCAATCAAAAACCTAGATACTAATTTTTAAAAAAGTATAACTTTAAAAATGTATCCTTACTCTGTCGGAATTAAATTGAACTTAATGATCAGCAAACTGAATTAGTAATCCAACCGTCTGTAATCCACCATCGACCCTTTTTAATCAGATAAATTGTATTTAAGACCAGTAATTACACTAATAACCGATTAAAAGTACCAACAACCGCATGATTTTGAAAACCACCACAAAATTATAATACATATTTTGAAAAACTAAAAACGAATTTTCATAATTTTTCATTCGGCTGATAAAAACCAGATACTCCGCAACTAAATAATTTTATGTTTAGAAAATTATAATAAATTTATGGAAATTAATTTTATTTTTGTTATAGTTCGATTAAAAAAAAAAATTGGTGAAAATTCGGTTTCGAATTTATGTGCTGATTCATGTATATCGATATTATAATTATTATGTTAAATTGTAATTAGATTTTACGTACAAAAATCTATAATTATACCGATTTGATTTGGGGCACGTGCATTTTTGGAGCCAATCCATATATACATATATAGGTATCGAAAACTAATGTAAAGACTTTACCAAAAACGTAAGTGAGCGACATTCTAAATGTCATAATAAATGTCACAATTGAAAGAAATATTTAAGGTTACTGTGTGAATTATAATTTATATTCACAACCAATTGTAGTATTACCCGATGCAAATATTTTAGTTTTACCGTACACCGCAATCTTTTTGTCGACTTGGCGCTTCCTTAATAATCTTTTGTATTTGGTTACTCAATTTTGTATCAAATTTTTTGAAAGATACTAAATTCTAAAATTAGCTCTCAAATCGGATTGGTTTCCATTTTTACTTTTATTTTATAGTTTAATGATAAAAGTTCTAAAAAAATATCTTAATGTACAATAATAAGAGGTTAAAATATGATGTTTGTATAACAAAAAATTGTGTACAACAAAACGTTTATTTGGTGTGAAAGATGCATTAGTTTCACTTTGGAAAACTTAGTGGTAAAGGTACTAATCTGATTTTTTACACATATTGATGGAAAAACCGGTATCTTAATTCGGAGGTCGTTTTCTCGAAGCTGATGTTAATGAAAGTTGATTGTCAAAATTTACAATATTAGAAGGGTGCACTAAATATTGAAGCAGCAGGATTGCTAAAAAACGTTGGCTTAGCTGACGCCAAATACATAGAAGCATTTAAAAAGATTAAGGGATAAGAAAAATTCATGAACCAACCAGCAACTGCAGCAGCCAGAAGCGCAAATGTGAAAAAACAGTTAGACACATTATTGCATGACACTGTTGCGTGACATAAGTTCATAAACCTACCAGCACATTTTAACAGCAAAGATGGATGGAAAAAGCGAAAAATATTCCTTAGATTTTTTAACCCAACCGATAAAAGTTCTAAAATCAATACACCGCTTTAATCGACGAGTACCATAACCAACACTCCAAGCAAAACCTTAATATGTCAAGGCTTTTATCACTGAAATTTCCGTATCATTTCCTTTATGTCTTGATACTTGCTACACGTCATACGAATGTGTCAAAATAAAATAAATGTCTGTGGAAGGGAGAAAAGATTTGCTTGAATCCCGATTTTTAAGATTGATGTAATATGTAGGTTTGTTGTTAGGTCATCTTATAAAATATCACCAAACAATTTGGTCGATACATTTGGTAAAGCAGTCCAGTGGATGCGTGCCAGAAAAAAGAAGTGTATCCAAAATAATAAATTTGCTGAAAGTTACAAACAACTCATGGCTGAGTATATTGCTATAGATCACTTGAGAGCAATAAAAAGAAAAAAAACTTTAATGGGCGTATACGATCTACCACACCACGAAGTCATAGATTTTAATGAATCCACCAAAAGCACAACAGGGAAATCATTAAATGATTGTTCAGCCGTTGGACCAATAGTACAACCTTCAATATTTAAAATTATCTTACACTTTAAAGAATTTCTAAAATAATAGTGGTTTCCGACGCCACAATGTTTTGACAAATCCACGTAGCTAATGAAGATAGTAAGTACCAATGAATCAATTGGAGATATTTACATATGATACCACGAACGCCATTTTTCTATCAACGATGGTCCTTAATGAACCTGCAGAGTTAAAATCGGAGTTAAATTTTTTTTTTAAATCCATAAAAAAGGAGATAACATCCATTCTATACAAATCATGTTTCATTCTGCGCAAATGTAGAACCAACGAAGAAAAACGTCATCAAGTTTTCCAGGAAACCGAAGAATCTCAATCAGTAAAAGTTCCCGGATTATATTGGAACTATCAAAAGATACATTTCAGGTTCATGTTCAATTAAATAACCGACTAATTTAATTCAACCTAAGTATCCTTTCTGACGCTTGCCATCTCTTTAGTCGATTGGAAACGATCTCGCTAACTACAGTTACCCTTCAAAAGAAACTAAGATATAATTAGCCAGCAAAAAGGAAGGTCTTACCAGTGCAACTTTTAAAGACGCTATTAATTACAAATGGTTAAAATGGATTAACCTTAAAATATGCTTAGACTAATTTAACGATAGTCCTGGATTCGCTTTCAAAATCTCCTAAAAAGTGGAATGTTTCCGTTGGTAACCGCATATCCCAAATTCTCAATGCATCGATCACAGTGGTGACATTTTCGCAAAACAATAATTCGGCAGAATGCGTTACTAAAGGGGTCTAACCCCAGAAGTACTTAATAACTTTACAAAATATATAAAAAAATACTTGCAGGTCCGGTGAACTGCTTCACTCGTCAGATTTGTGACACGCAGATCTTATAATATTCACATACATTCAAAACAAGGAAGAAAACACTACCACCAACAAATCGTATTAAATATTTGCAATTATTCCTTGGCGAATTTAAATTACTTCGAGTTCAAAGATGTCTAGGGTGTAACTCGTCACACTCTTTTTTGAAGTAGGTGCGGATTATATTAGAGGCACGGGAGTAAAAGACCTATAAGAGGAATAATTGTGTAAGTAAGGCTACGAAAGCCACTCTTATAGAGTGGGCCTTAAACCTTAATACTGGAGCATTCGTTGGAGTACTATACGCAGATTTATTGATATAAAAGTGGTAACTATGTTGACCCTTATCCAAATGGCTAAAATTAATTGTAAGCTTAAATTATTCTATTTTGCTTAGATACTGAAAATCTTTAAATAACATATGTTACAATATATAAAAAGCTATACTCACCTTGAAATAACCTTGAAATACTGACATTAGTATAAAATGATACAGGCGAAGCTTTTCATCAGGCATAAAATGTTAAAATCATTCGTGCTGTAATTTTCTTGATTAGTTCACGATATGTGTGTTTATAGGCACGTTTTGGTTATGTCAAATGGCGTTTTTATTTACATCAACCTCCAACTCGAATAAAATATATATTTTTTTAATTTAATTTTTTTTTTATTAACGATTTCTTAGAAATAATCAACAATTCATCATAAAAACACAAAAATAATTCTTTCGATTCGAATAAAAATATTTTATGATTCTTCCCAAACATCGACATTTATCATAAAATTAAATAATTTTTTATAACTTTTAAGATTTTTATCGAAATCTTAAAATCATCTTTTATATAAATAAATAATAAAAAAAAATTTTTATTTGATTTTCGTTTGTTTAATTGATCGATAATTTTTATTTTTATTTTCAGAATTATTATCGATTTGGATTATTAAATTTTTTTTTTTTTATCTTATTTCGATATCGAATTTTGATGGATTTGGTTCCCATTCGTTTGCATGTTCGTTTTAATGTTTTATTATGGTTAGTAATCTATACTTAAGATGAGATAAAAGTGCCAGATTTAAACTATGTAAAAACAATGATCTGGGATTACCTTCTGATTTAATAACTATCAGCTTTCTTCAACCTGTTTCGATTTAAATTTCGTTCAGCAACACTCTGATATCGTGTCTTGGTAGCACATTTATGTAACATACGAGACGATTTTTGCGGCCGGTGTTAGTGTACTTGATTAAAACATGACTGGTTTCTTTACTCCGTTGACTATGTGTGAATGAATGGCTCCTACTTCATTGTCCTTTTAAACTTCGTGAACTTTTTCGTGCTGGTAGCAAATCTTCCATAAGTTGATTAGGGTTCTGACGTATGTGAGTGTGGATCTCATCAAAAATCAGTTCAGCGATGACATGATTACATAGTAGCATGGAATGAAATTTCGTATGATATTCAATATTGGCATGTTTAATCTTGCTACCCACTCGTAGGATTTCATGGTCATATATGAATGGATTTAACGCCACCAATATATTTTTGTTCGGAATGACTCTTATTGAAACAAGTAATTTCAGTACTAAACTAATCTTCTTGCACCCATTTTACGACGGTGTAGGTTGCTCGTTGATATGCCTCGACTGACATAACTTTTAGTTTTGGTTCTTCTTTACTGAATTTCTTAATGTTGTTAAAACAATGGTGCAACAATGCAGTAATTCGGATAAGTTTCGAAAATTTCTAGTACCTCTGCAATAACTCTTCAAAAAGCGGTTTCGTTATTACCACTTTTTGATGTTGTATATTTTCACGGTTCACTCTTCATCGTTCTCAAGAGTTATACCATGTTCTTGACTGGAACAAGCTTGTGGATCCTTCCAAAGCCATACTGGACTCTTGACCAATTCATACTAATGCAGTTCTGATGGCAATATCCCTTATGAGGCTACATTTTCAAGGTTCTTTTGCGTCGATCATTTTTCAAGGCTAATTCAGCTGTACGGTTAGCAACATAGCCTATCCAGCATCACGGATGCGATTTTAACCTTAGTACCAATTCTGGAGAGATGAAATTTGTCTTCTCTTCGCAGAAACTATATTGGATATTGAAGTGTATCGAACAATCGGTGTGTTTCAGCAACACGTTGCTTCATTTGATCTCCTTTGCTGATAATAATATCTCGCTACTAATCTCTGTCCCGACAGTTACAGCTGCTACTTTAGGGGCCGTTGCAACAATGAAACGTCTTTCTTGCTCATTCAAAGGCTTCAGTCTGCCTTGATAATGACTTTGAAGTCATTCCCTCCTACATTTTATAATGCGGATTTGAAATTTTGAACCAAACTGTTGTTCACATGAATTAATGCTTGTAGTTTCGCCATAATTTTCTATTTTCTATGCGTCTTGCTCTTCAGATGTTCCAACAACTCTTCCCCCTGACAGTTGCATGTCTAGTTTATCTTCCAATGTTTGACAGTTCGGGTGGTATTTCACATAATTTCCAGTACTTAAAAATAAATGTACATTAAATACAATATACAAAATATGCAATATTGACTCGCACAATATAAAATGTTCACTGAATAGTGAAAAATTAAAACAAAATTTACCAAAAATATTTTGAAAATGTTACTTTGATTTTGATTGACTGCACTAAAAATCAAGTATGTCGAACATTTGGCTGACTTCATAATGTAAACTGCATTGAAATATAAATACAATGTTCCTGTGGTATCCTGGTATTTCTTCATAGCGGGATAAAATTGTTAATTGTGTGTTTTTTTGCTATTTTGGTGTCCGAAAAGTTTTTTAGTGACATCTATTGTAAATATTTGAATTCAATTAGTGATGATTTTGGTTTTCATACTTACTTTTAGAAAAAAAACTAACCTTTTTACCAAATAAAACAAATGGTTGAACACCTGAAATTGAGCTAATTGCATTTTTGACCTCACTAGCCACAAAAAAAAAGGAATGGTGACGGGAATGCCCGGAACATGATGATTTGTTATCATATAGCAGGAAAATCAAAATGTCTTAAAACGACAACAGATATTGATAATTTAGGTGGCTTAAAGCTAGTATCAACCTAATATTTCTCAGATAATGACACTTTTGATTTTATTGACAAACATAAAGGAGATCGTGTTAATGGTATAGAAATGTACCATCTAGTAGAAAAGCGCCATCTAGTAGCAAGTTATAACAAAGTTATAAATTTGTCGACACGTTTATTGACTTTTTGTGCAAAATGATTCGTTAAAATGTTTACAATTTGTGTAAATTTCAAAAATTTTGGATGTAGTGGTACAGCTAGTGATTTTAAAACTGTGTATAATTCTGGACTGGCTAAAATGATGAAAAATTCCGCTTTCTCAACATCCACTACAAAAGACCCTTTATATATATATATATATATATATATATATATATATATATATATATATATATATATATATATATATATATATATATATATATGTATATATATATATATATATATATATATATATATATATATATATATATATATATATATATATATTCAAAATGAGAATGCTCTTCACCAGACCAGATTCACAAGGTCTTTAGTCTCTCATAAATCATAAGTCCATAGTTTGCGTTAATCGATTTGAAAATCTTTTTCAAAAATCATATACTACATCTTAAAACATAACATTGACTTTCAAATCGACCATCAAAATGACCTCCAATTAATAAACTAATTACCCCATTCAAAGCTGTTGTAAAGTGTATTTCATCAATGGGGCAGTTATAAAATCATTTTTTGTGTGAATTTTTCAATTTTAAATATCATTATGTTGGTAAGATAACAAAAACGTGCCGAAAGGCGGACAGAAACCATGTACCTTATACGTAATAAATTCCATAACATTTCAGATAAAACCAAAAAACGTTTATGTTCACCTCTAATTGGCATGTTAAAAATAGCAAAAATTAATTTTTTATTAATTATTCAAAATCCTTTAATTACTTACTACATACATACATACACTCACATGAGACACACGAAATGACAAGAAAAACACTTAAACGTTACAAAAAAAAAACTAAACGTTTTTTAAAAGTTTTCTCACGAGTTTTTTATTTCTAAATTAATTTTAAAAAGTTTTTATTTTTTAAGAAATTAATTTTTTATTATTTTAAGATTTTATTTATTTTAGTTGGATTTTTTATTTATTTTTTTATTTTTACACAATACACTAATATATTAATTATTATGAATTAAAAGTGTATGTCTGTGTGATTTTTTATGATTTTTTTTTATAAATTTTTTTTTTTAAATTTTTATAGTTTATATAGTTTTTGAGTTTTTTTAATTTGGTTTTTGATTTCTTGGTCAATTTTCAATCACCAAACAAATTATAACTCTATATAAGTATATATGCATTACGTAATGATCCTTCTTCAATTAAAATTCAAATCATTAAATACTCATTAAAATTCGTGGGTTTCTTCCTTACTTCGGGTTTATTACGCTTTTACTAAGAGGTGACTCAATTGGAGGGTATAATTAAATGTTTAGGTAATTATACTTTGTTGGAAAATTTAAGGTTATATAGTATTTTGTGAAATTTAGTATAAAAATATTAATAAAATCTTTAGTTTTTTTCGAATAATATATATATTTATATTTTTATTTCTTGAAAATTTATTGGTTTTATTAAGAAGTGAGTGAAAACTGTCGGAGTTTTGTAATTTACAATTAAATTTATATAGTATTTTGTTGTGTGGTTATTTTTACTTAGAGCTCAGGATATTTTAGAAATGCCGAAGTAGAAAAAAATGACTTGGGATCAAATAATGACGGTTCTCGAAGAGTAATTCGATTCTGACAAGGGTACGGTATAAAAGAACGTACCATCATATTTGGTGTGATACTAATACCAGCCAATGCTTCATCTGGAGGCAATGATGAAATGAAAGAAATTTGAACCATATTTGTTCTCTACTTATGTTCTACCACCACCATAAATAAACTGTGGGTAAAAAAGTCGACATTTGTAAGCCGAGAAACGAACCGAAAAATGAGGATGTCGATATCAAATTGTATAGTTCAGGTTGTAAACCGTCATATTTTTTTATAAACAAACGACGATACGCTTTAAAATTTGCAGAATAGAAAATACTATGATGACTAGATTGTACTGTAAAAAATGCATAGAATCTCTTTGGATTTATGAAAAAAATGTTCATTGTTGTCTTTCTCATATTTTCCATAGTATTTTATTTCTCATGCTTTCTCGTTTTAAATATTTGCATCTGGAAAATATCGTTGAATGTAAATCGCGCATTAAACTTATATGTTTTAATACAGTTTTTAACTTTTTATAAAGGCTACTTTCAGGACTATATAGGGATACATCTGAATCCGTAAATTATATCTTAAATCAACTCTGATAAAAATGTATTTAATTTAGGCGAGTATCATAGGCTTTAAAAAAGTTGCCCCTTCATGTCAAAGAACTTGTATATAGTTACATTAATAAGATGTCAAATTTAAACAAAAGTCACGACTACTACAAACGTTTATTTAATTTCGCTTTCTGTTAAATACTTTATCTGTATCACCAAAGGACTACCCCCGAAAACATTACGTTTTCTATTATAATTGATTTCATGAAAACCTCAGTTTCCAAATAATGTAACTTCCGGACAACCAAGTACCATACTTGTTGATAGTGATCTTACACTTGGACTTATTGGATTTGTGGATCCTGTCAAATCATTGCAGTCTGTCGATGTTCTTGACAATGACATTATTCATGTTAGCAGACTTAATCTATACAAACAGAAGAGGATGCGCACTAGTCGATTACTTTAAATCAAAGTTGGACTAACTTTGGTATAATTGATTATCATTTACTCCTTTCTAAAGGGATAGATTTGTTCGCAAGATCTCACTGCTACAAAAAACAATAGCCATGATTTTTACAGCTCAACTGTGGATGACACGTGTGGATGATACGCCAAAATAATAGTACGAAACGCTGTGACAAATATCTTGGAATATTAGCCAAAGGTGTGGCATATTCATGCGGTGAATAGCGAACTGGAGAATATCATAACTTGAAAATTATCTGACAAACAGCAAGACATGCTAATTAATAATCTCATAAGCCACAAAGTTACTCGTTTACAAAGCTCTTGTTCTACAAACCCAAAACGAAACCTGGAACTGGAATTATCACCATCAGAGCAGAGGTCTAGAAGAGTTTTGCACCCAAAAAAGACAAAAATAATATTTTCCCAGCTGAAAGTCTTCAAACCTATCAGGTGAACGCCAATGTTTCATTAAGAGATACGAATAAACTCACCAATTTTTTTTCGTTGTCATGCTAGAAAAATGTCGGTTCCGACAGGGATATGGAAAGAAATTTCAAGAAATTCTAGAACTCTGCAATATATTTACAGAACGGGTATATTCGGGTTTGATACTGATAAAAAGCTTAAAGAAAAACAAAAAAGGCTTGTGGTATGGTCACTAGCAGAAGATCTTTTGGAAGCGCTTCTTATTAATGGTTCTTGGCCATTATCAAGTCAAAATTATGGCTGATGGTTTTTTCAAAATGTCAATGTCAGTATAATTCTAGAGGTAGAATTGGAGGAAGACCCAAAACTGGAAGATTGTCATTCAAAACATAAAGAGGCGCAAACTCTATTTTGACGGTGGCAGCGTAGCAAACAATGGCAAAGTAACCAGTTTTACACGATTGATGATGCTATATTTTGTTCCATCGGTCCAAGAAATGTACAACTTCTTTCAATAATGTAAAACTTCTCTTTGACTTGACAGAATTGAATAACATTCCGTACAAGCTTGTGGCTGATTTCAAATTAATCTTAATTGTAAACGACCAGCAAACAGTAACTTACCTTGCCCGTACTGTTTTATAAAGAGATAATCTCGATCACATCTGCTATTGAAGAATTTCGTGCCTTTGATAAGGGTCAATATTTAAAAACTTATGGAGATGTGTGAAAAGATTATAAATATTTTGTTGCCCTCAACAAAAGAAATAAATTGGTTATAGAATGCCACAGCACAATAAACCTTCCTCTCTTCAATGAAGCGGATGACATGCCAGTTCTCGAAAAATGTATTATTCCAGAACTACAGGTGTTAATCACGTTAATCACGTGTTTCAGACTGGTCTCATTCCTCTTCTAGGGCGAGAAAAGACGATGAATGGCTGAGGAAGCTGAAGTTAATACCAAAAACTTATAACGGGGAAATCTTTGAGGGAAATGCTTGTCGTCAGCTTTTACAGTTAACTGATAAACTAGGAGATCCTAATATCTCTTCAGAAGTGGGATTTTTCGCACTTGTACCATTTAAATTGACTTTCAAAGCTATATGGACAAAATTGTTACCCACTGCTTCTACAACAATAAAGGTAATACGATGCGCTCATATCGTACAAATATTTTCATGAGCGTCTACTAATTATTATTTTGTTTTTTTTTTCAGGCAAAGAAGACCTGCAGCGCATGATTGCGGATTTGCGTAGATCAATCATCACTACGAAGATCTCCGTGAGCTTAAAAATCCACGTAGTTGCTGATCATCAAGCAGAATGCCTCGGATTATTAAGTGGAACGAGCCTTAGCGTATGGTCTGATCAGGCCGGCGAAACGGTTCATCGTGAATTATGGGATGGATATAAAATCAATTTGCTTGGCAACGTCACATATCCCGAGAGATTGAACAAAGCAGAATCAAAATGACTCAATTGGAATGTTCTCCTTGTATTTGTTTGATTCTTTTTTCCAGCTTATTCTAGGATTTAACACAGAGGCATATGGTCAAGCGTGAACACTCACCGACATTCATTGCTATAATTGTAAATACGGGAAAGTAAGTTCTCACATAAAATCCGCAAAAAAATTTGCGGACCCAATTTCCCATTTTTCTGACGAGAATTATAAAATGCTGTCGAAAATTGACGTTTTGGTACTCTCGGAGGTGAGATCAGCTGGGATTCGTTGATTCAAACGAAAATAAAACATTTTGACCACCAGTATTCGTTCTACGATCGTTTTAAGTCTTTTTTTTTTTTTTGTTACAGTTTAGGTCAACTTTCACATCCTTCAGGAATATACGTCATTTACGTAATATTCACATATTCCAATACGAATCCAGTTCCAATTATAATAACTCCAATTAGACTTATGCCCTCATTCCCAAATCATTCCTCATTTTCGAAAACATTCCGTAGCTGATCACACAAGGAGCAGGAAAAAGAAAAAACTATTGCAAAATAAGATAAAACTTTTAACATGTTAGCATTTGATATGAAAAAAGCCTAATAACAACGACATCATATTAATAATAAGCGAGTTGTTGGACGTAAAATTTCTCAATCAACGGTAGCGGCTCAAATAAAACTAACAATTATATGTGGCATGAAACTATTGGAAATCTTGTGGGCCAAGTCATATCATGTAGGTTAACAGTTTATCTATCCAACTAAACTCATGTTATATAAATTATTTAAATTATAACCTCCAGTTGAATCACCCTTTAAAATTTAATTTTCATAATAAAAAATTGACATTTATGATTTTTGTTAGATTTTAATTGTCTTTAAGATCTTGAATACATTTAATTGTCTTAATAATATGTTGGTATCGTATTACGGTATACAAATTGTGGTGGTTGATTTATTCGTTTTGGAAATGATATAAAGTGTTTTAAGTGTGTGTGTACAGTTTATTGAACACAATGATAAAATTAAGATGTTATCTTCTACAGTGTTTCGTTATAAAATGATGCGGTTTTGACAACTTGACAATTTTGACATAGACAGTTTACGGTTCACTAAATTATACGGTGGGTATTCAGTATGCAAACAAGTAAATAAAATTCGATTAGGTATTGGATTTTTAGTCCCAAACAAATAATCAGGCTAATGGTAAAGTTCATTTGATGCTTCCGAACTGTATAAGGTTATCGTCAATGATGCGTATCTGTGGCCAATTATCAGTGATTGTTGGGTCGTTTAGATCAGAGGAGATTTATCTCGTCAATTAATTTAAAAGAAAGCATTCACGGTACTTGCGGTCGTCCGTTAAATCAGTTCACTGTTATGCGCTCTGGCTTATGCAATGCTCCACACACGCTTTGCCGCCAGATACACCAAGTGATCTCTCACTAGTTGCACAATAAAATATTTGTGTTCCTCAATGATCTTTTAGCAGCATCCGCCACTCTGTCGGAACATTTCAGTCCGTAGCTACAAGAAAATTCGTGATGAGAAAAGAAATGTCCACGGCCGTTGACAAAGCCTTTAATTTCTTAAAAGCAACTTTGGGTTCTGCTCCCATGCTATCTAATCCTGAATTCAATAAGCCCCATAAAGTGAAATGCCAGTACCGTTGGGGTAGGCTGCTTTATATTTCAGATGGACGCCGAGAGTAAAGAACGTCTCATTGAGTTTACTTCCCATAAACTCGCCCATCGTAATTTCTCCGCTTAACATCGATCACGCCAGCACTGGTTGATAACCCAAAAGGATATGTTTGGGCGATTAGCACGATGGAGCCTTAAGCTCCAAGCTTTTGACATCCATGGTATAAAAGATTTAGTAAACATAGTACTTGATGTGTTGTCTCGTGTTTTTTGCGAAAAATCTCCTCCTAGGGGTTATGACTCCAGAAATGAGAGCATGCCCGATTCTGGTACACAATCTCAAAGGCAATCTTCTGCTGCTGTGTGAGATTGATTAGTGATTTCTACTGGCTTTGCCAGTTTGACTAAAGCCGATATTGTCCCTATTTTGTAGATCAGCCTTTCTTCCTCTTCATTCCAGGATCCCGAAACATCTCACGAAAATTATTCGCCTGCGTTGCAATTATTAGTTCGCTACCTTGGCTGAAGATCGTTTTGAGCAGCGTCACTTACCTCCCATTTCAGCATACTTAAGTGGCAGCAAAAACATTGAGTGACTTAGTGAAAATTTTACTGGTCTCAAATGGCAAGTCAATCAAAACAATATGCTACCTGCTATTTTAAGTGTAAAATAAACAAAGCTGTAAAGTTTTCTACAAGACCGGATATGAGGGCTCCTAGGGCCTCATTTCTTATTTCTTACTTTTTGTTATGTTCTTTCTTGGAAAATAAAGTTTTTTACTGTTTTCAGTTCTAGCGGTCATTACTTCTGATAACAGTTCACATCAAACCCCTTTAAAGATCTGTTGACCAAATACAGAATTTCCCACGTTGGTATTCCGGTTTACTTGCATCTTCGCACCATAGCAATGCCTCTGAGCGAGTTAATCAAACCCTTATTTCGACTAAACGATCGTACGTTGATGATAAGAGGAATTAATATTTGCAAGACGTAGCTTCTGCTCTGCGCATATGACTCTTTACGGCTCCGAATACGAATTACAGAATCTGCCTTGTAAAACAGATGAAAACGAAATATGTACCTTTTCCAAACTGGACTGTCTTAGGAAGTTCTACACTGTAACCTTTGTAGTCATTTTCGTGTTTTTCAGATCGACAACTAGTTTTCGTAAGATCATTTGCTTTGAGCGACGCCGCAAACAAATTTTCTGCTAAATTAGCGGCATAATTTCTTCCTGCAATTATTGAGGCTAGGAATAATATTGCTCATAGTGTGAAAAATTATGTCGGAGAAAACTATTGGTATATACATCATGCAAAGGGCATGCAAGTTAGCTTTCCCGTTCTTGGTTTTTCTTTTCGTTTTCTCGTTTCTGGAAAAAGCCAAACCGCACCCTGAGTCCTTTTCTGGCCAATCAACACTGCTCCAAAAACTTCTGTATGTCAATTCTGTTATCGTAATGAGGTTCAGTAATCTCAAATAGTTACAAAATTTAAGTAATAAGGTAAATGGAGCTTGCACCGGCGAAAGCTTAAAATATTTGTTGCAACCAAAAAATTTTGGTAAAAACTGGGCAGTAAAATCTCACCATGAACGTATTTCATCCGAACCGGTCTTCCGGTTCATAATCATTGATGCCGAATATCACAATTTAAATTGCAATTTGTGGTTCTTCCTTCTAATCGCTTTACTTGATTTTGGTCGGTAAAAATGTTACGGCAGAATTATAATATTTGATGCAATGATCACATTTTGTTCATTAAGATTGGTTTCCAGATCTTAATTGATTTTTAGATTTTCAAGATTTATTGTTCCAAATAATCGAGATAAAGCTCTTGCATTTTGAATTGTTGCACTTGCAAAATGGATTTTGACTTTTATAAAAATGTCAATACCAAAATACAATAAAATTGCAATTTTATATGCATTAACATCTTAATCGGCCTCATATAACACAGCTTCGGTTAAATCAACTTTCTAACAATTAGCCAGATCGATAAAATACCACCTAAAAACCTTTTTCTGCATAAAAAATTATTACTACGCGTTTTACACACAGACACTTTTCATACATAATTTAATGTGCATATTTACCATATTTTTGTATAAATTTATGTAATGCACATACATAAATTTCATTATAATTATCTAAAATTACAAATAAAAAATTATACATAAATAGACATTTAATTATTACTATCATTATTATTAATAAAGGGATTTCCATTAAGGGAACAACGACATGGCTCGAATTCCTTCATAGAATTATATTGACCTTTCGAACTTTTCGGTATATTAATGCGAATTCCACTTATAGTATTTGTGACCCATGCAACATTTTATTGAAGATAAGCGAACCAGTATTATTGGACCACTTCTCATTTAATTTGATTATGTTGCGCAGTTAGATTTTAGGCCTGATTGGAAACCTCTGTTGAATCATTATTACTCATGTACTTTGTATTTCGTTTTTTTTTTTTTTTTGTTCGAAATTAATTTTTTTTATTGAATTACGAATAATTATAATTATACAATTTAAATTTATTGCTGTGTATCGATTCACATATATGTCTGCAATATCGTTTTCAATTAATTATTACTTTATTTTTGTTGTTGTTTGTAATAATTATCTGTTATTTAAAAGAGATAACATTTTATATTTGAATAAAATAAAAAATTTTAATAATTAATTTTTGTTGCAATAAAATAAATGGGAGTCATCCAACACATGTATCTTTACTATAATTTAGATGACTTGACGGAGTCACCTATCTCTATTAAAGTTCTCTCTCATGCTCAAGGGCGCACCCCCATAAGAAGACAATAGCTGCATTTCTTTACGCAATGTGATCCAAATGAGATCACGAAGTACATAGAAAGCAAAAACGCAAATTGAACCAATTTCGTTTTTGGATCACAAATGGTGAACTAAAAATTGTTCCGCTATTAAAATGTAGGTGAACAATAATTGTGTATTTAGTGGTTGGTAGCAGTGAAATAATAAAATACTAACTCATTCAAATCCAAAACAAAACAAGCGATTTACATTTTTCGTATTTGAAATTATCTAGTAGCCCTTTGTTAAAACTTTAAAATTAAATATGGATAAAAAGGAAACGCATAAATAATTGTGAAATTTTTTTTATTTTTGATTGCTGGAAAATGTGGAAATATAATTTTGTTATTACAAAATAAAAATTCCCAAAACGTTTTAGTAAGTGTGTTGAAGTGCTAATCATAAAATGTACATTAAAAAGGGTTCCTATTATATATTTATTTTTACAAGATTTAATGGAAGAGATTTTTGGACGCAACTCCATAATTTCTAACAGGCACTGACTAAGTCTGTCAGGAGAAAAAAACGGCATTAAACCTAAGACAATTTAATGCTGCCGTGAATGAACAAAGCCACAATGAAGAAATAGTTATGCTTCCACCGACAATAAAAACATCTGTTGCTGTCAAAACAGTTTAAAGTCAAGCTGCATTCAACCTGGCTAATATTTCTAGTTCCGAAATTTTCAAGTGTCATATTTTTGTTCGAGTTGAGAATAATAACATTTTTAGAAAATTAAAATAAGGTTTGCCAGAAACCTCCTGCACAACGGAAAACTGCAAAAGAAAGTTATTTCGAAAACAAAATAAAAAGATTAACTATATTTTCGAATTAGGTTTGTTCAGAAAAATGCAGCAATCGCTGGAATCTTGTTTTTAATAAACCAAAAGCATTTTCTACAACTATAAGGGTGGATGAACGAAGATAGCGTTAGAGTGACGTTGGGCTGCGATCAGGCTATGCCGGTATCGTTAAAAGGACTAACGAGATAAGCGATCAATTTTAATTTACTTCAGCAAAACCAATTTTAGCACTAATATTTTTTAGCACCAAAAGTAAATGAAACAACCATTAAACTGACAAAATACAACATATTATGTTGCCATTCTGAATAAAAGTTTTAACATCAAGGCCAACAAAATTGTTTTTGAAACTTTTCAAAACTGTGCTTGGTTCATAATTTGGAGAATAAGTGATCTTATAGGATTCACTACTTAGTTTATATTGGGAGACGTGTCTGTATTACAAAACGACCACTGTATAAAAGCAATTTGATAAGTATATTTCAATTTGCCAAATAACTTCACGGCAAGCCGATTCGTTACCTTTCAAAACAGTGCGACTTGCTACCTCACACAATGTACCCCACATTTTTGAAACTTTTTAATAAAAAATGGATTTTTCCCAACTTAAAATGTAAGCTATAGTAAAATTGCAGCAATTTTTCATTTTATGAATTTTTTTTACTGTGAATATTGGAGTCTTCCACTTAAGGATACAAAACAATTTCGTTAATGTGGCTCCCTGTACTGGCCTTACAGTAAACCATCCTGTTAGTTCAATTTTTAAGAACTTTTTCGATGATTTTGGCGCTTATTTTGCGAATAATATTCGCAATGTTATGCTTTAAAGATCATATCCGCACTATATTTATCCTTAACGAAACCCAATAGAAAACAGTTCGACGACGTCAAATCGCAGTTCAGCGCAGACCAATCAACATTTCCAAAACGGCTGAATATTTGGTTGCCAAATTTGGTGCGCAAGAGATTGATTTTCTATAAATTTGTATGACATGTGGCGCCATCTTGTGGAAATTAAAATTCGTTCATATTCATAACGTTGATTGGAGACCATAAAAAATGGTTAGCATGCCTCTCTTACCGTCGCCATTGACGATAACGGCGTTTAAGCAGCGTTTTTTTATAACTGGGCCAGTTATGCCACCACTCCAGAATTTACACCAGACTGTTACTCTTGGTAACATTGGCATCGGCTTCTTTTTGATTACTTATATGGCTGTTTATAATCCCAAATCCATCAGTTCTGCTTGTTAACATTGGTCCCGAGATGGAAATGCTCTTCGGCTGAAAAGATGACTTTTTGACCAAAATCGACGTCATTATTAAGCTAGTTTATCGTCATGCAGAGAACTGATATCGAAGCAGATCATTTGCTGATTATTTTGCCTAAGGTGTTTGGACCTTGTAGGAAATCTGAGGTATTTACAAATCTTTTGAGTTCTCGCAGTCAGACTAACATTAACACCAACGCTGTCTACTGAGACTACTGCTGAAGTTTAGCAAAGTTGTGGTCTCAAAATGCGAAGGAATTAAACAAACAATGCGGGTTTATGAGTAAGATTCACCAAAATTATTAGTATAGCTCCAAAAATGGGAATTTTGATAATAGGTATCGTAGCCGCTGGACATAAAAACAACTTGGCCACTTCTGGTTATTTAAAACTGATATATGAACCAACAATGGCTTGTATAAAACCCGATTATTATCAACACTAAAATGTTCTATATCGGGAAACGATTATATGTCGTTCTTTGGTGAATGCATGATATGTATATATAAAAAGAAATAAATTTCACATAGCCAACCTGTAAATACACTCCGCTCAGGTACTACACAGATCATTAATATTCAATTAGCAAATCAAGTAAATAAATAAAATAAAAATCCACCTTTCATATTTTGATCGGTCATAATTTATTATTTTATTAATTTTTAATTGATTTTCCTTAGTTCTTTATTTACAAATATGGAACTACACCGAAGCAATAAATTACAATCTGCCAGATTATTATTTATGATTAATCAAAATAAGTAGAATTTTTTTTTTGTATATATATAAGAAGTTGATATCAATCATGAACGAAAACAAACTGAAAACTACTTTGAAACTAGTCACGTAGTTTTATATAATTCTGGTATAGATAGTGTGGTCCATAGAACGCTTAGCAACTTAAATAATTCAGCGAGTGACTTCTAAACAGATGGCAGTGTAAAATAGCAATTGCTGAAAAAATTACTTCATTTTCAGGCTATATATTTCACTAAGCTAAGATTTTATGAAGGAGATCAATAATTTGGATTAAATACCTAAAATTGTGGTTTAATAGTTGGTATTTTGACGTCAGGCTTCAGGTATGGATCCCATCAGATCATCCAAATTTTTGTGCATCGAGTCTTTATCTTTGGTTGGTCTTATCTTAGTGAAAATCCTAAAAATTGATTCAAAAATTACTTGTTAAATGTCCCACAGAACATACTGTCTCGTCGAGATTAAACAAAATAAAAAAACTGCAAGCTATGAATCATAAATTATTAATTAGAAGTTAATTTGTAATTTTATTAGCGTAATTATATAATGCAAGCAAAACAAAAACAAAACAAAATTAATTAAAAATTATTACACCTACTAATTAATATTGAACTTAAAATATTCGATTGGAATTTTTAATTAGATGCGTTTTGTTCTAACAACATAAGAAATCCAAGTTGAAGGATTTACTCGTGTGATCGTGATAATCCTGCGTATTGATTTTTAAAAATTACGAACACGTATCGCCTTTTGATTTTTAAAAGTCTATTTTTCTCACTTCTGCTATGTATTCATAATCATTATACACATCTTAGATGCGCCATGTAAGCGGCTTCATATTCATACATGTATTAGTACATTTCCGTTCATTATATGTTTAGTGTAGAGTATCCTTGAATTTATAATTTGATGGGGATACAGAATAAGATTTTGTGTTTATTTTAAGTGATTCTTTGGTGTTTAAACCAAAGATAATAATAACAAAGTGTTTTTCGGACCTTTGCTTATTTCAACCGGTTCTTTTTCTGTATTGCTTGATTGTATCTGCTACCGTTTCGATACGAACATCTCGAAGTATATTTGTATATTACTCTTAGTACTTTTGACTGCATTCGTTTTTATTTTATTATATTAGAAGCGCAAGCGGATCCCCATAGTTGAATGGCATATGTCCAAATAGGTTTAATTACCATTTTGTACAAAAAAACCTTACACTACAGGCTTAAGTTTGAATGTTTACCTATTAACCAGTTCATTTTCACATACCTTAACTTAATTTGTTGACGTTTAGTTTCGATATGTTTTTTCCAAGTGAGCCTTCTATCCAAATGGAGGCCGAGATATTTAATGTTTTGTTAACTCCCGGCTGAACAGGAAAGTTCACGGAGTGTGATTGTACTGTGCACCGATTTACGTTCGTTGACCCTAAGTGTCCTCTATCATCTAAGTGTTCCTGCAGATTTCTTAAAGCTATCTTGGGATTTTAATGTGTAGTTAGAATTGCTGTATCATCCGCAGATATTGAAACTTTTACATTATTTGATGTTGGTAGGTCTGCAGTATAAATCAAATACAATATTGAACCTAATACACTGCCTTGTGGAATATCTGCATGAATTTTGTGTAAATTGGTGGATGCGAGTCGATGTGTTTAATCATAAATTTTCGATTGAGCATTAATGATTTTATAAAACCTCATCGGTAACTGTGTTTTAATGTTGTGTGTAAGGCCTTCATGCCATATTTTGTCGAAAGCCTGTCCTATGTCCAAAAACGCTGCAGAGCAATACTTTTTTATTCTAGAGCGTTCCTGATTTCAGATACGACTCTATGAACTTGCTCCACGGTTCCATGTTTCGAATAGCTTTGAGAATCCATTGAGATAATGTTGAAGCTTTTCATCGCGTTCTTTTAACAAAGCTATTTTCAGATCTTTTATTGTGATAAGAGTAGGTAATCTATGTAGTTGCCACTACCTGCGTATTGGCCGTTTTATCATTAAGAGCTGCTGAATTTTTTACAAATTCAGCAGCTCTTAATGATAAAACGGCCAATACGCAGTATTGGCCGTTTGAATTTTTTATCAATTTTATCTTTCATATTTTGTTTTTAGAGCGACATTTAATGAACTCTCTCTGGTTAATGTAGACTTGAATCGAGTTCAATTAGTATGTTGCTTCGTCAGGAACCTAGGTAATGATAGTATTAGAACTTGCATGTTGATTGTTATTAATACCGATGAATGATCAGAAGACATGTCGTAGCACGCTTCAGCCATTACAAGAGATCCAGTTTTTCAACTTGCTTTCATTCTCACAGTTGTTTTACTTTCGATGAACCTCCTGCAATAAACTTATCTCCCAGGATTTTTTTAAGTAATTTGCCAATTGATATATTTTAATCAAATATTTTGGTGGACAATAAACTGCATTTGAAGGGAAAAGGCACCATAGTTTCCTGTCCATTTCTCCAAGCAGTTGCTTGAATATGCTCCTCACCATATTTTTGAAGTTCATAATGTCGTATTCTGTTCCTTATACGGATAGTAAATTCACCTTGGGATTTTCCACTAGGATGCTTTGTATCATAAAACGAGTATCCTTTGATTTTGAGATAACTCTAGTCGTAAAATATGTTTCAGCAATCATAATATCGATGTTGTGGTTAATAAAAAATGTTTGTACTTCTTGTTTACGTTGCGTTAGCCCATTGGCGTTCCGAACACCTAATTTAAATCCATGGTTTTTGATTAGGAGCTGCATGAAGATATTCATGGTTTGGAAAATGAGACTCATATTGGTCTCCATCATTTGCATAAATGTATTCATTGAGTCATTGAGGGTATTTATTATACGTTGGAAATTCCCTCGTTGTTAATTCCTTCTGCCTTTGAAGATTAATTAAGATTATCTTTGACAGCTTCCGCATAGGATGTTTTTGGATTAATTGTAGCAAACATTTTCGACGTATTGGTTTGTCAGTTGGTAGTTGGTAGTTTGCAATAATTCCGCGAGTGTTCATATTCTTGACAGTTGGTGCATTTTAAAATAGAATTACGTTTATGTGGTTCCTCCACTATACTATTTTGCGATACAACAGAGACGCGATATTATAGATGGCGTGTTTGCCTTTAATTTTTAGTACTTCAAGTTCTAGTTCAACTTTAAACAGTGGTTGGTTGAAGGTTCATCTCGCGGTTTATAATGTCTAATTTTTGAAAAAAATATTACTAAAGCAGTTTGAGATCGTTATTATAAAGGCCAACTATACACAAGATCCCTAATTTGTGGTAAGTGGATATGGGGTGGGACTGGCGCTTTTCAGGGATTTTTGCTTAATGCTTGTCGTGAAATTGTATAAAACTTTAGGGCTTAGCTTTGGACGTTTTTCTGTTGATTGATAGCAATAAGACAGTGCCAATAGTTTTTTTTTTGGTTTAATGTTTACGCTTGAGTGGACGATACTGATGACAAACATTCTCAATATCTTTCAAAGAGCGTTTACGTTAACCGAAAAGCAATAAATTTCCCAAGCTCACAAAATTTTGGTACTGAGTTTTTTCAAGTTTATCTACCAAACTTTCACAGTAAGGCATGCTTTTCTGGAATTTAAATGTTATGATTTTCTGTTCATTAGAAATGTCTTGCCAGACTCCTAGGATTCAGGTTGTCTTTGAATTTGAAAGTCAATTTATACGAAAAAATGGGATCACATCTTTTTGGGTACTTATCATACGACCCTCGTACAAATAAAATTGGATATCGTATTTCTATTATTAATTTATACCTTCTTACCTCACACATCATATTCTAAATTATATCGTTCATTACCTTGATATCTGATCAACATTTTAACGATACCACACTATCACAACATATTATATAAGATTAAATCAATACAGGGTGCACTAAAAGTTTCCGAATTTTTTTCGGATCAATTACAAGAAATTAAATAGATTTTCAATAACTTTGTCGCTTTTAAAAATTGACAACGATAGTGTCACAATCTGTGCAATATCGTGTGTAAATGCCCAGTTTTGCTCATTTACTGAGTAATAGTACTTTCCGGCGATATTATGCTACCAGATTGATCACAACGAGTAATTCATAGTATTAATAGCACACAAGAGATTGTCGGGGAAGTGTAGACATTAAAAATTAGACAAAACTTATGGTAACAGTAGAACCCAAAAACTACTAAGGGACATCTTTCTTGTTGTGCAAATGCCCGTCATGTAGGCTTTAGCATGTCTCATTGTACGTCACGATTAATTGAATAAAACAAATGGCTATGAGATACAAAAACTAGTCAATATATAAATTCAAAGAAAAATCCAAGAGCTTTTATCGCACCCTGTACATACAGTGCTTATGTCGTTTATAACTATTTTGTAATTATGTATACAAGAAAAAAAAATTGTTTTTATTATTAAAATTCTAAATTCGTCGATATATTATAAAGTTAAAATTCTTATTTATTCTATTTTAATTTAATTTTATTATTATAAAAATTACATTTTTATTGAAATTTTTAACGTTGATGTGAACAAACATAATTTAAGTTTCACAAAAACGACTTAAGATTATTTTTTTTTTTTTTTTTTTTTTTTTTTTAATTTAACACTTAAAAAAGTTAATAGTTTAAAAAAAAAATTGGTATATCTTTTTTGTCGTCGTCTTGTTTTTGTTATAATTTTATTTAGTTTATGATAAATTTAATCATCAACATTGCGACTCTGCGAGCGACATCGAACATTTTTTTTTTTTTGTATGGGAGCGAACTTTTGCAAGATTCTTGTGTATCGTGGTATTTATATTGGTTTAGATATGGGAAAGATGTTAGATATAAGAAATTGATAATTTTAAAATGATTTATAAATAAAACTACTTGATTTTAAATTTGTTTATGTTATTTATAGTTTATAAATAAATTTATTTACTTAATTGGATATGGATTGTTGATTTTAAAAAAATATTTTTTGCTGCTATAATACTGTACAGGTGTTCTCAGATGGAAAAACTTTCAGAGTATTCTTGTACTTTTTAAGTGCTCTCACCTAAGTGAAAGTAAAATAATTCACCAATTTGAAAAGTGAAGAAGCTTTTATATTTAACATTCTAGCAAACACTGATTTTCTTATAAAAGGAAGAGTATACCATGTTTTTTTCATCCGTTTGAGCAAAAAATCTCCAACTTTAACTTATCGATAAAGCAATACCCAACCAAATACTTGGCAACCTCTATTCGAATAAAGTCTTATCTGCGTATATATGGATCTCTACGCAGGTGGATCTTTATTTATTCGATACCCGTGGGAATATTATGGATATAAACATTGAAAGGGGACCTAAACCAAAACATTGACTCTTTTTCCCGTGTTGGCGTGGGATTGAAAACTACCTCTCTTTCTACCTAACAACGGTATAGGATCAGCTTCTCCGAGCAGAGGCAGTAAATGGTTTAGTCCAGAATAGCGTGTCTTAACAACAGTAGTCCCAAG
This sequence comes from Tipula confusa, assembly GCA_963556175.1. Taxonomy (NCBI): domain Eukaryota; kingdom Metazoa; phylum Arthropoda; class Insecta; order Diptera; family Tipulidae; genus Tipula; species Tipula confusa. The sequence continues at coordinate 12,634,975 of OY744475.1, forward strand.
ATGAGTTGGAAATAGGCAGAAGCAAGTTGAGCCAGGCTGCAAGAGGGTACCATGTGAAGCGATAGTAAGGCAACAGCAACTAAAGCCAATTTTCTTAATGAAGGCATCAAGAAGTATGGGGTGATGTTAGCTGTCATTGACCAAAGTCAGGAAGATATAGGAGCATCAAATCAGAGAGATGTAAGATAAGGTTTATCGCACTAAATTCCCTCTTTTTGGTCATTGGAGAAAATACGGGGACCTCCATCCTGTAGAGATGCGGGATGGCATCATAACAAAATCTGACTTAAAATCTGTAAGCTATATCTAGATCATGAGATTCATACGGGGAATCTGAGAACCTTGTCCTCGAAACGAAACAGAGAAAGAATAATGTATTTTTTAGATGTGATGTCAAGGCACATCACACAAGCAAGGGAAGCACTGACATTGATGAAAGGAGTAAGACAATGTTTAATTTTACTTGCTAAAAGTTAATATTTTTTAATATTGTGCAAGATTCCCCATTAATCACAAAACAAAGAAGGGAGGTTCTGCATGTATCCCTTACTTCGGAGAATATGTATCAAAGGGAGTGTGATTAAGGTTTCCAACCACCATTATATTACCTACATCCTCAAGATTTGCCGCAAATACCTTTGGCTGCGAAAGTTTGGTACGGATCTGTGTCTAAGTGACAGTGGTCTCAAGTTGAGTTAGAAGCGGGGAAAACCAAGCGAACCAGGCTGCGACGGGTGCCACATCAAAAGATTACATGACGAATACTAATGCAAGCAATTGATCCTTTATTTTTGCTTGCCATTTGATGAAACCTTTAGGGAACCATAAACCGGCTTAGTGGTCCAACAAGTTAGAAACCCATTGGAACAGATGTAGAAAAGCTTTTTATTGACGTTCAAAGAATTAAAAAGTCTCGGAACATCGACTCTTATAAGTAGGACCTAATACTAAACGGAGGGGTTCTTATGAAAAAGGAATTCTTGCCGACTCTACTGTGAAAAAATTGGGGAGGTCCCAGAATCTTTTTATCTTAGGAAGATTTTCTCCACCTGATTGGTGGAACTAGTATAAGTCATATAATTAAACCTGATTGTTCATGGATAGCTTTCAGTGAGCAATATTTTGAAACATCTCATTGAAACCCACTTCTCAGGAAGCTTCGTCGACTCGGTGGAGTGTAGTAAGTATCACATTCTTAGCACACGGCAGAAATCGTAAGTACAAATTATGTGGACTATAAAAAATTTCAAGCCGTTTAAGCCGGGTGGCAATGATCGCATTACACTAGCAGAAATCCAAAAAAACTCGGTGAATATCGTCGGTAATATCTACGATTCTCGATATTAACGACGCTTTTAATCATGTTAAAACGAGTACAATCCTAAAAGGATTCACGTTTATGGGAATGAAATATCCCTAATCGAGTTTATTTGTTTTATACTGGTAAGCAAGACATTAAGCTCTGAACTGGGAAATCCACTAAAAGTAGGCGATTGGATAGAGGTACTACACATGATGGCGTCTCGTATATCTTTTTGTGGAACGTGGTGATCAAAAGATTATTTCAGGAACATAAGAGAGGAAGGGTAAAGGAACGATTGCGTACACTGATGGCGTAGCCATCACGGTTTCAAATTCACTTTTACCAGTTTAACAAAGTGCTTGACAATTTGTCACGATGCTCAAAATGCATTTTTGCCACAACCTGTTGATGAATATAACCCGTTCAATGGAATGTAACGTTATAGTATAGAATATAATCCTTCCATTCTTCTTTGATACAAATTTATTGTGCGGATTATTATAGTTGTAGCTTCTAATTGGTAGTTCCTCTGTACTCGATTGTATTGCTGAAGGAACTATTTTAAACGCATGTGCGTTTGTTTATTTATTTAGTTTGGCTACCCTCTTGCATTTCCTAATATCCAGCATTGCTTCAGAGTCCTCGTTTTTAGTGTTGCTGTTCTAGAAAAGCCATGAGCAAACCAAATTATTTTTAAAATGGCTGTTTTTAAAATCTTTCACTTGCAATCTAGACTGAAGATGTTTTAGTTTGCTTTATAACGACGAACGACGATCGACTCTAAGATATATCACAAAATATTCTAATTCAGATTCAATCGATGCTTTATATTCCATCAACGCATCCATGATATTCCTCTAAAAAAATATGTTTGATTATGTAACATTTAAAATCAATTAAAATAAACATAACACCTAACACCTTAACTACAAAGCGTTATTATATCATATCACGATCGTAATGAAAATTTTTAACGAGCCAACGGAAATTTCATGTTGAAGTTATGTAAATGTTAATTTTTCTAAAACCAAAATTTGTACGTTGAGACTGCGTGACGTCGTTTTCGAAATCAATAAAAAAAAACAATTGGGAATGAATAGACCAACCGCCTTCTATAAATGGATATATATATATATATATATATATATATATATATATATATATATATATATATATATATATATATATATATATATATATATATATAAAGGAAGTAAACCGAATTAGTGTATGATGCAAGGTAGGTGATTCGTTCGACACCAAGGGTTAATCATACACGTATGTATAAAGGCATAATATAGCATGGTCGCAAAAGTATATATGATAAAAGAAAATTAGCATATGACCAAAGCACATAATAAAAACTCATAAAATGCCGCACTTCTGATAACGACGGAAAATTCATATTCAACTTCAATTTGAATGTCTTATTGATCGTCTTGTTGCAATTCTTAAAACATTAAAATAAAAAAAAACGGAGGATGGTGATTTCTTTTTATTTTGGTTCTGTTCGTTTACCTTATCGTCTCCGCTTATTCATATATTTATGGAATGAAAATTTATAACAAATATGGTAATTGAAATTCAATTGTGTGTTATATTTACAGAGTATATAGGGTGAGTCACTTAAGGTGAGACAACCGAATAATCGGAAGATCTAATTTAATGCTGAAATTAGCTCAGCCACAATTGAAAGCTCAACATAGAACTACTTCAACTATAGTCATTCAATATAGATGGTAAGTTTCTGGATCTATATTAGTAGATGTTCTTTTCTAGAAATCATTGAAATAAAAGTTCACAGGATACTATTTTGTTTTTCACCAGAAGAAATGATATTTAAAAATATCAAGGGTGTCAACTCCATTTTGAAAGTATGGGTGAGCATAAAATTAACTAACTTGTGTGTCATAACTTTATAAATTGGATCTCAAATATAAATAAAGTCAGTCTATGAAACTGATAGCAAATCAGGCCAATCTGATTTTTCTGACGATTCATTCGATAATCCACTATTTAAGCCAAATTCGACTTCCGAACAAAGTTGTTTGGAAAGTGAATCAAAAACAAAATGCATTGGTCAAATATGTCCAAGAACATTAGTACAGGAATCAAATATCAAGAAGGTGGCCCATGCAACTTTTTCGTTACAGTATTATTTCACAGTCAAAAATGAAAAAGTTTGGGTATATAAGTCTTTGTGCTTAAACACTTTGGACATTTCTTAAGATCCAGTATATAATGCACATATTAACAATACTTACGCTTACTCGGCCATATCGGATAAATCAGGTAAATCCAGTGAAAAAAGACCATTGTTGAATATACTGACACAAAAGAAAAGATTATTGAAAATCCGATTAAGGAATGCAACCAAACGGAGAAAAACGCAGACAAAAGAATTGATGTGCCAAAAAGCTTTGATTTTCAAAACGTTACTTCTCTGCCCAGTGCTGAAATATGTTAATTTTTTACAAATCCAAATTCTGTGTACAACCTTACAATGCAATTACCCCTTTCCAATCACGTTTATTGCGCAATATGGAACGAATCCATGTTCTGTAGAGCTGGAAACGATATAACCAGCGCCATAAAGAATATTAGATACTATAAATGAAATTTTTTAACGAATTTAATATTGTGGAGTGCCGCAAAACCGAAATGCTCATATATTAAAATGTATCGTGGAGTTTTTGGAAGATAGTCCGGAATTGACCGATGTGCTAATGCAATTTTCAGTATACCTGGTCATTCATGTATCCAGAAAATTGATCACAAACACTCGTGTATACAGAGAAATAGTCAGTTTACAGCTGCGTTTATGCATTAAGTATATCTTCTTTAAAAAAATCCATTTTCGCCTACATGCGGTTCCATGAAACTCGTTTCTTTTTAATTACTTGTCTATATGTATATGTGTAAAAATATTCAAAGTATCGTCCATATTTTTTTAATAAACAAATGATAGCGCCATTTGCTTTTGTTTTCGGAGAAAAAATATTTTTGAGCGATTATGTTGATAATGTTGTTGTTGTAATTATTGAAAACATCGTGAATAATTTTATACACAACGACTTATGCAGGAACTGATACCAAATTCAGGAGATTACAGAGATTTTATTTTATATGAATGAAGATGGCTTTAATTTTATTTTGTCGGCAATCAGAAATAATACAGTAAAATAAAACACTTTTATAAGCCATCACTCAAAATAGTAGTTACTTAAGGGTTTTTGACAACTGGAGGAAATTTCGTGAAGCTCGATTATAATTCGAAACTATTAAAATATTTCCTGCCCAAAGCGACAAGAATGGTAAAATAAAAAAAAATTAAAATTAAAATATCGGTATAACAAAATTTTAAAAACCCTGATTTTGGCAAATTGATATTGACATAAAAATGTTCATAGCCGCAGAATTTTTTTTTTGGTTACTTTTTTGCCCTAAAATTTGTGAAAAATTTGATATTAGATCTTATTATTAGCTAAACTAACATTTTTTTTTGTTTCTTGTGACTAAAAAGATTTCCTAAAAATAACACTTTGCAGAAAGAATGGCTTATAGAAATCGAATTAAAGAATATGAGAAGTACGTTCCGCATTTGTTTGGACCACTTCGAATCTAAACTCATTTGTATAAGAGGAGCGTACAAATATTTAAGACGAAATGCAATTCCCACAATATTTTCATCATCATCTAGAGCAGAAAGGGAACCATTATTAGAAATTGGTATAAATATGACAAATTCAAATTTGTATCACCAAAGTACTTTGTTACCGGATGTTGGTATATAAGAAGAAATTTTTATCAGTTCATCGTCTTCAAGTAGTAAAATGGTTCCCGAAACCAAGCAAGATTAAATGAAGATTTTCAATTAAAAGTTAGCCCGACCGATTTAAGCTCCGAAGAACTCTAAATCTAATCAGAGAAAGTTAAAAATATTTTAACATACAAAAGTAAGTTTTGTTGTGTAGATTAGTAATTTTCAAAATTTGTTCTATATAATTACTATAGTAATTGCAGCCTTTAAAAAAAATAACTCTCAAGAACTCCTTAAAAACCTCAACGTCAGGAGATGCTTCCTCATCAAAAAAGGAAAATCATCGTAAATTAAAATTAACACTGCTAAGATCAGCATATCAGATAATGAAACTAGACAGGAATCGGTTAAATCAGCAAATGATTCGTCGAAATAGAAGAATATCTAATTTAGAATAGTAGTTAGAATAGCTTAGGAAGAAAAATTTAATTCAGGATGAGCACATGGTTAATTTGTTATCTATATAGCAGCCTATTAAAGAACTTCTAAAACGACAACTGCGACAATCTATATGTGCGCAAAGTATTTAACCATCAAATGCTGCACGTGAAGACTATTGCCGAATGATATAAGTACGTAAATGGGAAAGTCGGTTTTACTAATGAAACGTACCATACGCTGCACTTGCTTGTGAATAATGAGCGAGTTAAAATCCAAAGTGTCTTTTGCAATCTGGTTTTTGATAAAATAAATATTCGTAGCAAAGTAGAGTGGGATGTAAAAAATCTGTAGGTTGTGTAGATATAGAAAATGGCGAGGAAAATGAGGAACTAGTAACTCAGATTTTAATTTTTATGGCTGTAGGGCTTAATAAGCGACGGAAGTTACCTCTAGGGTATTTTCCTATCGCTTCATTAAATAGCAAATAAGAAAATAATTTACTTAATATGTGACCACCTTTTTGATACAGGTGTCAAAGTAACTGGTGTCACTTTTGATGGTTGTCCAGTAAATTTATCAGTAGCGAACTTGATAGGATGCAAAACTAACATAATAAAAAATTCAGATTTTAATAGTTTCGATCCGAAATTCCAATTTAATTTTGAGTCATCACTCCAAAAGTTAATTATATTGGTCGATCCGTGTCATATGCTTAAATTAATTAGAAACACATTTGCTGAGAAGGGTCCGTTAATAGACGAAAATGGTAATGAGATTGCATGGCATTACTTAGAAAAATTATAGAAATTACAGGAAACTGAGGAACTGCATTTAGGAAACAAATTGCAATCGGCTCACGTTTATTTCAGAAATCCAAAAATGAATGTTAGACTGGTCACTCAAGCCCTAAGTAATTCTGTTGCGGATGCACTTGAATTTTGTGTAGATAAACTAGCTTTATCACAATTTAAAGGATGCTTAGCAACTATACGATTTATAAGAATTATAAATAATGGTTTTGATTTGTTAACCTTTAGGAATATGGCTAAGAGGGAACTGAAACAACATATTTGTGAAGCAAACGTGGAAGAAGTAAAACCTTAGGTTCTTTAAAAATCAAAACTCTTAATAATTTCCAACCGATTATTTTGTCTCCTCGAAAAACTGGCTTTATGTGTGGACTGCAGCAAGCCGATACTTTTTTGCCACCTCCAAAATTAATTGGAAATTCAGATTGTTGGAATTTTAAGCAATAGATTCTTGTAATTTATTCATCCTGACCACTTGCATAAAAATCACTGCATTTCTGGCGATTTCAACAAAATATTGTATAATATTGTAAGTAAACAAAACAAAATATTTGGGTTTAGATTTATGGAAGTGGTGTTTGGATTTATTGAAGTGGGCTTTGTATTTGTTGGAAAACATCAAAGTTTAGATCAGGAGTTGGGGGTGAGGATATATTTTGGCTGAAATTTGATATTCGAGGAAAAGACACTAATTTGCATTTTTTTTAAGAGTAACTAGAATGAATCAAATGTTGAGACAAAGAGTGTGATATCTGTATATATGTTGAAATCAATGGAATGATTTAATTGTGTGTCGGATGAATTTAGAGATTCTGAATTTTTTGTACGAGTATTCGATTGACTTATTGAAAAAATGTAACGGTGGTGTTGAATTATATGAAGGAAGGAAACATTGATTGGAAACTTGCGTTGACGGCAAGGGTGTAAAGGTATGCGTATTGAAAGGTTGAATGAAAGTAGTGACTTTGTTCTGAGGATATATTAGAATGTTCAAATGATTCGTCAGAATACTCTACCGGAACTTGTTGTTATCTATATGGTACTAAAAATAAAAGGAAAAAATGAAGTCAGCGGATTATATACTCCTACTTCATTTCTTCTGTCTCTTCTCTTAATTGTAGTTTACCAACTACAGAATTTTTAGAGATAAATTGTTGAAGTTTTTTCTATTTTTTTTTCAATTCATTGTCACGTACCGACGAAACTCCTCCTCTCTCCAACAATTGTTTATTTAGCCGATTTTCAATGAAATATTTTGTAAACTGGAGTACCCCAAATACATTTTCCTGGAATTCCTTGTTTCAAAAATTGCGGGCCGTTCGAGACAATGGCCTGAAACATTGTCAGAAAGTATCAAAAAAAATAGAGTATACTATTTATGTAAGGAAGAACATTTATAAAAAAAAACAAAAGCATAAATTACTTTTGTAAAAGTCAAGTCAAGTCACTTTGTAATGTTCGGGAGAGTACCATAAATGACGCTATCTTCTATAACTTTTCTAAAAAAAGTACGGTGTTGATACACGATCAAAGGAAAATGACAAAATGTCGTTTAACTGATAAAAAAAAAGCTGGTGAAGCGTGTTAACAGTGCTTTGATATTTGACGGCAAATTTGAGTATAATTAGAAATATATATCTTCGTTCTTAAATGAATGGAGAGTTTGTGTATTATTTTGTTGTGGTTCATGTTTCATTGAAATGCTTGGTATTTGAAGCTGAACGTATGGAAATGGCTAAGGGCAGAACAAGAGGTGCAGGAGGGAGCAAAGATTAGCAGCCAAAATGGGAATTTCACAACACTCTAGTTTATTGTACAAGGGAGAATGTAAAAATGATAACACGAGTGATTCAGTTAGTGACTTAGTGTAAGTATTTTTCACTTTCCCAAAACCAGCTTTGGCATAAATTAAATAAAGATTAACTTGAATTGTATTATTGCAGCTTGATTTTCCAACAACATTAACTTCCCATGCATGAAAAAATGGAAAGGGAAATAAGTAGACCGAAAACAAGATGCAAAATATACGTAAAGTCAAGATGAACCTTATATAAACGAAATTGCAGCGGACGACCTTATCTTTGCAATGAAATTCATTACCAATCTGTGCAAACTAAGTTTTGAATTTGAATCACTTTTGAACCACTGCTGCAGCTGCTGTTGTTGGTCAAGACAATTTATTGCATAAAGACACCAATATAGAGATTACTGAAGATTCAAAATAATATTACACTTACTTTTAAATATGCCTCTTTCAATAATGTGTACACTGTTTCCTTAATTATAGCAAATATTGCAGTTCTGCTAATTTGGAACAAATACATGAACGATATAATTATACCTGCCACCCGGTTCGAAGAACCGAAAAGTTGTAATCAAACGACTTTTTGCTGAAATCTCTTCTTGCATATCTGTATTTTGGTCATTATTGGCGAAACTATATCCAGCAAATACGAAAAATCGTCAATAGAAATTTCAACACAATTGGTATATACCACAAGGTCTTCATTAGCTACTTTGTAGAAAGCAAATTGCGGCTGGACCATAGCATGTGAACAGCAACAATTAATATTTTATTTTTCTTTGACATAATAAATTCACATAATATTTTCCGTCCATTTTATTAAATCGTATCATAATAAAAATACACATAGTACTACAATGGTATGTTAGCCCATTAACGTGCTACTAGATGTAGTTACTGGTATCGTTTTAAACTAATCAAAATATTTTATATGTAATTGCCTAAATGTCATATATTTATATTAAATTTTGACGATATTCTATCGACCCGACATCTGGATCATCAATGGGTAAACTGGTTTTTCCTTATGATGGTAGTACTATGTGTATTTATATTATGATCGTATCATCATTTTCACGTTCATCATTCAATAAGTCAATGAAATGGTAAAACAAAAATTCATCAGTTAAATAAACGTCAAAATTTAAGTGACGTAATAATGTCTGGACCAACTATATTGATTGGTTGATTGATTTGGAGTGTTCGACCAAGCATTAAGCAATATTTCCGGGAGAGCGCTGAGCCAACCGTACATCCACTTTTACATATACTTGGAAGGATAGACAGAATATTTTATTATTGTCGACCCGGTTACAGACACCTTAGCGCTAGATCAGTATCACCATTCTGCAATCATAATTCTGTTATATGCAATGTTTCTCTAAAAAAAAAGTCTATTAATGTACTAATTTCTCCAAGGCGTAATATTAAACCATATGTTCCCTCGCCTTATTCGATTAATTACCTTAAAAACGATCATTGGATCATAAATAAGTAGTTTAGGGCATTTTACATAAAATTGCTCGTTTTCAGTTGTGTCACTTTAAGTAACTCACCCTATACATAAACATGTAAGGTAAAAATAAGACGGACGGTTATGGTTATCTTTCGTAAAAAATAAATTCGCGAAAGAATAAAAACGGTTTTGCAAGTGTATTATTTTATTCTCGAGTACCTGGAATCTAGGGATTTGTACTGTGATAACAACTTAATCAATTATTTTTATAATTATATTAAGTAATATTGCACACTTTCAGTGAAATGGTATTCTATTACACTTGGGATATTTCCGTTATCATACCTGTGTGGATATATTATGTACATATACCTATATACATAAAATGTACATAGTTTTTAAATCAAGAATGTTATAAAGTAGCACACAATCTCAAAATGTTATCATCAAAACTAAAATGCCGATAAATTAATTAATAATTGCAACTGTGCCGTGTTCATAAATCAAATGTATCAAACGGTTTGGTGAACACACAGTGGAATATTTTCTTATTTGTGTTTGCATAAAATAATCGCGCGCAAAGAGTTAAGTATACAGAAGAAGAAAATGAATTGGTTGGGATGATGAAGAATTTTTTTTTTTTTTTATAACTTCACGACACAAGATAGACTTTTCAATAACTTGAATTTGATTTGTTTGACCAAAGCGAAGATACGTTAACACCCGATATTGTATTAAATATATTGGATAGTTTCTCTTATATGGTATTTACTTCATAATTTAAGACGTATTTTGTCGGGTCGGTTGTCGTTGTTTTGTTGTTGTTAGTTTTAATATTTAAAAGCGAATTGATCGAAATTGTAAAGTGCGATGCATATTATGATCGCTATTTACCCACTTATTTCTTTTAAGTTTTTAACTCATCTCATTACTTAAGTTTTTTTTTTTTTAACATTGTCATCTACATTCGTTTAATTTAAATACAAATTTTTTCCCATCACAACATTTTTTTTTTCTTATTTTGGTAAATTTACAAGCTTTCGTTTTGCATTTAATTGGAGAGTTTGGATTTGTGAAGAGGCGGAAGAGATATCACAAGTTCTTTAAAAAATTAATTAAGTATAGAAATATACGCGAAGATAATGGATAAATATGACATTTTAAGTGGTGGCTGGTAGTTCATAAAATTATTATTAATAATTTACAGGAATTATGCAGAATCGATAAATTAAAGGATTTGTACTTAACGGGCAAAATTTATTAGCCAATTCATTGAATCGTTTTGTTCTCATCGAATATATAATCATATATTGATAAATGATCGAAAACAATTTACACAGTTTATTCAATTGTTTTTAAGTCGTGGTTGTAAACGACTTAGCGACATATTTATGTACACAGAAAATCATGTATCAGATTAAATTTGAATTCATTAAGATAATCATCATGATAATGATGATGATTATGAGGATGATCATTATACGTCGGTTTCTTTCTTATTTAACACTTGTCTATGTATATATATATTTATATATATATATATATATATATATATATATATATATATATATATATATATATATATATATATATATATATATATATATATATAACAGATGGGCCATTTAAAAGTATAAATTTAAAAATGCACTAAAACAAAAACGGTTTGAAATTTTGCCAAATTTGTTTTTTTGTTGCGTAATACAACTGTTCCGGTTATAGATGGAATATTATTTCATTCCCATGGCTGCCGCGGCTGGCCTTACAGTACCCCATTCGATCGGACCAATTTTCGAGCACTTTAGCGAGTGTGTGCGGTCGTATTTCGGCGATGGCATCACGAATGTTTGCTTTCAAATGCTTAATTGTCTCTGGTTTGTCGGCATAATACTTATCTTTAACGGCGCCCCACAGCAAATAGTCCAATGGTGTTAAATCGCAGCTTAAATTGACCGGACATTTCGGCTAATTAAACGGCTATCAAACGTTTGACGTAATCGCGTCTCGATAAGCCGAACCAAACAGTCACTCTTAATGGATGCATTGGATTCTGTAAGACCACGTGTGGGCTTTCTGAGCCCCAAATACGGCAATTTTGCTTATTAACGTACCCACCAAGATAAAATGAGCTTCAATTGAACTTTGTAAGGCTTAATACCGAGATCTTTTCTCAAAATACGACGTAAACTGGTGGGTGAAATATTAAATTCTTGAGGTCGATGACGAGTTGATGTTGATGAATTCTCACGCACACTCTCAGCAACAGCTTAGTAATTTTCGGGTGTACGCACTGTGCGAGTACGCTCACGTCTTGGCGCATTAAAACTGAAACCAGTTTCATGAACTTTAACAATAAACTTGCGTATACCGGGCACTGTTGGTCCTGCTCTGCGAACAAATTTTGCGCGACATTTTCGTGCAATTTCCGACCAATTGTCTTTGTTTTGGAAATAAATTTCCAATAAATCTCAACGTTGCTCAAGCGTAAATCGATTTATTTCGTTCAGTGGAGATAATATACTGAATTTTGTGACAGAATAGAATGACATAAGATTGCCAGATTCGAAATAACCAGTGGTTCAAATTTAAACCGATAGATGGTCCACCCTTTATATATATATATATATATATATATATATATATATATATATATATATATATATATATATATATATATATAAATATTATCCGAAGCTTCCGTAATTACTTAATCTGGTATGAATAAACTGCAGTACCTCGCCAAAACTGTCTAATTCCAATCACGGGCAACACCAAAAGGTCGAACATCACGATTAAATCTCGATTTTATCATAGAAATCGATGTGCTCATTTTTGCTAAACTTACGTCAACGCCGATCCTTTTGAACTTTAATGTCGTGATATTTTGGGAGCAAAATAAATCTTTAAAATTCTACAATACGGGAACCTCCCAGGACTCAACGGTATCATGGCACAGAATAGTGCATTTGATCGGTTATTTTAAAGGTGTCGCTTTGTGAAGGTGTGAAATTTCTTGTAATCTCAAGCCAGGAACTCTTAGGTCTTAAATTTAGCTGCTTCTAAAAAATGATCTCATAAATAATGGTCCAGATAATAAAGATTCACTCTGAACTAATTTTTATTCTAATTGTATATCCGATTGTAGCCCTATACATTCTAGCTGCAAGGAGTTAGAATGTTGATATCAACTGAAAATAGCGTAGCAAATAGGTAGGTCCAGCAATTTCTTTTTTACGGAAATCTTAATATCTTAAACTTCGCATTAGATGCTACCTTTTTTCTTAATGAACCCCAGGATACGTTATGCATAATGTTAAAAATTAAATGTCTAAATGATTTATGAATATATGGCTGCGGCGTTGTAGTTGATGTTTCGCACCATTGGTTTTGAACTTCCTTTTGGTATTATTCGTTCAAGTTTCTATATTTGGGTTTTGCTCATTTCTGGAATTGTTTGCCAAATTCTTACTTTAAGGAAGTATCTGAACTTTTTCGTTTAATTGTTCTAACACGACTCCACCTTCTTTTTTCGGTGTGCGAGTATAGTGTGTAGTTTCCAAGAGATATTTTTACTGTTTCTAAATAAATTTGGCCAATAAAATATTTGTCTGTATCATTGTGTTCTTTATCTGTCTTGGTAGCCACTAATACGTGAAAAAATCCAATCCTTTATAGTCACTTAAATCGATAAATATTTAGAACGTTTGACCTACATTTCTGTGACCGAAGGTCATACGTCAAAATTTAAAAATGCCAAATAGAGTAGTTATATCAGACTTATATTGACCTTCCCCTGCAACTAGAATTTGATGGTACAAGCGATAAAGATCAATTTTTAAGAAAACTGTGAATCCATATACAATTGTCTAGAAAAGCCATTTTTGTATCTAATCGGCGTGGTTTATAGAATGGAAGTTGGAAGTTTCGTATTTTGGTAGTTGCATTAGTTCAGGGCCATATTTTAACAGCGAACGGTGAACAAATTTACGAAACTTATCCTCCCGAATGAAGTGTTGCGTTAGAGTCGATCAAGTTTTAATTTCTTAAATCGACTGTTAAACCAAATTTGGAGAGAAAAATCAGCACCGATTATAAGTTTGTTTACCGATGCTACGATAAATCTGAATGTTGTCCTATATTTAAAAGTATAACAGTCTAGAGCCTTAAGTTTTTACAGGCGAGCCGTTTGCGGCTGTTAACACCAAGTATTAGTCCGTCGATAGATTGGATTGATGACTAATGACGCTAATCTACCAATATACTCCACAACTAGTATACTCAATGGACTAATAATAACAAAAACTTTACCATAATTTTTATCTTGATTTATCAAATTTTTGACTGAATTTAACAGAAAGACGTAGTTTTTGTCAAATACTCTCGTTACGTTTCCGATGATGGGTACTGTTTTGGCAAACGCATATAATACAATAGACCAAAAGCTTTTAGATAAATCACTGGCTTTAATAAGTGGTTTCATTATGTTTGCTATTTTATTCGCTGTAGATGTTCATGGTTTGCCTACGTCTTGTTCAGGTCTTTCGTTTATCCAATATAATAAGGTGCTACAATTTCTCTTCTACTGACCTCGATTGGCCTCCAAAAACCAAAGTGCTTATTCAAAGTTTAAATTTTCCATTTTATCGCTAGTTTTTATCTCATTATGTTGGCTGTAGGTTGGTTCAGCCATCCTCTCAACGATTTTATTAAATTAGTATATTATTATTGGATAGTTGTTGTAGTATTCTTCATTTTGCTCAGTTTGGATAACTATGTTCAAACTCGTTGACATTTCTTCAGTAGATCAATGCATTAATTTAAGTTCAGAATATGATTTTTTGCTTTATTAGCTGAACCTCAGGAACTAATTTTTTCATGGAACTGTATTTTGATAAAATTTTAAAACGTTCGAAGATTTAATTTTCGAACATATATTTATCCCACTCTAAATTTAGAGGTCTTAGTAACTCGAGGCATTGGTTGAAAACTTGATATAATGCGCATAATTACACATTTGACATCGTCGCTTGGATTACTGCTGGAACTTCCTTTAGTTTTAGTTACTAATGCACTAGTTTTATTGGTTGACTTTGTAAATGTCATCGGATTGACATGTTGCGTTTTGGATTGAACTAACTTCATTTGCCTTGATGTTTCTAAATTTTCTAGTGCATGACATCGATTTGGCGGGAAAAGTATTAAATCGTTGTATTCTGGAAGTATTTATAACTTTAAGGTCATTGCTTAGATTTTTCGTGTTTCTATAGATCTCTGTTGTAGATTATATTGATCAAAAACATTTCTAAAATTCCTGGATTTGGCAGCAAGTCTACTTTAGTAAAAACTCATAAAGGGGTCCGTGGCATTCATTCATCACTGCCATTCATTGAAAATTGTAAAAATTCCTAAGACTGATAGCTTGAACTTTAAAAAGACACTTGTAAAGGAAAAATCAAGACACCAACACAAGAAATTTAAAGTTGAAATATTCAAAGGGAGGTAGCACAAAAACCTAAAAAATATCTGATTATTACGGTCCCCAAGAATGATGACCTACCGAAATTTCCTCACGATTAAAAGAAACGCAATGTGGCAAGACTTGTAAAACGTACCTGGATGCTGAGAACAAAGTCTATATTCCCCCATTACGGAATTCCTCCATTCCTCAACTCCTCAATTAAGCTTTTACATGAAATATTTATAGTACATTAAATCCCATTGCTAATCAAAATTATAACTCGACAGATAAATATTAAACGAAGCCACGGGCCATGATAAATGCTTTTCAGTTTTTTTTTTATTCTTTGATCGTATAAAAGGATCAATATACATATTTCCATTCATCCTTCAATCATTCGTATGTCTGCTTTTTTCTTCGACAGATTATCTTATTATAATGGTTGTCTCGGTTGGTGTAGGTCACTGCAGCGTTTCAGTCTCTCGCATGGACCAGTTGTTCGACGAATGTAAAATCGTATTTTATCATAATATGATGGATGAACTGCATTTCATAAAAAAAAAAATTATTTTTTCAAAAATGCATAATAAAAATTAATTTAAACATTTCGAAATTAGCAATAATAACATTTATTTTTAAGTGTTGCCCTCGAGCAAAATGCGGTGCAATAATATACATAAGAATGTTCTTTAGCTGCACAAATTCGATACACACATAAAAATCGCAAATTTTATTTTTTATATAATAATAAAATAAAAATCTTTAATTTAAATTTTTTTTTTTTTTTTTTTGTATTTTATTATTATGATTATAATTTACTATAAATGTAAAAAGTATTTAAAAAAAAAAAAAAAAATATTTTTACCTTATGACCGGTAAAAAAAAATTTAATTAGACATAAGTATCAAATTTACATCTGTTACATTATGAAGCACTGTGCCGAGCAAATATCATCTTCGAAAATTACAAAAAATTGTTATCGTTTATTAAATTAAAATTTTAAGAAAAAATAAAACAGAAAATAATGAAAAATGTTTTCCGGCAATAATTTCAAAAAAATAATTTCTGCGCTTTGTTATTAATTTTTATTTTATTTTCATCTTTTTGTTGTTCCACGGAAATTTCTATTGTTGTTTTTCATCTGTCGATATTGGGTTGCATATCGGTACCTATCATTTAGTATTACCCAACTTTTTAGTTAACCTGATAAATACATTTTATTTTTTTTTGTAAACAGCGTGTACAAAAAGTGCTGTATAGGTTATATCACAGAATTAAAGATAAGCATCATAAAGATAACCGGCTATAACTAGCAAATACAAATAGCAATGTTTTAAAGGCGACACTTTTTCACGATCGATAGTTAGTAGTTTTTATGTAAGAAAAAAAATATGTCAGTCATGACAGAATTGGTCCGGTTTCCCGGTAGCGAATATTCAAACTTCTACTAGCACAAAACTATCATATTTATAATGAACTACCCTGCGTTATCCAATCTCTTACTAGCAACTCCAGTCTGTCACCATTTATCTGTAATCTGCAATGTTTCTCTGCTAAAGAATTGTTGCTATCATTGTTGCTAAAAATTATTAAGTAATAGATGTTAAATCTAAAATAATAATATAATAATATAATTTTTTTTTTTATGAGGGGGAAAATGCATTATGCACTGTGTGTGGGACTCGCACCCACTAAAAATCTCCTCTTTTCCAGACAATAATCCATCTTGGAACTACTTTTCGTATTTCATCAAGATGGTGTCTCGTGTATTACCTTCTTATGGTTTCCCCTTTTTTACATTTGGCTATAGTTATCCATATCTGGTTTCTTTACCCGAAGGATTGCTTCAACATACTGTGCCACTACATTCCAGTTCGAGTTTGTGGCAAGCATAGTATCGACAATGTTTTCGGGTGATACTTTGTCTATCTTTCTTTCTAGTTCTTGCTTTTCTGGTCTCCACTTGTCACAAGCGAAAAAAGTGTGTTCTATATCATCTACGGCAGCATCACAATAAATGCATGATGAGTCATCCACCTTCCCCATCATAAATAAGTACTTGCGAAAATACCCATTACCCGAAAGAAATTGGGTAAGGAAATAATTTAGTTCCCCATGTTTCCTATCTATCCACTCAGTCAGGTTCGCAATCAGCCTTGCTGTCCATCTTCCACGGTAGTCTGTTTCCCATCTGCCCTGCCAACGTTGCATTGCGTATTCCTTGGCCGCACTTCGTGCTTCTACAAGGCCCAGAATCGTATCGTATATTTTTTCCTTTCCTCTGCCATTAAGTCGATCGGCATTACACCGGAAATAACTAAGACCGTAGGTTCTGAAACCGTTCTGTAGGCACTAGATATTCTGAGTGCTCCACGACGTTGTACCGTTGCCATTTGTTTCCTATACTTCTCCATCTTGAGTGTATCTGCCCATATCTCACACCCGTACAGAAGGATAGAGTTTGTGACCGACATCAGTAACCTCCGCTTCTCAGCCGTGGGGCCACCGATATTTGTCATAAGTCTACTCAGGGCAAACGATACTTTGGTAGCCTTCTCAGAGGAACGCCTTATCTGCTCTCCAATATTTAATTTTGTGTCTAAATGCACCTCTAGATATTTGACTGTGGTGTTAGACCGTATTTGTTTCTTTTCCACCTGAAATAACACATCAGTCGCCGTATGTCGTCTCGTGAGGAGAACTAATTCTGTTTTCTCTGTTGCTAGGGTCAACCCGTGGCTACTCAGCCAAGAGCTAGTTCTCCTCATAACTTGATTAAGCTTACGTTGCACTTCATCTATATTTCGGGCGATTATCAGCACCGCTATATCATCCGCGTACCCTACCATGAAAGTGTCATCAGCCATCTCCATTCGCAAGATGCCGTCGTATGCGACGTTCCACAAATCTGGACCCAACCGTGACCTTCTTTTTGCATTGCCCCTCCATGGTTTCGAACAATAGCTGCCTATCTTGGAGGTAGCTGTGCATTATACGCAGAAGATAATCTGGTACATGAAAAGTGTTTGTTAATGCTGTTTACATATCCGTCCACCTCGCAGAATCAAATGCGTTCTTCACATCTAATGTAGCAAGTAAAACTATTTTTTTTAATAGTGGTTTCCTTGTTGCGCCTTATAGAAGGTTCTCACCACTTCTCCTACAGCTCCGATAGTAGACCGACCTCTTCTGAAGTCATGCTGTTGATCCGATAAATCTCCTGCAGCTTGAATGGCAGCTAAGAGCCGCGGCTTGATTAAGCGCTCCAGTAACTTTCCTGCTGTATCCAGCATGCACAGAGGCCTATATCAGAGTCAGCGGTTAGCTGTACCTCTTCCACAGTGAATCTTGGTACTTCTCTGGTTTATCGGGACAAGGTGGTCGGTTGTCGTTTGTGTGATGTGGGAAAAGGGAATCCACAATGTGCCACATCTGACTTTTGTCCATAACTGCGCTTGGTGCTTGAGATCGCAGCTTCCGCATAACAATCTTGTAGCCCAGACCCCATGGTTTCACGTCTACATCCCGTTTTAAATTCTCCCATTTAACGCGTTTACTTTTATTAATCTCTATCTTTAGCGCTCTTCTAGCCAGTTTATATTCTTCGTGTTCTTGTTCTGGTGTGTACCCGTGTCTCCTTCTTGCTCTGGTATATACGCGCATCAGGTGTAAGCAGTGTTTCCGAAGGTTTGCTTTACTATCAGACCACCAGTAAACCGCGGCGTTTTTTAATAATATAATAATATAATAATATAATAATATAATAATATAATAATATAATAATATAATAATATAATAATATAATAATATAATAATATAATAATATAATAATATAATAATATAATAATATAATAATATAATAATATAATAATATAATAATATAATAATATAATAATATAATAATATAATAATATAATAATATAATAATATAATAATATAATAATATAATAATATAATAATATAATAATATAATAATATAATAATATAATAATATAATAATATAATAATATAATAATATAATAATATAATAATATAATAATATAATAATATAATAATATAATAATATAATAATATAATAATATAATAATATAATAATATAATAATATAATAATATAATAATATAATAATATAATAATATAATAATATAATAATATAATAATATAATAATATAATAATATAATAATATAATAATATAATAATATAATAATATAATAATATAATAATATAATAATATAATAATATAATAATATAATAATATAATAATATAATAATATAATAATATAATAATATAATAATATAATAATATAATAATATAATAATATAATAATATAATAATATAATAATATAATAATATAATAATATAATAATATAATAATATAATAATATAATAATATAATAATATAATAATATAATAATATAATAATATAATAATATAATAATATAATAATATAATAATATAATAATATAATAATATAATAATATAATAATATAATAATATAATAATATAATAATATAATAATATAATAATATAATAATATAATAATATAATAATATAATAATATAATAATATAATAATATAATAATATAATAATATAATAATATAATAATATAATAATATAATAATATAATAATATAATAATATAATAATATAATAATATAATAATATAATAATATAATAATATAATAATATAATAATATAATAATATAATAATATAATAATATAATAATATAATAATATAATAATATAATAATATAATAATATAATAATATAATAATATAATAATATAATAATATAATAATATAATAATATAATAATATAATAATATAATAATATAATAATATAATAATATAATAATATAATAATATAATAATATAATAATATAATAATATAATAATATAATAATATAATAATATAATAATATAATAATATAATAATATAATAATATAATAATATAATAATATAATAATATAATAATATAATAATATAATAATATAATAATATAATAATATAATAATATAATAATATAATAATATAATAATATAATAATATAATAATATAATAATATAATAATATAATAATATAATAATATAATAATATAATAATATAATAATATAATAATATAATAATATAATAATATAATAATATAATAATATAATAATATAATAATATAATAATATAATAATATAATAATATAATAATATAATAATATAATAATATAATAATATAATAATATAATAATATAATAATATAATAATATAATAATATAATAATATAATAATATAATAATATAATAATATAATAATATAATAATATAATAATATAATAATATAATAATATAATAATATAATAATATAATAATATAATAATATAATAATATAATAATATAATAATATAATAATATAATAATATAATAATATAATAATATAATAATATAATAATATAATAATATAATAATATAATAATATAATAATATAATAATATAATAATATAATAATATAATAATATAATAATATAATAATATAATAATATAATAATATAATAATATAATAATATAATAATATAATAATATAATAATATAATAATATAATAATATAATAATATAATAATATAATAATATAATAATATAATAATATAATAATATAATAATATAATAATATAATAATATAATAATATAATAATATAATAATATAATAATATAATAATATAATAATATAATAATATAATAATATAATAATATAATAATATAATAATATAATAATATAATAATATAATAATATAATAATATAATAATATAATAATATAATAATATAATAATATAATAATATAATAATATAATAATATAATAATATAATAATATAATAATATAATAATATAATAATATAATAATATAATAATATAATAATATAATAATATAATAATATAATAATATAATAATATAATAATATAATAATATAATAATATAATAATATAATAATATAATAATATAATAATATAATAATATAATAATATAATAATATAATAATATAATAATATAATAATATAATAATATAATAATATAATAATATAATAATATAATAATATAATAATATAATAATATAATAATATAATAATATAATAATATAATAATATAATAATATAATAATATAATAATATAATAATATAATAATATAATAATATAATAATATAATAATATAATAATATAATAATATAATAATATAATAATATAATAATATAATAATATAATAATATAATAATATAATAATATAATAATATAATAATATAATAATATAATAATATAATAATATAATAATATAATAATATAATAATATAATAATATAATAATATAATAATATAATAATATAATAATATAATAATATAATAATATAATAATATAATAATATAATAATATAATAATATAATAATATAATAATATAATAATATAATAATATAATAATATAATAATATAATAATATAATAATATAATAATATAATAATATAATAATATAATAATATAATAATATAATAATATAATAATATAATAATATAATAATATAATAATATAATAATATAATAATATAATAATATAATAATATAATAATATAATAATATAATAATATAATAATATAATAATATAATAATATAATAATATAATAATATAATAATATAATAATATAATAATATAATAATATAATAATATAATAATATAATAATATAATAATATAATAATATAATAATATAATAATATAATAATATAATAATATAATAATATAATAATATAATAATATAATAATATAATAATATAATAATATAATAATATAATAATATAATAATATAATAATATAATAATATAATAATATAATAATATAATAATATAATAATATAATAATATAATAATATAATAATATAATAATATAATAATATAATAATATAATAATATAATAATATAATAATATAATAATATAATAATATAATAATATAATAATATAATAATATAATAATATAATAATATAATAATATAATAATATAATAATATAATAATATAATAATATAATAATATAATAATATAATAATATAATAATATAATAATATAATAATATAATAATATAATAATATAATAATATAATAATATAATAATATAATAATATAATAATATAATAATATAATAATATAATAATATAATAATATAATAATATAATAATATAATAATATAATAATATAATAATATAATAATATAATAATATAATAATATAATAATATAATAATATAATAATATAATAATATAATAATATAATAATATAATAATATAATAATATAATAATATAATAATATAATAATATAATAATATAATAATATAATAATATAATAATATAATAATATAATAATATAATAATATAATAATATAATAATATAATAATATAATAATATAATAATATAATAATATAATAATATAATAATATAATAATATAATAATATAATAATATAATAATATAATAATATAATAATATAATAATATAATAATATAATAATATAATAATATAATAATATAATAATATAATAATATAATAATATAATAATATAATAATATAATAATATAATAATATAATAATATAATAATATAATAATATAATAATATAATAATATAATAATATAATAATATAATAATATAATAATATAATAATATAATAATATAATAATATAATAATATAATAATATAATAATATAATAATATAATAATATAATAATATAATAATATAATAATATAATAATATAATAATATAATAATATAATAATATAATAATATAATAATATAATAATATAATAATATAATAATATAATAATATAATAATATAATAATATAATAATATAATAATATAATAATATAATAATATAATAATATAATAATATAATAATATAATAATATAATAATATAATAATATAATAATATAATAATATAATAATATAATAATATAATAATATAATAATATAATAATATAATAATATAATAATATAATAATATAATAATATAATAATATAATAATATAATAATATAATAATATAATAATATAATAATATAATAATATAATAATATAATAATATAATAATATAATAATATAATAATATAATAATATAATAATATAATAATATAATAATATAATAATATAATAATATAATAATATAATAATATAATAATATAATAATATAATAATATAATAATATAATAATATAATAATATAATAATATAATAATATAATAATATAATAATATAATAATATAATAATATAATAATATAATAATATAATAATATAATAATATAATAATATAATAATATAATAATATAATAATATAATAATATAATAATATAATAATATAATAATATAATAATATAATAATATAATAATATAATAATATAATAATATAATAATATAATAATATAATAATATAATAATATAATAATATAATAATATAATAATATAATAATATAATAATATAATAATATAATAATATAATAATATAATAATATAATAATATAATAATATAATAATATAATAATATAATAATATAATAATATAATAATATAATAATATAATAATATAATAATATAATAATATAATAATATAATAATATAATAATATAATAATATAATAATATAATAATATAATAATATAATAATATAATAATATAATAATATAATAATATAATAATATAATAATATAATAATATAATAATATAATAATATAATAATATAATAATATAATAATATAATAATATAATAATATAATAATATAATAATATAATAATATAATAATATAATAATATAATAATATAATAATATAATAATATAATAATATAATAATATAATAATATAATAATATAATAATATAATAATATAATAATATAATAATATAATAATATAATAATATAATAATATAATAATATAATAATATAATAATATAATAATATAATAATATAATAATATAATAATATAATAATATAATAATATAATAATATAATAATATAATAATATAATAATATAATAATATAATAATATAATAATATAATAATATAATAATATAATAATATAATAATATAATAATATAATAATATAATAATATAATAATATAATAATATAATAATATAATAATATAATAATATAATAATATAATAATATAATAATATAATAATATAATAATATAATAATATAATAATATAATAATATAATAATATAATAATATAATAATATAATAATATAATAATATAATAATATAATAATATAATAATATAATAATATAATAATATAATAATATAATAATATAATAATATAATAATATAATAATATAATAATATAATAATATAATAATATAATAATATAATAATATAATAATATAATAATATAATAATATAATAATATAATAATATAATAATATAATAATATAATAATATAATAATATAATAATATAATAATATAATAATATAATAATATAATAATATAATAATATAATAATATAATAATATAATAATATAATAATATAATAATATAATAATATAATAATATAATAATATAATAATATAATAATATAATAATATAATAATATAATAATATAATAATATAATAATATAATAATATAATAATATAATAATATAATAATATAATAATATAATAATATAATAATATAATAATATAATAATATAATAATATAATAATATAATAATATAATAATATAATAATATAATAATATAATAATATAATAATATAATAATATAATAATATAATAATATAATAATATAATAATATAATAATATAATAATATAATAATATAATAATATAATAATATAATAATATAATAATATAATAATATAATAATATAATAATATAATAATATAATAATATAATAATATAATAATATAATAATATAATAATATAATAATATAATAATATAATAATATAATAATATAATAATATAATAATATAATAATATAATAATATAATAATATAATAATATAATAATATAATAATATAATAATATAATAATATAATAATATAATAATATAATAATATAATAATATAATAATATAATAATATAATAATATAATAATATAATAATATAATAATATAATAATATAATAATATAATAATATAATAATATAATAATATAATAATATAATAATATAATAATATAATAATATAATAATATAATAATATAATAATATAATAATATAATAATATAATAATATAATAATATAATAATATAATAATATAATAATATAATAATATAATAATATAATAATATAATAATATAATAATATAATAATATAATAATATAATAATATAATAATATAATAATATAATAATATAATAATATAATAATATAATAATATAATAATATAATAATATAATAATATAATAATATAATAATATAATAATATAATAATATAATAATATAATAATATAATAATATAATAATATAATAATATAATAATATAATAATATAATAATATAATAATATAATAATATAATAATATAATAATATAATAATATAATAATATAATAATATAATAATATAATAATATAATAATATAATAATATAATAATATAATAATATAATAATATAATAATATAATAATATAATAATATAATAATATAATAATATAATAATATAATAATATAATAATATAATAATATAATAATATAATAATATAATAATATAATAATATAATAATATAATAATATAATAATATAATAATATAATAATATAATAATATAATAATATAATAATATAATAATATAATAATATAATAATATAATAATATAATAATATAATAATATAATAATATAATAATATAATAATATAATAATATAATAATATAATAATATAATAATATAATAATATAATAATATAATAATATAATAATATAATAATATAATAATATAATAATATAATAATATAATAATATAATAATATAATAATATAATAATATAATAATATAATAATATAATAATATAATAATATAATAATATAATAATATAATAATATAATAATATAATAATATAATAATATAATAATATAATAATATAATAATATAATAATATAATAATATAATAATATAATAATATAATAATATAATAATATAATAATATAATAATATAATAATATAATAATATAATAATATAATAATATAATAATATAATAATATAATAATATAATAATATAATAATATAATAATATAATAATATAATAATATAATAATATAATAATATAATAATATAATAATATAATAATATAATAATATAATAATATAATAATATAATAATATAATAATATAATAATATAATAATATAATAATATAATAATATAATAATATAATAATATAATAATATAATAATATAATAATATAATAATATAATAATATAATAATATAATAATATAATAATATAATAATATAATAATATAATAATATAATAATATAATAATATAATAATATAATAATATAATAATATAATAATATAATAATATAATAATATAATAATATAATAATATAATAATATAATAATATAATAATATAATAATATAATAATATAATAATATAATAATATAATAATATAATAATATAATAATATAATAATATAATAATATAATAATATAATAATATAATAATATAATAATATAATAATATAATAATATAATAATATAATAATATAATAATATAATAATATAATAATATAATAATATAATAATATAATAATATAATAATATAATAATATAATAATATAATAATATAATAATATAATAATATAATAATATAATAATATAATAATATAATAATATAATAATATAATAATATAATAATATAATAATATAATAATATAATAATATAATAATATAATAATATAATAATATAATAATATAATAATATAATAATATAATAATATAATAATATAATAATATAATAATATAATAATATAATAATATAATAATATAATAATATAATAATATAATAATATAATAATATAATAATATAATAATATAATAATATAATAATATAATAATATAATAATATAATAATATAATAATATAATAATATAATAATATAATAATATAATAATATAATAATATAATAATATAATAATATAATAATATAATAATATAATAATATAATAATATAATAATATAATAATATAATAATATAATAATATAATAATATAATAATATAATAATATAATAATATAATAATATAATAATATAATAATATAATAATATAATAATATAATAATATAATAATATAATAATATAATAATATAATAATATAATAATATAATAATATAATAATATAATAATATAATAATATAATAATATAATAATATAATAATATAATAATATAATAATATAATAATATAATAATATAATAATATAATAATATAATAATATAATAATATAATAATATAATAATATAATAATATAATAATATAATAATATAATAATATAATAATATAATAATATAATAATATAATAATATAATAATATAATAATATAATAATATAATAATATAATAATATAATAATATAATAATATAATAATATAATAATATAATAATATAATAATATAATAATATAATAATATAATAATATAATAATATAATAATATAATAATATAATAATATAATAATATAATAATATAATAATATAATAATATAATAATATAATAACATAATAATATAATAATATAATAATATAATAATATAATAATATAATAATATAATAATATAATAATATAATAATATAATAATATAATAATATAATAATATAATAATATAATAATATAATAATATAATAATATAATAATATAATAATATAGTAATATAATAATATAATAATATAATAATAATATAATTCTTATCGAATCTTATCTATTCTTATTTATTCTTATCTATTCTTATCGATTCTTATCTATTCTTATCTATTCTCCTTTATTCTTATCTATTCTTATCTATTCTTATCTATTCTTATCTATTCTTATCTATTCTTATCTATTCTTATCTATTCTTATCTATTCTTATCTATTCTTATCTATTCATATCTATTCTTATCTATTGTTTTCTATTCTTATCTATTCTTATCAATTCTTATTTATTCTTATTTATTCTTATCGATTCTTATCTATTCTTATCTATTCTTATCTATTCTTATCTATTCTTATCTATTCTTATCTATTCTTATCTATTCTTATCTATTCTTATCTATTCTTATCTATTCTTATCTATTCTTATCTATTCTTATCTATTCTTATCTATTCTTATCTATTCTTATCTATTCTTATCTATTCTTATCGATTCTGATCTATTCTTAAGGTCCCGGTACTTTATGCTCATGCTGTATAATGTTGATTATACATTTATTCGTCTTAAATAAAATAAAAATATCAGTGAAAATAATAATAAATTTTTTTATTTTTAACAAATTGTAATTGAAGATATACGTAAACAGTAAAAAAAACTCATCCATGAGATCCTATTTATTGGTACCCGAAGGCATTCTTAATGAGTCCGTATATCATAAATAAAGAAGTAACGATATTTTCGTATAAATATTTATTATTATCAATTCTATTAAATTAATTAAAAAAATTTATATTTATATTTAATTACGTGTACATGTTATAGGATATAGCATACTACATATAATACATAATTGTGTACAGAACATTCCAGAACCAAAATAAAAATCTAAACTCACCCCATTTTAAATCGTATCAGACGCTTATTATAATTCAAAACGGATCGTTTACCTAAATTAAATTAAATCCAATTTTTTTATCTTTGTACATTAAACTCAGAACAATCATAAAACGATTTTTTTTTCTCTTGATTGTGACTACAGGCCTAATCATGTAGATACATAAACATAATATTTAAAAAAAAAAAAAATACATAAACACAAACACGAAAAAACCTCAATCACGTGACGAAAATTGTAAATTGTAAATTCTTATTTAATATTTAAAATTAAAAATCTATAAAATTTTATGGGAATATAAATATGTACCTGCTAGTACGTCTTACGACGAGCGCGCATATCTTGAAAAACAAATAATTTAAATACAAAAATTAAAAAGTTTTTAAAATTTTATTTATGAAATAATTGTTATTATGTGACAATTTAGTCAGATTTTTTTTTTTTTTTTTTTTTTTTTTTTTGAGTATGCGACCAAGGCTTGGGAACAAAATCTTTGTGGCGCGTCTTTCTTTTGAAATTTATCTTGTTGACATTTTACCATACGTGACTGTCACTGTAAAATTTAAGTTTTGATAAATTACAAAAAAATTAAAATATGAGCAAGTAGATTTTTGATAGATGATGGACTTTATATTATGCAGTTAAGAAGCGACGAGATTTGTTTATATAAGATAACACGTGGTATGCTAATAAGGACAATATTTCGCAATCATCATATTCACATTCAGTTATGTGTATGGATTTGTTTCATGAGCTTTCATCTAGTCAGTCGATAGTAGGCTTACATTTTTGATGTCAACCTCAGCCAGCGGTATTAAAGAACGCCAAGGTCATCGGCTAAAAGTACACACAAAGCACTTAAATTATGCATAAGCATCTCCTCGTAAGCAAGTATTTTACAGTAGTTTCCCATATTTCACTAAAATGAAGTGCAGTTGATCGATTGTTCGACTGCTTCATTGGCTTCGTTGCTCGAAGTGTCAGTTAATCTTGATTTGACATAGATAATTTAATAGTTTAAGGTTTAAAGAAAACGTACAGCTAAATGTACTGATTGTTTTGACCAAAAAATTCTGTTATCACTGAAAGCATCGCTGTAAACTTCTCGATAAACTTATCAAATAGCAAATCGCTACAGTGTGTTTCCACCATCGTTCATTAGATGAAGACTTATTTCTTCGTAGTTCATAGTAAGATCATATTTCTTCGTAGTTCCTCCGAAATTATTTTAGTGCCTTTGCAAAGTACATATGTCTAACCGACTTTATGGCTCAATTTGTTAGTTGGAATTTCCGTAGGTATCAGTGAGTTTTAAAAATCAACAAGGCACTGCTGCCTATTCCTTTTTCTTTAAAAATGAACTCATCATTCTTCATTCTACTGGCAGTCTTAAGTCCAAGATAGCTAGGACAATCAGTTTGACTATCATTGTTAAAGTCTAAAACCAATACTTAAGGGCCACTCTACAAATCCAAATTCTATCCCATTCACACTCATGTTTCTTACCAATTCCAGTTCTTGAAAATATTGACATAACTTGTTACTCTTAACTCATGAAGACTCGACTACCTTAACGCGACTTCCATATAAAACAATTGAAGCCTGTTGTCTAAAATAACTTTCAACACAATGGTTATTCCACTAAATAGCTTGGGGCATGTAATTCTGAGTGACACACCTGGAAATCTTATCCACGATAAACAGCTTCGTTTAGGAGTAACATTTTCCATTCATCATACTCCTGTCATACATTTGATGCAGTTGTTTCGTCATTCTTTAGTTGAATTCGAACGCCTAATTGTTAGTAATATTTTTTGACAGTCCTTTAGAACAAAATGGCAGAAATTCCAGAAGTAGGAACTGCTTCCACTCGATCTCGGCTTGAAAAAATTGCAATAGTCCAGGTTTTGCATAAAAACGTCTTTCATGATCCTCCAGATACAAATAGAAAGAAGCCTCCCAGATTTCTACTACCATAAACTGAATCTAAAATTGGGTTTTCGTTGGAGATAATGTCATCAATGAACTTCTTTAAAAACTACTGTTTACATTGCTGTAAAAAGAACAGCTAGCGGAGATACGAAGAGTGCTATTTATCCTGGATTTTGTATTTTCTATGCCTACACATTGGTTTTGGTGCCGCGATTTGGATAGTTTTGAAAGTTTTGATTTCGTACCAATTATAAGTGACCTGTTTCGTTTACTTTTATCACATAGTTACCTCATATCTTTATACATATATACTTAACACTTTTCACGCTGGAGCAAACGCTGGAGCGTTGTATTTCCGGCATAGATATGAGTTGTATTTTTCATTGAAGCTCTATTTCTTTTCCAAGTGGATTCGAAAAAGACGATGATATGCATATTTGTCCTCTAATAGAAGTTCTTTGGGAATTTCGACTTGTTCTATACACGATGCTGATGGATTGACCTCACCACACAGACCGCTTCTGGAATTACCTCGCTTCTGGAATTCCATCATCCATAAATTGTTTTACCCTTAAATGAAAACCTGTAGAAATGATGCCTGGACGGTCCTCGGATGTTTCACCAGCCTTTAGTTGATCAGCAATTTCTCCTACTTTGGATTACATGTGAATGTTATACACAGATCAAAGTCTGTGCGTTCTTGAAGACGGCAGGCGTAGAAGTCAAGTAATGATATCTTTTGTTCATTTTGTCTTCGTACCGCAGGTTTTCATCCAAAGTTTCTATGTAATAATATTGGATAAATCATCGGATCAAGATTAGAGCTAAGGATTAAGCATTTTTAGAGTAAATACATATATCCCTCTCAAATGAAGGCTATCCATGTTCTGAAGTAAAAACTATTGCAACTTAATTCACTGTTGGAAATTTGTATCTTCTAGGATTCTTGCACTGGAGCTTAACGACAATTTAAATATTTAACCACATTTAAATATCATTATATAATGTGTTTTAATTTGAGCCATAAACCTTAGGTTGCATTCCTTGTTGTGAGCATTGAATTGCCTTTTTGCAGTAACAAATAGTTTGTAGTACTGCTGCAGTTGTAAGATGGTATGATTCTTCATATATGGCGAATGTCTGGAGACCACCACAAAAACAAAACGTTTTGATTTGTACCGAAACGTTGAAAAATGTTTTGAGTCGGCATTCGTATTCATTATTATTGATCTGGTTCCGGACACTCCCGGTAGAGGTTGAACTTTTCAACCTCTGTGGCGAGCTCCAAATGTTTCGCTGTAGTTTTCTCCACCTTGAAATTTTCAAGTTCCACAGTTCCACATTCGTGATTCATGTCACTAATATATATGACCAATTTTGTCATTACTATAAATGACAAAATTGGTCATATATATTAGTTCATATGGAGTCATGCTTGTGTATCTTTCACGTTCGTGCCGTGTTTACTTTCCAGCTGCACTTGTGTCATTATGTCGACTAGCACAAGCCCTCCACGATTAGTCTTTACGAAATAATCCAAGCGTCGTATCTGGTAATGATCAGCGCATGATTGAATGCATTGACAATTTTATTTTTGAGACCAGTTTATGGCTAGGAAACCCAGAAGAAGACAATCTAACATTAAAACCAAATTAAGGAAAAATATTACGGTGTATAGGAAGCGGAGCTGAAACCAATAATACTGCCAAGCACTGCTATTATGCTGTCAGATGTGGCAAACATGTGGCAACTAATGCAGTTATTTGTGTCGAGTAATGAGTATATGCTTGGGAACATAATATGAGTGGTGATTCGTTTTTTTAAATGTTGCCTTGAATCTTTATTTTGACATTCTAACACACGTGATTGTCATTTTACATCGTGATGAAAAAAAGCAGAAGTTAAACTCATTCATGCTTGCAACTTCTTCTAAAAGGCCTAATGCTGAAAACACTTTATTATGGTTACAAGAGAATTATTTACATCCTTACTTTCTACGACCTTCAATCGCTGCAGTGTCATGTTGTAAGATTGCCAAGCCATATTTGAGTTTTCAAAAACTGTCACTCACATTCTTGTTTTTCGAGTGATATTTATGATATGGGAACTTAAAGCCTTTTGAAAAAAGCACATATGGAAGCAGTTATTAACAGTAATTTAAAAAAAGTGATTTCTATTAGGCATAAACACATTTTAAATTTTTCAAATTAATTTAACCCATGTATGGATTTAACTGTTACTTTTAGAATAATAAGAACTTGCGTTCTTTATAATGCTTTGCAATCCCCTTTCCTATTTTGTCCAGTCCTTTTACCAGAATTGCTCATTTTATGTCCTAACTTCAGGGTTGGATCCGCTGAAACAACCTTTGAGCAAGGTAGATTACATATACCCACCTTATTTACATCACATTGGCACACCAACCAATAAAAACTCAAACATTGTAACGTCAGATTAACGATAATCAATAAAGACACCCGCTCTATTAGTTCAACCGGAAAAGTACGAAAACAAAATAATCAAATTCAAAACCCACTATAACAAAAACGGAGATATAAGAAAGACAAAAGGACCTTATCTTAAACTACAAAAGCAAGAGCCATCTAATTTGTCGGCAGTAAAAATATCATGAAGCAACCTGTATATTATACATCTATTTACACTGGAAGAGTCAATAAACCTTCATAACAACCTAAGGAATCAAGAAGAAGTTTAAAACAGGCCATCTCAAGCTTTAAAGTGGAACGCCATAGTAATCTAAGGTTGTTTAAGAGGCAAAACCTTCTGATGCAGCAAATGTAACTGAAACTAGCGTTAAAAGAGTACACCCTGGAAGCCAACAAGTACCAGAACTCGTATCTTACACTAAAAATGAATCAAGTAACCAAAAAGATGAAACAAATGTTTGGTTTCGTCAAACAAAATAGGAGAAATAGATATCGGTCTGTTTCATTAAAACCGGCCATACACCAAGAAAGATGGACCCAACCAAGAAACAACTTTCCAATGTCTCAATGTCCAATGAAATATTTCCAAAATTTCATGGGGATTAAGCTAGAAACAATAGGTGACCACTACGAGAATACTTGAATACATGCCAGATACCACAATTCTAAGCATACCACAATTATATAGGTATAATTCAATAGTTCAATATTGGGAAACTTCGAACTTTGTACGACACAACAATGGAATGTTTCGTAATATTAACCAAAGAATCCATGGAAGTTCCACAAAATAAGGATTTTTTTAGTTTTTTTTTTGTAAGAAAACACCAAACCTAAGAGTCACTACGATCCACTAAAACATCACAAGGCTGCAATACATACAACTCTAACGCGTGTACAACCGGCATTTTCAACAAACAGTGCTGTTGTGAAGAGATGTGAAGGTAGAAAAATTAAGTTGTTCAAGGAGATGTAAAAACTGGATAAAAAAGTTAGAGAACAAGGCAACCAACTATGCCTGTTATTTAAATAAACATTATGATAATAGCACTTCTATACTCCTGTAAATCATGGACACGCATCAACAACGTTTCAGTAGTTGAACCAACAAATCGGTATAAGCTACTGAGTATACATATTCCTGGTAAGCCAGAAAGGAGCTGTATTATGGTCAAAGGAAACGGTAAATTAACAATATTGAGGATATTAGGTAATTAATTGAACTAACTGATAGTGACTTATAGGACCAACTGGCACTTTATAATTCCAAAAAATCTATAAAGAGGAAACCACACAAAGCCCCATATAGCCATGCTATCAGTGTGTAATTTTCCAACCTGATTTGCAATATTCAATAATAAAAACCAACAAAAAGGATCAAATAAATAACAAAATTGGTAGTATGATGTCCTACTTAATTTCTACAATTTCCTCCGCTAGAGGAGTCATACCTAGACTCACCTGGGTTTCACTGATAACCAAAGTTTACAATACTTACCATAGAACTTTCGCATAATCAGAACGGTGCTTAGTTTCCATAGAAGTAACAGATTCTGATATTGTGCTTTCTCATCTTCGTCAATCAGACCGTTATAGTTAAAACGTAGGTTTAGTTTTCCTATATGATCCCTGACTTGTACCAAAACTGCCATCTTAACTTTCCAGTGACCAATTGATGATGACTGCCTACAAATTTGACAACCAACCGATAAGATCTTAAATGAAAAAAAAAATTTTTGATGTCCCTAGACCAATTTTCTTAGAAATTAACATATGGTCAACTTCACTTCGAGAAGTTTTACGAGATCGCAAAGTACATGATTTTTCCCCTATTATCGTATCGAGGGTGAAGACCTATGTTTTCACATAATTCAGATTGAAATTTGGTCAGCTCTAGCATTAAAGTAACCAATTCCAATTCTGACGTCGTGCTCCGGTATGGATCACACTTCATGGCGCATTAACACAAATGATTGACAAGTTGGCTTGTCGCATGCATAAGTGTAGACTACACATGCGATTAACAAGTGCTAGATACAGTAGTTTCCACTTTTTGGTCATCTCTTTCATGGGTCACCATACAATGTAATATGTGATGAATGGCACTATCTGATATCCACCTGCATTAATGAAGTAAAGCGTATAAGATCTAAAATAAATCGTCAAAAAAATTTTATTGACAGCCAAATTTTAATAATCTCCAAGCTGGGTTCTATTAACATTTCAACGCAACATTGTATCGTAATTTGCATGCATCTCATTATACGTTTTAAAAATTCATAATCTTCCATACCGACATTCTGACAGATTGCATTAAAATCACGTCATATTCATAAAATGCATATACATGCCACGAGAAAACACAGATTAACATCAAATTCAATAAAATGTATGGCTATTAATTTTCTCCAATATATTATATAGCCTTCTAGGGCACCAGATTTAAATATTACTTACACATAAAACCTGACGATTATGTTTTTTTTAATGATTAGTATTAGTTACAACAAAGTATTAGTGGTATAGAAATAGTTTTGAGTGATTTTGGTAGTTTTAAGTTTAAGTCACATTATAACTCATAAAATTGGAAAAAAAAAATTCTCACGATTTTTGTCTATACTTTACCTATCCATTATAATTATAAATCTTATGTACGTATATTAAAGACATTTTATTGAAATTTTATCACCCGAAATTGATTTTTTTTTTGTGGTTTTTTGTACGATTAATCACTCAACAAAACGTATATTGATTTGTCTTCACCAATTAAATATATATTTTAAAGTTAAGAATTTTAATTACGGTTTTAATACGATTTTTGGGAATTAATAAATTTTTGTATTTTAAAACGTACAAAACGACAGTGACATACGTTGAAAACCAATTAAAATTTTGTAAGTTTATGATTTGCACCAAAGTAAATATTTTGGTAGGATTCCATCGAGAATTGTATTTATTGCACGTATATTCGTTGGTCGACAGATGAAAATCTCATTATACAAGTTAAATTACCCTAATACAAAATTTTAATATTTTAATAGCATCATTATTAAATATATAAGCTAACAGGGCTAAAAACCTCAACATTACAAAGGTCGTATGGTATGTTTATGGCATCAGAAACAAACATGTAAATAATTTACTTGAAAATTCAACTTTGCAAATTTGTTCCACTTAAATATTGGATAATCGAATACACGCATGGGCCATGAAAAACTACCTAAATAAGATCACAATATGAGCTAGTAACCATTGCAATAAACCGTCCCATTATTTAGTAAAGTCGAGATAATATTGAGACAAATAACATTTTTGGTTACTGTCTTGTTTTGCTATTAGGCAGTGATACTAAGAAAAGTAGAAGTAAAAGCGCAAAAGCTATACTTGAACAAACATTAAACAACTTACGACTTCATATCCAATCTCTTTTGAAAAAGGTATCAGTGCCAGGCAAGGATAGCACTCCTGAACTGAGTTTGGCAGGGAGTTCCTAATTAGGAGTCAATGAAATTTACAGCAAAAATCCTGCAAAAATGTAAAAAAGAAGAAGATCAAAGAAAAAACGTTACAGAACTCTGACTAGTGTACTTTCAACAAACGCAATACAATGGTCTTTCTATTAAAAATTAAGACAATAGACCCGTTAAGGTAATAACTTAACAATACATGCAAAATAAAAACGAAGCAATAGAAGATCTATAGCTGAAAAAGAATACAAAAAAATAAATTCAGGCAAAAATATTATGAAAAAAAATATTAGCATCATCACATGCAATAGAAGAACCTAAATTGTATGCCGCAGTAGGTAAAAAAACACGCAAAGAACAAGAAACATCTGTTAAAGATATGTTAGCACTTATTTTGTCTATGTTTTATTGCAGATTCGGATTCTCCGGTTAAAAATAAGTAAGCAAGCTAGTTAATTTAAGCGAAAACCGGCTAACCGGAAGTGGCTGCTTCCTTAGGAAGTTTTTCGAGTTTTGTAAATATTTCAAAAAGTCCAAAACTCATGAGAAAACTGTTAGGTTCAAAAATGTTGTATTAAAAAAATTAAAAACAAAAATAAATAAAAAAATAAAAATTATGCCACTTCCGGTTAGCCGATTTCCGAAAAAACTAACATCGTACTTATTTTTAGCCGATAAATCCGAATCTGCAATAAAAAATAGATCTTTCAATTTTAATCCCCAAATACACTTTCTTTCCTCCTTGTATTTGGGGCCCTCTGCCCCAAATCCAAGGAGGAAAGAAAGTACTAATTTTAGCAGGTGATTTTAAGTTTTGGAGGTGATTTTAATGCAAAGCAGAATTACTGGCGCTCGAGATTAACAAATTTTAAAGGCAGAGACTTAAATAAAATATGGTCATCTGGTACATCAACCTATTGGCCTAAGAAGACCTTTCATCCGGCCATACAATTGTAATGCTAACATTAAGTGTAAGAAACCAACTGGAACACATTTAGAAAAAAATTTAGGCGGCTGGAAATAGAAAGTGTCAAGAAATCTAGGTTAGGCTAGGGTAAGTTAGGTTAGAGTGGCTGCTAACGCACACTTATACCGGTGACGGTTCATTGTGATACCAAAGGATCTTACTCCCCTTTCACCTTCATTGGAACCATTCAGAGCTACTTATGTAGCGTAAGATATCTCGCACATTGCAGTTCTCGAGAACCATAAGGCCGTCAAAACAATACTTGCCCAGATGTCATTTGCCATTGACACAAGTATCAGTACTGTGAATATGACATTATGCATCAACCAAGTCAGCACTTCCTCAATTGCTACCATCTCTGACTGGTACACACTGCAGTGATCAGGAAGATGAACGAATATATTCACATTTAATTCGTCACAATAGACTCCAACTTCGATTTTGCCGTCTAGCTTGGAGCCGTCAGTGTAAAATTGTATACTTTCAGTTTCTGTTAGTGACCTGTTCCCCCAGGATTCTCTTGAGCGGATAAGGGTCCGGAAGCCTTTTCTACAGCATACAATCGGTATTGTGTAGTCACTATTCACCAAGTCTTCCTTAAGCTAACTGCCAATCGTCGAGTGGCTCGTCTGTAGACATTTCCACTCAAACATGGCAGAGAGTCGTGCAGCCGTAGTTATCGCTCTCTGCATACCAAAGATGTCGACAGGAAGAAGGTAGAGCATAGCCTCCAGAGCACGTGTAGGGTTGTCCTCAGTACCCTGCTTATAAGCAAGCAGCCCGTTCTTTGTACCTTCTCTATCATATTTTTATAAGTATTATTGTATAGTGCTGGCCACCACACACTCACCCCATACATCAGAATCGGTCTGACTATAGCGGTGAAAAGCCAGTATATAAGCTCCGGTTTTAGTCCCCATCTCCTATTGACGGCGTTCCTACATGAGTACAGAGCCATGGTAGACTTCTTTACTCTCTCTAAAATATTAGGCTTCCAATTTAGCCTATTGTCCAAAATTATGCCCAGAAATCTTGCCTTATCAGTAATAAGGTCAGTACCGTGCCTTTTAAGGTAAGAGGGGCGACTTCCGAAATTTCATATTTCTTGGTGAAGAGAACAAGCTCTGTTTTGGATGGATTTATACCCAGCCCACATGGAAATCTAGAAATCTAGCTGATAAAACAATATTTAATCGCTCAAGCAATCAATTAGTAAATGTCTCGGCCATTTAACCTCGCCGTCAAACGATTAATAAGAACCCAATTGCAGCACCCACCACTAAAAATTTAAGATGGTAAGTGGATTGAAAAGTCGATGCTGAAAGCTGGTTTATTTGCAGAGCTCTCCACAGAACACATCTGGGGCCAACACAACTCTTATAAAAAAGAGGACGAATGATAAATTCCTTTTGTTACTCTAAAGGAATACTAAAGAACATTTTTATGCATTTAATTTCAGTAATAAAAAACCACCAGGCGATGATCTTATTGCTGGTTAAGAGATGAAAATGTCCAAATACTGCCCGGTTTTAAATTAAAACGCAATTTAAGACATTTAAAACCAGGGAAGCCTGTGATGTCAAAAATTTAAGAGAAATTACTTCTAAGAAGTCTAGTACGAATAGTAGGGTATAAATAAAACTACTTCCAAATACCCAATTCAGAAATAAACATTTGACAATTGAAAAAGTACATCGCATAACGAAGGTAGTGGAAAATTAGTTTGAAGAGAAAAGTTTTTTCCGCTATTTTTTGGATGAAGTCCAAGCATTCGAAAAAAATTGGCTTAATGGACTGGCGCCATGGTTTGTAAATAACAGGGATCTTTAGTGCGATTTAGGAATTGACTTGTGACTTAGTTAACGTAATCAAAGTCTACAATAACATCCGTTTCTGACATCAATGGGCAATGTTGGTCGTATTTGTTTGAGCTTGTCGTAGTGTTTGTTGGAGGCTTTACTCATTTATCTATATTAACTTTCTCTCTAAAGTTTCATACTTATTGATTAATTTTCAGCTCTATATTTCACAGTTCACAGTTCTAAATTTCACAGTTTTCATGAACTATCGAAGTTTTAGATATTTTGAAAATTTTTGAATTTTTGCTTAAATTTTTCGTCTCTTATCTCCTTTGCAGTATTTTTGCTTATAAACTAAATTTTGGAGTGGAGATTTGTCTGTTGCGATCGTTACCGAAATTATTTGATTTTCGAGTTGTATTACTAACACAAAGAAATAAAACAACAATTTTAAGGTAACACCGGTAACACAATACGAAAATGAAATATTTCACACACACACAAATGCCACAAATCGTATGAAAACGTTTTTGACTTGTTCATGAAATCATGAGCACGACTCGTGTGGAATTGGTCATTTATTGTCCAATTTAAGTTTAAGTCAAAGTCGTCTTCAATCCTTTATAGGAAGCCCCAATTTACTCATGTGACTCAATGTTTACTCATTGTGAGATTATGTCTCCGTTTATATACGATTGTGTAGAAAAACTAAAAAAACAGTAACCTAAAGAGGGAAATAAAAAAATGAGCGAAAATAATACGCTATCACTACGAGTGTTATAATATGGTCAAAATTATATGACCGAAAATCAAAACCCTCTCTATTATACAAGCCATATTCAATTTCTCGTAAACGCAGTCTATTACTCATTTTTTCTTTAATTCTCTTTTAACAGTGCATCAGTATTAGTACTATCAAAATAATTCCTAAATAAAAATTTTAAATTCTCTAAATAAGCATTTTACTCTCTCTACTTTTACTTCTTTAAATATTATTGTTTTTTGACAATTTTTACTCTCTTAAGTTTTATAGTAAGCGAACTTTAATTTATCATAGTATATTCGCTATCATATACTGACACTTACAATACGAACACAGTGTTAAATTACGATACATTACATACATACGTAGCAATGAATACGGCTTGTATTTTCAATATGGTATCTGCGTACGATGGTACATGCAGGCTTCTTAAAAGAGATTGAAGATGGCTTTGGTTTTAGTATTCCTAATATGAAATTTTTAGCTTGAAAGTTAAATGGTTAGATTTAACTTTGAGTTTCTAATATAGACTCTTGATTGCTGCTCTCGTGGTTTGGTGGTTATTGCGCGGTATAACAGGTATATTGCAATTACATTTATTTTATGGTTTATGTTTTGCAATATGGCATTATAATTTTTGCCAATCGTAATTGAAAAATGCGACTAGCATTCCAAAAAGTACTATCCTAGAAACATTTCCCAGAATATTATCGTGGCTGAGACCAACAGAGAAGCGCAAAGCTATCATTAGCTTACTAACAATTTTTTAAAACTTTTGCAATTACATAGCAAAAACTTTAAAATTTTCATAAGCAAACCGTCATGCTTTTTTCAATGCTTGTGGTGATTCTCAAGATTGAAATTAAGAAAATGATAGGACCAAGATGGTAACGGAAGAGTAGTCACCTTCAGTAGTGATCAAC
Source organism: Tipula confusa (assembly GCA_963556175.1). NCBI lineage: Eukaryota > Metazoa > Arthropoda > Insecta > Diptera > Tipulidae > Tipula > Tipula confusa. Next base: position 12,676,034 of record OY744475.1, read on the forward strand.
GAACTGAAACTTTGGACACACACTCATCTTGTTTTTTGTCCTAAGCCAGGCACTTATCATACAACTTCCGTATATTTGTAAATTTAGTTCTGGAAAAATTAAAATATGAAAATTCAATCCACACAATACATCCACACACAAAAACCAAAATATAAAATTTAAAATGAAAAAAAAATTTATTTTTCCACTTAAATAGGCACATAACGCATTTTTAAAACCATATTAAGACATCTTCCTTATAATAAATGTTAAAAATTATTTTGAGATGTTTTGAATGAAATATTGAAAACAAAAAAAATAAAAAATAAAGAAAGAAAAACCATAAAAACATAATTACCGTATGGTAAAAGGCAGTTAAGAAATGAAAAATTTCTTTAAGAAAACCCGAAGAGAAAACAAAACCACACACTCGTTTATATATGATGTAATAACATTAGTATATAGATATAGACGTAAGCAGCAGCATCATTCATCCCCCAATATATAGTTTTACGTATATATAGAGTCGAGAGTCGAGCTGCTTTCCTTTTGATTTACAACTTAAAATAAATAACAAAAAAATTTATTTTTAAGTGAAATTATAACAAAAATGTTTGTGCTATAAAAAGAAATTAAATTAAATTTGACTTATGTTCATATTTTTGAAAATATAAGGATACCAATATTTCCCTCAATTTTTAATAACATTTAATGGTTTATTGGAAAATTAAAAATTTATGTTGTGGAATTATGTTACAGCAGCCGATCGATTTTTGTTATTTCATTCAAAAACAAAAGGGTCGGGTACTCCAAAACGCAAAAACTTATTGGACGAGTAACAACTTCCAGAAAGCGTTACACGGTTAAAGCAATCATTAATACTTAAAACCTTTAGGGTTAGTAAAATTAAGCAGTGCCACCATTAGAACAATTATGCGTATATACTATCGATTAAATAATTAATACATTAAGGGTTGATGCACCTTATATAGTAGTCATTGAAACTAAATCTTCAATGGAGAAAATAATTTTATATTTTCTCACTTCTCCTCATTTTTCTAAAGTGACTATTTTGTCCAACTCATATACAGAATCAAAAAAGTTAAATTGGCTAAGGATTGTATAGGTGGAACGTGCAGTCGATAGAGTATCGCTGGCGGAACTCGTTGTTCGCCAAGAAACTGCAGAACGGGTTTACTTTCCTCTTTCGCTTTATATTTGTAATCCAAAGAGTTTTTATTTATTTCTCTTTCACACTTATCATTACCTTTGGGTCTCGCCCTGTTCATTCAGTAGAAAAAATGGATATAAACCATTTAATAAAAAACAGAAAACTGCAGAAGAATAAATTCATCATTTTAATGAAGATACTAGTTGCTTTCCAATCGACCACCGCAAACACTTGCAAGTACTTTGGTGTATGTCTTTGCTAAATTTTAACTACTCATAACTGAACTAGCTATTTTTCATTAGTAGTTAGAAATAATTAAGCATAATTTTATCACCAGGTGGGTCCGTATTGAACCGCTTTACAATTAAAAATTTCAATAAGACCAGTTTTAAATAAATATTTAGCAAAGACACACATCGAAATACTTGCAAGTGCTTGCGGTCGGTCGATTGAAAAGCAACTACTATATAGGTCAAAAAAAGTTACCAAATAAACGAATGAACAAAGGCAACACTAAAATCGCCCTTAGACTCATATATTTGGACAAACTCGTTCCATTTCCATTATGGATTACCATTTTCTATGTGAATAAGGTTTGTCACAGAGTTACCGCATAATTGCAGGGACAATTTTATCGTTTATTTGTTTCAATTTCGGGTTTTGGCCTATTGTTTTGAAATTATCACGCACTATTTTAATTTTTTTTTATTTTTATTTCAAAAGCTACAAACTTTGGAGACAGCCGATTCAATTTGTCGAAAACCGATGATGAGACCATGGATACTAAAATATGTGGCATGTTCTACAGACCATGGTACCAAACGAGGATTTATATGCATCATTAATGATAATTAGACCAATTGGCTCTTAAACGTACATATTACTTGTGCTTGTTGCTTGTTTCTACCATCACTTTTTTTAGGCATAAGGAAAAACGTTGTATCAAATCGTGCAATTACGAGCGGAGTCGGTTTCAGAATTCTGTAGATTGCAAGAAAAAAACTTATGATGACACCACATACTGGATATATATTCGTGACCCCGACAATGTATGCATCACGAAATAATTCTCTTAGACCGCATCGCTCACCACCTATATCTGAATACTTTACTAACGACACCATACATCGACGTTCTCATAATAATTATCATTAGTGACAAGGGATCAACTATATCGGAAAGCATTGACTTTTCTTATCTGTGTATCATTTAGCAAAGGTCTACTAGATTCATGCTAAATTGATGTGTACTTTTTTGTGATACTGTACAGTTATTTTAGATGTTATAATGAGATATATGTGGTTTTTGAATTTATCCACTAGAGGAGGTAGCTACCATAAAAACTCATAAAAACCCTAATACGGGATCTAAAAGGAAATAATTCAGCCTTTCAAATAAGTTTAAAACCTCGTTTACCGTGAACCTATTTTGGGTGCAGAAGGCTTCAAAGTTGAAAAAATAGTCTTTTATTCAGTTTTCTCGAATTAAAAGTGGCTTAAAGTCAACAAAAATTTAAATAAATAAATGAGAGAAAATTCTAAAATGCCTCAGATATATTACACAGAACAAGGAGCTTCTGTTTTTAAATCTGCTACCCATTAGCATCACGAACACTAAGTCTATTATTTAACTTTTACTTCTATGTATATGACGGTTGCTAATACTACTGCAAATTTGGGGTGGTGGTAAAATTATTGTGCACGTAATTGTTTTGTTACATATTACCAATAAACAATAGAAGGTAATAAAACCGGTACTTGATGAGTCATAACTGTAATACATGTGCTTTATGAATCAAAGCAATTTTACTGAGAAGAAACTTATAAAATCCATAAATTTCAATTTTGCATAACAGAATTCAAGCACAGATTTAATATACCCAGATGGCTTATTGCAGTGTTAAGGTGTGCGGTTTCATAAAAATTGTAGTGCAAAAATTACTTAATGCAATCGAGGAGCCCACCTAAATAATTTTACTAATCAATGAAACAAACCATTTTTATTTGGTTATCTGCTTATAGTGCCATCTGTTGAAGATATCTTTTAATTTATCGTTTTTATTTTTTATTCGTTTGATAATAAGTTTGTATGTATTAGAGACAAATACAAATTAATTAAAAGTATAAAATGTTGCTTATACATAAAACCAAAGCCATCTTTATTACAAGCCGTATTCATCGCATTCTAATGCTATCTCATCATATGAACAAAAGAATGTATTGTAAGTAAATAACCTGTCGAAGAAGAAAAAGAAAATATGAGAAAAAAGCATTATTTTTATATGGATTTCGAACGCACTACTACACGCAATTTTTCATATCGATTTTGTTTGTCTGTGTCAGCGAAAGTTAGTAGACGGTTTGTAATATAGAGAGGGTTTTGCATAAAACATTCATTACGAGTTTTTTCTCGATCATGCAATTATGTTTGCAATAGAAATATGATTTTAATATCACATTATGGTATATTATGTGATATTTTTAATATTATGTATATTTTTAATATCACATTATGGTATATTATATCTTATATATCATTATAGAATATATTTTCGCTTACACTTAGGTGTTGGCTCAAGTGCACCGTAATAGTCCGCGTGTATCCTTTCAAATGGTTTATCACCCTTTGGAATAGGATGCAGAAATCCTTCCACCTTGCCTGTGGGAACGTTATAACTAACGCATTTGGGACAGTTCAAAATATACAGTCTCACTTTATCGTTCATTTGTGGAAACCAATAACATCGCCGAATAACTTCCATCACTTTCTCAAGAACCATATGTCGGATATTATCGTGAGCAATTTTTATAACCTGATTTTCCATCGACACCGGAACATATAAAACCTTATTTTATTTTTTTCTATTTTTTAACCATCTCGTAATTCATAGAGAGGACTATCTTTCAGTTCCAGTTCAACTCTTAATGTTTCTAACTTCAGATCTCTACTTTGTAAAATTGCCAAATTCTTTTCAAATGAATTCTCGTTTAATATAAAAATACACTCTACTCTGCTTAGAGCACCTACATGCTGCATTTTCCTACCTTCCCGATGTTCTATTGTGTAATCAAAGTCTTGTTATTCTAAAACCCATCTTGCAATTCTTGCGTTCATCAACTACTTGTTCAAAGTCAACGTTAACGCATTGCACTCCATCACAATTTTAAAGCTATTGCCATACAAATATGTTCTAAAACCTGTCAATGCGTAAATGATAGCTAGAGTCTCCAACTCGTAAGAATGATATTTAGCCTCGATAGGGGTTGTACGCTTGGAAAAATAAAACACAGGATGCAAACAATTGTCACTATCTTGCTGCAAAAATATTGCACCATATCCCAAACACCTCGCATCACAATGCAACTCAGTCCTACTATTGGGATTAAAAAAAAGCATGAACTGGACGTTCCATCAATTTCTTTTTCAACTCATTAAACGCCTTTATTTATTCTTCACGTATATCGTAACTTGGTGCTTTTCTGCTACTCCTTTAAAAACTCATGTACATCCATTTGCACATGCACACCTCGGGAATGATAAAATTCTAACGCATTTTCTTTCAGTTCCCTTATCACCAGCAATTTCAAATCACGTTTCGGTATTTCATATAAATTTTGCAGCTCCTATAATTGTTGATACCATATGTTGGAATTTCCCGTTCCATCAAATACCGCTTAAAACTTTATGATATCAATATCTTAGCTTTGAAAGCATTTATAACTATCATCTTTTTCGCTAATTTCTCCCATTTGCCGTTCTAACTCTTTTCTTTCACTTATTAACTCTAATTTTCTGCGTAACTCATCATTTTGTATACGTAAAACCTCCCTTTCGTTATCCACATTCTTACTCGTACATACATCTTCCACTTCCACCACTATTTTTAACTTTGCCACCAAATCATCCAAAGCAACATCTCCACCTTCCAACTCTAGTGTTACGACTATACTGGATAAACTTTACTCTTGAATGGTACTATATTAAGCTCGTGGTTTGTTCATACCCCACATCTGATAAATGTGAGCTTTCCAGATTGGCTAACGAATATTATTTTTGAATTAATAGAAAGACGTTAAAATATTATTATTAAAATTCTCTTTTTATCTATCATTTTTTCTGTTTTTTTTCTATAAGCAAAATATCCAAACTGCGTCCAATCAACCAATATATATGCCCAATCAACCTTACACAATAGAGTATTTTTTTTATGAAAAACTTTGAAGTCTTTTGGTTGCTAAACTAGGGCGACTGTAAACACGGTTTTACCTTTTTATGAAATTTTGGTAGCTTTGGCCTCTAGCGGTAAAAATATAAACTAAGACATATCTGATTAGAACACCTAAGATAACGGTACTTTATAAAATTAATTTACGTATTCATTTTGAATGTATCTACCCCTTTCTAAAATTGTATGACTTTTGAAAATATTGTAGTTAGAACTGAAAATACAATACTTTATGGGTGAGCCAAAAATCAGAATTCAAAAACTGTCAAAATTTAGATATCAAAAACGGGACAACCGAAGGTAGAAAAAAAAGTAAAATGTGTATGTACACTTTTTGTATTGCGGAACACGAAAAACCAAAAACTAATCGTGGAGATGTATTGGGGGATATATATATATATATATATATATATATATATATATATATATATATATATATACAGTGCGTTGCATAACTATATAACCACTCGTTTTTTTGATTTTTTGAAATAACGGATTTAAAAATTTCAAAACTTTTAATGCAAAAAGTTGCGTAAGGATGAAATATATAAAATACAAAAAAAAACCGTTACAACATTCAATCATTTTAAACAAAAATAATAAATATTTGAATTTGCCTTGTTGCATAACTATATTATAACCAGTAGGCCTTTTGATGGTTTTTTCTCGCTGTTTTATAAATTATAAAAATTTTAGTATTAGTTCACCTTGCTTCCTTACTACTACAATCTTAGAAAAATAATGCCACGTGGAAAATATTTATCGGACGAAGAAAAAGGCAAAATTCTGGCCCTTTCCGAAGAAGGTTTTTCGTTAAGACGAATCGGGCAAAAATTAAACCGAAGCCATGTTACCGTTGGCAATTTTTTAAGAGATCCGGTTAATTACGGGACAAAAAAAACGGAGGGCCAAAAAAAAGATGAGTTTACGCGAAACCCGTGGGTTGATTAAAGCCGCGAGTAATATTTTCAAAAGCCTTAAGCGCCTGAAAAGCGACCTTAAATTAAATGTGTGTCGGAGCACAATCTGTCGGTGTTTGAAAGTTGTTGCTAAACTAAAACACAGCAAACCGATATCAGCGCCTAAGTTATTGCCACAGCACAAAGCCGCCTGTCTTCAATTTGTTAGGGCAAACATGAGTCGCGACTGGTCAAAAGTAATTAAAAAAATAATTGTTTCGTTGTTATGAAAACTACGAGATTTTATCAAAACTAACCCATTAATCAATTACAGGTGATTTTTTCCAATGAAAAAAAAAATTGATCTTGATGTACTGGACGGCACTCAGTGCTATTGGAGAGATATGAGAAAAGAGCCAAAATACTTTTCTAAACGAAATTTTGGTGGTGGTAGTTTAATGGTATGGGGTGAATGGTATGGGGTGAAAATGAACAGCGTAGAGTACATTGGCGTATTAGAAAATCATCTATTAACTTTCTTGTACATAAACCAAGATGAAAACTGGATTTTCCAACAAGATAATGCTCCAGTACATACGAGTCGGAGTACAAACTCATGGTTTGAAACACACTGCATACCAGTATTAGATTGGCCCGCTTGTTCGCCAAACCAAAATCCGATCGAAAATCTTTGGGGAATATTGGTTAGAAAAATTTACGAAGGTAACCGGCAATTTGACACTGTAGAGGAATTAAAAGTAGCTATTCAACATGCCTGGGAGGAAATATCACCCGAAATTATCCATTCGTTGGTTAAAAGTATGCCGAATAGAATTTTAGCTATAGCGAAAAACAAAGGTGGACCAACGAAATATTAAAATTTTTGTTTTTATTTATTTTTATTAGTTTTTTATTGAGTTAAAGCTATTGAAATAAAAGTGGTTATATAGTTATGCAACAAGGCAAATTCAAATATTTATTATTTTTGTTTAAAACGATTGCATATTGTAACGGTTTTTTTTTATTTTATATATTTCATCCTTACGCAACTTTTTGCATTAAAAGTTTTGAAATTTTCAAATCCGTTATTTTAAAAAATCAAAAAAACGAGTGGTTATATAGTTATGCAACGCACTGTATATATATATATATATATATATATATATATATATATATATATATATATATATATATATATATATATATATATATATATATATATATATATATATATATATATATATATATATATATATATATATATATATATATATATATATATATATATATATATATATATATATATATATATATATATATATATATATATATATATATATATATATATATATATATATATTATGGTTAAGTGTTAACTGCATCGCGTCGCGCATATATATACATTTAAAATAATAAATGCAGGCAATTTAAAAATTTCATGCCAAAACAAGTAATATGTTCGTATACGAAGAATCTTTAAATACGTAAATTGATCTCAAATTATCACTTTCAACCGTAACATTTTCGTTAAATAGCTAATCCAAAATTTTACAATATATACATACATATATACATCTCGTACATAATATATAATAATATGTGGATATGTGTACCACGTATATACGCTGTTAAATACAATGCAATTAAACCGAAATAAAATAAGAACCTCAAAACAATTTATGAAGATCATTTTCATCTTCAATAATTTTATACGATCACTTAATTTTATGTGAACTGAAGAAAATTTTGATGTTTATGGGATTCATAATGTACATTTTTATTTCTTAATTTTTATGTTTATGTTGCTTGGTTTTTTTGTTTCGTTTTTTTTTAAAAGAATTAAAATTGATCGATGCTGAATATAAGCAGCAACGGCAGCAGCATACCGGGGCTGCTTCACAAACAATGAAATATCATATTTTATGAGTTTCTTAAATATCAATCTTAAGTTACGTTTCGCGCGTATTTTAATTTTAATTTTTTATTTATTTTTATTTTTTTTTTTATATCTATTAGGTGGGTATATAGCCATACGATCGTATCCACTTTGACTATAAACACTTTGTAATTTATGATGATTCCGATCAAAATTTTTTTTTTTTTGTTTTAGCGGTCTCTCGATAATGCTGTTTAACATTTTTTTTTTTTTTGTTGGTTTCGTTTTTTTGTTTTGTTTTTAAATGGGTTCATGATATACGATCGCAATTAAATAATTTGACATGCGAGATCATAATAATGGTTCATGTTCTGTAACCCGTCGTATCACAGTCGATATACTGAACTGAGATGATTAATGACGAAGGTGCTAATGAAATCAAACATTGTCGGAAGTAAATCATTTTCCATAAAAATCTTCATAGTATTTTCCTCCGCGCGCCTCCTCGAACACAGTTACAAATTAATTAGTGTCAATGAAATATGTTAACGCTTTAAAATTGGTATATATACATACACGTGAGATGATGAATTTTTGACACGAGCTCGAGTAACGCGTATATATACATACATACATACATATAAACACAATAAATGGACTTAAGAATTTAAGTTATTTTTAGACAATTATTTCTTATACGAGAGATGTAGATGTTCATTAAGTCTTATACAATAATCCTCTATATACATGAAGATGAAGAACAAAAATCTAAAATTATAACATTAAATAATGATGGGTAAGTGATTTGACTTCGGGGGTTAAATTTAGATTGTATATACCCATACATACAGTTTTAAGGTTAGGCTGTGGATTAAAAATTTTGTATTTTTGTCTGCTATAGTTAGGTTACCTACCATAAATACCAAAAATGTCGAACAAATAAATTTAATTATAATATAAAATTCGGGTATTGACACCCCCGACCGAGAGGTCATTAATTTATGACAATTATTTATTTTTCGTATATACTCATATTTCGAATTCGAACATTCGATAATAAAAATCTAATTTAAAACATCTGGATATTAAGACATCAACGATGTGACCAATGGTCGAAAAAAATCCATTATTAAAATTTATAATAATGACATTAAAAAAAAATCGTTTTAAAATTTAATAATGATAATAAGGGGGTGGACTAATAAATGGTTCAAATTTCGAATAATACTTGACCCGAGTGACACAAAAGATATTCGATCGAACCAAAAAAAAAATTATGATAATGACCGTCGTGTGCTCGATTGCATACCAAAATTTATAAATCATTAAACAAGCATTAAAATATTATGTTGTTGGAGTGGCTTCGAACCGATTTATTGGATATACCCGGAAGCATTATATACCAAACAACCCAAACATTTAACCTTTAAATATATAACAATATTTCCACCCTCCACGTGTCACTTGTCAAAACTTACAAGAGAATTTTAAAATATTTTTTTTTTATGAAAAATTAGAAGTCAACAAGGGGTTCAAACCTTTTCGTTCATCTCGTCTCGTCTCTCAAAATAGATATATACATGGGCAACAATAACATAAAAATGTTACAATAGAAAGCTGCATTCCATAAATATAAATCGAGGGTGCACAATGAAATACTAATAAATGATGGACGGCACGCGACAATCAGGTAACAATAGTTTTAAAAATAACTATAAAACGTCAGTGTCCCACATCCTTTTCTCGATTCATCGAAAAACAAAAAAAAAAATTGTGGGTGGATAAACCAATTCGATTGTGTGCTTCCAAAAATTTATTAATGGTTAATGTCATTAGGTTGATTGGTTATTTATTGTTGTAGCTGAAGGTCATTAAAAAAACTGTAATTCTCGAATAGATAAATCGAGATTCAATAGTTTTGAATCAATAAATAGAAAATTTCGTTCGTTTGTCGATAGACACATAGAGCGCATCAATAAATCATGTCGACGCATCAAACGATTTCGATTCCGCATTATGAAAATAATTAAATCGATTTCGCGCCACGCACTAAAAATAAACAGGTGCGGATGATACATTTAAGAAACTGACAAGATTATTGGATTGTTAGCAGATAATTTAATTTAAATATCATCACGTCTTAACGAATCATAAATTTTTGTGTGTGTGTGCGTTTCTGTCTTTGTAAAAATATCAAAATTTAAATATTTGACAAAACAATTTTATGACGGCCAAAATTCATGTCCATCATCAAAATTGGTATATAAAAAAAAATTAATAAAAACTTTTCTAAGATAAAAACGAGATTACATATTTTTATGATGTTGATATTAGCAAGATTTTATTTTATTTTTAATGGGTTTTCAAGAAATATTGATTACCGTTACATTTAAAATATATCATCAAATCGTTGACTTTTTAAATGTCACTTTATAGGATTAACGCGATTTTTTAGATTTATAAATATTCGGATTTTGAGTTCTGTATTCGGCTAAATTATTGGTAGTTTCCGCAATTGTGTTAAAACAAGTTTGGGTGCCTATCAAATAGGCAGACAGAATGAAAATTATTAACGCATCCGCTTGTTTAAAATTCAAAATATGACAAGTTTAAACTTTATGATATCAGTCTTATTTAATCACAAACATAGCTCATCAGGCTTTTAGAGTTTTTAGCTAAAATATACATTCTAAATACTAAAATATAAGATTTGACCACGGTATGAAATGCGGTTTTGTGCGGTACTCAATATCATATTTCACACCAAACTCTGATCTTTAGAATCACAAAACTCAATTGGTATAAGATTTTGATCTTGCCAATGACATATTAAGTCTTATTTTGTTAATTGGAATTTTTGTTATGCCATTTACCGGATTCGGATTTTATTTGAATATTGAACACAAAATATGCCACGTAGGTTTACCATTTAGAGGATGGTCATCTAATCCAGTGCAGAGTTATCATAGAATCTATCCAGTAATAACATGTTTTGACCTTGAATATTAAAATGACTTAAACCTTTTACATAAGTTAAGCCAAAAGTTGTGCAGCACATAATTCACTCAAACCTGCAAAACCTACCAGACCTATAAGAAATGGACATATATGACGGCACCGTAAACCTTAAGCAAAATCAGCGAAACCGTGCAATTTGACGTCAAATGTTTAATTAGTCCAACTTGTATGGTATGTCATTGAAAGGCTTCCATCCCAGCTAAACTTCAAAGACCTTCTACTGAACTCCACGATTTTCATCTGGAATATCGTTTAACAGTTCCAGAGTGTTGAAGTACCATTTAGGCAAAGGTAATTTGGTATCTTGGTATATGTTTTTAGTCTAAACTTTTGAAGTACCTCAGATGAATTTTATCGCCAAAAGATGTACTGACATTTTTGATCCTTACAATTGAGTAAAATTTGCCTATACATTGTACAGATATCGGCACGGAATATGAGATCGAAATCAAAGAAATACAGTGAATAATTAATTCTGAACAACGGACCTATTTATCAAAAGGTTATTAACGCAGAGTATCCGATTGACGATTTTGCTGAATCGTTCAAAACTCTCAGCTTAGTTGTCGATGAATCGAATTTAATTACATAATTATGCGGCATAGAATAATTCACAGTGGTTTTTGTTTGTTGATGCCTTTGACAAAGAAGTAGAGGCACATGCAACACTCTTGAAATTAATATGTGAATAGTGAGGCTTTAATCCTATAATCGATTAATAAAAGACTCTGTTATACAATACAATTGCGAATCTGAATCAAGTAATGCTCAAGCTAAAACTAAACGACCATCTCTATCTGGAAATTTAACCAAAGCGGTAACAGTGGAAATGAATTTTAGAGTAGCGGAACCCATTAAGGATGTTGAATTTTAAGTGCTGGTAGAAGTAATCATGGTGCTCAACGTATATATAGAATCTTTGCTATGGATTAAAGTTTGTGCACTAATTGAAGACGCTGTGTTATTCGAACACATCAGTAATGTTTCATTGCTGAAAGGGTTAAGTGACAGGATATTACTTTTTGCAGATACTGATTCATACGTACGCACCTAATTTCTTAAAATCTTAACGTTGAACTATTCTGCATATTTCATTACGGACTTCCTTGAGTTCTCTTCCTGATGGAATAAACTCTTAGTATTCGCCGCAGGTTCCCTTTTAAAACATCTTCTGATGAAGCACCGTCAATAGCATATGATGCGGAATAATCTGTTGACCTTAGATATTCTTTGTATCAGCTGTTCAAAGGGTTTGAATACTGTGGAGCTTGTATAGTCGAAAACACCCGTTTCAATTCTTGGCCTAATATATTCTCACCCATAAACGGGTGTCGTAGCCAGTTTCGCCCACCATAATGTGTGTTTCTTTCATTTGTTTTAATGAACTCCTCTAGAAGCGCAATCAGCAGGAATTTCTGAACTTCTACTTGCCACGAAGGTTTTGTATTTGTGAGGATTTCCCCGAATCCATGATAGCGTAATCATGGAATCAATCCATAAGTTTACATCTAAATTGGACACTTGCAGTGACTTAGTTATCTTTTCCATCGATGTTGAGAGTAACATGGCACCGCATAATTCAAGTCGTGGTAATAACAATATCGTTTTAATTAGGGCTACCTTCGTCTGTGATGAAAGTAGAGCCACCTGGATTTTGCCACCTTGACTAGCATAGATGACTGCAGTATACGCCTTTTCAGCGGCATCGCAAAACCCATGAATACTGATTGAGTATGTTGTTTCATCTGGGTATAGTTATCTCTTCTAACGAGAGAAGAGACATTTTGAAGTACTACCACTGCACTAATAAGGTTGAAGGTGGTGGTTGATCCCAGGAGAGTCGTGCTACCCAGAGTTCTTGCATCATTAATTTAGCCACTATTGTAACTGGTGCTAGCCATCCAAGAGGATTGAAAAGATTTCCACCATCGGAACTATGGCTTCATGTACAGAAATAAGGTCGTCTACTTAGAAGTCGTTTCTAACAACTTTTGATGCTATTGGATACACTATAATAATTCATCTCTCGCCAACTGTTGCAAACTCCACACAACCACTTATGTTCCTGGCGTTGTTCCTTAGATAACGGTAATGAGTTTGTACTCCTTTATAGGTTGTTTGGTGTTTTCTCTTCACAAAATTCTTTGATTTTTTCTACGATGGCTGTGAATACATATTTGTGTTTTTGCCAATGCCCATACAGCATGACATCATTTAGTGATGTCCCTGTGGAAATTTGGCCAATGCATCAAAGACGACTCTGACTTTGGTAGTGGAGCTTGCTTCTTTGATTACAGCGTGGGGTGGTAAATAAAAATGTTCAGCTTCTCTATTTTCCTCCTTGATCTCTTTCAAATGTCCCAACTTTTCATATTCATCCATAAACTGGTGGTATGGCAATGTCAGTTCTGAATTTTTTTTACGGTGTTTTTCGACTTGGAGTAAACGAGCAGTAGCTGTTTTCTTTGAAGACACGAAAAGTTTACAGGACAATTGCTTGATGTCAAAAAGAATTCTTATTTTATACCTTTCATTGGCTTGGCGCTGGTAATTTATGTTGTAAAAATCTTCGCATTCGATTTCTTGTTTAGTTAATTGCCTTTCATTGTCTACTTCTTCTAGCTCCCAAAACTTTTTTTAGCTGTTCGTCGATTTTTTTTGTCGTTGGTACCATGCTCTGAAAGATGACTCTATTTACGTTTGCTGTTGTTATGCCGGTGATGATTCATCCTAATTTCGTTTGTTGGGCAATTAGTTCATTTGGTGCACCTTTCAACAGATTTGCCATTATTGTATGTCCGTAATAATCAACACCTAAGGGTATTAATTGTATGTCGATTGGACCGGGTTCATGGAAGGTCGGGTCTGCCCATATAAGATTTATTGTATGGTTCTAACTGTTCGGTTCAACCATTTCTTCAGGCAGGGTCCTGGTTATAGTTTTAAAAACCTGAGCTTTAATCTTTAGTTTAAAGTTTGATGAAAACCTTGGACTAATGGTAAACTCTACTGATGAGTGCACTGTTTTTGCTTCTGTTGGTCTCTTGCAAGCACTGTTTGTTTGAATCAGTTTTTTTCCAGTTTTAGTTTGTTTGCTACTTCTTCTGTGATGACTGTAGTTTGCGAGTCCGAATCAATAAGAATGCGAACTAAAACTTCTCCAAAGTTAGTCGTTACCTTGACTATAGCGGTTGTCAATAAGAATCCACCTTTTAGCTTTTAATTTGTCTGCAAGCTAGTCATTGTTAGAAGTTCCGCTTTTTTAGTTACTTCCTTTTAAATGTCATTGAGCAAACTGTGATGAGCTTCATAACATGTTTGGCATTATTGCGACCGAATACATCACAGTTATTTCTTAAGCATTTTCTGCATAGAGCTTTTTTCTCTTGAGAGTACGGCAAGCAATTGGAATCTTGTTTCCAAGAAGGTAAAAAGTTATCCATTGTTTGTATTGTTTTTGGATTTTATATCGAAGTTTCGTACATGCGATGAGTTTAAGCATCTAGCTAATTTTTTTTTAAAGTTTAGCTTTGGCAATTTGTAGTTTGTACCAGTGTTCCTGTGATTTATCGTCTAGCTTTGGTAGTTTTGGTATTGCTGGTGGAACTTCCTCATCTCCGTTATGGATTAGGTAGGATGGGACGGTTCTTTTTTTTCAAACTGCTTTTTAGCCTGTTGCTGTACTTTGGGAGATTGTTCTGGTGTTGCTTGCTCTTTTGCCTCAAGAAGTAATATCGTTGTCTCTTCGTATATTTCTTTTACCTGATCTTAATAATTGTGCATTCTATACTGGTATAGAGTGCCCACTCTATCGGTGGATATTTTATGGATTAATGCAGAATTTATCGCAGAGTAGTTAGAGGTTTGTGAGTTGTTAATCACAACATTTTATTGTCTTCCTCTCTTTTGTATCCTTCTTGAAGTTCAATTTTAGTTAATTAATGAGCTTTCCAGAGTTTTTCTGCTCACAAAGCGCTTTCACTGTATCCATTTTATGGTGTATTTTATGTAAGTAGTACGTCACAGTTGGTTTTGGCTTCGAAGGACCAATGTTTCGCTGCTGGTTTAGTGACGAAAAACTATTTGTTGTTTCACAGTACGTAGACTTGTTTTTATATTTAGCTACTTTCCGCTTACCTTGTGTAGGGGCTAGACAACAATAGTATGTTATGATAGTCTAATTATTACTGTACTTGATTTCACTAATTACTTGATTTATATACACAAATATTTTACTATAACAATATGAATAATTGCATATTCGACTAACTTACACTAACAAGTGTTAACAAATTATGGTGATACTTTAGCGGAAATAGAATTCTGTTCATTTACTGGACAAATGTGATAATTTTAAACAATTTGTACAAAGTTTCAATTCGGTATAGTCGGTTGCACCCATCGACTAATAGAACGTCCCATTAGATTACAAAAACCTCTTAGTAAGTTTTAACGTTAAATCAGTTCTTGAAGCAGTCAAAGCCATATTTTTGCCATACTTTATATAGTCAATCAGTTAATACCATGAAAAGCACATTCTGCAGAATTTTTCTTGGATTTTCTGTCATTTGGTTTAGGTTAAAAATATTTCCTTTTCGGGATGGATTTGTGAACCAAGAGAGAACGATAAGTCAATCAGACCACGCAGCGAAATCTTTACTTATATTGCGAGTTTCTACTTCTTTAATACCACTGTCAGCGTTCAGTTGAGCAACAAGGCAGAACATAATTCGATTCTTGCTGTTGATGTGTATTTTATTTAGGATCCACTTTGGTTTATGCAATAATTATGTTTATCGGGACTTTTTTCTATTAAATCGTCTCTGAATGAGCCAACTAAGTATTCGTAGCTCTTCTAATATTTTAACTGGATAAGGATGTTTATCCTTTTGTTAATAACTATATCGGGAGTGGATAATCTCAGTCAAGTTTGAGCAGCCATAGATTTTGTAATTTAGTGCTTTTATGGTTATTATGACTGGTGTTAGCAAGTCAATGGGAACGAAATTTCAGTGTACGTTCAAAAATCATGCTTTTGGTGAATTTTGTAGTGCCTGAGAATAGGAAACCTTATAAAAGAGGAACAATCGGTTTTAGGATCAATCCTTACTCGAAAAGGACTGAAATCAACTTGTTTTAGTTATGTCAAATCAATATCATCGTTACTCTTCTTGAGCAGCCTGTATTCCACCATTTAATGAAAGAATCTTGCATGGGCTCTTGCGTTTTACCAGAAAGTTTTAGTTTGGAGGTAGTAATTAGGCTCCGCAACTCGGTATGAACAATTGAATGATGTCTTTTTTTGCACTGCAGTTTCTTAGGCTGGTAATCATGTATTGTCGACATTGTTCTAGGCTCATGTGGATAAACATAGGACAACTACATAAACGGTGGTATTCATTAGTGAATCCGTGCACAGGCCTTGGTACTTGACTAGTTTTAGGTATTTTGTTCGCTTGCTGTTTGAGACATTAAAGTGAGGTCATCCTGCCACTTATACGAACTCCCAAACATTTTCAAACATTAAATAGTCTTGATTGGAAGATTACTGTCGCCACACATGCAAAGTTCCATCATCTAATTTTATTCGGCCAAATAAATTAACCAGCAATTAAATCCAGAGAGATTCAGCATGTAATTTAAATGCCTTGAGATTGGTATTACCTCGTACTAGAAGTATTAAAAAACAGGTAGTTTTCAGATGGTATAGTGTTTTGCCGATCCACTTGATAACTGTGTTAGAAGCAATAAAACTATTTACGCAAAATTTATCAGTCTCAGTTTAAAATAGATCGATTTATTACCATAGTTTTACAGAAACAGCAGTGGCAAAGAGCCAAGTGCAATGCACTAAAAGTTGGACATAATATTAATATCCTCTATCCTTCGTCTGAAAGATCGTCTTCATCACTAGTGTTCTTAAACACTGTAAACACTCGTTAAATCAGCTTAATAAAGAGTATCGTTTGGAACTCGTTGCTCTACAAAAAATTCGAAAGGTTTTAGTAGAAATGACCTGGGCAATTCTGGTTTGGGATTTCTTTTAGAGACCTATGTAAAACAGGCTGTCTTGGATTTCAAAGCAACCCATAATCATAAAGAAATGTTACGGATATATTTTCCTCACTTGTCTAAAATTGGTTCTTACCAGCCCATGGGTGCTAGACAACCCAAAAATAAAGACTCATTTTAGAATAATCAGAATAACCAGACCGTCTCCATATCCGAACACAACGTTAAATTAGAACTGTGATTGGTATATTGCGTCCCTTTGTGAAATTGGCCATGTGTTAATTTATCAGAAATAGTCTTGGGCCATTACAGGTGTGAAATCTGCATATCAATCAGCTACCAAATTTGTAGACGAAATGATGCATGACGACAAGATGCGTCAGTTTGAATATAGTCGTTTGCGCTTTTACTCCTAATTTTTTCTAGTCCGTTCCGTTTCACTGGATGTCTAATGTCCAGTAAGGTTTTAGTCATGTTCTTCTACTGTTTTGCTTATAACGAGTATATCATCAATATATATAAATACCCAAGGTAGTTTACCAAAATATTTATAATTAAGCTATTGAAAAAGTTCTGGGGCGATGTTAAGCCTAAATGGTAACACGTTAAAAGAATAGCAAGCAAAAGATGTGCTGAACGCTGTTAAGATGTATCATCTAACTATATTAGCCAGAATCCATCTCTGAGATCCAGTACTTTAAAATATTTCATATTACTCATATGAAGACTTAAGTCAGCGAGAGTAGGAATTGAAAATGTGCCTGTTGCAAGATAGTATTGAGTTTGCTTGGGTCACGAAAATTAAAGTTTTTTCAGGCTTTTTAATGATTACAAAGTAGGGCAAATAGTGGTCCTAAATGACTGTAACACTTTTGATCAGATTTAGTTTAAAAGGCTAGAAAAGTTAAAAGGCGTTAGAAACGTTTCTGGAAGTAAAACCTTTAACCTAATGTACATTTTTTGTTCCCCGAAATATATGGAAACAAAACCGCATAGTTACTGTTACGTTGTTAGGCACAATTATTGCATTTAAATTAAATTTTAACTTGGCCTTGACGTTTTTATGTAAAAAATGTCAAAACTAAACTGCCAAAATGTAAAAAGAAAGCCCATCTTTCAAGAAATTCACTTTGGGTACAAAATTCCTAAAATATCATTCTCACATATTATTTATGGCAATCACTCCTCTATCGGAGGAATTTTTAAGTAACAAAAAAACTACTGTATATTTGCTTGTATATTCTCAGCTTTAGTTGGCCTCCAAATTATTTGGTCCAAAACAAAACTATAACCTTAGATTTGTGAGACATTGACGCAGTGTTTTAAAAGTAGTGACGACATATTTGTTGGAGTGATTGGTTTCCGATACTTTGAGTGTCCATGTTTTGTAAATCTTGACGAACTGAAATTAAACAAGAGGATAAGATGTCATGTATTAGGTTAAGTGTCAAACTTCTGCAGATGAGTATGTGGGATAGTGGATTATATTTGAAAGACAATTAATTCGGTGACATTAGCTTCAGAATACAACATTAACATCTATTACTGAGCCAGCAATGCGTGATTGAAAAGAAATAACGCTAATATGCTGGCTCAGTTCCGTTTTGCGAACGGTTCCTAAACGGCTTCTTCTGATTGTCTAGAACGATATTAACTTCGTATGTAATGAAGCTAGACATTTAAAACAGTTCCGACCAACAATGGCTTTTAAAAAATGGTTTATTTTTTATACTCGAGGAATTAATTTTTGCTAAGTTATGTTTATTATAATAATATTTTCGTCTTAATTAATTAGCCTCGAGCGTCATTAATTATTTTTTATATTTATTAATTTTTTTGTGAAAACACAAAGAAAATTAAATTTAAATTGAACGCGCACGGTGTGAAAGGTATGCAAGAATGCAACTCTTTAATTTCAAAGAAAAAAAATTACTGTAAAATTGGTCATATATTACGCACACAACAGACAGATATTAATGTGACCTCGAAACAATTTTTCACCCTCGATCAATAATCGTCGACTGTATATATAGATAAAATCGAGGGGAGCATGGATGCATAATGACAAATGTATTCTTACAGTGTTTGTCTTGTTTTTCTAATGCAGCAGCAGCAACATCATCTTGCGCATTTATCAAAATGTAGCGCTGTGTAACCTAATCTTTTCGAATGATGATGATGGCACATATACATATGGAAAAAATGAAAAATTATGAATATTATTTTTGGTACTGTGGGATCACACTTCAAGATAATGATCTTTTGACATTGATTATACAAAAATTTTACATATTGCAACACACGCGTCTTGTAAATATAAATTAATAGATTGACGGTTTCGATATGAGGGGATATGACATCTATAAATAAAAAAGTGGTTTAAATGACAGCCAAACGTAAGACTGTATAACAATTAACCATATACAAAAAATGTTAATCGATTGAAATCTGCACAAATTTAATTACTCGATCGGACGTATCCAAAGTTTAACGATCATTCATTTCAAGTTGCGTAATTTCAAACGTTTATGACGTTTTAATAGGTGATTCGAATTTTAACAAAAACGTTAATGAGTTTGTTATAGGATCATCAGTTTGTTGAATTTAAAAAGGCTCAAATTTGTTATGTCCCGCGCTTTCATATTTTTTTTTTTAAACGATATATAAATGTGCCGACATAATTCAATTTATGACTTAATGGGCCATAAAAATTCAGATGGTCAATCGTAATAATATACAATTTTCTTCACGAAACGATCCATAAAGAGAAAAATCGAATTATCTGAAGATGAAAATAACAAAATGTTAAAAATGCAGAACTTTAAGATTATTTATGCTATCTCTTGGCAACATATACATACATATAAGTACATATAATAATACAAGATGTTGTTGGTTTTTGAATTCGAACTGAATTTTTAAACTAACTACACATAAACTATTGATGTACGGTAGAAAAGTAATAAGAAGAACAATTACATATAAAAACATATGTGATATGATTTTACAGATGTAACAATGTTAGGAGCAAGAACATTTCTTGTTTTAGTTTTTTAGTAAAAGTTAGAAATGTTAAAAAATAAAAAAAAATTATTAGGGTGGGGAAAAAGTTTTGCCTTTTATAAGATAAAGTCATAGCCGAAAATAAAGCAAAGAAATTTTGGCAAGCTCGAACTTTTAATTTTTAACGGGTTCCAGTAATGTGTCTAGTACGAAGTAGTGTTTATAGGAGTCAAATCTTTTTCGTTTAGCTCTAGTAATTTTTCTTGAATGCTAGAAAACTGATTTGCTTTTGTTGGAATATGATTTTTTAAAATTATTGAACGGTTTTGTATTTTCGACGGAAACAAAAAAACATTTGACGTCTATTTCGTGCAGTTAAAGTATCATTTTATCAGTTTTAATGAGAAAAGTGAAACTGCAAGTATCTACAATTTACTGACAAATGATTTTGGAGAACAGAAGCTCGAAGAAAAGTGGTTTGATGACCTTGAGAATAAACTAATAGACCATTACGAGGACAAATCACATGTGCTAGCTTGGCGGTTTAAATTTCGACCAGTGCTGATGAAGCCGTATCAATCCTACGCGTCTTAGATTGCTGATTTACGTGGTGCTGCGCAAAACTGTGATTAATAGTATTTGTAGTGTAACGCGTCTTTCATTGATAAAAAGATTCGTTACAAGATTATTCACAATACGCCACACGATTATGATCAAACAGATTAAAGAATTTTAAAAAAGAATTAAATTCAACTATTGTCCATAACAACTATTGTCCTATAACAATTTCGGCCATCTACTTCCCATCAAAACATGCAATAAAAATGAAACAATTTGATCATTTTTATGCTTCTTTGAGTCATCGCTTTATAGCAGGATTGATTACTTAAATCAAGGATTGATTACTTTAATCATCGAGCGTTACTTAAATCAATTCAAAAAAATAATCTTAATCATGTATCAACCTGTGAACCTACCTATTGGCCTAGTGACAGAAGAATGATCCCAAACATCATAGATTTCTGCGTCACCAAAGGAATCGGAAGTAATTACATTAAAGCGATGCCATGTTTAGACTTATCGTCGGACCAGTCGCCTGTTTTAATCACTCTGGCTACAAAGATAAGGAACATGCAGAAACAATTAACGGTCAGTGAGCGAGGAAAAAGAAGAAAAGGCTGATGTATTTGCAGACCATTTCGAAAGAGTATTTCAACCATATCCATCAGGAACTACGGATGAAGAGAACAACAACATTCAAATGCATTTAGGATTGCCATTGCAAATGAATCATATAATCTCAAGTTTCCTATCCTTGAAGTAAAAACTGTAATATAGAGAGTTAAATCCTAAGAAGGCGCCAGGATATGATCTTATCACAGGAAAGGTTTTGCAAGAGCTACCAGATAAGGGTATTCGATTTCTTACCTATACTATTCAACGCATTACTGGATGCATCCCAATACAATGGAAGGTTTCACAAATAATACTGATACCACTGATACTGATAATACTACTATACCTCAAACTGATGAAGTAAAATATTTAGGTATTCACCTCGACAAACGTCTAACATGACATAAACATATATAAACAAGAAGAAAGCAATTGGGAATAAAGCTGTCAAAAATGTATAGGCTCATATGCAGAAAATTAAGTTTAATGGCTGAAAATAAACTACTGCTTAGTAAAATGATAATAAAACCTATCTGGACGTATAGTATACAGCTGTGGGGAATGCCAGCAACTCGATTTTGGACATTCTTCAGCGGTTCCAATCTAAACTTCTAAGAATCATAGTAAAACGATATAATTAACAGAAACCTCCAGGTCCCAACAATACGGGAAGAAACTAGGAATTCCAGTGCCAGATATAACTCAAGATTAACAATTCATCCAAACGAATTAGTGAACAAACTTTTCACTACCACAACGAGGGAAAGGTTGAAACGCCATAAAATTTTTGATTTGCCAAATAGGTCTTAGATACACTAAACTATAAACTCTAATTTTTAAAACCTCTAATGTATCGAATCAATAATAGTGAAATTTATGTGTGGTATCAATTTATGCTAATTATATGTAAGTGAGATTTTATCAATGGATAAAAATACTCTATGACAATGTAAAAAGACAATTATCGCCCCCGGAGTCGTTCAGGAAGTCAAAATCGAAAACAATGACTAAAACGATTTTAATTGATGAGTAATAAGACTTATCCTGATTGCTGTAGCTAACATACGCGTTCTGATTGTCGATTCTTCTCGGCGAAATCTAACAATTGCTTATTAATCGGTCATATATAGCACCGGTGTCTAATTCCAAAGAAAACAGTTATCTGCGAAGTTCCAGATCGATTTCCCGTTTCGTTTGGTCTTTCGAACTTAATACAATTCAAACTCTGCAATTAAAGCAATCATTCGATGATTGGGTATCTCTCAAGATGACCGCCACGTGCCCCACGTTAGCAACGTGCAATGAAATCAAGGTGCGAGAACACTTACACTCCGCTGACGTTACAGAAATTTTTCCAATCTGAGACCTTACTGCGGTTATATAGCTGGCCAGAGCTCAAGGTTAGTTATGGGGTTTGCAAGGCACGATTAGAAGCTGGATGTCGCAAGGAAAGAATTGGAAGGGTTTATAAATTATAGGTTAAGTCTATAATTTGGGTGCCACTGTATTTGATTGGGGTGGTTTTTGAGCAAAGTGACGGAAATGCGACCGCTCGTAGTAATTCTCATCCTCGCGCTTAAAAGTTTTCCGACTTTTTAACGAAGTTTACACAATTAATCTTTAGGATATTATTAGCTCCACATCCATAACAAAAGGTATAAGTTTATTACAGTTTTTGAAAGTGTGACCAGTGTATGATTATAGCTTTCTTATAGCAAGAGCTATAGGTATATTTCCGGTTTATTTGTTACCCTAATGTTTTATGGTTCTAAAGCCTCAATATTTAGCAATTGAGGAGGATACGTTGGCGTATGATTGCGTGAGGCATATTCATGTGTATAGCTTAAGGCCTGAGATTGAGCTTCTTCGTGAATAACCCGGCTACTAATATTCGTTTGTATTGCCGAGTTATATCCGATACTACCTAATAAAACTGGTTACCTCTATCAATCTTTCCTCGGACAAGGAGGTTTTCAAAAGAAGATTAAGAGCAATTTTATGCAAATAAAAATCAATGTTCAATAAATTCTTTGTTATATCTTTGCTTACGATTATCTAATGCAATCCGGATATCATATCCATCTTTATTGCAAACTTTGAATAACTTTCCTCTACTAGGGAAAATTTGGGATAGAGATTTGACTCAAATTGATTGGAGATGTTATGAGAAATTTACCCGCGGAAAAATTATTTCTACTCGCACAACAAGGCATCATATAGTTGAAAGAAAAAGAAGCTGCTTTAGTTTGGATGTACAAATTATGGCTTCGAGCATTGGAGACTTTAAGGCTCGTTTTTATTTGATAATGGAGTGATCTCATGGACTTGCCAATCTCGAACTGAATATCTTTTTTTTGTATCCTCCCGGACACAAAAACACTGTGCTTTACATACCTACTTTGTATATCTCGTTACTAAAAAAGAGGAGAAATGAATAGGGTTTTAACAATAAAAACAAAAAAAAAAGAAATTAACAACTCAGATGTGGACAACATGTAAACCAGCAACCAGCTAAAGAAGTAGGTTACCAAGCACATCTACAACTATACGCGAAAAGGCATCGTCTATGTCTTTTAAACCATGCACAATACCATTTGCATAGTTAGCCGAGATAAAGAAGGAGATTGAAAAACTTAAACCGTATACAATATCATTAAACCAGTGCAATGTAGTCCGATTATAACCAAATCGAATGGATCAAAACTCATATGTGAAAATTTCAAGGTCATAGTCAATCCACAAATTGGGGAAATGCGAATTCTAATTTCAAGGGTAGTAGGGCTGCTCCTCAAATTACAAAATGGAAAGTATTTTACGGAAACTTACCTGTTCGAAGTATTGTTTCAAATTGTGACCTGGATGATGCACCAAAGAATCTGATGCGATGATCATCACTCTTTTTTGATTATCTGAGTATCAACGTTTTCCATTTGGAGTCTAGGTTACATCATTATTACAGACACCGAAGATGAGCATCATCTTTGTAATCTTGAATCATTTTTGCCACGTCTACATATATTTAATCTTCGGGACAATCTAAATAAATGTAATTTTTTTCAATCAGAAGTTGAGTATCTGAAACATGTCATGGATGCTGTTGTGATCCATCCAGGTAACATTAAACACATTGAACTCTCCTTCTAACATTACACAAGAAGTTAATTTGTAATGAGTTTTTCACAGATCTCTGCGCCGTTAATCCACAAATTAGGACAAAGCTTTCAACAATGACTTACTCTATGAGGTTTTGATGATCATTTTGATAAAAGGGAAGATGTTTATCTCCAATTTGATGATCATTTAAATGCATAGACTTGCATCATTTTCC
Organism: Tipula confusa; assembly: GCA_963556175.1. Lineage (NCBI taxonomy): Eukaryota > Metazoa > Arthropoda > Insecta > Diptera > Tipulidae > Tipula > Tipula confusa. Next base: position 12,700,721 of record OY744475.1, read on the forward strand.
AATTGATCTTGTACTTATTCAAAAATCAATAATTGAAGGTCTGATCCTTAGCAGAGTTAAAACTATTGACAAAGTGACATAGACAAACTATCAACACATTGTAAAGTTTGCAAAATATCGCAACCAGGCCAAAAGATATAAAAGTATAAAAGTATAGTCCTCGACAATGAACCAAGATTTGTTTCCGAGGAATTCACAAAATTCTTTTAACTTAACAAAGATCTTTATCTCCTATCGTACTAAACACCATCGCCATCGCTAAGTGACAATTGAAACTCATATTGTCTCTATTATTCCCGAAAGTGGAATTTGTTAATATCGACGAATTCACATTCAATGTTGGTCAGAAGGTATTTACAAGAAACTACTCTAGAGGTCCAAAATGGAGGCATGGGGAAGTAAAAAAAAACTTCTTGACAAAATGGTATATCTAGTACAGACAAATAGTGGCAGAAAACCTTCAGGGCAAATTTTGCATATTACATCTGGTGATAAGATGAATTTTTAAAGCGATGGTTAGACAATAAATTAGCTATTTTCTTTTGTATACTAACCGACATAAATTAGTACATATTTTTGTATTTTGAAATGCTCAATTTTGGTATCTTGGCTTCTAGCTGTTCAGGAGACCATAATCCTACATGTAAATGATTCAGCTTAAAATATCGGATAATTCTTTTCAATCTACCTTCATCAGTTGCCTCAGATGTTCCGTGGCTGTATTTTTGATTAGTTCGATCTGCTTAAATTAATATTCGTACTGTGTTGCTTAAGAGAGTATATGTTAAACATATTTTCTGATATAATCCTAATGACGTCGTTCCATCTCTTTCTCACTCTATATTGATATTTTACGTAATGCTTATCAAGAATGCTTTGTCTTGTTTAATGATGTTGGATTACCACCCTAGTTGTGCTAGCAGGTATTCACAAAGACATTTGCACTGTTACAATTCTTTGTCAATAACGGTATCTGGGCTTCGGCACTGTGTCTTCTCTGTTGTCTTCTCGCGAGGTGCGCGACCTGCCAAAATAGGATTGCAATTATGATTTATTTGTTTACTGCATCGTTCCACTTCTTAGTAATTTAGTACATATAAGTGAACTTATGATGAAACCGGTGAGATACATTTTATGAAAACTTGGATACACCCTCGCCGACAGGGGCCCATTTAAAATATAAAAAATATACTTTATTGTTATTTGGTGTTGCCATTACAAATTTTTTCTTTTAATTTGTGGAATTTTATTTCTGTGCTCTATCATGTTCAATTTATATACAGGAATTAATATTTGCCAGCTAATCCCGTGTGTTGTACCATGAATTTCAAAATTAATAACAAAACAATTTTTTTTATAAATATCAAAAAAATTCAAAAAGAGATAATAATAATAAATATTAGAACATTAATTTATGTTAAGTAGATGAATGAGAAATTCCGAAGAAGAGTATTAACATAATTGTGTGGAGGGATGTATGGGGACACATGTGTTGAAGACGTATTCACTTTATAGATATTTAATAATCAAATTTTTATTAAAAATACAGTTTTGGGTTCTTGAGCTATATTTTCATGATATAATCCATAAAATATGTGGCCGTGGCTTGGTATCATATTTCCAGGAGAATACTAAACCAACCGTATATAATTGGAAATACAAAAAAAACAACTAGGCAGTGAAATTATGTATACGAATTTTATAAATTATAAAATTCTGTTTTTTTTTAGTATTCAACACTGGTGTTGGTTTACAGCGTAGTTCCATTTTTCTCTATTATGAGTTTCTTCTTTATTTTTATGCTCGATCCTTTGAAGCAAAGTAGTTTCTTCTTTCTCATGAATGCCGCCTTTGCCTGTGCAATTCTACTCTTTATATCCCTTACGCTACGTCCTACACTCGTAATTATACTTTTCTAGTATTTATATTCTAATACTTGTTGTAGCACTCTATTTGCACCTCTATGGGTATTTCCCCTCGTTTACTGAAGGCCATGACCTTTGTTTTATTTCTATTAATTTTTAATGATAATTTTCAAATATGCAGTGCATATCTTCCAGCGCTCTATTCAAATCTCTATCCCTAGTTGCTGACAGAACGATATCATCTGCGAATCTGGTCACGGAAATTATCCTTTCTCTTATATTTATCCCTATATCTTTTCTTTCCAACTTCAGTTCTTTATTATTGAGTTTCCGTCCAATTTGTGAAATGAAGGTGTTTCTGGTGGTCATTCTGAGTATGTATCTTTTCATATTGAGAAGCTAATTTCTCATTAGGATATATAAAAAGTATGGCTATAAAAGTGATAATATATTGATTTTTACCGGTCAGCTTCCAAATTTCTTTACAAATCGTGAACTCGGAATTTGTTAGTTCACTGAACTATCAAAAAATTAGTTTGAAATTATTAAATTGATATCACTATTAACATGTGTCGCTGAGTTAGATTGGATTCAGACAGGAGAACTAAGTGAGGCTTAGGATGGAGCAATAATTCTTCTAACTCTTTGCATTGGTCTAGTGGAACTATTCTGTTTGCGTTTAGAGTAATACATTTTAGTTATTCTAGCAAGATGAATTGGGTATGGAAGCAGAGAATCTCATTAAAGCAAATCAACTTTCGACGATACTTAAAGTGGAGATGCGATCATATTCTGTAAAAAAATGTGTCACATTTAGATTTAAGATCAAAACAATATTAGTTCCAAATAGTTCCTTGCATTATTGAATCAGGTGGTTTAAGCTGTTTGAAGATTTAAGGGACAACCGTTTGCAGCCGTCTGTTGTATTTGCACATAATGTGCCCTCTCTTTGCAGTCCTAGTCCTAAAGGAATTAGAGCTGGGACTGGTTTTAATTAGTTGGTATATAATTAATAAATTTTGTCTTACCTGATACTTGCTGTAATTCACTTAATTTTGCTTTTCACAGTTCACGCGTTCGGCTGATTTCTATGAATCCTGCATTATTGGCACAGTTGCCCAGCTCGTGCGTTTTATTGCACTTGATGTAACTATGGATTTGGCCACAATTCAGTGCAGTATATAGCCAAATCTCTAATAATTCCGGCATTGAGTCACCTGGGTCCGATCACGTTCCTTCACCCAGGTGATTTTGTAGTAGCTCATTTCTTTTATACTTGGAAAATTCTCGAGCGGAGTGCTTTTACTTAAAGTTATTATTTAAAGAACTGATATGAAACATCTATATATGGCAGAGAAAACTGTGTCAATCATAACTTCCTAGCATCTAGAATGCTTTCTGACTACGAATAGTTTCTTCTAAGAAAGCTTATTACATATAGTTTATTTTAAGATTTCTAAGAATGCTCAAAAACATGTGAGATTTTGAAAAGTTTAGCCACAAATCATATAGTTTCAAAATCCATAAAAGCATTTTGGTTAGACATTAAAACAGTTAGATCATGGTCACGGTTTCAAAAAATTAATGATGGTTGAAACTGTCAAGTTATAACTTATTGCAAAAGTCAAAAATTTACTGAATTCATACACATTTATACAGGCTCATTTAGACTGCCAAATATATTCTAATAATTTATGCTAAAAAAAATTCCAAAAATTCAGAAGAATTTTATATTTTTTGTTTCGAGCGATGAAAACTAACGTAGCTCGAATTGTATTTCCCTTACTAATGTCAGCTATATAGCTCACACGTACATTGAAATTTTTAATATTAAATCAAAGCCTCCTATATTTAAATACAATCGAATTTTGTTTTGTGTGCGTCAATTGCATCGATGTATGTATGAGCGATGTTATAGTTGAAATGTGCAACGTAATGAACTAAGCGAGTTAAGCTATTTAAGAGTTAAGCTATGTGTTCTATTTAATTAATACTTGTTTTTTTTCTTTTAGTTTATTTTCATCGTCATCTTATTTCGAAGATTTGATCTATTTGTTTTGTGCCTCATTCCAGGATTGTCCGTCAACAAACAAAAATATTTTATTATTTTAATTGTAAGTATTGTCAATTAGTTACGCCAGTCTCTATTATGTCGGTGAATATTCCGAATATAGTTCTTAAATCGATGTTAGGGCATAAATCAAATTAATCAATTGGTAGTTTAAATGTTCAAAGCCTATTCCCAAATATTGACGAAATACGTCACATTTTCTATGGCGCATCAGTGGATATACTTTGTTTCAGTGAAACTTTTCACGGGTGTGAAGTTTTCGACAAATAACAAAATCTGTATGTGTATTGGTAATTTATTTTACAGTAGGCCAAAAATTTGTTATTTAATATTAATTTCTTTGTTAATTTACCAACTCTAACTATCATTATATATATTATATATATATATATATTATATATTATTATATATTATAATATATAATAATTAAAATATATAATAATAATATATTATAATATATATTCGTAAACTCAATAAATGTTCGAAACTTATAATTCCTAAATACAAGTAAAACAAAATCTCTTCTAAAATCAAAAACAATAATAATTCGTAATACTATCCGACCACTAAAAGTTCTTAAAAATATTTAAATACGTCAAATTTAGTGGTTTAGTGGCCAAAGATTGACCAACTTCCAGAAATTTCCAATAGGCTTGACATATACGCAAAGTTAGCTAAGACTATGAAGACGTGTAGTAAAATAATAGTCAATAGTTATTACGATGGGGTTGAACCTTTTTTTATTGACTGTGAACAATTGAATATTTCATAAAAATTGGAATTTATTGTTTTAGTTTATTAGAGGCCAGCTCACAGAGTTTTCACCGGGATTTCGCTTATGTGAGTAACATATTAAGGGACGTTCTTTTAAATAAAATTAGCCTTATTCTGATATGATGGATTATAGACCTTGTTATTTAGGTCGATATATGGTCATTTTTGTTCTTTTTTATATGAATTTAAGTGGTTCTCTGTATAGAGGATTGGCCAGCTCACAGAGTTTTCACCGGGATTTCGCTTATGTGAGTAACATATTAAGGGACGTTCTTTTAAATAAAATTAACCTCATTCTGATATGATGGATTATAGACCTTGTTATTTAGGTCGATATATGGTCTAAATAACAAGGTCTATAATCCATCATATCAGAATGAGACTAATTTTATTTAAAAGAACATCCCTTAATATGTTACTCACATAAGCGAAATCCCGGTGAAAACTCTGTGAGCTAGCCAATCCTCTATACAGTGAACCACTTAAATTCATATAAAAAAGAACAAAAATGACCATTTATCAACCTAAATAACAAGGTCTATAATCCATCATATCAGAATGAGGCTAATCTTATTTAAAAGAACATCCCTTAATATGTTACTCACATAAGCGAAATCCCGGTGAAAACTCTGTGAGCTGGCCAATCCTCTATACAGTGAACCACTTAAATTCATAAAAAAAAGATCAAAAATGACCATATATCGACCTAAATAACAAGGTCTATAATCCATCATATCAGAATGAAGCTAATTTTATTTGAACAAGATTAACAATAAAAAATTTTCATTAATAATTTTGTTTAAATGTTAAATTATTTTAATTTACTCTTCCTTATTTTACAACATTGCTTTTACCGACTGTTTTACTAATACATGTAAATTTTTTTGTTAATTTAACAAATTTCGTATACGTATACGTTTTGTTATTTTTTGTTATTTGTTGAAAACTTCACACCCGTAACTTTTCTTAATCCTAATATTCCTATATTTTCAGAAAGGATAGGACGGTATCTCCCCTTAATTACGGCGGCGTTTGTATGTATGTAGGTGAGCATATTAAGGCTAGATTAGTGAGTGTACCTTCTTATATTTTAGATTCGTTGGTTTCTGATTTAGAGTTTATTTTTGTTAATGTTTTCGTAAACGGTCGTAAAATCTTATTTGGTACGGTCTGCAATCCTCCAAAAACTAGTAAGAGGTCGTATGCTCAGTTTAAAAAATCTCTTGTAGATATAGAAAGTTTGTTTAGTTATTTCTCTTGTAGGTTCGATGAAATATATATAGCGGGTGAATTTAATTTCGATATCCTCCAAAATTCCACATTTTCTAGAGATTATATGAATCTTTTAAATAGTCTTAATTATCCGTTTTTGACACTGTTGCACCAACTTTTTGTTGCCCAATCGCTAGTGGTATTTCTTATTCTCTTATTGATCATATTGTTTCCTTTAGTAATAGCCCTATTTGTTTTTTCAATCAGTTGTTCTTCGGTATAGGCTCCCATCATGATGTTTTAGTTTTTCTGTTAATTGTTTTTCTCCACCGAAGTCTAGAAGCTTTAGGGATTATTCTAGGTTAGATGATTCCTGCCTTTATTTAGCTTGTACTTCGGTTCCTTGGGAGGATATCTTTTCTGTTTGTTCTTCTACTAGACAAATCGAAATTTTCAACGCTTTTCTTGGTTTCGTTTTTGAGTCTTGTATTCCGTTGAGAACCATTACTCTAAAACCAAAATCTCCACCTTGGTGGTGTCAGGAAATTTCTAATGCTATTTGTGTTAGAATTAGCAAATATCGTTTATGGAAAAAGTACCCTAATTTTCAGTCCCACTTTGATTATAAGCAGGCGCGTAATAGGGTTGTAGAGTTAATTAGGTTATCTAAATATACATTTTTTAAATATAAGATAGATCCCTCTCTCCCTACCAAGGTCTTTTGGCGTAATGTTCGTAATTTGGGACTTGGTAGATGCAGGAGTATCATTCATGAGGTTTTCAAGCCAAATGAATTAAATAGTTTTTTAGCTCCAATCTGAAATCTGGTAGTAATACAGTCGAATTACTTTCTGACGAGTCCTTTAATTCATTTTTGTTCTCAAATATTTCGCTCGATGAGTTACATTTCGCTATTGGGAAGGTTAAGTCGGAATCCTCTGGCTTGGATAATGTCAGTTTAAAATTCGTAAAACGAGTTTTCCCTTTCGTCTCAAAGTACTTGTTACATATTTTTAATTTTATCCTTACGTCCTCTTCCTTTCCTGACCAGTGGAAGCTTAGTAAAATTATTCCTATCCCAAAGATTAGCAATCCTTCTGAACTATCTCATTTTCGACCAATAAGTATGTTAAGTTCTCTTTCTAAAGCCTTTGAGATAGTTGTTAAGAATCAAATTCAGGTACACCAATTAAACGTATGTGACGATATTAGGTGTAATATGAGTAATAGGGAGTTGACCTCTTTAACTTTGTTAGATTTTTCCAAGGTTTTCGATTCTATCAATCACGGTATTTTATTCAATAAGCTTATTTCTCAATTTAGATTTTCGTTTTCTGCCGCCAAATTAGTTCTCAATTACCTTTCTAATCGTTCTCAGGCAGTTTATTTCGGTGATAGCTTATCTGATTTCCTCCCAGTTACTTCCGGCGTACCTCAGGGTTCAGTGCTGGGCCCTTTATTGTTTCTATGTATATTACTGACATAGAATCCTCTATTCACCATTGCTCGTTACATACTTTTGCTGATGATGTCCAAATATATAGAAACAGTCGTTTAGATCAAGACTCTGTAGTAAGGAATATTTCTCTGATAAATGATGATTTATGTAGTATAGTTGATTGGTCGATATTGAATGGGCTTAGATTAAATGGGAGTAAATCTCAGTCTATTATAATATATAAGAAGCCTCTTGATACTTGGTCCTTTCCTGGAATTTATCTAAGCGATTCTCTTATTCCGTTTTCAGATACTGTAAAAGATTTAGGGTTAGTTTTCAATAAATCTCTTACATGGGGTGACCATACTTAGTTAATATTAGTAGAAGGGTGTTTGGCATGCTTAGTTGTTTGTACAAAGTGGTAGGGTTTACGGATAGTCACTTTAAGAAAAGAATGTTTATGTCTTATCTTCTCCCTCAGTTTATTTATGGTGAATATGAGTATTCTCCATAGATGGAGAATAAGAGTATTCCTACTTCAGGAGAATATGAGTATTCTCCAAAGATGTTTCAATGCTTGTACTAGGTTTATTTTTGGTATTAGAAAATTAGATGATATTTCTCCTTATTCTAATGTTGTTTTAGGATGTAGTTTATCTAACTTTTTTGAACTTCGCGTTTGTATTTTTATTTTCAAACTTCTTAAAACTAAGCAGCCAATTTATTTGTATAGGAAGTTGTTATTTAGTAGGTTTCATTCGGCTAACTTACGGTTACTTCCACCAAAAAATGTGTGTAGATCGTTAAACAAATCATTTTTCGTTAGGGGAATTTCTCTCTGTAATTCAATTCCACTTGTAATTAAAAGACTAGGTTCGTCCAAATTATTTAAGTCATCTCGTGTAGCGCATTTACTTCATCTCGTGTAGCGCATTTCATTATAAATGAGCTCTAGCTCAAAATGAGGTGTGCTGTATGGGATGAATTTGTTTTGAAAAAATTTAAGAGGTTTTTATGCCTAATGGAAGCAATTGTCGGTTTTGATGTTTTTATATTTGCTTTCATATGTGCTTTTCCTCTTAATCTAAATTATAAATACAAATAAATAAATAAAAGATGGGCCGTAACACATTATTGTCAAGCTTTTAAGATGAATTTTACCACACAAATGATATTCTTGTCTGAAACAAAATCGTAATTACGTCTTACAGCAACAAAAGAGATAATTTTAATTTGCTCTTATTAAAAGAATTAAAATGAGATGAACAAAAAAAAATTATGTCAAATTTATAACGCAAAATATTTTCATATGTGCGCGCACGTTTGTTGTTTTCTTGATGTATCTGAACGAAAAAAAAAAATGTTTAAGATTTTTCTTAATTGGCACACACCATACACATATTTATAATTGAAATTTTTTTTTATTCTTAAACAAAATTAAAATAAAATTGTTTTTAAATTAAGAGTGAAATTTATACTATTAAACGCGAGTGTATAGTGTAACACAAAATTAAAACTATTTAAGATATTTTCGGATTTGATGATGAGTTAAAAGTAAAAAAAAAAAAAAATTAACCGAGTGAAATGTGAATTTGATTGATTGATAAATTTATTGAATTTTATTTACGGATCGGACTATAGTGAAATATGCGTGCATACAATTATATGGACTATATAGTATGTGACTCGATTTAATTATTTTAAAATTTCAAATCGATGATTCAATTCGAGAGATCTATTTTAGGATTTTCTAAATTTGATGTTAAATTTCAAAAAATATTCGCATTCGATGATTATAGTTTTAGATGGAATTTTATTTGGTTAATACGGCCTTCGTTAGCCGTATATGTATATATTTTGAAAATGAGCGACAATTTATTCGTTTCAGTCACGGTTAAACCACTCCCATAAAATTATGAATTATGATGAGCTGCGCATTTCAAAAAACCGAATCTAGTCTATTCGATTGGATACCGCGAGCGTAACAAAAATATGATTATCATAATTTTTAATTTTATAAATATACATATGGATATATGTATACCTTTTTCTTACAACGACAGTAGACCGTGGTTGGTTATATTTTTTTTTTTTTTGATTCTCATGCTGATGTTATATATAGTCTTCTGTCTTACCCCTTTTGATCTAGAAATATATACGAACAACAATTCTTTGAGTTATATTCTTATTTATCATCATATTTTCTTGATCATAATCATATAATGCATATAAAGAAAACTAAAAGAAAACGAAAATTATAGAATAATAAATTATTATTACAAGACTGAATAAACGACGAATAATATAAGAAAATGAATAACATCTTACATGGACGTATAAAGGTACACCAATAACTCAATTTGCGTCATCTCGATGTGCACCGTTTTATCGTTAACGCATCATCGAGATGTTTCACCAATATTTTGCTTGGCATCTTAAAGTTGGGAGTTCACAATACAAATTTCATGGTTTTAGTATTTTCCTTTTAACATAACATCTTACAGAAAATAATAATATAAGTATATCCTTGGAACAAGTGTATATTCATTATCGCCACATCCAATTTGTCTTTCTGCATTTTTGTCCTTTTTTATACTTTAGTTACATTATCATTTACATTTTGATATAAGAAAACCAAGGCTTCAGCATAACTTCAGTTATTCACACCACGATTCAAAAAAACAGAGGCCAAAACCAATGACACAGCTGGTGCCTATTTTCTGAAGGCCATCCGGAGGCACTAATTTCCGTATGAACTCTCTGGCACATATAAACTCGTTCATTTTGTTTGATTACATCTTGCTCAATGTAAAATGGAGTCTTGTCAGTGAAACCCGCCATATTCGGCAACAGACCATTTCAAAGGAAACTTCAAAAAAAGAACTGGAACTTCAAAGGCTTCAATATTGGAAGATATTAGAGGTAAGTTTGTGTTATTTTCAAACTTTAATATGACATATGTCGCTGCTTTTTTTATCTGATATTGACATGATTGTTCCGAATATATTGTTAATGGATTTATATATGATACTGGATAACAGAAGGTATTTTCTGCGCATCTGTGAAAATAGCAACTATTGGGGACCAGTCTAGGTCGAGTAAAATACAATCAGGTGGATTTCTTCCACTTGGAATTCATTCTAATTCTGATGTGATAATCTTTCTAATAAATAGCTGACCCTTTTACAAAAATCAGTTCCATTTACGTGGTTCATCTGATAATCACCACTTTGTCTTTATGTTAAAAATAGTTTTAGTCTTCTCTACCAGTTTGGTAGAACAGCCCCGAATAGCTTTAATCTGTATCTTATTATAAGAATTCAAAGCAAGTATACATGCGGCATCTGTAGCCTCTTTTGAGGAATCACAGAACACATGGTATTGAAATTGTTTTTGTATTGTGCTGGTATATATCTCGGCACCCTTAGTTATCTCCGTTCAACCTTTCTCAATTAATTGTTGTAATGTTTCAATCCAATTAAAGCTATTATTATCCAAAAATCTTACCAGTTTCTGAAAGCCGTTTTGTTCTATAGTCAGCTTAAAAGTGATTGGTTCTGGTATTTGATAGGTAAAATAGTCATTCCCGGGCAGCCAACAAATTCTTATAGTTCTAACCAAAGTTTTGACCATTAATTGTGATTAAGTTTTTCCCCGATTATATGTGCGAGAATTGTGCTCATAAAACACTTGCCCATTTTCTGGGTTTGAAACCTGCATTTCCTAAAACTACAGTAAGGCCTTTACAATTTTACTGCAGCTTCGGCCGTTTTTGCTCTGGACAAAAGATCTTCGACGTAAAAATTATTTTTGATTACGTCGCATGCATCTGGGAAATGATGGCAGTTTTCTTGAGTTTCCGTTCCCAATTTCCCGCAATTGATGTGAGAATATCTCAGCTGATCGATCGTTTGCAGCTGACCACGCATGTTTGTAGTTAATTTCTAACGTCTTCAGATGTTGCCACAAAGTAGAATATTTTAAGAAAGCATTTATTTCGTCCGTTGGTGTTGATCGAAGAATTACAGGTAATGTTCCCCTGAAATCTCCTGCAAGCAATATTAATGCGTTTCCAAATGGTCGGAAATTTTCAGGCAAATCTATAACAATGGTCGTTGTTCTCGACGCATTTCTACATCGAACGGAGAAGCAACAGATTCTTTCGGTGATGGCATTATTGTAGATTTATTCGCGTATTCGATAATGGGATATTTCTCCCATAACTTTGTTATAGAGATGAAGAAGAGCAGGTGGTCAATATGATTGTAAGTAATGCACAAATTTGATTTGGTTGTGACGTGTTGAATGCGTCAGTAATGCATACATCCCATATATAGTGTCAGTCGTTCTCCAATGAATTAAGAACTTGACATACACAGCGAAATACGACATGTGTAACGCCGTTCACAATTCACAACTGCTGAAAAGACGTTGGGCCGGGCACATTTACCAGCAGCATGTGGAGAAAGAAGTATTCATATTGATTGAGGTGCTCCGCGTATCTATCGTTTCTTTGATATGCCTGGTTGTCCATCGACTCACTCTTCTCGGTTCAAATGATTTTCTACTCGCAGTCCAAGTGTAATACATATAAGCACTTCCGAATACAGCAGTGTTTTCGCAAATGCTTCATTTTGACCTAACGTGAAGAATTTTAACATACTGTGCGATTTCGTCGGTATGTACGCCAAAAATGCCTTGTCGCTGCCTTTAATCACGTATTTATAAATGTATTTGATCGATTTAATGAAACTACAGTATTCCACTTTTATGTGCGCTTTGTATGTTTTTGATAGCAAAATATGGAATACTTCACCGGTTGTCTACTTCAATGTCACCGTTTCACATATGTAATATTGCTAATTTACCGCCATCTCCCGCTAATCTTCTTTTATATAAAGGATAAAGGAAATCGCCTCCTGGTAACTGTGTTGGATACTAATGCACTAGGATACGGGTTAGAGTATTTTCCGTCTATCATGTATTGTGAATTTGGATTCAGTGTCAAGGTCCATGTACCACATTTTTAGTCAGAACATCATGCAAATCCTTATCGACGTTAGCTTCGAATATTTCAGCGCATATTACAACGTCGATTTCGTTTGAAGTGATTTTTCCTCTGGGTACATTCAGCAACGAACAGACCCAAACACTTCATGTTTTAAGGTAGGTACGCAGCTCGAGCTAAGATAATTTTTACATACTAATTTGGCAAAAGAAAAGGGAGATAAAACATTTTCGCAGACAATTTCTCTCACCGGTACGCAGCTCGTAGTGAAAAAATAACAGAAAATACAGTTTGTCGGATTATATAATAGATGTCACTACTATGAAGTCTCCAATATTATCGAGTCGATTTATCTGCACATAAATGAATAAATGAACATAAATGAATGCGAAATTTCGACATTTAATTAGGTTTTTGCTTTACGGCTTACCACAGGAAAGTGAAGTAGATAATGACCAACCAAGGCCCAAAATCTAAAATAAAATCTAAAATCTTGAAAACAACAACAACATTGAAATTTTAAACCAAAAGATACGACATAAACAAACTAGACATATCAAAATTTATCTCTACACATTTTTTTTAGCGCTATATTTATCGGTACATTTTTGGAGACCGCGTTTAAATTTAGCTTAGCTCGAGCTCCCTTACACCTAGCTTTACCATGAAATATACCAGCAATTTCAGCTTCTGTCTAAAAACACATGCTATGAATTTCTAATGTCATGCCTATGCACAATATTTTGGTTGTGTCGATAAAACATACAGTAACAGAATAATAATCAAATCCACATCAAAATAAAAATTCGAATTTTCTATTGAGACACGTCAGATAATAAGACAAATGAATAAGAACATTTTGAAATATGCGATGTTCTGACTGGGAAAAAATTTTCAAAATTACGTTAACTGAGTAGTCTTTTCTTTTAATCATTTCATTTCGTTTAGCTAAGAACTATAGTTTGGGAAAGCTTTTATCCAAGAAAGGTTTTAGTTGCAAAAAAAAAATATCGAACACTCGTATTGTATTAATTTCATATAGTGATAGTGCAATAATAAACAAATAAAATAACACAATAAAAATGAGTCTAGATAATATTTTAAAACCATCTAACCCCACAAATTCCGATATATTTAGCGCAATTGCCCATTTACTGGATTTTTCGAAACAAAACCACGCTGATTTGAAAGCTGCCATCCATAGTATCAAGGATGACGTCAGACAAATTAGCGTAAGACTTAAAACTGTGAAAGTAAAAATGATTAGATTTAATTTAATTTTACGGACAGGCGTTCTAATTTTAAAAGAAGGCAATTTTCTATAAAACCTGATTTTACCGTGCCCATAAACATAATATAAACACACAAAGTATTACCATGGTACGTTAGCCCATTAACGTGCTAGATGCCGCTACTGGTATCCTTTTAAAACAATCAAAATAGTTGTATATGTATAATCGCCTAAATGTCATATATTTGTACTAAATGTTGGCGAAATTCTAGCGATCCAACATCTGGAACATGAATGGGTAAACTGTTTTTTTCTTATGATGGTGTAGTACTACGTGTATTTATATTATGCCATAAATCAGTCACAAGGCAAAAGAGTTAAAATACTTGGGTCTTGTTAAGGACATTTAGTATTTTTAGAAGTTTTACATGGCAACAAATTAAAGTTAAAAATGAAGTTTTTAAACAACAAGATGATCCTGAAATGCTTAATGAATATAAAAATATAAAAGATACTGATGTTTGATTAATTTATGTTCATGTTGGGCCATTATTTTCTGAACGATCCTGCGGTTCTGATAAAAAACTAAAATGTGAAGGTTGCAGGGACTGGAATAAATTCAATCGGCCTTGAATATATGTTTAACAGAGCCAAAGCAACCCGAGCAAATTTTAATGGATTACCCGACGCAAATCGATGTATTGGTGTAAATAATATAAAGTTAAACCAAAAAACACTGAAGATCTGAATAAGATGAATAAAAAAAAAATTGGATATTCACGATTTCTTGATGTTTATTTATTTTCTTTGTCTTTTTATTATTTTTAAAAATTATTATAAACGGAAAATAAATTGTATCTTTCATGTAAGTCTATGCATGGTCCGCCCTTAGCATCATCATCATCATCATCATCATCATCATCATCATCATCATCATCATCATCATCATCACCATCATCCTCGGCACATCGTCGCAAACATTCATTCATAGTCTGTTTTATATCCAACCAAAACATAAATGTTTTTCTTTTATCACAATAATGAAGAAAAATTATATTTTCTTCTTCATTACAAATGTTAAGATGAAGATTATGATGGTTCAATAAATATTCAATATAAAAATAAAATAAAAAATGGTTGAAACTATATAGAGGATTGAGATTTGCTTGTAGCTACACATTATGTACGCTGTTGTGACATTTGCGGTTTAATTTATTGATTGACGTGATTAATAAATTTATGCATGTACGAGTGGAGTATTTAAATAATTTGAGTGGAGTTGAAATTTTGGGGCAGAGATATCGCTTCAATATATTCGGAAACAAAATGTTCTGGAGCAGTCCATTCCTTAAATTATGAGTCGATGACATTTACGCTGATCTACTTTGCAATCGATGACCACAACTATAGTTCACAACATTTTCATTTCAGGACTATTTTATAAGTGCCAGAACCCTGCAGTCTAGATCCAGTAAGTCATAAAGCTGAGCTCTGTTCTTATCTATAGGAAAAAATGATACATCGGATATGCTATAATAAAATGATTTTTTGTACATTTTCTAGGTTCTTGAAAGACTCCATCTGGGGAGAACCAAATTTCAGTTGTTTTTGCATAAAACTAAAAAACATAAAACTGGATCTTTGTCCGAATTTCAAATTCAGTCACAGTATTGACGAATTAAAGTTTTACATTATTTTGCACCCAACAGTTTTACATATACGATAATACAGTTCCGTATTTCATTACACATTCATTTCGTAAAAATGGACACCATACATTTTTTTCAAAAATGACCTTTCATTTTAAATACAAAATCAAATCAAATTCACACGCTTCTTGAATAAATTTTTGCAACAAATATGAACTCACCTTAATTTATATTAAAATTTTTATTTTTTTTTTATTTTAAATTAAAATTTAAGCATAGAATTTTACATTTACAAATAAAAAAAAATTCACAAGCAACTTTCTTCAATAAATTATTTCAATTTTAATTTTATTTCGCTTATATCAATAATAACGATTACGGTAAGTACAATTTATCATCGAGTCGTTGACCATACAGTTATTTTATTATATTTGCAAAAATTTAACATTTTAATGCAAAAAAAAAAAATTAACAAATCACCCAAATTTTGGGAAAATAAATTGTGTACTGAATTTTAAAACAAATTTTTCGTAACTCATAATATTAATTATAACATTTAAAACCTATAAAAATAAAAATTATTTCAGTGAAATTTATTTAAAAAATAAAATAATTAACACAGATAATATAATATTTAAATTATAATTTAATTTACGATCACATCTGGAACACGCGAACGAATCATTTCGCTATAATAAATTTTTAAATTATTATAATAAGTCAAAAATATTTAAAACTTCAAATAAAATAATTTAAAAAATTAATGGATATATTAAAAATATTTTGTCAAATTTTTAAATTTTTTTATGTATCAAAACGATTTGATTTTATTTGAAATGGCGAGATTAACGAATTAAATATTGGGATTTCTAAATTTTTATTGAAAATGGTGGGTGGATCGAGCACAAAACCGTCATTTGCATTTTTATGTTCTGAAACATTTGAAAATTTTATTAATAAAAAAAAAAAAGTATTTGATGTGGTTTGATTTGCTCCAGTGTGCCATGATCATAAAATATAATTTAAGCCATGTGCGTGGTTTATGATTTATAAATGTCGTAAAAAATTTTGTTTTACACCATTTTGTGTATATGTCTTCATTTGAGATTTTAAAATCATTAAGCAATAGTTCGGTTTCAATATTGTTAAGATTGGCGTGTTGATGACCATTCTGGCGGAATTAATTTGTAATGTGTAGTACAATTGCACATTTGTAAAGTGCCCATTTGGTTAAACTTATAAATTTATTAAGTATGGAAGGACTGAAAATGTAACAACATCAATAGTTTAATATATTTAAAATTGGAAAACTTTTATGATTGCCATATACTTCAATACCTCAATACGCATTATTTTTCATTTCAATTGAACTCATCGATGGTAAATCGGATTACTGGCTTTTGATATCTTTGAGATCGACGATCTTTAGATCTGACTCCAAAAATTGCTTGTTAATTAACATTTACAGATAATGATTTCTACTGAATTTAGTTTCGGGGTTTGCGAGTGGTGAAACAGATTTTCTTTTCGGACTCGTTGAGTTGATCTTAAAAATCTCTCTTTTGATAAAGAGGAAGCATCCATAAATCGTCTGTTCTTATATAATCTTGTACTTTTTAACACTTGCAGTGTTACTTGTGGTAACACTTGCACATTTAAATTTGGCTTCTAAATATTTCATTCATCTAATCGAAATTCGTACATCATTCGTCCAATATTTGGTATTATTCTTTCACTTCACTACGTGCCATAGTTGCCAAAATTCAAAACAAAATATTTGGAAATGGCCCGCAAATTCGATATAGAAGCCCCTTCCACGAACGTTGAGGTGTATGTCAACTTAAAAATTTACGAGGAGGACTCGATACAAATTTCTGCTAGATCTTGCATTGCTTGATGATATTTTAGATAGCAATCCCAAGCTACAAACAGTGAAGTATTGCTAGTTATTTTATCCTGACTATTTCCCAGCGCGCTTTATATACACTGAATTAGATTGTTTCGCTGTCGATCTTTAGCAGATCGTTTAGTGATACCATTTCAATGTGAGACCTCGCAACATTGAAACGTCTGGATAGCCATGGCTTCTCGGCGGAAACAAATCAACCAACGGCTTAATTTCAGCTAATAATTCAAAAAGAACACCACAGAGATATTGAAGGAATCTTGGTACCAAAAATAATCGATAAGACCTCCTCGATTTGCAAGTAGAATTGGCCATTTGGAGGCTATAAAAAAACTATATTTTTACATGTATGGCCTTCTGCAACTTTTAAATCAACTTTTAAATCACAAAATCAAATAATCGTATACAGTTTCGGTATATACGGCTACATTTGGGACAGCCCATGTATTCGGGATTAAATTTACTTTAAGACACATGTCTGTTCCAGAAAACTTTCGGAACCGCATTTTAATTCCCTTAAATGAGATCTCAAACTGTTAGAATACCTAAGTTTACTATAGGAACTACACATTCCGGAAAGGGAACCATTTAACTGCTTTCATTGGCTACATTTGCCATTTTATCGTTTATCTTTAACTGCTGTGCAACAAATCACGTCGATTGTAATAAATTGACTCACAATTCGACTGCATATGCAGCACTTTATTCGTTTATTTTACAATGGGTCTTTTGTGGCTATTTAAGATCAGTAATGGTAGCTCTAGAATTTGGTCTATAAAAATTTTAAAGCTTCATTTGAAAAAAAATTACTGGAACGTTTAAACTCAGCATGTTCAGAAAAGTGAATGAAATTTCCCCTTTTTGTATTCATTAAATGTAAGCTATAAATTTATTTTATATATTTGATTGACTATAGGATTTTTAATCTCGAGGGCTTATTTGCAATATTTTCATATCGATGTCAATAGGAAGCGAAGGAAACCACGCCGCGAACCTTTTCGAGCAGTTTATTATTATAGCGAGAGAACACCATAATTGATCGAACCAATTCTAGTGTTAAGTTTTGCGTAACAGAAGCCTGCTTTTTTTTGCAAATTTGACAAATCTTTTTGAATGATCATTTAGTAGCTTCTCCTTTTGTACACTTTTAAAGTATTCTTAGGTCAGGATTTTAATAGAACTATGGATTGGCTCTTAATGCTATGTAGCAATAAAACTTGCTAGCTTGCATCTTTGCAAGCGTTGAATTTGCAAAGATACAATTTACTTAGCCCTATATGGCAAGTATGTACCCCTATCATGTGACGTATGTCAGTTATATTATTCGTCTCGGTTTATCTTCAAATTATATAGCTTATACCGTATTTGCAGGCGTATTAAGTTGTTCACACGTGAAGGCTGCATTTTCCGTTTCTTTTCGTAAGTGTGAGTTGGTTGTCCCACAAAAGCCTAAAAATGAGGTGGGTTAGCTGATGCAAAATATCATTCAATCTTATTTAAAAGGCACAATCAATCTACTCAAATCAAGTTACACTTTTGAATTGAAAGACACAAAGTATTTTCAGAATACTACTTAAAGAGTGTTTTCAGAGTGTTTCCTTGCATCAATAAATTCTTCTGGTAAATTAATTTAGAACTCTGTATATTCATGACTCTGGCTGTCATTCTCGATTCCTGTTTATCTACGGACAATATACTCTTGTTCTATTAAACTATCTGGATTACAAGTTGTTAAGATATTATATATATAGTTTATAATATTTCGGGCAGAACATACATCCAATGATTAAGAAACGGTAGAACATAAAACCATAGCAATGTTTTGATAAGAGTTGATAGAAAAGCTCCTCTGGGAACAATGTCACCTTCACTATCTAGTGAACAAAAACATGGTGCCAGTCTACTATGGCTGGCAATAATTGAATTTTCCGGACATGGCTTGCCACGAATTTCCAACCGTGCCAAAAATATTGGTCACTCCAAAAAACGATTTTGTCAATTTTAATTTTTAAAGGTCACCTAAATCCATGTTTTGGATTTTAATTCCTTACTAGACTTAGAACAAATGACCTATAAAAATACTAACCCATCCATGTGCATATCGGCTATGCTAACCGAATGCTAACCGAGCTTGGCTGCATAACATGAATGTCCATTTGCTGCTTAATAATGAATATGTAATAATGAAAATCTAGTTCTCTTTGGAAATTTAACTTTAAATTTTAGCTATCACTATGTAGTTTTATTAATTAAAATTAAGTGTATTGGGTCCTAATACACTTAAAGCTCTAAAATACACATAAAGCTCTAAAATACATATAAATTACAAGAAAATCCACAAAATAGCAATAAAATGGCAAACCAATAAACACAAACTAAAACTCATAAAAGTTCTCAAATTACAGATTCAAAAAAAAAATTTTAACACTAAAATCAAATGAAATAACCGTTAAACTAACCAAATACCAATTTTGTTATTTTTTTTAAATTAACTATATGATAAAGTACACTTGAAGTATTAAAATATTTTGTACAGCTTTTAATTGTTTATGGTTGGTATTGGTAATGTTATAGCAATATTTGTGATATATTTCCAAGAGGTGACCGATATATTTCCAAGAGGTGACCATTCAAGTAAAAGTATAAATGTATAATGAATCGAACGGATGAAAAAGTTATTTCAACAAAAGGCTACTATATGTTAACCAACCAATCAGATCACTTTAAAGGCAACATTTTTAAAGGGATTGCATGTTTAGGATCGTTGCCAGAACTGAAAGTAGACTAATTTTAGCGATGGCTGGATGGAGGTATGCAATTTATGCAGATGGATATAAGTGAACCTGTAATCGTGTGTCCTCGATTTTGGACGTGGTTAACGATGGCATAAAGTAGGACGTTAAACTATAACCGCGAAAGAGTTGAGCGGGCTTAGGCCTCAGAGCAGACGGCATAGATTGAAATACTGCGTAATTATTGCTGATATGTTGTTACATGTTTTATGTTTCTTGAAGAAACATTCTGAAGCTGTGTGGTTTTGCTCATCTAAAGCGAACAGTTTCATGGTTCTTATGGCCATAAATGGAGCAAAAGATGTACGGTGTATTATTGTCCATAATTTACATTCCTTGATCCTAGCTGTGTGACGTTCAAACTTAATCTATTAGTTAGTTTCATTGAAGCATCTAATACTACCTTAAAGTTTTGCACTGCCGCCTGGTGGTCGAGCACACTAAATAACTCGTTGGCATTTGTAACAACGATGGTAAAATGTGATCTTCTTTTTCGGTTGACCTTAGTTCCATTTAAGGTGTCTATTATTTAATTTTGATCCTACAACTGAGTGTAGAATATCCTTATTTGCGAAACTATTACTGCCCAAATCATGTTCTTGGCCAACTTCTTAATTTTCCAAAATACTTTTAATTTTTTATCTAGATCAACGATCAACCATACCATTGGATATATTATATGGTTCTGGGTGATGTAGCTCTTGCACCTCCCGAAAACAATCCATCTCAATTCAATCTTCTGTGTTATGGGTTGATCAAAGCCTTCTTTTAAAATATTGTTCAATGTTATTTTTGGGTGTTAATCGGCCAGAAGAAGAATGTCTATTGAACTTTATTATGATTAGAGTCTTCATAGTCAAGATTGTTGAGATGTTGCAAAATCTTCAGTTTCCAAACCCTGCTGCTAGATTGTCCCATACTTTTTTTTCTATATATATAACTATCTAAATACATAAATATATACAACTACCACTAAAAGGGTTAACAATATTTCAATCATCCGACAACTGAACCAAACCCGAAACTGGAAAGTAAAAAAAAAACCCAAAGAACATAACAAACTCATTGCACTTTTAGATTCACAACATAACCTGAAATTACGTACAATGAAAACAT
Source organism: Tipula confusa (assembly GCA_963556175.1). NCBI lineage: Eukaryota > Metazoa > Arthropoda > Insecta > Diptera > Tipulidae > Tipula > Tipula confusa. The sequence continues at coordinate 12,721,783 of OY744475.1, forward strand.
ACAACAGCACACAAATTTTTTATTTATTTAATTTAATATTTTTTGTGTTTTTTTTTTATGTTTTTTATAAATAAATAAAAATATTTTTCGATTTTGTGTATATTTTTTCAATTTTTCCCGCAAATCCAATGGAATTTACTGGACGTTGTAGTTTTACAGATTTTTTATTTGCAATTTGGTTGTTATATTTTTGTGTTCTGTCCTCTCTGATTCTTTTGAACAAGACACACAAAAATACAAAAAATTATTGTAAATTTTTTTATTTTATTTTGTGTGTGTGGTTATTTTGGAAAAAAAAATTATGAAGGTAAAAATATCGAAACGACGACAGAAAAATAAACTAACAACCATACTAACTCAAAAAAAAAAAGAACTAACGATGGGCAGCGCATATACCATCGCGAACACAACAACAATATTAAAACGTATCCCAATTGAAGTTGTCTACCCCCCCAGGTAATGTATTTTGTGTATATGTTACGAGCTTGATTGTTTTAAATGTCGTAATTTACGAAATAACCAAAAAAAAAATTTATAATTTTTATTATTAAAAAAAATTCGCAATATTTTCTGGTGTATCGAATAAAGGTGGAGCCTCAAAAAAATATAAAAAAAAAAAAATGCCAACAAAATTTAGCAAAACAGACATGTTTCTCATGAAAATTCATTTTGTATGCAACAATTTTGATATGTTTTAAAGTTATTTCGCGGATTTTTTATTTATTTTAAAATTTTTTTTTTTTTTTGGTTGTTTTATTGATAAAATAAAATAAATTATTATTGTAATTTTGATTTTAGTAGTTTTATACTTAATACCCCAAAAAACTATAAATTGAGTTTGTGTATTGATTCAAAATTTGTGTTTCGGTTTTTTTTTTTTAGAAATGTGTATAGCTAAGTCACATGAGAATCTTATCTTTGTTCGTTAGCACGAGCATAGTGGTGATTAAATGTTGATTTAGAGTTTGGATTTAAGAGCGAATTTATGTTAGTTTAATTGGATTTTGGACTTTTCAGGTGCGATATTCAAATTTATTGTCAACATTTTAGTAATAAATCGAATAGTCGAAACGAATGTGTGCTAAAACGTAACTACAACCGTTTTGAGACTCTGCTATATTCAGACTTTTCCACAAATATTTTGTATCCTAGTTATCAACTTATATTATCAAAATAAAAACAAAAGAAAAAGATAACTTTAAAAGTAATATCAAACTAAAGAAATGGTGATACAGAATTAAAATTAAAGTTACTAAGATCGTGGGCAAGGATCTCTTAAGCGTCAAGTTCGAAGGAGATATAGATACAACTCATATAAATGCTAAGGCACTTTTAAAACAGTTTCAAGATACCGAAAACGAAAGCCATAAGTCAGAAAAGCGCCATAATAGATTTTGCTGAACAGTTCTACGTTGTGGAGGCATGTTTTAATAAGCGCTTATTCGAAAATATAATATGAAGCATTGTTCACGGAAATGACGGTAGTCATTTTCCGACTTATTTGTTAAAATAACCAACCATGAAAATGTCAATTTTCAATCAAGCAAATCCGATGAATAAGTAAGCTGAATCTTGGGAGTTCTAGTTTCTTAACATTCCAACAGAAAACTTGGACTCGAATGCAAAAGGATTACAGACTCAAGCATAATCAATAGATAATTTATTCAAGTTCTTATCAAATCGATACGATGCACTGGGAATATTAAACCCACTTTCAAGCCTTAGTAAGAAGTTTAAACTTTAAAAATCAGCAGTGAATAGTTATATAGTGATATAGCCATAGCAGCTAATCCGTGTTTAACATCTAATCCGTGTTCAACTTCTTCTAGTGTATAGATGTTGCATATGTGATCGTTTATTTCAAGAAGCGACTTTCTGAGATGGAAGGTTTATCGTGGCTGCTACCTATTAAGAAAGATATTGGAGAACTGAGAAAATCAGTGAATCTAGCAGGTAGTTGACTTTTGTCGGGGTAACGAAAGTTTGAAAACGCCTTTAAGCAATAAGCAGGATATCCCGGAAAGCAACATCCGTTTTTATATATACTTAGAAGGTTAGCTCTGGCTACTTAGATATATTATTGAGTTCAACCCAGTTACAGACACCTTGACAGCCAATAGTTAGTATATTATGTGTTCATGCATATGACATTACAATTTTATTTTAATAACATCGGCATTTCCGGGCTGCAACCATTTCTCTCTAATGTTTCTCCAGAAAATCTATTAATAAGCCAATTACTCGAAGCCGAAAACTGTAAAAAAACTACGTTTGTTTTCCCCTGAATAACGATGTATTGGCTATTTGACAAGTAAAGCTACGGCGGGCTTACAACCATTTCTGGACAACGAGGGTAAAATATACATTGGAGGAATAGACAATTCGATGTTAATTTATTATATGAAGCATCCTATTATTCTGTCTGCATCATCAAATTTCACGAGGCACATTATTGCAGAATATCTACTGAGTCTATTATATATAGGAATAATACGCCAGGGTTACTGGATTATCTAATCGATACTAAATTCATTAAATTTAATTAATGATTAAACGGTTTGATCAAAAACCAATATTAGTTGCACACAAATATTAGTAATCATGTCTCAACGTTCTCTGTATTGTAACGTTTTCACCAAGATCATTACCAAACGGTAACTTTTTGTGAGTGGTATGGTTTTTGAACAATAAATCAGATTATCTTCACTCCAAATTCGACAATTTTACTTGTTGACATAGCCATTCAACCAAAAATGAGTTTCATCAATTGTGTATGGAAAGTTTGCATCGATGTCAATATTGGCTTTGGCTTGTTGATCAAATTCACGGTGCAAACGATGGTCGTTTGATTTAATTTTCTGCAAATAAACCAAGATCCTTACGTTTAATCCTTCAAAAAGATATTTGATCAATACCCAATTGTTGTGCACGATGACAAATCAAACGATTTGGATTCTCTACAATTCTATGTTCTACAATTGTACCACTTTTGTTAGCAATTTTTTTTGGTAAAAATTTAGACGTTGATAAAAAAATTTCCACCGAGGAATACCGTCCCAAATCTCACCTTTTCTTCAAAGAGCAATTCGTAATGGGACAAGTATATTGCTAAAGATTAGTAACCACTTACAGGGATTTTTATAGGAAAAATTTACTTTACGAAGAAGCATAGTAGTGAATATAACCCTAGGCTTGGTGACCATTCATATTCCTATATAAGTTATTCTATAGTTCGAGAAGCCACCACCTTTTCTCAGAGATTATTGATCCATCCGTGAAAAATTGACATACAAAACTTTTCAAATGCAATATACTGACTCTACTGGTCTTTAACTAATTACCAATAGGTACTGAAAACTTATTAATAATACACCACAGTGACTTAGTTGTAAAACCAGAGCACCCAGGGTCTTCACCGTCTAGTATACACTAACGTTGATCAACGACACTATCCATTAAAATTATATGAACTCGGAGAATCCGAGATTCAACTTATAAATTTAAATAAAATCTAAATTCAAGCAATGAAAAAAGTGGGGAAAGTGCATAAAAAGAGCAGAAAACTGCAAAGTTACTACGTAACAAAAAAAAAATTTCATATCGCTGCCTCTTTTTTGTTCTCTTTTATTCTTTCATTGAGCTCATCCTCAAACAAATTGCATTGATGTGCAGTGATGCAACTTAGCGATTAGAGGTTTAAGTCTCGTATTATCTCAAACAAATTAAAAGATTTACCTACGAAATACGGGGAGTTTTGAAGTGACAAACGATAGTCCATTTTCGTCTTTGTAATGGCACTTGGCTTACAGTAAAAAAACCAATGAACAACGCCATTGAGGAGATAACTCTTAAAGAAAAGTACAAAGGATAAGATGTTTTATTGCAACGTACCCCAATGAATCGAACCAACACATGTTATGATTTCAAATTTAATGGAAGTAAATAAACGATTTCGTTGTCATGAAATTTTGACTTTGGAACAAAATCGGATTGATTCAGAATTTTGTGTACAGTGTTTTTGGTTAAAGTTGAATACTTAAAATACATAATCATTGATTTTATTTATTGATCTCAGAACCTACCTCTTAGTGAAGCAACATTTCACACAAAATTAGTTTTTATTTATATGTAAACATAGCGACGATTAAAATACAAAATCTACTTGTCACATAGATGAAAATTAATGTCTTATTAATTAGCTTTGACTACCGACATCGTTTTCATTTCATAAATTACCATAACTTGATAATTAATTCTTTTTAATTTGATTTAATATTCACACACACACAGTTTAATGTTAACTTTAAATTTATTTTAGCCAACCCCACGTTTTATCTCAACATATATACCAATATCTATAATATACAAAACTAAATCAAATCAATAATTTAATTTTAAATTCAAATTTTTGGATTATAATTCGTTAATAAAATATTCCAAGTTCAATCGAGTACAAACATTACAACAAAACTCAAACTATAAATAAATTAAGATATAGGGAGTTTTCCGATCCGATTCAAAATTGACAAAACAAAAGAAGAGAAATAGCTAGTTCGAAATTGTTGTTTTGTTTTAAAGCTCCCGTCATATTTCTTGGAAAATATAGCACCATTGGTTACACTTAAAACATGAAATTATATCAGTTGTGCTCATGACCGCCGGCTGCATTTTTACTTCATTCGAAGTCGTTTCATTGCTCTCGTGCTAATAGTGTACCCAGGACCGAATTATTTTTACATCATCATTTTATTATCTCTGCACACATCGTATAACGATCACCACGCTTAATGTAGTCACACGATACAGACTCAGAAATGTGCCCACTCGTTTTTTAAATGTTCCTTGATTCTCTTTTTGCAGCGCCACGATTTTTTGCTTTGCCACCTGACAGTTACTTACTCGCTCGTGGCAAAAATTCTGTTATATTTCTTGCTCCAGGGCTTCTTTCATATACATAATTAAGATCATAAAGGTGTTATGATCTATCTTCCTAATAATAGCCCAAAAAGAATCATACCGCAATTGATCTTCGACTAGGTTTATTTAGGTATAATGTTGAAGGAGAGGCACAAGAATAAACCTTTTTTCTGAATCATCTTGACTAGGCTTTGTTAGAGGTGGTATAATAACTCGGTTGAGTCGCTTGAACTAGCCGTTACCAGACGGCATAACCGCTGAGATCAATAAATATTTAATTCCCACATCGCCTTAGTAGCATAATCTAGTATGCTTAGTAGTACCGTCTTCGATGGACAACGTCTATCTTGAATAGAGCCAAATAAACTTTGGAAACGTCCAATCACAGTAAAGAGGCATTGATACAGCTTTCTTTCACTAAAAGCTTTCTTTCGCAAGTGACTCAGTCTCTAATGCACAATTTCACATTTGCCTTCCACTTGCTTTTTGTACCTCAAAATTCCCTTGTTTGAGATAATTTATTATTACCTCTTTTTGCATTGCTCTAGCAAATACTAACACTTGAGGTCCTTATTCTATCTTAAATAAATAAATATTTTTACTCCACCTCTGTAATAGGATTGCCCCGATTCCAATTTTACATGCATCTATTGCATTCTATTCTTCATATCATTTGCAGCAACCGCTAAAGTCGTTTTTAATTACAAGAAAACAGTTATTTATGGTTGTACTCGTTTCTGTTCGGGTAGCTTAACAGTCTGTTTATTTATTGTCGAGTTTCCTTTAAATAGGATTTTTATGTATGGCCAAAACCCAATATTACAATTCAAGTACTCCTATTAGCAAACCCTATAAAACATAAACAAAACCTATTTAAATAATTGGAAGTTCGCACATTTTTACGGAAATCTATTTAGATGGAGTCACGGTCTACATATTTCCCACGCACATTTACCAATTTATAATGAAAAATGAAAAACCCACACACGACACTTTATTATATCGTCTATTGTTATATTATGAAAATTTATAATATTATATGTTGGCATGATCTGCGATGATCCCAATATATCAAGTATGTGCGAGCACAGATCACAAGAAAAGAGGATCGCTTAAACAATTTTTTTTTTTATTGTTATTTTTTAATAATAATAACCGTTAATTTTATGATTTAATTATATTTAAACAAAAGCGTGATAGTAATTTTTATTAATTAATTTTGAGAACGTGCCAATTTTCAAAATTCTAATATTTTGTTAAGAAAACTTCAGATTTAAAATACATAACTACTTTACAGATTAATGTAATAGGAACTAGACAGATCCGATATTTTTAGATCAAGAAGAAATCTTCATTTTTTATATTCGTAAATGGCATTTAATTTTACCGTGCAGATTGGAAAATAAATTTACCATGTTCCATTATCACTTTATTGGAATATACCTGTGTTCGAATACTCAAGGTCGGTTTTCTTTGGTATTTTTTTCTGTTGTCTATCATGAAATCTGTACCAAATTTGTTTAATATTTTAAATTTTTCTATGCAGTTCTATTAACGGAATAGGACCACGTCGTCTACTTTTAGGCTCCTATTTCTTTGCTGCCATTTACCGCGTTGTTGTAATATGTTCAAGTATTTCTTTGTATAATGCCGCCAAAAACCCTAAACTGGCCGTTGCAATTGCAACGGTTCAGTCGAGACATGAGAGCTTCCCCTCATAGTTAGCATGAAGAGGTGCGGTGACTGGCCTGATCAAAAGGAAATATAGTAGTGTTATTGTATCGATGTTCCTACTGTCTTATTATTTGATTGCACACAAAAGCCATGAGTTTATGGTACCTTCGATCCATACTAAAACGGTTTCCATATCCTCATATGTTATTTGATTATAAATCATAGCACGTAAGCTATGGAGCGTATCAGACGTGATTGTTTCGAGACTCGAGATATCATCTATATTATTGGATGTATGGCATCATCTTTCCATATAAAAACCATAGAGTAAATTCACTTTTTTGATTCAAAATTCTTAGGACGTTTCTATCAACTTCAGTTTTATAGGCCATGTGTCTTTATTCGTTGATAATTATGTAAGATCCGCTAACCATTCACTGTTGATCAACGTTCTTACTATATTATTCCTCGTGAGGCCACATCCGACGAATTTATTTTGCTCCTCCGACGAATTTATCACCGTCGAGGGTGATCTGACAGCTGAGCGAGTACGATCGTAGAATCGGTCCGTATAGGATGATTGGAACATTCTTTATAATAATCAATACAATAATTGTATGCAATAATCTTACAGCTAGAAAAGGGACGATTGATATTTCATATATCACTAATGGCGATTCGGTCAATTGATCTGTTTGATCAATAGTATGAATCCGTTAATTTTCAAGGAGCTTGTCACATCGAACATTTAATGTATTGTGATTAAAACACTACCTTTTGTGGTCACAGCGGATATTGCAAGACCTACAATACATAGTTGTCCTGGATTACTAGGCATTCCCAAATGATTAAGGAATTTCCCGAATCTAACAACACATTACCTACTTTGGATTGCCCACATCGATCCCTTGTCTTTACAATAGCAGTTGGTACTATTGTTCCACAATTTGTGCATGTGATGATGAAGCAACTATGGTGGAATTTTATCCAAAACTCTCGTTAAAGCATGTACGATGTTATTTCAACCAAACATGGGATTATCGGACTGTGATTGGCATCTTTATCTATAGCATGAATCTTTTTCGTCGACTTAAACATTACTGACATTACTGGGCTTTAAAACCGTCAACGCTTGGACACCTTTCTTCTTTGCTTATTTGGACTAAGAACTATAAATTTGCCGCTTTGGTGAAGTTTATGATTCGCCTTGCATAATACACATTCTTCGGATGTCGACGCCGTATGTTGATGTTGATTTGTTTTGATAAGTCACAAGATTCTAACGCATCGTACTAATCACTAATAACCCTCAAAAACCCCTCAAATGATGGAAATTTACTGACTGTCTTATGAGCCCATGTGTTTTGGGTCTCCATATCGGTTTTATGCAACAATAAGTAAATAAGCCATGGAAAACGATTTTAAGCGATGTAAAATAGTTGTCTGTGTTTGACTGAAGAAACTTGCATATTTGGATGGTCGATAAGACATTTTATCTGAGCATTCAAGACATCTTTCCGTTTATCATAATACTTGCATAATTTTTGTCAAGCTTGCGTATAATTTGCGTATCCGACTGGTATGTGTTTATGAAAATCAGCTGCCTCACCGGAATGATAACCTCTTAAATCCTGAGATTTATCGGCATCATTCAAACCTAAGATATACAACTCGGAAAATCCTTGTATTCTCGTGAAAACGTTGGCATATTTAGTCTGGGTAATTGAACCAAACAATAAAGTTGATTGTTTGGGTCGAAAGACCTTGGATTCTATTCTCTAACAAGGCAAGGCATTAAATATACAGGAAATAGAAAACATTATTGCTATCATTAATATGTAATCAAAGTTGATCAAATAAAAGAGACCGCCAGAGTGTTACCTACACCAGTACCAATGAAACTTACCATCAGAAGTTCATAAAAATGTTCAGTTTACGAAAGCTAGTTTTTTTTCTGTCTATTATAGGGACATTTTTAACAACGGTGGTGCTATAGCCGAGATCATCTCAAAACATTACTTATATTATTTAGGCCATAAATAACGAATTATAATATTTTTATGTCATGCAATAAATTAATTAAATTTTATTATTATTCCGCCGCCCTCGCGCATCACCAGATCGCGCGGAACCAACAAAATATGAAAATATTGCCATCCATAACAATAATAATTTTCCGCACTTGATCTCTTAATCTATTTTCATTTTGATACAAATTATTCAAAAGATGAAACACATTAACAAAACATAAAAATATTTTCTTTTTTTTTTTTTCTTGTGAAAGGAAAATATAAATTTTCGCCTCGATTTCTTGTACCGTGTGTGATTGTCATAGACAAATTATTTAAATTAAAGCAAAACAAAAAAAATGTTTCTTCTTTTTCACGATCGTTTCGCGCTGTATACGATATTTTACAACAAAAATGCGAAAATCAAAACAAAACAAAATATAATATATTAATTGGAAATGAAGAAAAACTTTTTCGTTTGAAGAGCAAAATACAACAACTCTACAATATATATATATACGAGATCACTTTGTGTATTGTTAAGTGTGTCTTGTTCTTCTTACACAAAACATTTCTCTTAATGTATGAAATATAAATAAACAAATAAACATTAAACAAGAGTATAAATAAATATTATAAGAAACAAAAAATAAAAATAAATAAATAAAAATTTATAGTGTTACAAATAATAAATAAATTTAACAATCATGATGATAATGGAAAATGCGGAAAATAATGTTTAATTCCACGTGGATTTATTTATTTTCGTATGTCATTAGCACCGCTGTCAAACAGATTAAAGTTTAAATGTTTAATGTAATTATTGTACATCATATTCAAAATGTAAACATAAACATGAGATCAAATGATCGTGGTATATGATCAGCGTTGATCTCATCTATTCACATTTAGACTTCGATCTATATAGGTATTCAATTTATTTGAATTTAAGATTTACGTTCAAATATGAGTAAACCTTTTGGGGTGTACTTTTTTGAGTGACTTTTTCAATTACAAGTTCCAAATCTCCCAATCGTTTAAAAATAAATAAAATTCACAAAAAAAAATAAAAACTTTTTGAGTGTTTTATTTAAAAGTGAGTGGAAATTCTTTTATTTTGGTGTTTTTTTTTTAAATATCACTAGCGTTACTCTAAATCAAATTTTTCATAATATACCTTTGTCCTGACTGTGACAAATGTTGTATCTAAATCTCTTATTATTGACTGCTTTTAAACGATTCAGCAGTTAGTTCTTTTTCAGATGCATTGTAAGCAAGTTTTTTTTAATAGATTTATCTTTCAATGAAAAATGGTTATGAAGTGAACAATGTTGTTTTAATATGAGTATCCTAAAGTTTTATTTATTCACTCAAGGTTGCCTTGACTGTTATATTTAACAGTTTACTTAATGGTGCTTTTCATTATTATCGGATGAGCAACTTTATGCTAATATCAGCTTGGAACAACATGTTTTACCTGAAAAACCATTACTAGCCCCAAGTTATAAGCTCTGTGCTTTAATATTTGTTCCAAACTTATTATGTCAGTTAAACTTGACCAATTCTACTACCGTTTTAGGTTGGTTTCATACTTATTCAAAATATTGGAACATCTTTTTCCAAAGAAGAAAGTAGAGGGCCAAGGAGATAACTCAATTAATGGGTGACCTATACTTGAATTAAGTGTATATGTATGTTTGCGATATCTGGCGAGTTTACATAATTTATTTACTGGCAATTTTGAAGGCGACAGGTAATCAAGATTATCAACATTAAGTTATTAATCAGATTAGCGATGATTTAGAAAGGAAATCAGCAAAGTTAGACTAAAAAATAGTAACTATCTGCCAAATATATACCAGGGAGAAACAAATCTAGTCAGGATCAACTAAATATAAGGATTAGTAACAAAGTTGACATACAGGAAACGAATGTTGGTTAGTTCTCAACCTAAAGGCTAAGATAAAAGTGTATGATCAACTTATGGTGAACAAAATGATACCATAAAGAATGGTTAGTCGCATCAAAAAATAGCAGGGCACAATAATCCTAGTGATCCTATCTTGTCAAAAGAAGCATTTTAACATTAGCTAGTGTACGATGGTATTAAAGAATCTCTGGTATTCAGGACAACAGAAAAAACCCCTACAACTACATTTAGTAATAGCTAGGCGGAGCACTACATTTCAACCGCCAGTAGCATTTAGACAAAATACAGATTTCTACTATCATTAGATTTCTACTCCAGAATACTGTCTGCAGAGAGGGTCACACTACCTATACTACACCAATATCATGAGGAGGAACAGGCACATTATAGCAATACCAACGATAAAAGACACATACTTTCAAAAACCTTTCTGGAAAACGTAATTATCTGCAAAACGCCGGATGAACTCGAATTAATCTATTTGGGCTTGGTAAAAGATATACAACAGTTACTACCAATTGGTTAACTACCTATAGGTGGCAAAGTGAAGAATCAGAATGATACGGAGTTAGCAAAGAATCTGCAACAACTGTCCCGAATCAATAAGAAAAAAACGATGAGGAAAATGCTTGTTCATAGGATCTATCTTTAAAACTCCAATAGACCAAGTAGAAAAGTATTTTGGAGCTGGATTCAAAGAACTTGAGCAATTATCATCGTTATGCGCCGAAACCCTGCACAGCCTGATGACTCATTGTAACCGCTAATCGCCCGCACAGCCTGATGACTCATTGTAACCTCTATTTTCTACCAACGAAATGTTGAATTGCTTAAAAACCACTAAAAATGCAACACCGGGTCTTGTCACGATTGGCACTATCACGATCGACATGATAAAAAGCAAAACTCTTGAAGATGTGCAATCACAATCTTGCCATATGTGGATGACTTTGTTTTAATTTCTGATTTAAAAGCTGTCGAAAAGTGTCACTCTGCACATAAATGTACTCCACTGCAAGGAGAAAAATTATCAGTTTTGCGAGATGGTGAAGGTTATATGTATTTATAGGGATCCCATCAGATAATACTATACCAACTTACATCTTTGCGGTAATATAAACACATATTTCAGCTTCTGGATTGCAGAGTCCATAGAACTACAAAGCTTACTTTCAGTAACCTCAAAGAAGTAGTACAAAAAATATGAAAAAGAAGGCAACAATGATAATCCTGGCTGAATATTCAAATTGGTCAATGGAAAGAGACTTCCGAAATTACGGAGGTGACATTCTTTTGATATGCTCTAGTCCTCAAACATCCTGCCAAGGACTAACAGCGATTATAATCTTTAAATAGTAGCAAACAACAACCAGCTACATGTGAGTAAAAGTGGTGCCACGCTTATAATTTTGGAAAAAATCCAAACCGGACCAGCGAAATATTGTTCAAATCATGACATTAGAGCTGGTAAATGGGTGGGGCAATCTGTGTATATACTAAAGAGATCAATTCCATTCAGAAGTAGATGTAAAAATAATTGCCAGTACTGTGTAAAAACAACGGCCGTCTGTTAACGAAATAATGGCTATATTCAAGCAGATTAGATTTTATATTAAAAAATCATTGACATGTCATATTTAAACGAACAAGAATATTCATCCTTTTTAAATCTATGCCCAAAGTACAATGATGTGTTTTACCTAAGGATGCACTTTATAGTACAACTGCTCTTTCTTATGAAATACCTTTATAGCTTATTCAATCCCGTTACATCAGAAATCATACAGATTTCCCGAAACTATTAAAGGCGAAATACACAAGCAAGTTAAGGAAATGCTATACAATAACAGCCCTCGGAACTTTCCATTGTTAGCTGTTCCAAAAAAGTTACATGATGAATCAAAAACTCCCTTTTCTTTACCAAATACAAGTGCAATTTTGGATCAGTTTAGATCATCTTATTTCGTAGCAAATGTCAATAAAATTATATTTCGCCATAATTTAAAAAAAAAATAAAATAAATAGAAATATACCCGTTTTTAAAAACCTCCGCTGAAATTAAATATTTACTTGGATTTATTGGATAATACCGAAAATATATCAAAAACTTAGCAAAGATTGCGCAACCATTGGCTTTTACCGTCTTAAAAAGGTGCTCCTTATGAATGGAAATCTTTCTGCAATGAAGCTTTTACATTTTTAAAGGCGTTTAATAACAAAACCCATCCTACAATACCAAGATTTTCAAAAGAATTCAAAGTTACATGTGACGCGAGTGAAAATAATTTCTTAGACTTTGTCAGAAACCCATGATAAATATTTGTGAATACAAATTTGATATAAAAACGAAGACACACAAATTTGTTACGGTCAGATGCTATGATAATTTTTGACAAATACTAAAACTTTCTATAATAAAAGCTAAATTAATCGCGTAGCACACTTGGATGTACAATAAAATATAAAATTCACTACTTGGTTTTGTAATAGTACTATTAAAAATCCGCATTTAAGAAAAATATGAACTTTTTCGTTGCCATGGCCATTTCAATAAACAATGCACACAATTAAATGAATTTTTTTTATAGATTTTTACCTCACAAAAAGTGAATTGAAAATCATATAAGACCGGGAAATATTTCACTCAATTATTATAATTTTCGCGTAATAAAAAATTGGTAAATTATGGGAATATTTTCGGTTCTTCTATCTGTGAAACGGAGGAACAAGGTATGAATAGAAATTATCATATGTTATAAATCCTAAATCTACTCTAGTTAATTCATGTACTACTAGATCACAAAAAAAAGAATATTGTCAAATAATTCCAAAGAAAAAACAGTCACATTTACCAGTCTACATCATGGTAATGATAGCAAATTTTCGTTTTCTAAAACCGCACAAAACGAAAATTCTCTAATAGAAACAAATAATTCTGAAGTTGATCTTACCCTTTTCAAAAACTTTCATTTTTCTCCTTTGGGCGGACTTTAATGGGTAAAACGTAGACTTAACCGTATTAAGGCTATCGATATCTGTGAAATTAATGAGATAATTGCTGAGTTGACGCATAAAAAGCCTTTATATACTGCAGCCATAATGCAAGATTGGTCAAATGTTCTGGTATAAGCATTAAAAGCAGATTAATCAGAGGCATCACAAACTACGAGGTAAAGCATATTATGTCCATACATTTAGCCAGCGAGTAACAGTTTAATATTAAATATAATTAAATTAAAAAAATATTTTAGAAAAATTAGAATCGAGACAAAACAAATTTTATTACCAGACAGTCGACTCTGCTACATTTTGTGCAAATTTAATTTTATCTGCACTTTATATACAATAATTTCATCAATCAACTCTCGTCTGATGATGATGATGAACTATATACGATAATTTTCCGACAATAATGTTGATATTTTTGTCATAAAATTTTTTTTTAAAATCATCAGCAACAACATCAGAACGTATATCTGGTGGATAAAATATTGTCTGAATGGCGCCAAATCGAAAGATATGTTCATTAATGAAGAAAATTCTCTCTGTATATACATTTAACAATAAATAACGAATTATATAAATCAACAAAAGATTTAAAAATAAATAAAATTGAAAGACATATGATCGTATTATGTATACACAACAGATTTGGATTTATTAATAGAACCAACAGACAGCTGATTAGAGAGTATTTAAAATTTCACCTTTGAAAGTGCATGGAATTATGAAATTTTCGATTTAATAATTGTTTATCCACCATTTTGTTTTTGCAGTACGTCGGTCCACACCCATTTTTCTATGACTAGAACATCATAAAATTATGAATTATGAGCATAAACCCATTTTCATCTTAAAAATTTTCCAATCGGAATTAAATTTCTATAAATATATATGTACATAAATCATAATTTCGTGCGTCTGTATGGATCATATTGGGATGGAGGAAAATTTTTGAAAATTTTTATTTTTGGAAATTTTCAAAACAAAATGTCGTCGTCAATAAATATGAAATATAATAATTTTTCTCGATCCTATAAATGAGTTTTTCTATTTATAAAAAATAATTTTTGTTTTTTTTTTTTAAAGAAAATGGTTTTGTGTACATTGGAATTTAAAGAATTTTCTTTATTTTTTTTTTTTAACAATCGCGCGCATAATAACATTGAATCAAAGATTTTATTGTTATTAATTTCATAACATCTGCGCGCACTGCATTGAAACATGAACAAAATCAATCAATCAAAGGTTTTTATTTCAACGACATGGAATTTTTGACATCAACCTATTAAGTGTGTGACGTCAGACAAATAAATTTTGTCACAATTTTATTTTTCCGTTTAATTTTTTTTTTTTTTTTTAAATATATCAAAATGGAAAATGACTTAAAGATGAGATAAACCAAATGTTTTATATACTCCAGTGTCTATTAAAATAATTTTTCGATGCTCGTTCATACATATATATGTAATATTGTGTTGATACGCGCACGCGGGGGGACATCAAATTTTCATTTGACAAACACATTTTGAGTGCGGTGTGAAAATATCTTAATATTTCGATCGTATTATTATTTATTTATTCGATAACCTAAAATAAAATTATTGTCAGTTGCCAAATATTTTCCACAACTTTTCACACTTAATAATTTTTTTTAATTTTTTACTGGGAAATTGTTGTTGGACTGTTGCGTGCTCTTTAGTTAATCGTATAACATTTATCATTAAAAAAATTTTTAAAAATATGTTCGTCGCAATTTTTTATGATTTTTAAGATTAAAGTATTAAAACAAATTTGAAAAATTGGTTGGTTGGTAAATTTTTGGTGTCTAGGGCATTTGAAAGTGATCAATTTTTGTTATGAAAACGTAATGATATAGAAGCTCCGCAGACGGGTCAGTATTCTCAAGCAAACATACCTAAACGTCGATTTAATCAACGAGTGAAATACAATTGCATATATTCGACACACGTGCAAGAAAAGGAACTAATCTAGTAATCGTATGGACACAAAACAATTGCCAAACTTAGTTACACTATATGACTGCGTAAACAAACAAACAATAGTTAATTTGTTTGCGAGCACTATCAATCTATAAAAACACTTGTCAATTTCTCAATAGGATAACTGGAAAAGGTACTCCAAGTTATATTTGTACCTGTTGACCTGTTAACAGGCGGTTTTATTAAGAAAATTTGTACATCTACTAACGCGATTTGAGGGCCTTATGAATATACGAGTGAATCCAACTTTTGGGTTTATTCGCAATTGATTAACTATTTATCAAAGAAACTATAAAAATGTAAAAAAATATTTTTGTGCTAAATTACACAAACACTATAGAAACAAACATTATCCAAAGCACAACATCTTAAAGAAAAAATTGATCCACTTTTGTATACTGTCTCTCATTCAGTGAAAATTATACCTAAGAGATCATAACTCGGTTACGCTCATTTTGAAGAAACTAAAAAACTTAACTCATTTTGAGTAATACATTCACTATTGACAATTCTAATTTTTCAAAAATATTAATTGTTTCGTCCATTTTCATGGTTTTCACTTACGTTATTTTCAAAATGTCTTAGATTTAGCACAGGATAACCGAAATTAAAAATTGGGTCCTGGCCCATTTCATGAATGTGGTTAAATCGACTGGATACTGAACGAACAAACTCTTTGTTTCAGAGTTTCATTTTTTTTCGTTTACTTTCGGTGTGATCGCTGACACATCCCATATGATTTTGGCCAGAATCGAAGAATTTGTGATCAGTATACTTTAGACTTCTTTGTTGATTGTTTTGCATGTATATATCAGTAGAAAATTATTTGCCCTATTGAAGTGGGAGCATGTTTTAATGAGCAAGGAGACGGCTCCTTATTGATTTTTGTCAATTCCTTACCACATTGCTTAGATTAATAGACTTCATCTGCAAGATGACGATGTTTTCGTTGTTCCTCAGAAAAGTCTTTTGTTGAGTATGATGTTTAATTTTGCAGGCAAAATGCCACTATTGTGACATAAATCGGCACTTGAGTGCTTTAAATTCATTTGCTTATTGTTTAGAACACTTTCGAAAACTTTCTAATGAAGACTGCATTTTCATCTTTTTCAGTGTAAAGTTGATACATTTTATTGATTATCAAATCACTAGAAAATATTTAAAACAAAAATAATTTTTAATATATTCGACATTTCTTACCATTTCTTCTATTTTCGATCAGAATCATTGTCTGATTGATCAGTAAAAGGCACATAGCTGAGATCAGCGTTGGAATCACTATCGGTTTCGAATGAATTATTTTCAATTTAAGCTTCTTTGAGATTATCCCATAATTCGCCTAAATTTTAACTTCAAATATCTACAGATAAATATCGTGCTACAAAAATGTGTAGAGATAAATTTTTACATGCTTATTTGACGAAATTTTTTAGATCTTATTGGTGCTTTTTAATATATTTGGCTTTTGTTGGTCACTTTCTTCCTTATTTTTTTGTGTTAAGCCGAAATCATGTACAATAGTGAAATCATCAATCCCTACTCCATGTTAACTCAAATATATTATCGTATTTAAAACAAATATAGCAAACCACGAACGCATAAAATAAAAACATATTAGTGCCATCTATTATACAAACCGACAAACTATATTTTCCATTATTTTTTTTACGTCAAGCTGCGTACTGAGCGAAATTGTGTGCAAAAATTTGTTATCGCGCTCTTAGAATTTTATGACAAATTGGAAAATGTATCTTAACTCGAGCTGTGTATCGACATTTAAACCTGACGAACCGATCCAGAAGCTAAAAACTCAAAATAAATTAAATTGATTTAGTGTCTATGCTAGCCAAGTTAAGTCCTTTTTTATCATATTTGCAGGAGGAGACACTACTCTAACTTTTGATTTGGCTGTGTGATTATCTTTGGAGTACTTGGGAAGTATTCGGGCATAGAAATTTGCTAATATCAGTTTTTGAGAATTAATAGCAATTACTAGGGTGTGAGTTAAAAAGATTTGCGTTTCCCATTGTATAATTCCTTGTCAAATATCTACTTTCGTAAAAGTGAAGCGTTTTTGAATTTAACGGTATTTATATATTGTAGTTTAAAATCAATGAATTTTATATAGATCTAAATATATAATGGGCCTTTATAATTGTGACCTCCTATTTGCAAACTACCTAGTAGTTTTTCATTGTGTTCCGACCAAACTTTAGGAAAAGCCAATTTTGTTTCAAATAATAAAAAAAACTGGATACTATAAATTTATTTTTAAGGGTCCCTTAGACTGGTTTAATATTTTCAATAGTAGATTGCTCAAAAAACATTCACCATACAGAATTAAAACATAATAGTACCTTGGTAAAAAAACTCAAGAAGAACTGAAAAATGTAATTTCTAATCTTAAAGTGGGAAAATTAAAATCTAATCTATCTTTCCAAAAAGGAATTTTGAGTAGTTCCAACGCTCTACCGATGTTTTTGGCGATCTTGTATAAAAATAACACACTGGACTTGTATTTAAAAACAGGTTAAGTAACTTTTTGCTGGGTTAATATAAAATCCCTGAAATTGGTAGAGGAAATTAGATATGTCAATTAATTTAAAACCTGCGAATAATTTTGAAGTTCTAATAATTCTAAAGTTGAGTTTGTTACAATAACAAGCATTTGTAAGAACACATTATCGAAACTGGATCCGAAAAATTAGCGTTGCTAAGTTTCCAAATATCTTTTCGCAACTGGACTGCGATGGTTTTGAAAATATTTATAAATAAATAAATATCCCATTTTGACGTTTAGTTCACATGCTCCATAATAGTAGTATTTATGCTGATATATGCTATTATTTTATCAAAATCAGCAATGTATTTTAAATCTAAAACCATAAGATCTACTTTCTGGACCTATAGAAACAAATATAATCCTAAAAGAAGATATCACAAAGTTAGACTTAAGTGATATTTTTAAAATTTTTTAAACAGATACAACTATCCAAAGTATTTTAATTTGGACTGAAATACACAATCTTATTAACGAGCTGCTACATTTATGCATACATAAACTAAACCATACTATATTTCTGCAAAAAAAGGGACTGTACAAGATAGAAATTGAAAATATAACAAACTCAGATTCGCACAGTACAATGTTCTCACAACTGGAAAAAATTTCGTCGGAATTGATATTTTTGAAGAGAAAATCTACTCTTCACGATTTTAAATAATTTTTAAAATCCATACTATTGGTCGAATTTAAATTGCAATGCACACACATCTAAAATATTATTAATCCTATAATCACATGTCATATTCAAAAAATCTCTACTGCAACCATTTTCTTTATAATTCAACAAAAATAACTCGGCAAAATTATGAATAACTCAAAATAAATTTTTTAAACTATAATTCAAAAACACAAAATTATGATGCTTTCATCCACCCACACAAATTTAACCAATCAAATAATTAAGAAGAGTATTTTATATTATATTAAGACCGTGAAAGAAAATCACTCAAATAAAATTAAAAAGAAGAAATGAAAATTTTTTTTTAATTTTTATATTTAGAATCCACTCTAATTTATTTATTTTTTCCAAAAATTATACATCATTCCCTCTAAAGACTCCTATATAGTGTAATCTACTATAAAGAAATGTTGTTTCTTCATCATTTTACCGGTAAATTTATTAATATGCCGAGTGAGACATTTTAATTGAAACAAGCCAATTTTTTGTTAGGGAAATGTCCCTCTGTTTGGTTCTATTGGCCAACTAAACAATTCTTAATTGATTTATAAAACCTACTTCCAAGAGCCCCAAATATATTTCAATAAATTGTATTAAACAGTGGCAGCAGTGGCCTTATAACTAAATCTTATTGTTATTCACTTGAGATCACAGTCTGCCCAAGTTTTTTATGGAGGTCCTCCTTTTTGGTTTTTATCTACTCGTTTCATTTTAAATGTCTTACTCTGTATCTTTCCAACTATTACGTTTTAATTTATTTGATTTAAATTATAAATTGTATAAAAAGATTTATATAAATATAAATATATATATATATATATATATATATATATATATATATATATATATATATATATATATATATATAAAGAAACAGTAAGCCCCGCATAACACAAAGTATTATTTTTACAGCACTGTTTTGTTCTTACACCTAAAACCTTAAAAATTGACTTGTTCCTCCAATTTGTTTTGCAACCATTGCAGAGCACTTCTATAATAGGAAATACAAAATTCAAAAGACTTGGTCATCAAAAAGTGCGAGAAAACCTAAACTCCACTAAATGATACCACTATACAGCACCCTTTCTAATAAGAATTTTAAAGATGGCATAATGGATAAAGTGCGATAATCAAGTCTAACTGCAAGAAGGTATAAATGCTTTCATATATCATGTGTCTGTTATTACAATCGTAATTTAAATTATTCAGTATTTGTAAAGGCATGCTAAGTTCTGATATGAAGTGGGGTGTCGGTGATGCTTTCCAAGCTGTTGCATTTTATTGAAACATGTATCGAATATTGCTCCATAATCCACTGCAATTTTGCTTTGTCTTGGTTTGTAAAATTCAACTTTACGCCAAAAAGTCGAAAGTCACAATAATACAACTTAAGACTATCACAAAAATTATCTGATAACTGTCCGGATGTTCCTTGCAGCAGAATTACAAAATTATAATAATATTTCGATTTATAGAGGCCCTATTTGGCTCCAATAAAGCTTTTAACCTAGTTCTAAAGGTATGGGCGCACCAGCATTGAATCGATACCTTATAGTTCACTGGTTCTTACACTTGCTGCGCTTCTTAACCCAGTAGTTAAAAAGAACAACATTTGCATCGTTAAATTTGCATAACCTTCTCTCAAAATGTCAGATAGTTTTTCAAATATGAGCTTTGGGAAACCTGAAATTATGTCACTTAAAACTTCGTACTCCTTAGCTGTGAACTATGCTGATCTTTTCTGTACTATAAATTAGTTTCTAATCAATGTATAATTTTTAAATTTCTCATTATGCTCACCTGAAAAATATAGTTTAAAAAACTATAGTTGGAAAATATAGGTTACCAAATCTTCCAAATGTTGACAAATTTCATCACACAACATAAAAAGGTCACTTGCAACAATTTGCCATTATAGACCCAAGAACGAATGCAAATGATCCATAATTCCAATTTCTTTTTACAAGCTTGAATCTTATCATAGGCTGTGAAATCTGTTACTTATTTTCGATTAAGCTTTGCATGTCGGCGAGGTATATCCAAATCGAAACAACTCTAATTTATCTATCAATCTTTTTTGCAAATCCACCATGTTTTCCATTAAAAATGTGCAATGGTATTATGATCGCTGCCCATATCTTGGCATAGAATCTTGAAAATACATGTTTGTAATGGTCGTGGTTTTATGAAACTTCTGATCTTTATAGATTCAAAAATTACCCTTTTTAGTGACAATGTCATGTTAAGCAGTTAGCAGCTAGCTAAAAAAACATTTAGCAGTTTATGTTAGTTAGCAGTTTGTTCCATCTAACGTCGATACAACTTAATCCGTTTGCCGTGAGTAAATCGCAATTGTTATTTTGATTTTGGGCCTATATAGCGGGAACTATGCAGCAAAATTTTAATCTCGTTTTTTTATCAAGTAGCGTGTACGATGACGGATATGTAGTAAAGTGGTTTTTGACAGCAAATAAAATAGTAGCTTTCTTCAATTTTACCGTTGTGTCGTGTCAAACGGATCCCTGGGCTTCATTACGTTATTATTTACTGCAAAGTGAATATCGATAATCTTCCGCTTCAGATCTGTCAATTACTTTTGTTTTATAACTGACTCTACTTCAGATTATTCGAATTTGATATCACGTGAAAATTACAGTTCTATGGCCGTTCGTTCAAATATTTTGTCGATTCATGCACTGCACTTCAATAGGCCATGTGATAATTTTTGATGTTTAGTGTTTGACATTGCTTCGGATACATGAATTATTGTAAATATCGTCTTTGATCAGAGGTTGGAGTATTACTCAAATGTACGGTCCTTTTCGTTTAAGTGTTGAACCAATATTGACCGTGAATGTTCTGTATATAAAGAGACGAGTTTGTTGGAGGAAATCTATCTCCAAAATAGTTCGAATGGAGACTATACTGAAATAAATTTGGATGAATGGGTCTAACGCGCCTTGTGTGATGGTGCTAAAACCATTATTTAACCGAATTTGCAAAATAGTTATACAGCCACTGAGAAAATCAAAACCCATTCCTTAATGTAAAAAGTGTCAATCGTATGAGCATATCTAAGCTTACTGCTCAAAGAACCGCGCTTCGTAAAATGTCTTAGAAAACACTCTACAACATCTTGTAATAAATTAAAAGAACCATTTGCACAATGTGTACACTGCAGAGATCATCATCCAGCTAGTTATAGAGACTGCAGAGTAGCTGTTGAATTGCAGAGAACTAAAAACAAAAAAATGAGTGGCAAAAACACAGCACACAGAAACCATTATCAGCCTAGTCGCCGCTTAAGTAACATCAAAAATAGGAAATACTGCAGTTACATCTAATACAGCTGAAGATGGAAAATTCACATATCCACAAGAAACAGCTAATGCTCCAAATCAAGAAAACAAAAATAGCACTTCAAGTATTAATGAATCGCTTCAAGTGGTTTTAAATAAGCTCAATTCGTTTGACGTGCAGTTATAACGACTTGAATATAGCAATAAGGGAGCTGTCCCTATAAACAAAGAAATGTGTAAATATCTTAAGACAATATGCTGGAACGCTAATGGACTTCAGTAACATCAGAATGAGACTATTTTAGAGTTTGTTGATATAACAAATACCAACTTAAGACTCCAACAGAAAACATAGATGGTCTAGATGCTGTAGTTAAGCAATTTATTAAGGGCATTCAGCAATCAGCATAAGAAAGCACTTCTATGGTTAAAGATAAATCTATAAGGCAAAATTTTCCTCAAGAAATAATTGATCTATTGCGAAGGAAAAGAACTGCGAGAAATAAATGGTATCAGACCAGAGCTCCCAGGATAAAACAGTAGTAAACAATTTTACAAAAAAATTATCAAGAGAGATACATAAATTTAAAAATAAATCTGAAAGTACATATCTTTAAAATTGGGGAAACTGCCACTTATCCAAATATTCGTTATGGAAGACAAACAAAAGTCTAAAAAGACCTATTACCCAACTGACAAGATAAGGAGAAAGCCGAAAGGTTTGCCGAACATCTGGAAAGCAAATTTAAAACTAAGCAGTCAATGAAAAAAACTCTCGATGACAGTTTTAATCAAGAATCTAGCGATATTAAAAGTGCGTAGTGTTCTGAAATTATAGATACAAATAAAAAGCTGAAAAATAAAAAAGCGCCCGGTTTTGACTTAATAACAGGAGAGGTGCTTAAGGAATTCTCAAAATCTACAATTATTAAGCTCACTAAATTAATAAATGCAGCATTTAAACATAGATACATACCCAAACTATGAAAAGTGGTCAATAATGATTATCAAACCTGGAAAACCACCACAGGAAGCAACATCGTAAAGACTAGTGCCAGTGATTTCTAAAGTATTTGAAAAATTACTTCTGAAAAGGCTTCTACCAATAGTTGAAGAAAAAGGTTGTGTCATGAATCACCAATTTGAATTCAGAAGTAAGCACTCCACTATCGACCAGGTGCATAGGATCACTAATATTATTGAGAAAGCACTCGATAAAAGCTGGTCTGCTCTACAAAATTCCTTGAAGTCGCACAAGGTTTTGATAATGTATGGCATGAAGGTTTGAACTGCAAACTGAAAACTTTACTACCAAAACAATACAGCACGAATATTCTAAAATAAAACTAGTATAGCTGGAGTTCCTCAAGGGAGTGTTTTGGGACTGCTTTTGTACTTATTGTTTACTTATGATATACCAAAACCAATGGAAGAAGGAAACATACTTGTTATATTTGCTGATGACACCACTATCACGGCAGTTAGAAATAATATTAATGATGCTATACTTAATCTACAAGCAAGTATCGACCAAGTTCATCGCTGGACTATAAAATGGCGAATGCATTTAAATGAAAGTAAGTCTGTCCATGTAGATTTTACTTACTTAAAAAAGGAGATCGTTAGCCAGTATTTATAAATATGAAACAAATGCCTTTCGCTAATACAGCCAAGTACTTAGGTATGACACTATAGACGTTAAAATAGGATGGAAACCCCATATTAAGAAAAAAAACAATAACTACGTTTAAAACTCCATAAAATGGATAAACAGACATCGCTCCCAAATGTCTACTAGTAATAAACTATTGCTTTATAAATAAATCTTAAAACCCGTGTGGACCTACGGAAAACACAACATCGATATAATGCTGAGATTCCAAAATAAAGTTTTGCAAACGTTTTGTCAGATGCAGGAGAAATACAAAATTGGGCAAGAATAGACCATAATAGGGGCTACAAACGCATTCTAATGAAGAAACATTACAGTTTCTTAACAATTCGAACATTGTCAGAAGGCTTAAACGAAAAGCCTTCCGAATTAATTAAGTAAACTATAATATATAAGCTAGAAAAGAATTACTCATTAGCCCTCATATTAGACTAGATTGTAATACATGAATTGGTAATATTGTAACAATTTTTTTAATACAAATAAAAATAAAAATAAAAAAGACTTTAACGGTCCAGTTGGAGGAAAATGATAGTTTCTCAAAGAATTCCCTCCAAAAATTGTTAAATCAAATCTAAGAGAATATTTTTTTTTTAATCTGTATATTACAAAACTTTCAATTTTCGTAAATGACACTTGTGACGAATTGGATAAAAAAGAGAAGCCTTTCAGATCGGAAAGTCAAGTACAAACAGTTATATAAGTGATATTTTGATGTTTGATGATTAAGCTAGCCATACAGTACGATTGTTTGAGATGACATTTTGTCAATTTTATTTTGAGTTTATATTTACATCTCCCACGAGATTTTATCAAAATTTTCTATGAACTCACTACCGTGCTATACGGGGAATGCCTGTATATATATGTATATATATATATATATATATATATATATATATACATGCACCTGTCAGCATCAATGTTTTCCAATAATTTTCAATTTTTTGACAGGAACAGCCAAAGGTTATAATTTCTAATGAATTTATCGTCATATTTACATTTTTCATTATAAATGCGACTTGTCGTCGGAAAATTATTTGATATTTTTTTTTTCATTTTGGAAAAATCGACCTTCATAATATTTTCTTAAGTTGAATGACATTTATAAAGTTATTTTTATATACCCAGAGTTAAAACTAATTTAATATATTATGAATTTGTTGCAAATTATGTTTTTTTTTTCAATGCTGCATTGCTGTGTTGTTGTTGTTGTAATCTTTTTGAAATGTACCATAAATTTCAGAATTGTTTTCCTTCGGCTGCATGCATATATAGATAGATAGCATGGGGTACGAGAGAGAGAAAAGCAAAAATAAAAAATACTCAACATTTCGTGGTATGGATTTTGTGTTATTTTCTTCTTGTTATGAGAATTTAACATTATTTCGCTTAAAATTTATATTGTTATTTTATTTTTGTTAAATTAATTCAAAAATTTATTAAATTTTTTTTTATTTTATTTTTATATTGTTTAATATTATATTATTATATTGTGGATAGGCCGCGCCGACAACAATCACCGTTTATTTATATATAAAAAGACGTTTTATATTATGTTATCCCAATTGGAAGACATGGCAATTTCTTTTTATTTATTTATAATAAACGATGGCTTTTTTTTATTTATTTATTTTTTTTTTTATATTGTATGGGAATTTCTTATTTTATCATTACAAATAAGATCGAAAAAATGGAGGGCAAATGAAACACGCGCTGCTATTATAAAAATATGGATTAAATAATCCTAATTAAATTGTGACATTAACTGTCAACTTATTAAGCTGTTTTCGGAAACAAATACTTATATGGATTATAGACTTACTGGTTCATATAAGGATATTATAGAAGGGAGACTTAGTATCTATCTCTTATTTGTGTAACCACGGGCTGTACTTGTAGGTATATCTCAGCCGATATAGATTATAGTACTTAAATAAAATGCACAGACAAAAAAACGAAAGACGATAAAAGCCAATTTGTTTCATATCCTATTAAAATTGTAACCTCCAATTGAACTACCCTTTACATAATATTAAAATAATAACAATAATTTATAATTTTAATTAATATTAAAAAAAAAAAATTCATCTTTCAAAATAAATTTTTAAAAAAACTTCAAATAATTTAAAAAACTCATTTAAAAAATAACGAATGGCCATTGTTATCTATTTTTGTACAGCATCATCTCGTATTTTAAGATAATAATAGCGCGGGACAAATATATGAATGGTAACCATTGGTATATACTGTAGGTGGGCAAACGTACTTAAATCGATGGGATTAAACTTGTTGAACCTGAAAGATTATTGTAAATAGTTTGATCAAATTTATAGCGTCTATTCATAATTCGGCCGATCGTTAAAAATAATTTAATCTATGATTTGTCTGTATGTTGGCAACACGGATTTGTATTGTATAAGACAACTTTTATTGATAATAATTTACATAGTTTTAGAAATAAAACGGGTTCGAAAAACATTAGCCTGTCTTTACCTTTATGATGAGCCTTATAACAAAGACTTTTGCAAATTTATTCCAACCACTTTTCTATACTTACTGATTCATTGGAATAGCTATGTATTGAAACATTTCAGTAGATGATTTTCCCTTTTCTGTATATTTCACTCTAATTGTAGTAAAAGTCATAGAAGTTATCTCGGAAATTTGTTGTATCACTTAAGCAACACTGCATTTGAACATCTTTGGTTACGAAATACGCACTGATTTATGGCGTAGATTTTTGATGTTTAAACTTATATTGCCACTATTATATTGCTGTTTTTGTTATAAATAAGAAAACACTATGTTGCATGCATAACGCGAACATGGTATCCAGAGAACACTCAAAGCTCGGATTCGTACTGTATTTCGTAATTGAAACACCATTTCTTCTTTAGTCCCGGACTTATAATCCACAAAGCTTTGCAATTCACTTTGCTCACTTTGATCTTAGCACGTATGGTCTCTACCAATCTTTTCAGCAATTTGAAAGAGTTTCCTTCTTTTCTTGTGGGGTAGTAAAATCACACCAAATGTCTTTCAAAAAATCCCCCGTTATGGTCACTCTACCTTGTTCTCATTTTGTCATGGTCTTTGTAATATGGCCCCTCACCGTCACTCCTTACTGAAAATTCTCTACTAAATATAAGCATTGCTGGTGAGATTCCAGTTGTATCGTGCACTTGGAACACGTCTGGTTTAAAACTTTACTCCTTATCAGAATGCAGTTATAATGGCACTCTAAATCTGCATAGCTATAGTTGTTGACAAATAAGTCTGCTACAGTTCGGTGTTACGATAGGATATACTTTTACCCATTAACTGAAGTAGTCGAAATACGATTATGTATCGATTACCATATTTTTCACTGGAAATGGGCCAACAGTATCCAGCTTTATTCATTTAAATGGTGGTGCGACGATGTACGGCTTAATTCTTCGTTTTATTCCGGTTTGGGGCCCTTGGTGGCAGTACAAATATAATACTGTCAACACCTGTCTGCCACATCTCTCCAGGGAATGGCCCAATAAAACAGGATATGAATTTTCTTCAAAGTCTTCTTGCCACCCAAGTGGGCTCGAGATCTACCTTTGTGTATTGTCTGCAGAACTTCCCATATTCAGTTTGCTAGGAGTACTAACTGCTTCAAGATGTTTCTGCTGTCAGCTGATTCCCAGAGTTGTATGAGTCTAGCTTGTAGCCTTAATGATTACCACTGAGCCCAATAGCTTTTAACCATCACGCTTTCCCCGCGTGATATCGCTATTCGTAGTAGGATATCTTGTCCGCACGGTGTCCTTTAAAATATTTCAGAGGAACATTTCATAGGAACAAATCCTCGATTATACGAGCATAGTCCTTCGCACTCCTAGATTTTGATGCATTTAACGTTAATCCAGCAACATTAATGGTTTGGAGGGCTTGCAAAAAATTGTGCACATTTCAAATGTACGTCTCAGTATGATAATGTCGCCCAAATAAACCAAAAAGGTTTTCCAATTTAGACCTCACAGAACATAATGGAACATGTTCAAGTGTAGAAGAACATTGTATAACCCACAATCATTAGGAGTAAGAAAGGAGCCATCCTTCTTTTTGAAAATAACAACTGGCGATCTCCATGGGATGTTAGAATGCTCAATCACGATAGACGATTAACATCTATCCTGATATAGATAATTTATTTGCATATGGGAGGAATTACCCGCATTTCTTCGGCAATGACTCTCATCTTATTATGATGGCCACATACTGTTTTGTCCGAACAGAAAAGAAACGCTCTCCTTTTACTACTACAGCGTCGCCAGTGGCTGTTCTAAAATTATATCGGACTACTTTATCAAGGATGTATTATTGATCTGAATGATTTCGTATCTCGCGTGAATGTGCATGTTCTTCCTTTGTCAACATCTAACCTTATCACCAATTTTTGCCCCGCAAAGTTGCACTGAGATAAAAGATAGGTGATAGTGTGGTTTGACTGGTTGTTGATTCCTGGTAGTTATTGAAAAGGCTGGCCAATTGCCCGTTCCAATCGTCTCGCTGTGTCGCCATCTGCTACACTTTTTCACTACTCTGGTAACGGTTGCTTGGTTGCGTCATCAGGTCTCTGGAATCGAACACATCTGGACTTAGAGTGTAATGAACCTTCTCATTTTCTTCTCTATGATGATCTTACATCCGAGAGGACTTTGGCATATGCTTGTCGGGCTAATATTGTGATTTTTCCCGTTCCAGATCTTGAAGGCTTTCTCCACGTGTTTGTCGTTCATTATGCAGCTAAATTTTGCATAATTCCTTGACTGGGACTGATCATATTTCAAATATACCTCCTTGATGATACCTTCGCAGATCATTCCAGGACGGATGGGGTTTGCAACATATCTGCTGTTTTTCTTCGAAGTGCCAGGATAAATAATTTAAGTTGTTCTTTTCTTTTACTGCCGCTGATCTCAGTTTTTTCCAAACTCTTTGTCGTTGATTGCAAACACATCAGCTAACTGTTCTAAGGCGTTCACGTCTGCTTCAAATTCTGCTGTCGTAAGTTTTTTCTCACTACACTGGATGCACTGGCTTTTTACTCTGCTCATTTCAATGACCCTTTGCGATATAGCTACTGCCTGCTCAGTAGACTTCAAAATGTTCTTTCCCTCCACAACTTCCGCTAGTGGTTCCTTCGTGGATACTACATTTTTTCCGCCAGCTGCGCTCTGATTTATTACCAGTCTACAGAAGATTGCACTTGGCCAGCTCGCTTTTTATCTGTTGTGGTGTCTACGTAGTATTATTTATTTCGCGACATCCCACTTCTGACTCCATTTTTTACAAACTGGGACGCCAAGTCGGTTTCCTACTGGATTTCGCAATTGAAACGTATTTTTTTTACGCAACGATGTATGTCGTCCGAGCTGCAAATTAAAGTACATCCAGTTGAACGTGCGATGGGCAAATATTACAAACATTTACACGATTGACTGCTCGAAAAACGATAACCTAAAGCTATTAATTAGGCTGTTCGATCCAGTTCAGTAATAGTAATACTAAAACCATATAATTATATTCTTCTGAACCATTTATTTTCTTGATTGATTGGAGCGTATGACCAAACATTAAGAGGGCTTCCCGGAAAGCGCCGAGCCCACCGTACACCCATCGAAATTACTATTATGTATGATTAATATGCAAAACGCATAATATCCGATCATGTTATTAAGATTAACGATGGCTCAACAACACCTCTACACACGCATTTTCGAATTAAACAAAACATTATTGTCCCTGCGAGAAAAAAGCTCCAACTAACGTTTCGCCGCAATCCAGTACGCCAAAGAATATGTTATCGCACACATTTACATAAAGTTATGAAACATGGATTAAGGTTGATAAAGAAACTATGGTGTTCGGTTTTGTTTGACCTTCAAAAGATTAAATTCGTTGCGAAACGTAAACAGCATTTAATCATTGTTATGGTCCAGATTTGGTCCTATACCTACAGATATTTATAATGAAATTGTTAGAGTAAGTCTGTCAGATCCTAAAAAAGGCACTGTTTTAGAAGAAGAGGAGTTTGTGAATTTAAATGTGAACATCAATGAAAGTGATGATAATCACAGCATATTCAAGCAGCAATATTTCCGTAAAATATTTGATAAATCCAAGCAACTTATAAGATCGTCAAATTAGAAATGAAGGTTTTTCGAAGAAGGCAGTTATAAAATTTTAATTCCATCAGCTGGCAGAATGCCGAAGTGTTGCTTCCTTCTTTGTCTAGTGTGATGATGCAATCCATCTATGTTATGAGATCAATTCAGCTTACCGTTTTGTTTGTGTCAAGCTTGCGTCCATTGCATATTATAGCACTTTTAATTATTTAAACTGTCTTACCTACATAAATAATTGACTGCTTTATCGACGAACAATTCTATTAATTTCTGAGTTTTGTATCAAATAACCCACTTGTAGTTTACCATGATCCGAAGTTTACCCAATGTGGCTGAGCCTGAAAATCCAAATTGAAAATTCATTTACAAAACATTTTTATTTGGTACACATCAGCAACTGCCAGTTTTTACTACTAATAGTATTATAAGAAAATTTGTTTGTAATATGATACACCCTAATTGGAATTTGTTGAAGTCTGCGAAAATTCTTAAGAATACGATCGTACTATAAATGTATACATATAGATACGTAATACGAAAACAATTTCATTCATGCTTCTCTTGGTTAAATTATAATAGAATTTTTTTTTATTTTTAGGAGACAACATGATTTTTATCTGATTGTGTTATGCAAATTTGCCTTTTGTTCCCACCAAATTTTTATATACACGAGTATATTCGTACAGTATATGTATATGCTGTTCATTTAAAGATTTTCAATTTTAGTGATTTAACTAGGTCACTAAAAATGTTAAAGTAATATCATAACCCAACACTAATTACCGGATTATATTTTAGTTGAATAATCGGAATATGCCCTTATCTTAAAATGGCTGCGATGACTTATATATGAAGACGCTATAATCGAATATAAAAGCAACATAAATTCAGGTAACTAAAAACGAATATAAATTATAAAATTAAAAGTTATTAGTCATAATTTTATCTCAAATTCATTCCACTTTAATGTTACGTGTCTGATGTGGCCCGCGATGTGGTTGTTAATTAAATTTATATCCAGTTTTTTTTTTTTTTTTTTGTTCAATGATCTATGTTGCCATCATTGGACATATATAATTCGAATCATCTCATTTTTATTTTATTTCTGTATTTTATCTCATCTTCAATTCAATAATCTTGATATCTTGTCGTTTTTTGTTGTGGTTAACTCTTCTTAATCATGCATACATTATCATATTTAATTAACGGGTGACGGATAAAACCACGCAGTACGTGTGCTCAGATCGATAAAGTATATCATTCATTTATAGATCACCACCCTTTTATGTACATACATATATACATAAATACATATGCAGACAAGACGAACGAATATCTGAAAGATATACATGGAGATATATCAGGAATTATAACAATAATAATAATAATAATAACTATAACTATAACGATATACAAAATAAATATTCGAAAGATAAACTTTTTGATTGGATAAAATAAAAAAATTCATAAATCAAAGTATATTTTTGTGTCTTAAAGACATAATTCTGTTGTTTTTTTTTTTTTTTTTTTTTGTTAACGTTTCTGCTTTATTTTATTCGTTGGTTGGTTGGCTTTTGGATAATATTGAATTGGAGGATAAGAAACACAAACATACGAGTATTATATATGTATAAAAATTATTGAAATGAAATAAAAAAAAAAAATGAAGATAAAATTTAATAATTTTTTTATGTTTATACTTAAGAGATTATTTTCTTATACTGACTTAAATTTTTATGTACAAAAAATTTGAAAAAAAATTAAAAAAGGCTGCAATGTTGGTGGAGCCAATCAAAATGTCTGACATATCGTTATTATATACACTGATGAACGCAGGAAATTGGGAAATTTGAATATTTCACTTATATTAAGGTATACAGATGTATACATCCGTTGCCATTTTTTCTGAGATTTTTATTCAACTGCATATAGAGAAGAGATGATGTAAGTTATCTGGCTATAGCCAATTTCAAATTTAGTTTTATCAGTAATAGTAGTAGTTGGTTTTTATAGGTCTTATAGGTTTTTATAAAAATAAATAATAAAATGGAGGAGTTTGTCATTAATCAAAATATTTAGATGAGTGAAATTTTTAGGAGGTCACTTTCCGCCTTGAAGTTGGTAGTTTCGATTCTAATTATTAACCTTGATTAACCAAAACACTTTTCAATGCCGGCTGGTTTATGAGTTCTAACTATGTTTCCATAATTATATACAAAAGCCTGCTATAATACATTTTAATTACATTGGAACTGAATTTTCACTCCGTTTGTACTCATCTAGTAATTGCTTGACCTATAAAGATCTTCTTAGGATCCTTCTTCCATCGTGGAATTCGCAATCATACATTTTATAACAATGCCTAGTTCCTATATTTAATTGTATTAGCCTAATTTCGTTTTCCAAGCACCCATCGCATCCCTTTTAACATTCTAGGAAGAATAAAGATGTGTTAAATATTTACTCCAAACAAACTGTCTGCTTAAGCTTGTATATTGTATTCTATATTGACTAGCATGAAGTGTTATTGTTATTGACAATGGCTTTTTAAAGTTTTAGTTGATGGTGTTAGTCAAGGGTACTGATTTATTACTAAGAATGTTGCCGTCATTGATAATCTGGATGACCAGGTAAGTTTAATGCATACCGGGTGTTTTTTTTTTAAGCTGAAACTTTCAAATATCTCGGGGAAAAAACACTCTACGAAAAAAATTTTCATGATCAAAATTTAATCATTCCGAAGGGGACATACATTAGTGCTAAAATTAGTACCCTTCTTGTAGGTGGGGCAGGTAGTAACTTTGAAATTAAAATAGGAACTCCTAGTTTTTATTGCAGATACAGATTTAATGGCTAAAAGTACGCAGGATAAGTACGCAGGTAGAGCTGGTACGATAAATTGGCTTGCCAGATCACCAGATCTTACTTCGCCAGATTTATTTTTGTGGATATATCTTAAAGACAAAGTTTACCATCAAATACCAGCAACACGTGAGAATATGATTGAGCGATTAAGAAATGCTTGTACCGAAATTCCAGCAGACACGCTTCTCAGTTGTGTACATTTATTTGAAATGCTGATTAATAAGTGCATTGAAGTTGAAAGCCATCACTTTGAGAACTTAATTTAATTAAAAGATGATGAGGCGAGGGGACCATGGTACGTGAGAGGCGAGGAGACTCACGTTAATCAAGCCCCTCGAAGGTAACAGAAAACTATTACGTCCACGTCGTTCCTGGGCTACGCTAAAAATAGTTTATTCACCAGCCAATTACATTTCTTCAGGTAACAATTTCCCATTTATTCAGATATTTTTAAATCAAAATACAATCATTTATTTGAAAGCAAATTTAGTCGCAGGATTACGATAATATTAGTTTCTTGACAAGTCATTTTTCAGTAATTTAAATCTAATTTCGAGTATTTACATTGAAAACGAGTTAATTTTAATGCAAACATATTACAGAATCGTATGCATATGTTTCCAGTATAGGAGAAATCGAAAAATATGTAATATCGTCTATTAAAGCGCCATCTATCAAGGAAATTTCTACGTACTTTTAGCCGTAGAATCCGAATCTGCAATAAAAAATACGGGTTCCTATTTTAATTTCAAAGTTAACCCCGCCCCACCTACAAGAAGGGGAAGGGAGTACTAATTTTAGCACTAATGTATATCCCTCTTGGAATGATTTAATTTGGATCTCTCATATTTTTTTTCGTAGAGTGCTTATTTTTCAAGATATTTGAGAGTTTCAGAGTTAAAGAGTTTCACAATTAAAAATTAAAAATAATTGTTTTTCGGTTTCTAGTAGTCTCAAATTTAGTAAGGTTAAACCTAAATATTAAAGCTTAATAGAACATTAAATATTTAGAAACCTTATAAAGGATAAAGCATATAAGTAAATATAATTTCATCGAGTTTCTGCTTAGGTTTGGTTAAACCAGATAGAATTAAATGCAACGAATGAAGTTTGCTCTAGTAATGACAACAAACATGAATGTGTTATCATGTTAACCACAACTAAAGCGAAGAAACCATTGAACAGCGAAATAATAGTGGCCAGGTTAGGTTACAAATAAGGAAAAGTTTGCCATCAGTCAGTGTTTATTCTTCAACCGAAGATGCTAAAATTCCATATTCATCCCATCTTCTACAAACATCTTCTACAAACAGATGAAAAATGCTGAAAAGAGAAACACCTTTAATGGAATGCTTCATCTAGTACAGCATAGCAATTTAAATTAAACTGAAAAAGTTTTCTTCAAGACTCCTCAGACATGATCGCACCCTATGAATACAATTAAAAATGTTTAAAAATTATATAGCAAAATTTTGAAGGCTGCTAAGGGGCAGTACCGAACCAAAACATCCTAGAACAATACACAATATAGGTATGAGAAAAATCCAATTATGTCCTTTAAGTAATAATTTCTGTCACCTTGAAACGTTGAGTTAAAAAGGCGCGACATGCTTAAAACTATAGCTCTAAAAGACCATGGTTGGTTAACTGATACGTCTTTTTTAGCAGTATAAATGTGAAAACGTTATAATAAATCCACGCAGTCGATACACGCATTTAGAACATCGCGAACCAAAATTAAAGAAGCTATATCACGACGATGATTCAAACGATGCAATTTCAGCAACCCATAACGGTTCTGTTATGACGAAGACCAAATTAATCACCCCGGTCGTGAGGTAGGTGTTAGAGTTCACATAACACAAGCTGCTTCTGGACACCTCGCAAAATTACGCCAAGCTCAAGTAACATTCAATTACTGCTTGTCCAGTGAATAAAATTGTTCAAATCACTTTGTAATAACGGGCAATCAAATGCGCACAAATTTTTATGTCATCAGTAAAATAAGACATCTAATGAATTCAAAACACTAAAAAAAGCGAGAAGACGCATTACAGATCTGGATGACGATCCAAGAGGTAAGACAATATAGAAGGCTAAATTTATGGTTTAATTTCTCCAGTCCATGTAAATTGCGGCAAACTGCGGTTTGGGGTTAATAGCGCCAAAAAAATCTCCACAAAATGAGACCAAGTTAGAAGCAGTCGATCTACCAGGGTAAAATCAATGATGCACAGGTGAAATAGTAGGTTTTATATAGAAAGAAAAAATTGTATGGACTAATGATTCAAAAAGCTTGGTAAAAACAGATAGGATGGAGATACCACGGTAGTCACTTTAACCTTATATCTTTTACCTGTTCTGATAATGGGATATATAACGAAAATTTTCCAAGCGTCTGGAAATATACCATGTTGAAGGCTTTCATCAAAATAAAAGCAAAAGTAAACTCAGGTCTACTGTAGAAATTGAGTAACGAGCCATTGGACACAGGAACTACATAGACTGATGCAAAAATGTTGTGTCATGGGCGACGGAAACTCAAATAATTTCTGTTTTATATGTTTATGAACTTGCAAAATCCTTTCAGATTGGATGTTAAATCTCCTTCGATTCGCAACCAGTTCATATTTTTGAATTCTCTGCGGGCACAAACAAATGGTAAAAAGTGGAGCCATGTATTCTATATAGAGTATATGCAATTTGTTGCGATGCTTCTCCGGTATGACCAGGTCCACGGATAATACGCCAATG
The DNA here is from genome assembly GCA_963556175.1 of Tipula confusa. NCBI lineage: Eukaryota > Metazoa > Arthropoda > Insecta > Diptera > Tipulidae > Tipula > Tipula confusa. Next base: position 12,757,315 of record OY744475.1, read on the forward strand.
AGAACTGCTGTCCATTGCTAGTTTTAAATTATAATAGACAAGCATATGGAAAACAAAAGGCCAGTTTACGATTATGACTTACGGGTTGAGTTGAATAAATTACTTCTCCTCCAATACTAAAATCGAACAACTGTCCAAATGCAGAAGGTAAAATAATTGAACCATCAAGTATAAATGTTGGATAATCTATCGTTGCTCATGTATAAAATAAGTACCGCTTGTATGATATTTCCGCTTTCCTTCGTGTACCACGGTTTGGATAGCAAATTGAAGTTCTTTATCGTACACGCTGCATTGAATGATGATGGTTCCTTAATGGTTTTTCTACTCAGCTAGAAAACTCATTGGAATTTTGGAAACAAAAACTTTCAAAGTAAGCCAATTTTTGATTAAATTGGAAGGTTTTCTTCCAGAACTTTAAATATTTGATAGACGCACAGATCGATTGTAAACAACATCATTAAGCTTGAGTGAAGCTTATGCAATGTATAAGAATTACATAATTTGTTCAAAACCAAAAATTTATTTTATTTCATAATAGCAATAATTTAAAGAGTAGAGGAGTTAATAACCAATAATGTTGCTCTATTAATGGCGCCGTTTACTTAGATCCAAAATATGAAAATTTCTTATCTTGATGCGAAATAAAAATCATCAGAATCGTGGAACTAACTTTAGCAGTACGTGCAATGCAAGTACGTGCAATGCAACACTTGTATTATAACAAAATATATTTAATATGCATCTTAAAAAGGGACAATAACGAAATTTCTATAATCTAAAATTTAAAAGGCAATTAATTTGGTGTTTAGAACGCTGTCGTTCTAAACATCAAATTAATTGCCATCAACATCGATATACTAGCTCTTCTTTATACGTCCAGTTACATTCAACGTGGAAAATTGCTTCGTTGGGGTCTGTCATAGCAAGTTTCCATTTTTACCAGCTTCCGATTTTGTTGTTCCTGTTTGTACTTTACTTCAGACGTATTTACGTCGATTTTTAATTTTTTTTCGATTCGATTGTTGTGTTTTAAGTATCATAGACTGGAAGTGTAAGTGGTTTCATTTGTGCAAGTGACCATTTACCCTTTCCAAATGTTTCTATTTTTACGATGTCTTTGTAATGTGATTATAACCCAGACGCTTAGTGGTAGTCAGATTTTATCACCGGTACTTTTAATAGTCATGATTAGTGCCCTCTCTCGTCACTGTTACCTCCACCAATTTCTCATCCCAAAGTGTTTTGTAATATTAAGAGCACTACTAACCTTAGACTTTCTGATAACAAAGCTCTCCACTTTAGCTCTTCCCTAAACTCTTCAGAAGTATTCGACCTTATAACAAAATGTCACTTCTCTCAAAAATTTGTTAAGAGTTCCGGGTTTTAATTTATTAAAACCACTATCATTACTTTAATCATTTTTATCATTGTTACTACTTTATTTACCATACTATCACTATAATCAACTCGATTTGTCCATTAGTTTGTTTAGGCAATGTGTTTTTATTGTATAATCACTATTGCCACTTTAATCACTATTATCACAATCGTGGTAATAGGGGAATGATTTAACAATAGAAGCTTTCAAGGCAGCTTACAAGCGCTTATTGTATCGTAGAGGAATTTGTACTGATATTTTTCACTGATATGTATAATGGTACTAATTTTGTTGGCGGAAAGGCTCTTATTAAAAGGCAATTAGTGACAAAAAAAAACACCATTAAAGAACAAAGCCCAGAATTAAATATTAAAATCACTGCCGTATTATACACCACGGGTAGCAAAACCCCTGATATTTGGAAACGTAAGACAATTTAGAAACATCCAACCACAAAAGACAGAAACAACAGAGGATATGGTTACGAAGGCAAGCAAACGATGTGATGAAAATACAACATTTAAAGAGACACCATTTAAAGAGACAAGTTTTCAACAACAGTTGTTAAAACAACAACTTTCCACCATAAATCTCAACAACAATATACTCTAACCAACTTATAATCTTGTTCGGGAAAAGCAAGGGTTAGTAAATGTGGTCAGCACACTCATCAATCAACAATTTGGAATTCCCGATCAGAACAACGATCAACGATATGATGATGAAATCACTTCTTTAATAGTGAATATCATCAAAAGAGACTGATTAGCAGAAAACAATTATACCGGCTTTCCACACTGAAACATTTACTGTCCGAATTTTTTTACTGTGAACCAGAAGGAGAAAAAATACAAAATTACTTTAGAGTGACTAAAGACAATCGTTTTTGTTTTTTAGTTGTAACAAAAAAAACAAAATAGAAAAAAAAACGATTTTGTCTTTGACACTCTTAAGTAATTTAGTATTTTTTCTCCTTCTGAAATATGATTCAAAAATGAATAATTAGTATAAGTAAATAATTAGTATAAGTGAACGCTTTGGCAACCCCCGATTTTGCATTGGGGCTACCTCATTTTTTAGGGAAATAAAACATATAAAACATTTACTGGACCTAGTTAAAGAGTCTTATTTTATAAAATATAAGTAATAGTATCTTAGTAACATATATACAGATGTAACTGGCCTATAAAAATGTATAGAGTCAACGTAATTTAATGTAAAAACGAAAATCTATTCTTATCCAAAAATTACAATTTACAAATTAAATTAATTTAAAAATACCAAAATAAAATAAAAAATTAAATCTGTGTTTCTAGAGAATTCGCGTACTGAATTTAATTTGTTTTTGTTTTGTTTTTTTTTTTTTTTTTTTTTTTTTCATAAAATTTGCATATATTTAAAAATAACATTTTCCAAATAAATAAAACACATTTAAAACTAGAAATGTTTTTTTTTTGTAAAATTCCAACCTAGCACAAGAAAAATACTGTTAAGATATTGAAATCTTTCGAAGACAACATACCAAAAATACTCTCACCTCTTTGAATTTTTTAGTTTTTATTATAAAAAAAAAATCGAAATATTTTTTTTTTTGTTTTTATCTAGTTTCTAAATCTTTAAGATACAAAATAATACAAAAACAAAATCGAAAATATTTAAATTAAATTATTTTTTATTTAATATTTTTAAATGTGTTCGGTCGAACGAGATGATTTGGTTTCAAGATTGATAATACATCCATAATGCAAAAGTTTTGAGAGAAACACGTGCTACACTTTTAAATTTGTATAAGGAAGCCACTGTGGTCGGAAGGTGTTAAGATGACTCAAGGAAAAGCACCTATGGTGCCTATAGCCTCGAGAAATTTATGGCACTAGTTCAATGTGTGACTAAATTCAGAATCACTGTGCTGCAAAAACGCTGAAATAAAATAACGATAATGTAAAGTTTTTAACTGCAGACATTTTGCCATTGAGTTATCCATTGAACCACTAACGTAAATTTAAGCAGTACTGATAACTTCTAGTTTTTAATTTGGAACAGTTTCTGGAATAATAAAAATTCAAAGTATTTTGAAGTGTTTTGGGCCTCAATCGTTAGTGTGTTTCAATGGAATAATGAGTCTAACAATATAGTTAAATTTATGCTTTGGCTTAAGTCTGTCATATTTACATTGGTTCTAGGATGTAATTTAAAGGAGGGGAAAATTAGTATTAGTTTTCCTGCGACTTACTTTTAAAGCTACAGTTTTAGTCGGATTCAATATTAGGTAGTTTTTGCATACCCGTAGCGCCTTATTTGTTTGAGATCTGGATTTAAATGCTAGACTAACATTGATTTGTTACAGGGCGCACCAAACAAAAATCTTCGGCCACCTTTATTTTGCTTTTCGTCATCGTTTGTATAAATCGAGATATGGAAATTAAATTGACCTGTCTTTTTCCTAAACTGTTAGCCCATTATAGTTTTTGTATAAACATTTTGATGACTATATAATAACGGGAGCCAACCATCTGAGAAGATCGAATACACGGTTGGCTATATAGATAATATAGCCAACACGTTTTGTGAAAAGATCATTACTTTCCAATTGTCATGTTAAAGTAAACTGATCTGTTTCCTGGTTCCAATTGACACTCAGTATCTTGACTGGTTGTATATACCTTATTGTAGTGACTGTAGTGACTTGTATATACCTTAATGTAGTGTATGAATTGTTAACTGTAGCCGATGCTCAAGCCGAAGATAAGCAATTAAAACAGAGTATCAGTGGCCTGTTATCACAATATGGGTTTATCCTCCGGAATTTTGGTTCTCGAGCAAACCAGCGTTCTATAGCTCTTAATATGTTTATGACAACGTTTAACGATTAACCCAAGTTTTGAGCCAATTTTTTAAAAGGTAAGACAACTATAAATCTACTATCACTTCCTGTCTTTGAATTTGAGTTATGAAGTGCAAAACGATTCTGCTGGTGTCAGAATTTGATTAGGTCGTTACGCTAAATTGTAACTAAATTGTTTTCTATCTTATCTTCATAAGTTCCAGAGGCAATCCAGGTAATAGTGGGTTTTATAGACTTAGACCACTTTTAATTTGCCCAGGATCTAATAGTTCAAAAAAAAAATCAGCAGCAATTAGAATATCTATACGCTCTGGGTAGTCAAATTGAGGATCAGCCAATTGTAGTTCCGACCAACGACTAAATTCAAGGTTATTGATATATATACTGAGGAGTTAGATTTGACGTAATTTTAGATAATACAAGTGTCTGCCATAAAAATTCAGGACGATCTGCTGTTCAACTCAAGATTGCTTGGAACCCGAGTCTAAAAGCGCACGTCATACTGATTCTTATCCAAAGAAATCCAAAATTTTGATAAAATCTGTGAACAAGATTGACGGCTTTAAACTACCTTAAGAACTGGGTAATACAGCTGTTACAATTGACGACGAGAGCTGATTTGAAGATGGTTTTGATTCGGCATCCTCGACTGTATGCAGTAGTGTACTGTGTTTTCTTCGAAAGTGGTTGCAGCGCCATTTTGATCGGTATTTCTTGATTCAATGTTTGAGGCTCAAACAGTTAAAGCATCTACAGTTAGTTTTTACCCAATTTTGGCGTTAAACAACATCTATTTTATTGAGCCGCTTGCATGCAAATAGATGATGGTCAAAGTTTCATTCGCGCTAATTCTTTGAGTAAGAAAGTCCATAAAATCCGAAAATACTGAGTTTTTTCAAGTCGATTACGTGTTGCGCCCATAACACTTTAGACTTGTTATCAAGTTTTGCACTAACAAGGAGATCAACCAGTGATTTTGTGACTCTACACTCTCGCCTTCCATGGATTACGCAAAATTTGCGTTGATGACATAAAAACGAGTAACTTATGTGACGTTTCGGATCATACCAATCTTTGAGTTTATTGAAGGCCCAGATACAATTACGCTAAGTACAAATAAAATAGGTGTACACAAGAAAATTTAACAACCACAAAACTTGGAAACTACCAAATCGATGCGGAATTTGCTTGTTATTCTTACACTTTCCGTTTCGCACTAGTTTTATGCAAAGCCCCATTTGATTTATGTCGCCCTGTCAAACGTATTTTTTAAACCAACAAACAATAAACGAAACAAACATGTTATAGTCGTATTACGACCAACACTCTTGGTGGTCGTTCGGTTATATAGTGAAGGTTACAAATTTTATGTTAAACAAAATTTTGTGAGTAAAATAATTGCGTCCATTCACAAATTATATAAATTTACATATATATAAAAATAATAACAACAACAACAAAATATATTAGTGACAGTTTTGTCATCTTTCAAAATGATATCAATCGCATATACAAGACAATATCTCAAAAAAATGTTTTAAACATTTTGATATCCACCCGGTTATGTTTAGTATTTTTTTTTTGTTATCTTAACATCACTTCATGAATTTCATTCATTGTTTTCTTCAAAAATTCATCATGATCATAAATCTTATGGGTTTGTTATAGGGAAGAAGACAAAGTATCCTATATATTTAGTTTTTAGTTTTGTACATTTCAAGGATATTCATTTTCATTCAATAAAACAAAAAAACATACCTTTACCTGGCTAATGAAGAACCAGGTAACCGGTTGTCTACGTTCCAAAGAAATTTTTTTTACGCGGGCATTTGTGAGGACTTTTCGATTCAATTTTTTAGTTTTGTCTTTATAATTAACATAATTTCTTTGTTGGAATGATATTTGGACGATGTTTAAGTAAAATGATGACGATGGCGGTGATAATTGTTGTTTATGAAAAAAAAATAAAAATTAAATAAGAAACCAAAATGCTTAAAAGAAGAAGTTACAAAAGAGGTGTTGAAGTATTTATATAATTAAGTGGGATATCAGTTTTCATTGATGAAATATTTTTTGTGTTTTTGAATTTTTTTATTTTTATAAAAATTACCAGATAATTCATATCTTTAATACCTCGTATCATCATCACCTTGCGTGCACATATCTTATCTTGGCAGACTTGATTTTGTTAATAAAGTTATTCACTTTATTATATGCAAATTTGTTGTTTTGTGTTATCAGTTATCACATCATAATATTTTCCCACTTAACTTTCTATAAACAGCTAATCGATTCTAATCAATCACACACCCGGTGCAGTATATAAAGATAATCGATTGGTTTTTTTTAGACATAGGCTCAATTTAAAATTAATCCGTTAATAGTTTTTGGACCAAAATTTAAATATAAGCCAAGGTACATAACTCAATACATACCAAGCCCACAAAATCTAAACGGAACTTTACTCGAGAGAACATCCACGCAAAAATCTGCAGTCAATGGCAAAGGGTCTCCTTCTACCCGTAAAAGACAACCAAAATCCAAGAAAGCAGCCACACAGGCATACTAAGGCTCGCGCAAGCACAGGTCCAGATTACTCGAATTAATCTCTTAACAAACATATATTTCGAAGATCTATAGGTAAACTTGAATTGGTAGCCATGAAGTGGATTTTAGTGATCTATTATACAATAACGAGCTATTGGAAGGAGATCGAAGCTTTTAAGCAAACACAAGGTAACCTAACAGCAGTTTGCAAAAGATTATCTGGTTTGAACTGCAACGTAATCCTGAAACAACTTCATTGGCAGCTTAACAACTTGATTGCAGACAATGATCTCCTATTTACTATAAAGCCTGCGACAAACATCTTCCAATACTTTCTTTCGCTCTCATTTTCCCTACAGACGCATCTGAAATATTCTTTTTAATCACTTTAATCATATTTTTGAATCAGTGTGATGGTATCAATTGAATGGTAAGTCTTATAGTAATTTCACCAACGAGTCCAAAACTTGTGTCATCAAATTCCCGAAGGTTACATGGGTTTAAATGGGTTCATTTAGAGGAAGTCAAGCCATTCATTATAATTTTTATCAGCCCAAAAATTACCAAAAAATATTTTCTGTCAATTAAAATATAAATAATAAATCCTATCAACCCACACATTTCGCAGCAAAAAACCAAACAGCAACAACAAAAAATAAATTTATCATTTTATAATCCAAAGAAATTCTCATGATCTTAAAAAAAAAATATCCATGAAAACAGAAAATCACCAACCATTTTCTTAAAGGGTGGGTGCTTTAAAATAAAAAAGTCATCGGTATGATTTGTTCAAATTATTTGGTTTCTTATCACCCCGTCGTGTTCACCACTGCTACCTCCCGTACCTGTACCAAATCACTTTTTTTAATATTTTATTGTTATTATACATAGCATAAATATGTTTGTGTGTGTGTGTGTAAAAGTTTCGATCTTCTTAATTTCTTTCAACATCCCAAAAATGTATAAATTATCAATTAATTAAGAAAAAATAAAAATGTTTCATTTTCTTATTTTATTTTAATTTATTTGTTTAAAAAAATCCAATTTTTTTTTATTCGTTAATGAAATTCATATTTATATGGTTGCAGGCATTCATAAAAATAAAATGAATACAACAACACCAACCAACAATAATAATCATCACACACAAGAATAAGACAAATAAAAAATAAAATAAAAAAAAAACAAAATAAAGTTATGTCTTAAATATAAAAATTTGAATAAATTAAAATTGTCCAGAAGACGACGAAGACGACAACGACGACGACGACAACGAGGACGCGATCAACAAACAAATAAATAAATAAAAAAAATATCGAAAAGTGGTCCAGCAAGAAATCTTAAATATATATCTGTATATTTATTGGCCATGCCTCTTTATTTGTTGTGTTAAAATAAGAATATGGTTTGTCTGCGTGCTGTCTTATATATAGCTACACCAATTTTTTTTATGATTTTAATATTCTTCGTTTTATTTTAATTTATTAATTAATAAATAAGGTAAAACAAAAACAAAAACTATAAAAACCTGATTCTAATCATATCGAATATAAAAGACGTTCTGTCGAATGTTATAGAAATTGTTAATCAAAAATATATTAAAAAAAAACTTAAATCGTTAGAAATATTTTTATTAGATTATTTTATTAATATTATTGAGGAAATGGGGTAATAAAATGAATACAGCACAGCATCAATTTAGATTTTAGACACTAGAACCGGTAGACCATATTTTAACAGCCGATAGAATTAATTAGCCTGTCTAAGCTGCATTTTAACCAAATCTATATACTTAATTTTTGCTTTGTATAGAAGTTACGCGATACTAACGTTCAAGGAAACAGTCGCTGGCTACATCAATAAAGTTATGATTGCATAACGATCAATAACGCAGTAACTGATTGATTTTTTTTTTTGTAAATTATACGAATATTTCCGCTATGGAGTAACCACTCTTGTTTAATAGAGTTTTAGGGGGTTTGGGTTGCTTCAGACAGTTTCAGTCTTCGGTTAAAATGATGTCAGGTGAATTGTGTCACAGCAACATATTTTATGATTTCTTATGACCTTTGTTTGTACCAAAAGTATTTCGTTAAAGTACCTAAGACTATTCACGTCCAATTGTTGAAAGGTTAATAAGCCAGGACATATTATCGTATAGTTAAATGTTTTTTCCATTGAACCTCTAATCATTGACTTGTAGATTATCATGATTTTCCACTATAACGCCCTCACGTTCATATAGTATTAGTAGTATCAAAATAAAGAACATATCATTGCAATGAAATTATTGAAGGTTTTTCCCCACAGAAATACTGCTTTTATGTGGTACATTTTTCAACTTTAGTTGTTTGTTGATGCCTCGATGTACTTATATTACACCTTAATAGAGATATGTTGGAATCTTCACAATAGTGTCTTCAATAGTTCGTTTGTTTTACGTGTATAGTTAAATAGAGAGTAAAATGCTTAAAAGGAATCTAGTAATTTCTAAAAATTAATTTTGACACAATCCGCTATTACTCTAATCGCTTGCATGACCAAAAATAAATTAAAAAATTTTGGTTAACTATCGCGTAAATTTGAGTACTTGTAGTATTATAGACCAAAATATTTTCCATAATATAAGTAACTGACAGCATCTACAGTGCGACCTCGTTAAAGAAGGAATCGGAATTGATTTTATCCATCGAAGCCTATTTTATGTAGCGTGGAGGTACTTTTGTCAATATTGTTTATATGAAAATACTTCCATTCATATAGCAAACTTTCAGATTGCTAGAGTTACCGAATTGTTTGTAAAAGAGCGCTCGTTATTGCACTCTAGAACTTTCATGCACCGTTCGTAACAAGTGGTCAAACATCTTTTATGAATTATAAAGGTAAGAGGGGACACTAGCCCAGTCACTTTCTGCGAATCGATCTTAAGTGAATGTTGCAGCGATCTCCAATCGTTTAATATTGGGCCACGTAGTGTCAACTTTTTGATATTTTAACACATAGAAAAGCATGAGTTTTAATTGAAACCGTTTAAAGGCTGAGATTAAATTGTCAGAAACGTACACTTGTTATCGAAAAAACTATCGGCCCTACGATTTAACGCTACAAGAAATGCGTCAATATTGGCACACATCAAGTTTTCTATATTATCTTAATGTGGCTCTCTCATGGCTCCTTCACGTTCTGCAACTGGTGTTAAAAAACTGGGTAGTTATAATTGTATCTTTTACCAGATACATAATAGGTCGATGTAATTGAAGATCTCTACGAAGAAGATAATTTGTGCTATTTACGCTCAATTGACCGGATCTAAGTTGTAAACTGGATTTCAAACCCAGGTGGTTTATTTGAATAAAGACATGAAATGGGTATTTGGATCAAATTGATAAAAATTAAAAATACTTAGCTATGCTTACACGTATGAGGTAAAGCTCAAACTAGTAATGCATGGAGTTAAGGAGTTAAGGAGTTAAAGGGTTCGAATACTCTTCTTTTATGTTAATAATGCAATTAGAGCAAACGTACATCTTAACTACGCAGTTTATGACAAAAACCTACTAGATAGTTAAGCTAGTGGTCTTGGCAGTCTGTCAAAACTTGCTAAATTTTGTTGATTTGATGAGGCACATAATAACTTTCACCAAAATCTTATAAGCCAAACAAACATTTTGCATTCCACTTTAAATGAAAGATCCTTGTTCAAATTCAGTCATCCAATCAAACATGTGTAAGGTATTTAGAAACTTCGTCGTTTTAAATAAAACAATATAATGTTGAGCAAAATAGGGCAATGTACAACGTCAATAATTAACTTATATATTATAATGATTCTAACAAAATCAGTTGGTTGCAATTTACTTAAGCATTTTTTATGTTGAATTATGTTGAACCTTATATTAAGCAATTTTGAGCAACTCAAGAAATTTTGAATTTTATTATTTTTACTTTTTTGCTTTTATGATCATATTGAATTTACTTGGCGGTTTATAAAATAGTTTTGTACCCTGATGGATTTGCTCAATATTTTATTAAACATTGTTAATAAACCAATTGTAGGATTACCCTCGGTTTTAATTCTACTTAAAAATCATTATTTTGAAACGTTCTTTTTCAATAAATATGTCAGTTTTCGAAATAAAATATTATGCTCAGTTTTGGTTTCCTTAATATCAAGTTTCTGTTTTTGAGCAAATTTTGAGCAAAACAAGCAATTAATAATGTTGTTATCTTAACAGTCACTCTACACTTTTTAAACTTTGTTGTTTGGATTTCGGCTTTTGTAAATAATTATTTTACACTTTCTTAGACACTGAACAAAAATTGAGCAACTAAAATTTTATTGTGAAACCAACATACTTTTTATGGAAAATAATTCATCAACACATTTAATTAATTTTGAGCCATTAGCTGAATAAACGGAACCCCTAAAAATATAGGAAAATGCCCAAATAAATTGGAACATAACTAAATAAATCGAAATTTTGAGCAATTAATCGATGGTAAATATAAATGGTACTCTAAACTAAATTTATGTTTTACGTTTAAGTTATTTATTTAGGTATGTAAATAATTGAAAATTTGATCAAGTTTAGATTAAAGGACTCCTCTTCAAAAATACGGTCTAAATACTGCTTTAATCTAAATACGGTCGCAAGTACTAGTTTAGAAAACCAGTATTTTGTATAGCAATGATACACCTTTAGCGACTTCAAATTTTAAACTTTCCTTCTAATTATTTTGCTCAAAATCAAAATGCTTTGACTTTAAGGAAACCCAAATTGAGTGTGTTTTTCGGAAATTTTAATAAAAATGATACAGTAATGATGTTAAAATAGGTATGCTCCTAAATGAATTTAGTAAATATATAAATAAACCAAATAATGAGCAAACTTGTTAAAACTTTTTATGATGTAGCTTGAGTAATGCGTTTAGTTATAGGACTTGATAATAAAATGAGCAACAATAACATTGACCTTGTAATAAAGAGACATAGTTGGAATCTTTTATCCGATTTTTTGAGCAACTGTTACAAATAAATAATTGTAAACAGTGAGCAATATAATTTTTCCGTTAAAGATAGACCAAATTGAACTGTATGACCCAGGTTAAATATGAGGCGTAACTTTAAATAGTAAAATAAGATCCAGAAGTCAAATTAAATTTCCACACATTAACGGGAGATACTCGGGAAAATAACGGGAGATACTCGGGAGGACTGGACTGATATTTATCAATTGCGAGGTGCTTCTAAAGATTCTCATAATTTTATTAATATTTTTAAGGTTCTAACCCTTAGATAAACCCATGGATAACTGATAAATAATTGAAGCTCGTGCGTTAAATTTATATAGGATATGCCATCTTGCCAACAAGCACTGTATCGAAAAAATCAAAAACTAATTTTATTCTGCCAAATTTATCAACAATGAGAATAATGATTTAAAATCTGGAGATCGGATAGTAAAACATTAATTGGGCATATAGAGATAACTGATTTCCCGCGTGTTGGTGACTCATACAGTAATACTACTCCGTTGGATCCAGTTGACAAAAATCTGAAGATTACAATCTAAGTTTCCGGCAAAATGTGCAATTCTATAAATAAACCCAAAACTAAAGAACATCACCAAGGAAATAAAATCGTTAGTCTCGTTAGAGCAACGACAAAAAGATTAACACACTAACACATACGGACAACATAAGAATTTCATTCACTACATTTTTTGTGGTTTATTTTAATGGCTACCATAAATTAGTTATAGATTTTTAATTTACATTTTTCTTAAGTTTTCTTTTAAAATATTTTATTTAGTTTTTATTTTTTTATCTTATCCGCCATCATTTTTGAATATTTAATTTTTTGTTTGTTTTATTTATTTTTATTGATTTTTGAGATAAATGTCGTTAAGAACAAAAAAAAATTTTTTTATTTATATGATTTTGATTTTTTAAAGTTTATTCCAATCAATTTATTAGGTTGGTACTCAATAATTAAAGTTTTTTTGTTCTCAGCTTGGACAGTGGTTTGGCTTCTGATAAAAAAACAATAAAAATGGTTAACAATAAGAAATGCTTCCATTTTTTTACACCACCAATGTCAGATTCTTATCTGATTGGCTCGTATACATCTAATTTAATTCACCGTGACTATATAGAAATGCTTATGTGATTGGTAACAACGGGGTGTCTAGCCGATAAATTATTAATATTTTAATATAATCACGCGAGTGAGGTAATATTTTTACCACATAAATAATAATGCCGGTTGTTGGTTTTGTACCACCGTATAGTGATCTTTTAAGAAAAACAGGCTTGTCATTTATAATTAAGGACCAATCATCATACGAACAAAATATTCATATGTTTTTTTTTTTGGTTTTAATTTATATCCCAGCCACATCAAATAATTTAACGACAAACAAAAATATTTTTTTTTATTCTTAAAACCTACAAAAAGTGATAAATTTTTATTAATATTTCTTTAAAAAAAAAAAAAAAATTAAATAATAAAATATATAAATACGAGATTCTATGGATATATAATTTAATTTTTATATTTGGTGTCGATGTTTTTTGATGTTTTTTTTTTTTTTTTTTTGTTTTGAATAAAATATTTATTTAAATTAATATTCATTTATAAGAAAAAAATAAAAATTCTTTAAGAAATATCCATGTTTTATTAATTTAATGCCATCAAATTTTATATTTTATTTACATTTTATAAAAAAAAAATTATTTTGGGATTCATGTTTTCGGGATTCGATTCTGGTTGATTGTATGGTTCGGTTAACAAAGAAATTTTTTATTTTGTGTGGGTATCCTTTTTGTCGGATGGTTACCAGATTTGTGGTGATCACCTTTTGATTAATTAGCTATGAGTGATTAATAATTTTAATAAGAAAGATGCGGGAACACTTTGATTTATGGAGAAGGTTTTAAAAATAATTTCGACCTATGATAATGAGCATAAATCGGTAGAACTCCTTCAAAGTATCATTTGCGGGTCGCACACAATTAACGGGCCCCTGCTCATGGACAAGAAGCCTTGGTATTGGCAAAATTTCGATTGGTTCGAATTCCAGAATTTTACATAAAACTATTTAGAAACTAGTAGAATTACCCGTCTTAGGACGAAATTTTTCAAAAGATGTTTAATCTGTTAATTATATCCTGACAAGTATCTTTGCTACTTTGGTCTGCGTAAACTTTGACTATGTTCACGTTAAATGCAATTGCTGGTTGAGCTCATATATGTTCTTCATTGATATTCTGCTTGTTCAAATCAATGGTAAACATTTGAGATGAAAATTTTGTTTTCACTTCTCTGTCGTCTCGTTAATTTCCCACGAAAACCCTACTTCGAAAAACCTTCATCACCAAGTATTCTTTCTTTTAATCAAAAATCTGTTGATTCCTTCTAAGGAATTAGAAGGCAAATAACCCAAACATTTCCTTGATAAATGTATCAAAAGCATAATTCGCTCCGTTGAAAACGAATAAAGTTAAAGAAATTGATATTGGCTTAAATCTATATGTGTCAATGATCCTTTAGTTTTGAACTTGCCAACACCTATATGAATGGATTGAACACATTGCAAGAACTGCCGTTTATGCGCTTCCTTAAATTGTAACATATACTAGTCTTGTGAGCATATTATTTTCATATCCATCACATTGCCAATTTGCCCAAAGAATGACTTGGATTCAAGATGCTTAAATTAATGCAGTTTTACTCTGGATTTCCAGAATTAGACAATTCTAAACTAAAAATTCATAATTGGAGAAAACCGTGACAATTTCATTTGTTTTTGGTGCTATTTTGCGTCTTTGGTCTGATTGACAGTCTCTTTCTAACACCTTGTTATTAATGGTTTAAACTGTTCACTTATCTTTAATGCGAGTTTCTATTTTTTTGGTGTGCTTAATTTCTCGCATTAACCGATATGACGTGTCAGTTACTCAGTTATAAAAACGGGAAAAGCGATCAATTTGATCCATAAAGACGCGCAGGAATTTCTAGTCAGGTGTGATGTGCAATTAGAAGTTTGACCATGAATCTTGAGAATATACATCTGGATTACCCGGAATCATATTATCCGGAACTTGAAATATTTTCGTTTGAACCATTTGAAACCAACGATGGAAGGAGGTTATATGATGATTGTATATATTCTCACGGATAGTTTGATTGTGTACGTTCGTTGGATGAGATAAAAGAGAACAAAGAAACTGACTATATAGGTAAATGTATCTTTGTTTGAATTGAACGGCATTGGGAGCTTAGATTTTCCTTTGTTGCAGCAGCTATTGAGGATTTTATAGGTTGGCCGTTTGTTTAGGCAATTAAGGGATTTGCAGAACTTATAAACCATATTAACCCGCTATTCATGACGAATAATTTGAGTTTCATCAAAAAAGTTGGCTTCCTTCTCAATATGCGTTAATTTTCTATATAAAAATAATTTGCTATACCATTTGCTAAATGCAAGTGGTCGGGAATCTGAATTAGTCTGCTGGTGAATTGAGAATTTTTAAGTTCGCTGAACCAATAAGAAATCACTTTGAAATAGAAGTTAACGTGAGAGTAAGATTAATTCCTAGCTCAATTGCGGTTACATTTTTCTTTGAGGACGGCGAGGCTTGTTCTAATTAACTATTCGAAGCCTTGAAGTAGACGAGAAAACTTATTCGTGGGAACTGCCGGTTTTCTGAAAATTGAGAACAGTTCGAAATCTCAAAAGGTAAGTTTCGTTGAGAATTTGAACCCTGACTTCAACGTAGTCATTAAAAAATAAGGTTAAACATGCGCTTACTTCACAGTTAAATTTAGCTAGTTGATCATAAAATAAGTTAGCTATATACGGTCGGAACAGAATCATCAGTTCAGTTGTTCTCGCAACCATTTTGACTTTTGTTGTAGACGTGAGAGATAATCCGTAAGCCATTTTTTCCAATATCCTTGACAGAGTTTGGTCAGCAAACCCAATCTTGTAACGGTGATACCATTAACCGCAGATTGAGGAGTTGACATGATAACTCTTCCCATCTAGAAGTGGGCCAGACTTAAAACCCCGTTGTTATCTGAGTCCTTTGAGCGAGGAGTTAATGGCTTTGATTTTAATCATTCCTCTATTTGCACCAGAAGTATTTCGAGCTGCTCAAAAGTTAATGTATATGAGTTCGAATTACTTTGTGGTGTTGTTTTGTTGAATTGACTCTGGTTTCCCATCATCTACAGAATTCATATAAACAATTTTTCCTTGTTATTTTATTTGAAAGCCTTATTAACATTTTAATCAAAATTTAGTAAGACTAAATTGAAAATCGTCATATTTTAGCATTTTAGACTTATTTATGTTTAAATTTTATTTTAAAAAAAAAATTAAGAGGCTTCTTGCAATAATTTACTAACTGTACTTTACTAACTTTACTAACTGTACTGTCAGCCATCAGTTTTTAGCCCCTCACATTATATATAGAAAGGATGTAACATGTACTGTCAAACATACCAAAGTCAAATATGATGCCATTTCTAGTCGAATATTTCTAGAAAAATTAAAAGCTCATTAGTGATGCAAAATAGCTGATTTAATATAGATTTGCTTTAGAGCTTTAAAGGTATATAGGGTTATACACCAATTATTAACTCAAATATTTACATTCTAATTTAGGGTGATTCTGATATGGTATTTGTGCAAAATAACTCCATGCCAGTACAGGATGACGAGCAACGCAATGAGTACATTGATGGTAAAGTCGAACCTTTAATCGTTCATCCTCGATTTGGCCGTTGACGGCGTTAAATATAGATCATGAAAAAGAATTGTTACTCAAAAAATTTAAAAATAAAATTTAAGAGGCTGGATAAAATTAAAAATTTTATAAAATTAGCTGGACTTCAAAATTGATATATCAATTTTGTATCAAATATATCAAAATTGATATATTGGTATTTCTACTGCGATAGTTACTAAACAAGTGGTTTCGAAACAAAATATTAATTTTCTGAACTGCCAGATCAATCAAATAATTGATTGATCAATTATTGTGCCGCCGTAGAAAAAATCAACACCAAAAGATTATTTCTCCAGTAAAATACCGTATAGCATTGACATATATAATACCACAATATTTTAAAAAGCTCGAGTAAACAAACATCCATTAAAATATTTTTTTTTTTTGTAGGAAGCGACTAAACGGTTTGAGTGCTTGACTGTGTGAACCGATACATCCTGAAAAAATGCAATTAATAAAAATGGAAAAATTTGTATTCTACTATAACAGTAAAAGAGTCTCCGCTCATTTACTAGGACATTATAAGGAGTGTCTAATGTTTAACTGTTTCTGCTAAAAAAATCCGATAGCCTTAATATGGAAACTTTAATAGGGATAATATAGGGATATACATGTCAATAGACCTAGCTAAAATAAATGTTGGTATATATAGACCGTAAATATCCCATACCACATCTCTAGAGAGACCTCTGAACCAATTGTTACAATTTTTCTATGGACCCAACCACCGCCCAAATCTGGATGGTTAGAGCAACGTAATATGCAAATCTATATATATGGTTAAAATAAATCATAGGCATTTGCTCTCAATTTGCCTGGTGACCTTGAAAAGAAAAATATTATAAATTAGTAAGTCACTAGGCAAATTACTAAGTAAATGGGCTTTTGATGTAAATCACGAAAAATTTCGCGATTTACATCATATAATTTCTTCGATTTCATAAAAATATGTTTGAATTGTATAGTTTTAAAGCTTAGAACAAGTTATTGGGAATTTTTAAAGAGAAAAGAGATACGGTATAGAGGAGGTTCTGCCCCGATTAACTATTAAACATCATGCATCATGTTAGAATCTTATTTTTCCTAAAATGGCTCAAGATAATATCCGTTAGTCCAACCATGTCCTGGTATAAGTAAAGATTACACAAACTATTCCTTTTGATCCTTTTATATACGAGTATGTACTATTTTACCATACAGAATTGTAAGAGATCCTATTTAATTCCGCTCGATTGTAAATAAGTGTTGGCACATTGTATAGTACGAGCCAATTCTAAATAATGAAAGGTATATGACCATATCTTGTCAAGATGACATATTTTTGATGAAAAAAATTATTTTTCTTATCAAAACTTAAAGTAAAACATAATTTAATTTCCCCTGTAACAAATTTTTTTCGGTTTTAATTTATTCATTTAATGTAAAAAATAAAAACAAATTATAATAAATTTTTTATTTATTTTATTCTTTTTATACATTATTATATACTCTTTAGTTTGTGTATATCGTCTTATCAATAAATGTATATATATAAAATAAAAAATTAATTTAAATTAAATAAATAAATTGGAAAAAATATTTTTTATAAAGTTGAATACCTCCAATGATCAGTGATCGGATATTTTATATGGTAGCCATTTATTTATGATTGTAAGTAGGTGGATGGATCAACTAACTTTATTGTATAGATTTATATAGTTACATATATATAGATTATGTATATATAGAATTTGAATTTTTCCTTCTCTGTGCTGATGATAAGTTTATCAATTTGAAAGGAATAATAAGAAAACAAAAACTATCGGCCGTATACATACATAAGAAATAAGCCCCCACATTTGAAGACGATAAAGAAATCATTAAAATGACCTTTCGACAGAAATTCAATTTATGAATGTTATCAGTGATATATTTTTTTCATAAATACCTTCCGTGCTTGTTTTATGCATCTACAGTACTCTAAGTGCATGATCAGGATTTCATTACAATATATATGCTCATTAAAACTGTAAAACACAGAAACGGACAATGTTGCAAGAAGTGACTTCATACAGTTGCTATTTAAATAACTGGCATATAAAAATGGTATTGAAAATGGTTCATTATGCTGTACCGCTGCTTATCCCAATCAACCAACATTGCGTTGAGACCTATATATGGTTTTAATGTGGCCAGATTTTTAAAATGTCACTTTGGCAGAGAGCTTTACTAAACTATGTTGATTTTATATATTCTGGTTCAAAAATTGGCTCATTTTTTTTTTATCTCATTTATTTTTTGTTGTAAATTTGGTTAATGCAGTACAATCCGACTACTCAATTTTTATTTTTTTGAAAATTCCACATGAAAATTGAATGTACTGTGGGCGAAAACAATAAACCGGTATGAAAATGCTACCGCAATTTGGAAAGTCTCAAGAAAAGCTAAAATAAATGGAATAAGCTCTTATACTTATAATGTTGACATGCCGAAAAGACCGAAAGTTAATTTTTTTTATGAACCTAGAACTCTTGATTACTATGAAATTTGATAAAATAATCTCCTGGATGAAATCTTTAAGTTCTAACAACGAAACTCTAACCAAAAAGAAACAAATTAAAGCAACCATGGGAAGCATTTTTAAGAAAATATTGGTTTGTTATAATCTTGGTGTATCATACACAAAGGTGTATATAAATTACCATTCCTTAAATTGATGTATATATCTTAAATGTCTTCTGAACAAAAGTTTAACTGGCAAAACTGTGACATAGCTCTATAATGGCGCTAATATGAGTATTAATCATGGTCCAATATAACCACTTATGTATGCAATATCCACATTAATATAAAAGTTGTGGGTTGTTTTTCTACTATTTTCATCTGGTTAGACAAATATTAAATTTCTTATATTTAACCTAAAATTTCACAATATTTTTAAATAAAAGTTTTATTAAATTGAAAATAACGTTTAAAAACAAACATACACAATTGTGTATGCTGAACACTGTTTCATTTTATTTACAAAAAGCCAATGACAAATTGGTGTGGCACAGATACAGAAACTAATAGAGGATTCCGCATCATATTCATAAGAAGACATATTAATATTGGAAGACTGTGTTCTGCCTCGAAATACAAACTCAGGTGAAGATTCTAGTGAAATCGAAAATAATGTGGATAAAATCCATAATCGAACGAAACATGGAATACACAAACCTTTCATGTGTGGTATCTTGGTAAATGTTTAGTGCACATTTATTGCCCGTCTACAAGCAACCTGAACATATAATTACTGTACAAATGGAATAGTTGAATATTTTACCCGCTATTGATTTCGACCATGCGATAGATTTGAACAAATTCATTTTGGAACTATACAGCCTATATCATCTTCACCGTTCAAGATAGATGCCGGTTATTAAGCTGTGAAATATGTATCTCCTCAGTTGATAAGCAGATGATATACCTATAATGGAGATGACCGTCCCGACAATATGTTTTTGAAACAAACTGCAATCGTCATAAAAAAAAATTTGTCATTAGACAGCAAACGAATTGTGATTTTCTTGTGATATCTGAATTTGAAAAGTAAAATGTAACAGTTTGTTATGTTTGAGATTTGCATATATAAATAATAATGCAGACTTTCAATAAAATATCCAAAATTGGTAAAGGTCTGTTTTTCAGTTTTGATTAATTTGGATTTTGATTAATTTGTAATCACTTTACAAGAATATATGAAAATTGGTTAGCATATTACTTTTCTGAACTTTCCAGCAATTTAAAATAAACCTACACAATTGTGCTAAATAAATTTTGTTTACAATTATTTTTATCAGGCAAAATATTTTTTAATAGTATACACAAATGTGTAGGCTGATCTTCAGTTCATACATAAATAAACGTTTGACATGTGTGTTTTGTACTCAAAAATTACTTATAAACAATTGTGCATACGGGCCGGGTAAGAGATAGTAATCAAATAATGGCTAGCAGAGGATTAGAAATTTCATTCATGTTTTTGTAAACTAAATTAAAACTTCGAAATAAAGATCCAGCCTGAGACACCACATAACGAATATTTTATCGAAGAGACTAAAGATTTTTATAAAAATAATTACCTCAACGGAATTGTGCCACGATATATTATGCAAATATCCTAATTAAAAATTAGTGCAAAATAAAAAAAGTTCAATATTCTGGAAACTTAAGAAAAGTGGGAAACTTCAATTTTTATAGCTGCCTAATGTGGAAAGGAAACCATAGCATAGGAAAAGGAAACCATAGCATAGGTATTGGCGTGATGATACAGTTACGTTAGCATCAGATCATTAGAAAT
Organism: Tipula confusa; assembly: GCA_963556175.1. Taxonomy (NCBI): domain Eukaryota; kingdom Metazoa; phylum Arthropoda; class Insecta; order Diptera; family Tipulidae; genus Tipula; species Tipula confusa. The sequence goes on from OY744475.1 coordinate 12,778,204, forward strand.
TTGAGATCAATGGCAATTTATGCTGTTGTTTTACCATTTAATAATGTCAAGGTCACCCATTGTGACCATAGTAAATGTTATAAGAAAACTTATAGTCAACCTTAACTACGAACATAAAACTATTAGTGAATATAACTCAGAAACAGGCCAAGACGAAGATTCCGTCCGATAACAGCAAGTGCGATAAAAATTACGATTATTTATTGGGTAAAGAAGTACTTTCTGGAGAAAATTACCTTAAAAAACAGCACGAGAAAATCCAGTAAATATTTTTAAAACTTCACCGCAGTTCTCACAAAAGGTTTAAACTTTCTAATACGATGTATTCGGTTTGACAAAGTCGAGACTCGTTTGGCAATGCGCGAGGTAGATAACATTGCACCTATTTGAGATATATTTCAAAACTTAAACCATAGAACTGTCTATAAAACTACAATGTGGGATGCTTCATAACCGTAGATGAGAAAGTTAGAAGGTTTCCGAAGATTTAGTTTTAGGCAAATATCCCCAGTATATCTGCCAAATATGTCATTAAAACCTTTTCAGTTTGTTGATTCGGTATCATTTTATATTTCGCAACTGGAAGTATAAATGGTAGGAAACAACGGTCAGGTCAACAAAATTTGGTCATAAAAAGGTCAATATAATATGGTTTGCAATTCATTATTTGGCACAACGACTCGTCAGAAGGAAACAACGAAAAAGGGAAGTATTAGAAAAATAAAAGGATTCTCCCTTTATCATTTTCTGTTAAGAAAAAACTAGAAATTATTTCAACCAGTTTTGCAAATTATCGATTGGGCCGTTAACCGCGACGTAAAGTAGATCTTGAAAAAGAATTATTAATAATTTAAATAATTTTAGAATGTTCCAAATAAAAAAATGTCTTATTATACTTTCAACTAGGAATCGGACTGCTGTAATAACAGAAACATTATTTTTGAAAGATTTGGCTTTAGCCTTATTCAGCAGCAAATAGACAGCATAAGCAAATTAACTGATGAATTTTTCAAAAATACGAATAGTTGAGCCACAAAATAAGAAACCAAAAATTGATACACCTATAGTCGAAGCCAGCTTTGTAAACCAAAACAAGATCGGAAGACCAAAACTTTGTACTACAAATGCCATAAATTCATTTGTGGAAGTCATCAAAGTAATATGCAAAATAATAAGTGTACGCTTTGCATAAGCTGTGACGTCAATGCGATGTCGGATTGTAGTAGTAACGCAACAGAGTTCTATAGACATATTTTTTCTATAACTTTAACTGTAATAAAAACCAATTCAAAATTTTCAAAATTGATTCTAATGGCTAATTTATATTCATCCGATTTCGCAGAAGGAGTTAATCTTGTGTGGGTGACTAAAACATAGTTTGCATTAAACTAATTGTATGCACGTATGCACCTTCTACCAAATCTATTGCTACTGATGGTTAACAGGACAAGTCTAATGTTTATAGACGTAGTAGTCCTCCAATAATAACAATTATGTTCATAAGTTAACCACAGCCTCTTGTAATAGAATTCGAGCTGACTGACAGAAAACGTTCAAATGAAAGTTTAAAAAACGATTCCGTATGACATGGATGCAATATTTCTGAAACTAAATTGAAAGTTTACAAAAGATTATTTTGGCAAACCATTTTACTCGTGACGTATTGACTTATACGTTTAGGTTTTACTAAAATTTGTCAAACTTTTTAACATATTTTTGTCTGTTTGGAAAACATTTTGTCTAGCGTTCAGTAGAAAGCACTAGTATCATTTTGTAAGTAGGATAAACCATCGCTGGATTAAAAGAAAATTTAAGGTAATTGAACAAAAATTAATTTGCGTGAAAACAAATGCAATTTCCAAATTTTACAGTGGTTGATAATCGCAGTATATTGTAAGTTACTATATTATACAAATATATATATATATATATATATATATATATATATATATATATATATATATATATATATATATATATATATATATAATTGTAAACAAATAGCAGCGCGACTAAAGATAAGAAGAAGTCTCCTTACAACTCTCGCGCACAACAGCAATTTACCCTTTTCCAGTCTCATAAAATATCAGTAAAACTTCAATAAATTGAAATTTAAATAAATTAATTAAAAAATAAATAAAAATATTTTATTTTTATATACTTAACAAACGAACCATTATAATAAATATTCTTATATAAATGTTGTTACACGAATTGTGTGTTCGCTAAAAGAATAAAAAAGTTGAAAATATTTTATTATAATATTATGTTGATTTTACGTGTCTGCAGAAGAATTTGTCCATGTTAATGGAGAGAAAAAATTGTAAACAAATTTATCATAAAAGCAAAATTAATTATAGAAAAAAAATTAATTTTAACACAAGGTTTTTAAATTAAATATTTCATCTGTCATCAACAGCTAAAGCTATAGCTATTTGTTATTGTATCAAAATCGGCAGCTTAACGGCACGATTGAGAAGTTTTTTTTTTACTTAATTATGAACAATATTGCCTACAAATTCCATTTTGATATCATTTTTGAATATCTTTTGTGAAATAGCTTCATAATTAATCAACAGCATAAAAAATAAAAATTAAAATTTAATTTTTAATTAACATTCTTCTAGTCTCCATCCATTCGTTTAGGTACGACTATATACACATAACGATAAATTAGTTTGGTTTCTTCATCATCATCATCATCATCATCGCCAGCCTCACGGTATACTCGGTTATCTATAATCTTTAATGGACGCTCTCTCACTAATATGAAACAAAACAAAAATATTCTAATAATAACGAAAAACAGACTTAAAGTCGCCTAAAAATTTTCGTTTAGTGTTTGTGTGCATTTTTAGGATCTGGTCAACATGCTACTGGTTTACGTTTTATTTCTCACGAATTTTTTTTTTTTGTTGATTTTGTTTTTGGTAAATATTGGCGTAAACGGGTGACTATTAATTATAATAATAAGCGGTTACAGGCCCGTACCGAATTCACATTCTGGTTCCATCGGATTCGATCCAGAGCTTGTTCTTCGTATTGTTCTATAGACAATCCGACGATGACAAGTGACTCTCTACTCTGAGGAGCCACCGTCACCGACAATGGTTTCGCCGCCTGCCAAAAGATAGCTCTCCTCACAGAATTTGCTGCACCATCCGTTTAGGAATATATTTTATGAGATTCGTACTAGTGGATCCATTTGTTCTCTGACACCATTGCAATTCAGTCCAATTACACAGACATTCCCTGTATATGCCAAAAACTGGTTAGACTGACGGTACAAGATGTAATCCTAAAGTGTTTCACTTTTCCGAAAGATAAATTCTATAATGAATGGGTGAAGGATGGTCTTAAGAGCACAACCACTCAGCAATGAGCGCAGTTCACATAATTTGGGCTATCGCCATTCGGGACTAGGAAGCAGTGCTCGACACTTGGAAGGAGCATTTCTTTAATTTACTCAATGTTCCACAAATGTGAAATGCTGTATTTGAAAGTTGTTAAATATAGACTGCAAGGGTGTACATAGAAGACCCATCCTACGAAAAATTTTCACGGTATGGGCCTGTAAAAGCCTTTATCATTTTATTATGATTTGCGCTTCTTTGTAGGCTATATTCTGTTGCCCGTCTGCAAGACGACACATTCCATCAAACCAATCATTTTTGTTTTGAAAAGCATATTCGAATAAACTGATTACAAATTATAAGAATGTAAGTGTAAATCTTGGTTTGAATAAAAAGAAATAAAATAAAAAACAAAATTCAAAGTTCAACTGAATGCACCAAAACAAAACCAACAATATTGTCTATACAAGTCGTGTGGAAAGTTTAATTGACAGATGCACCAAAACAAAATATACATTTCTAAATGTGTATTAGCAAAGCCTTCTATAATTAAAATGTCGAATTCATCCAATGCATTTGCTGTACAGAACTTTTTGATTATTTGTGAGGCAAAAAACAAAAAGCGTCTATATTAGTAGTGTACGACATATTAAAATTGTCATGGCAACGAACAAATTCAAAATATTTTTGTACGGTTTTTGTATGATCAAGACAAGAAAATAGTGAATTTTATATTGTTTGCAACCATTAAACGCATGTTCTACTCGATGAGATTGACTTTTAAGATAGAAGGTCCTGGTATTAGGCTTAAATAGACATTGTTGATGGTTTTGGTAAAATAAATAAACAACCAAACAAATCTAATTACTATTTCGTGTGTTATTGACTATTCCTTTATTTTCAAATATCACTAAAGGCTTATCCCTTTCCAAATTTTTATATGCTTATAATAAAAAACATAATTTTTATAAATAGTCAAATGAAACTGCCCTTACCACAGACGCCATTTAGTATAACGACAACAGGTAGTTTACGTCGAATATAACCACCCTTTTATGACAATGTCAACATTTATATAAGATTTCTTCGTGTTATAAGGCAAAAGCATAACTGAAAAAAATTAAATGGTACGACGGATAAATCACCAAAATAAAAACGAAAGCACACACGAAAAAAAAAAGTTGTCTCATTCATCGCTTTTGAGTTAAGATCAAAAAATTTAATTATATTTTTTCGTTATTTTTGTATGCTTGTATTTTTGTTTGGTCCACTGATCAATCTTATACACATATATTGAACTTCCACGAAAAATTAAGAAAATACAACAAATTCAAAATTATTTCATTATCAATTTTTTTTTTTTTATTAATTTTTGCGATCTCGTTCCGTTTCGAGAATTTTCACATTGTCTTATGGCAGAGACTTTGTATACGTAACACAAAATTTAATAAGTATCTTTCCGAACTTCTTAATTTTTTATTTTTGTTTTTTTTTGTTGATTCGATAGGTTGGTATACGATACGAAATTACGTACATTCGTTGGTATGTGGGTGTACCAGTCGATATACATATTTCGCCGACTGTACATATATATATTTATTTTTAAAAAAAATTTATAATATTAAAACGATGTTCAGAAGACCACAAAAAAAATTTTTTTTATGATATCAGATTCAAAAACGAAATGTTCTCATTAAAATTAAAAGATAATATATTTAATAATATTTAAGTTTAACTTAAAAATAAAAAATTTAAAACGTGCAGAATTTTGTTATTTTACTTTGGAATCGTACATTATTATTTCCAGACATCCTTTCAGACTGTGGTGCTGCACAGATTTATGGAATTGCAAAACAAATAAAAAATTCCAACAAAATGCCGGTTATATAAAATATTTATTAGAATATCATCAAAATATGGGATTTCCATTAGGGAGGTAATAGTCTAATGGTCTAATTAAAATGTCAATTTTTATAGAATGTGCTTCAACTCTTCAAGCCAAATGACATTTAAATCACGACCAACCCGGGATTTCAACGAAGGAGGCCAAGTCTTAGTGCCTTGTTTTAAATGAATTACCACTTAACAAACTTTACTATAATCCGAAAAAAAATCTGTATTGAGGCAATATACAAGGGTATGGCCCAAGAAGTAAAAGAAATGAAAAAAAAATTAGGAAAAATACAAGGAGTCTGCCGGGAAGGTATACTCCTTTGTTTGCCGCCATTTTTGTAAACGTTAGTATTGACAGTTCATATTTGGCAGTCGTGAAGTAGACACGTGGCAAATTTATTATGGAAAAATATTCGATAAACCAACGTGGTTTAATCGTTAAAACATTTTATCAAAATCAATCATCGATTACTGTGACGATGAGAAAGTTACGTGAAATTTCAGGGGGAAACAACGTGCCAACAAAACGCACTATTTATCGTGTAGTGAATGATTTCGAAGAAAGAGGGTCTGTAAGTGATAGGCCCAAGCATGGGCCACAACGTACTGCAAGATCGGCTGAAAACATTACTGCTGCTCAAGAAAGTGTTCAAAACAATCCATCAACCTCAATTCGACGCCGTGCTCAGGAGCTTGGTCTTCAAAGAACAAGTTTGGCCACAATTTTGCACAAGGATTTGCATTTGTTTCCATTTAAGATTCAGTTGACACAAGAGCTTATTCCACAATACCATTTACGCCGCCGTACATATGCCAATAGGATGTTACAGCCCGCCCATGACAACCCCGATTTTCATGAAAAAATCATAATGAGTAACGAGGCACATTTTCATTTAAATGGATATGTGAATAAACAGAATAGTCGATTCTGGGCAAAGGAAAACTCTCAAATTATTTATCAGTCATCTTTACATCCATTAAAAGTGGCAGTCTGGTGTGCAATTTGGTCAGGGGAATCATTGGATCTTACCTCTTTGAAAATCAAAACGCCGTAACGGTAACTGTGAATGGGGAGCGATATCGTGATATGATTGAAAACTTTTTAATGCCACAACTGCATGCTTTGGGTAACTGTTAATGGGGAGCGATATCGTGATATGATTGAAAACTTTTTAATGCCACAACTGCATGCTTTGAGCTTGATTAACATGTGGTATCAACAAGACGGTGCCACATTGCATACAGCCAGGATTTCAATGGAATTACTGCGAGACCTCTTTCCACAACAAGTTATTTCAAAAAATGGTGATGTTGATTGGCCTCCACGGTCACCTGATTTGACTGCTCCGGACTTCTTTTTGTGGGGATATCTAAAAAGCAAGGCTTATGCAAACAAACCAGAAACGCTTGAGCAACTCAAACAAAATATTCGTGATGAAATTAATGAAATACCGCGTGAAATGTGTGAGAATATAATGAAAAATGCACTCAAAAGGGCTCGAATTTGTGAGGCTAACAGAGGCGGACATTTATCTGATACTGTATTCCATACATAATTGCCGACATTAAATAAAACATTTATCAATATAAGATCCATTCTCTTTCATTTAATCAAAAATTATAAACAATCAAAGTAGTATACCTTCCCGGCGGACACCCAGTTTATCTTCATTTCTCTCCATATAGTCTCCTTTTCAATGATGTTCAATCGCTTCAATACCCTGGTTTTCCGTGAATTGTCGAGCTCCTCAAAGAGCCATTTTCACCTTTTTATTACCAATAAAAATTATCCATATAAATGCCTTCTTTGCAGCCGATTCTCCCCTTCGAACTATTGTTTTGACTATTCTTCGTGAAATGATGGACCTATCCATGGTTATGAATCGAATTAGAAAAGACTCGGCTTTATTGCTGTGAAACACTCGATTGAAACATTCTCACGATGCTGTATTTGTTTCATTGTGAGTAATCGCGGCACCCATCAGACTTTTTTTGAAGACTACGATATTTCGCTAATGAAGAAAATCGTTCCAGACTAAAAAAATTATTTTTGAGACGGTTTTAGGTATTTGCAATGTCTTGAAATCAGAATATTTACAAACAGTTTTGGAAGAATTGACGACTAGTACGGTATTTCCTGAAACACACGAAAAAAATAATACATTTTTCATAACTTTAATAACGCGCAATGACTATGAAAGAATACCGATGATGGAGATTACAAAAATCGCTTGGCATTTGACCCACTATTGACAGCCACAAGGTACATTTTTATATTCCCTCGGATACAATTATCATACGTGACAAGTGACCCGCAGTATCGGAAGGTATAGTGTAGACCGGAAACCCCTTTAAACAAGTTAAATGAACTGGGATCATTGCTAAGTTGTTGTAAACTTAAGACCCCAGTCTACCAAATTTTCTTGGTGATTCTTCGTCTGGTCGTCCGGGCAGACCTTCCATAGAGCGTTCACATCATCAGAACGGTGGTTGGTTTCCATTGTGCTACTGCTTACAAGATGCTGATATTCTGCTCTCATTTTCGTTTATCAGACCTTTACAATTGAAACGTAAAAGACTTGTGCAAGAACGGCCATTTAAGCTGCGCTTCAATTGATCAATTGATGATAACTGCTTACAAATTTGGTAGAATGATTTCAAAGTACATCATCCCTTCCCCATTATCTTAATGGAAAGTCCGCGATATCAGGATTAATACTATAAAATATTTATAAATAAGCCTAATAGCATTCTTTCATAAACGTCAAACTCATGACGTAGCAAATTTAACAGTTTTTCTGGACTTGTTGGCTTTACCCTTAATCAATCTGATGAAGTTTTCCCTGATGTAATATTGTGATATACTTTTATGTGTGACCAAAAAGTGGTATGTCACCTCTTCAAGGAAAAGAGCTGGGGTTGCTCCATACCTCTGTCAAACTTATAGGTTAAAGATGAATTCTATTGGTTCTACCATTATCTTCTACTATTACATAACATAAGTTAGTCTTATATCATTAAAAACTCTGTACACTAAACAATGCATGATGATCTGCATGTACCACTGTACAATATGTAAAAAAACCAATATTTATTTTCTTTTAATTTTCCATGTATATTAACAAATTGTTGTTGGTGCTTTGCAGAATCGTGGTCTTATAATAATTTACTTAACGAATCCATAAGTGAAAATACGATTTTTTTTATTATTTTCTTCTTTTTATTGATTTAATCAGCAGCTAAAATTATTACAGCTGACAATCATACATTATTTTGATTTTTTTTTTTTTTTTTTGCCTTATTCTTGCTGTACTTTTTCTTCATCAATTTCTTATTTATACACGGGTTCTTTTCATATTATGCATTTGTATATTGTATTGTTGTTGTGCTATGTACTCGCGTATATAAGATGCGGAAAATTATGAGACCAAGGTAAAAGTGACATGATAAAATGATTTTTTTTTTGTAAATTTTCAAATGAAATGTGTGTTTCGAACGCTGAATATAATATGTTGGTACTTGATACTATTATATTCTTTAATTAAAATAAGATTAAGAAAATTATTCTGTTACAATTTATGTATAAACAAGTAGTATGTATGCGTGTGTACGTGCAGTGCGGTTTTACATATATAATATAAGTTGGGTAGCCATTATTTACGTTTGCAGAAAAGGTTTTGCATTAAGAGCGTTTAGAGAATAAAATGATAGTTTAAGGGCATGATTTTTATATTTCCTAATATTTATGGTCAGAATCATCGTCCATAGATTAAGCAATACAATATGCAGAGTGCTAAAAGTAATGCTTTACTCGTGCTTCATTAATTAATTCTGTTCAAAAACCATATTCTTGCATTGAAAGTACTTCGTTGCTTGCACAAGAATTGGTACAGAGTGAAATGGAACTACTTTATTTAAACTTTAATTTAATTTCTTTGTGTCAAAGAGTTTGCGAAAACTTCCGTGAGTTTGTGAATTATTATTCAAGCAAATAACATATAGTTGTTGCAATTTTTAGTATTTTTAAATGTTAAGGTCTCTAAAACAATTTGTAGGTGCAGACACAGTCTCTATTTTTGATCCATCAAGTTACTTGGGAAGGAACGAATTTCACTCTTCTAGTAGCGATATTCGACTCTCGAAAAGAATAGTCAGGTAATTTTATTTAAATATTCAATATTAAAATAAGAAGCAGTGTGGACTCAAAATTCCAAAGTCTGTATAATTCGACACAACATCTTCGTCGTTAAATTAGTAACCACGACATGATATACAATACGTCACGATTTTTAACATACATTTATTTTTGGTCACCAGATCAATGTCCTGGTCAAATTTGGATTAGTTGTGGATTTAAAGAACATGTGCCTCATCGATAAGTTCACCGAACTAAAGATAATAACGATAAGAGATGCAAAAGTGCGCATTTCGGAAATTGTGTCTCCAAGATTGGTCAATGTAAATCAGAACTTTGGTCTAAACGAAACTGCGGTTGGAGTCCGTGTATAGAGATTACCAGAAACTTAACGTGCTAATGATAGCAGATGAGTATCCTCTTCCCCATATCCATAGTTTTTCCATGTGTCGCTACAGAAGACAATTGTAAAACCGCCATTACCGTCCCTTTCGTGTTTTGCGAGTTAATGCGAATGCATTACGTTCTGATAAATGCAGCGCAGGCAATTAAGCGTCTCATAAACAAAGTCACGAAAGAGATGGGTATCCGTATGTGTCGACGATATATTGGTGTCTAGAAGAAACGAGATCAAACATTTGGAACATCTTAAATAAAATTTTGAACGGCTAAAGCCATCCAAATGTGAATTTGGTGTAACATTTACTAATTTCTTCAGTCGCGACCCAAATTTATTTCTAAGGAATTGGGTGTGAATCTTCGCTAGAAAACAATCGACCGTATAGATATATAACGACGGCTGTGACGTATCGTTATTTTAATTATCCAGAATTGGATGTTGTGCAAAGCAAAGCTCAGTTTCGAGCTGATGAGGAGTTGTTATAATTTGTTAAAAATTATTTGTCATCTCATCAGGCCTTGGCGACCGAGTGCTATGTGTAAATGCTACTTTACGCTCTATATATATTTTTGCACAGTGTACATGTAGCATTAGCGAATTATATGAATGTGCACAAAATATCTGAATAATTGTTTTGTGTTTGTGTATCGAAGTCGCCTTGTTGGGTTACTACCCCTATCCAACGGTTACGATTATATCCTTACGATAGTGCATAAATTCACACGCTGGTCTGCCTTAAACCATTCCGTTAACGGATAGAATACGACTACCATGGTAACTGCATTCGTAGGCCAGTATATCCCAAGATTTGGAATTCTATTTGAGATAATGACCGAACAAGGTAGTCAGTTCGAGAGCAACCTTTTTTAGGAGTTAACAAAATAATTAGATTCTTACAGGATACCAATAACAGCATACCAACCTTAGGCGAATAGTACAGTGGAACGTTTCCAACGCCAGTTTCCATTCTCTATATATATGCTCGATCGAACACCCTAAACTGGAGTACATAGGAGTTTATGGAGATCTTGTCTACGGACAATCATTCAAGATCCCTGGAAAACTTATATTATACTCTGAAAATATGATATCGACAGACCCTGCTTCACTGTCTGGTAGCTAAAGATGCCTGGGGCAACCTTCAAAACAATGTATTGATTCCCAAGGACTTGACGAAGTACGACAATGTTTTAGCTCGCGTGGCGTTATCGAGTGACATAAGACAGCTCCCGAAATACTTTATTTTCTCATCAACTGAAAAATTTTAATATCATTTAACACAGTCAAATTCACATCACCATTGCAGATTCAATCACAAATATATCATTTAGTGGAGCGCTGTTGCCAACACCGAATGCAGTCATCAGGGCTGACAAAACGGCGGGTGAGCAGGCAAGAAAATTAATTTCGCCAGTAAACGACGAAATGGCTGTTGTTATTGTCGGAGAAAATTTGCAATCAAGATATATCGTGCTCCACCATTGGAACAATACATTGAAATGCGTGATTTAAATCAGTTCGCAATTGAAATGTTTGACAAAATTGAAATTGAAAGACTGACATATATTCGTTTGAACTAAAAGCAGCTCCGATCTGACGAATTCATTCAGTTGCGCGCGATGCGGTTGACGTTTATGGTGATGCAAACAACCTGGAGTGTCAATTTTGCCGGCCACTTACTTCGGTAGCTCTCTCCATATTCAAAAAAACACGCAAAATGTGTTGTCGTATATGTTAGACAATGTAGCCTCCTAGACCTATTCAAAAGATTCATTTGTAACCTAGTCAAACACAATGTGCTATCCAAGAGACATACATCACAGCTAGAATTTTTAAACAACAGATAAAATCTCTGATGGTTTTCATCATAAAGCACAGTGCGTGTAAATGTGCTCATGAGGCAAAAATGTGATTTGCCTCATGAGCACATTTTGGTTTGGTTCGTTGACGAACCACTAAGAATATGTGACTAAGAATATGATCCATGAACCTTGCAAAATTTTTCAATAATGACTCACCTTCTATCATCGATGGCATTTGTTTTAAGTGATACCCGCTAGAGATCTGATTTTCAATACCATCACAGATGCGGTAACCATTGTTGCGTAGGCGATAAGTTGCAGAGAATGTGCGATCTACAGTTAAGTAAAGGTCAATGTTATGGTTCTGTTCGTGATCCATCGCCGTTTGAACAACTGAAAATCGTTAATGGGCATCTATGTGCAGGTGAGCATACATAAATTTGATATAGCAAAAACTCGATCTTACAGTTTAGCATTCTAGCCCATATTTACACGTGAAAATTTTTTGAAGCAGAGAAAAATTGCCGTTTTTAGAATGGAAGGAAGTTAAGACTTCTAAAATCGATTGTGAACTATCTATTGAGCTGAGACTATATGTTGCTTTTAGTAATCGATGCGTATACTGATAAGGAATACCAAACCATTATTAGTTGACAAAATTAGATTTTTGAGAAAATGGAAAAGGGTACCCCTTGCCTGTTTTTAGAACTCCGGCGAACCGATGACAATTTTTTTTTATTCCGAAACTAGAAGAGCTATCGACTTGAATCTTACAACACGCTCTATTCGTAGCAAAAATAGAGTGTGTACCAAGTTTCAAGTCGTTAGTTGTACTAGTTCCCGAGATAGCCATTTTTACTATGGGCGAGAAGAAACTAAAGCAAGGTTTTAGTGGTCCAAAGACACGGTGATCCACGCCATCAACCATAACTTTGAAAATAGTGGATCAATCGAGATGAACCTATGTGCAACTTAGTGTGAGGCCTGTCAACTCTTACAGTTTGCTCGAGAACGATTTACATTGGGAATAGAAGCTCAAAGATTCCATCACATCGTCACCTCGTCAAATCTGCACATTCAAATTTTTGGTGGAGTCATAACTCTGTTGTCCAGTGATTTTCGTCAGATTTGCCCCGATAGTCCACGTTCAACTGCAGCTGACGAACTGAATGTGTGCTTGAAATCATAAAACTTGTGACGGCATGTGAAGACCCTCCAAATGGTGACTAATATGCGAGTTTTTTACAACAAGATCGAACTGATTTTTGTTATTGACCAAATCCAAGGAAGAGCTCATTCGACGTGTTTTGCCGAACATAGTGCATATTGGGTGACACAGTTATCAACCAGGATGAAGTAGTCAACTATCTCACAGAATTTTTGAATTCGCTGGAATTACACTCAAATTACCACCTCACAATTTAGAATTGAAAGTAGGCTAAATCCTTATCATGTTGCATAACATCAATCAACCTCGACAAAAGAACGAAACTAGCTATGGAAAAGCTTCTGAATAACGTCATCGAGGCGATTATTATGAAGGTACAAAGGAGAGGATGTCTTGACTCCGCGCATCCCAATGATTCCAGTGGACTTGACATTCGAGTTTAAACGGCTGCAATTCCTCATCCATACAAATAGACTTTTGATACTAAACTACTTTCGTTCAAGTTTTTCAAAGCTTGATCTCAAGTGAGGTTTTACCGTTATTTTGCCATTTTGGTATATATACGCATGTAAATTTTATACTTTTTGTTACAATTTTATGGCAGCAATAGTGTCGAGATTTAATCTAAACATGACATTACATATTAAGATTTAAAAAACCAATTTTTGCATATTCCCATAAAATTAGTCCCCTTCTCCCTATATATAGGGACAAATAAATATTACAATAAAAATTTTATTTAAATTATCCAGGCACCATATTTAATTTTAATATAAGTACATTTATTATTATTACATATATATATGTTTTATGTATGATACATATAAAATGAAAAGTAAATAAATAAAAATGTACGTTACATACAAGTATAGTATACATAATATCAAAACAATCAACCCAACCCCTCTCAACGCCGTTAAAAAATGGATTTAATTCTTTTTCATTTGGTTTAATAAATGTTAGGCCTTCCGAAAAAAATAATATGCTCGCCATTTTTATATTAGAGGATTAAATTCATCGTCAAATACTTATCAAATTTTTTATTAATTTCGAGGTATTGCGTTCAATAACCAGAAACAAAATTTTGGTATCATGGCGGGAAGACAATAAAATGATAAAATGATGATGGCGGTCTATAGTTAAGAGTTTTCTATTAAGGGCGATGAAAGAGCTTCTTACATTAAAACAGAGAAAATTTGCAAACCAACACAGAAATGTGTCACATTTCTATAGTTCCTAAAGACGCATTTTAATGATTATAAAGATGGTTATCACCCGCTATCGTGTTGATAGAGGCAAAGTAGAAAGAAAATAACGACATTCTAAAGAAAAATGCATTGTCAAGAACCAAATTGGTGGCTTTCAAAAAGAAGAAAAAACTACATTGGAACAGTAGGCACTATAGAACTTCACAACCTGCGGTTTCATTGGTAGCCACCATGGTCATAATAATAACTAACACTGCGGAAGATTTATTTTGAATGCTGATTGCATCTCAAATAACATTCATCAGTTAAGAAGTTGCAAATATAAATATCCAAGAACTGTGACTCACGTAATTATTGCTTGCATATAAGTAAGCTAACAAAAATTGGAACAGTGCTGTTCACCGTAGAGTTCATCATTTATCCAAAATAATTGATGAACTCTAATCGTTCTGATCGTCATCTAAATGCTAACTCCACTGGTTAAGTGTTTATGACTTCTGGGCTATGAGGAAGTCCTCGAGAATGTAAAACAGGTTTTAACACATTTCTTGTGGTCAGCTGAATGGTTTCACCTCGAAATCTTCATTTCTGGTAGTCATTTCTCCCCCTCGCGAATAATTTCGGAGATATACGTTTTCATCAAGACTAAACTTAAGTGGTATTGCTTCATAAGCCGATGTCATATTACTTGCTTTAAATATAAATAATAATATTCTTGACTGTCTAATTTGAAAGCTGACGTTTAGTTATCACTAACCGGTGTAGATCTAAATATTGCTATAGGAATATCGTAATACCTTGCTCTACAATCATTTTCTTGCTTACCCGATAGGCGATGGTTTTATGCATATACCAAACTTAAACGTGCGAACCATTCTTTCCGCTTCGCCATTATTTGAGGGATGAAACGGTGTGATTGATACCATTCAATCGGCAGAATCCCTCAAATTTTGATGACGTGAACTGGGCATCGTTATCCGAAACGATGATCACTCGTAAACTTCTCCTCAACAGTATGCTGCAGTGCCATGATATAGTATTTGATGATGTTGTGGTGAACAGTGGCACAATATTTAGTAACTTTGAGGCAATGTCCGTGTCATAGTCTGGTCAACAGCAATGAATTAAAGTCGTCTGCTTCATGACACTGGCTGGAATTACTATATGCTTGTGTGTATAGAGAAGAATACTATTAAAAACATTCAATGACAGTTGTAACTCTCCATCAGCTTTAGTCAGCTTTTCAGGCCATCTATGTTGACTGTGTTCGATCAATCGTACCAGTACATGAACCCGTTCATTATGGTTTTCTATATTATTCGACTAAATCAATTGGATATCCTTGTACATCAAAATCATAAATCTTTTGTACCCTTGACCTGAGTCTATAAATTTGATGATATTCTTTCAGTGCTATTGTCCATCTCTGTATAGACGATGAAACGTAACTATATAGGCACATTTTTGTTCTCGTTGAATAGAGTCTGCCTCTTTTTCCATTTGACTGAAAGCTTTTTGGTGATTCTCCAGTATCTTTGATGCATATCTAATTGGGGCTTCGGTTCCACCCGAGAAAATGTGAGAAATTACAGCTCTGATTCATCCATCTTTCTTTGGAAAATGTCAGGTTCACTAGCAACACCAAAAGGTTGTCTTATGTACTTGTTGATTTTACTGAAAAATGGCCCTTCTGTAGAATATTTCGTCAATTCCGTCAAAATCCCCACATATTCGAAAAGATTCAATAGTTTGTAACAAGAACTATGAATGACTATAGTAATCGCTAGATTGGCTTAGTGAATTTGTTTTCTAGTCGCTTAAGTCCCTCCTTTACCAGCTTGACGTTTTGTAATTTCTCCTGATTTCAATGTCAAAATTAATGATCAAAGCAAGAGATTGTGTTAACATAGCTCTTCTATACTCTTAGTCAATTCTTGTTAGTAGGTGTTGAGTTGCAAAATTTGTTAATCCGGAATATCGGTATTCACGATTCTAAATCTCAATTCTATAATCCAATCGAGTCCTGATATATTGACTCCATTCTCTATACATCGTAAATTATAAGCGGTCAGTTTGAACTGTCCTTTCAGGGTCTCAGAGTTTTCCATCATATGCATGTAAATCCTTAGTAGGTTGTATGGGAATTCGTCTATTTTGTGGTGAATTGCAACAGGTACTTTAATATAAACGCCAAAGTTTTATAATTTAGGCTGAATTTTTGCGGGAAATACATTTACAGACGTCCATATTCATAAGGGTGGTTCCTAATTTGTTGACAACTTTAACAGTAACCAACTCAGGAAAGTAACTAGGCTAATCGATGAATTTGTGCAAAATAAGTGCGCTTCGCAAGGCCTTCGCAATATTCAGATAAAGTTGAAGCACTCAACTCATTTAAATACTCAAACTCATCGGAAATTACTCTAAACGATTTCTATGTAGATGATAACCTCATTTCTACGAACAACCAAACGCCCATCAAAACTGTGAAATTTATGCTACAAAACAAAAATTTCAAAAGTCCAGAAAACGCATGATTAATCCGTTAAAACTGTTAAATGTTCGGCACAAATCAAAAATTTCCAATATTCATAAAATGCATGATCAAACTTTCTATTTTATGCCACAAATCAAAAATTACCAAAAAGTACATCACCAGTGATCATCGATTGGTAACTACAAAAACTAAGATGGAAGTGTTCATACAAGTCAGGGATCATAGGAAAACGAACCTTACGTTTCAAACGTGAAGTGTCTAATAGACAAAGTAGAGAAGGCACAACATTTTTGTTAACACTATAGTATTATGGAAACCTAATATTTAGGTATTATGAGCTGCCGCTCAAGCGACTTTAGACAAGATTAAAATTAAACACAAAATTGACTGGTTTGATGAACAGTATCGTCTCCCTGTCGAACAAAAGAATAAAGCCTATAAAACAGTGTGAATATATTTAACAATCGCACGGAACAAAAAAGTGGTCCATGCTATGAAAAAGCGTGAATGGTGGAAGGCTTAAGTCTTAAGAGTGCAACAACTCAGAAATGATCACAGTTCTCGTAGTGTCTTTAAAGTAGACACCGGTTTGCACCATACCGTCGGATCTATAGGTTTATAACTATTTGGGACCAGGATGAAAACCTCCGTGTTAACATTGATGCAGTACTATGTAATTTTGAACGAAAAATGACCATATTTACAATATATTTGATCTCAATTTATAATTTTTTTGTTATTTTAACTTTGATAATAAATTGGCTTGGCACCAAAACATAATAATCAATCGTGTATGTCGATTACTCTAGAGTTGAATAATCCCATTTCTTTTCGCTATGTGTGTACTTCAATTTTTAATGGCAATGTGTGCTGTACATTAAAAAAATAAAGAAAAATTTTCTTGTCACCTTTTGTGTTTTTCATAATATCTATCGTCAATTTACTTGTCATTCAAAAATATTGTCCATCTATCTATCTATATATATATAAATATGTACCTCGATAGAGCTTGCTTATCTATACATCTCCTCCCCACCTTGGCCGTCGTTTTTTTTTTAGTTTGTTTGTTGTATATTTCAATTGTAACGACAAAAAGTAGTTATATTTATGTACACATACATAACATTATAAAATTTTACATTTTTTTTTCAGAGAAGAATGAATCTCTTCGTTATAATCGTACGTACACACAGACACAGTCATACATGAGAAAAACGAAGAAAATTAAATGTATTGTAAAGACATTTCTATATGCTCATAAAAATCAACCACGACAGGTACATGAAAAACATTGAAATGAAATAGTTGTTTTTGTCATAAATTAACATTTTCTTATTTTTCCCGTATGTACACACGGATAGATTATATGGATGTCAAAATATAAAAAATATAAAAAAAAAAATGTTCGCCGTCCAATGATAACACAAAAAATTAAAGATCAGCGATCAAAACATTTTTTTAGAAAACTCACATATGTGTGTATACATGTACCTAATACATGTACTCGGAATTAATAAATTAATGCAAGGGATGAAAACATCCCTTCAATAATACATTTCTGGTATTTCTTCCGAACGACTGAACATTCTACGTATGTGTTTATATAGTGAATTATTTTTTTAATTTTAATTCAAGTTTTTTTTATTTTTTTATTTTTTTTTTTGATCAACAGAACATTTGTCATCATCATCATCGTAATACAGATCTTCGTCATAACATACGAGTATATTAAACATTATATATGATGTAATTTTTGTGGCTTAAATATGTCGAGTCTTTTGTATGCATTATTTAGGTATATTCTATGTTAGGTACTCTCCGATCGTGTATTGTGTATTGTTATATATATAATTTTATTTTGTCAACTGTCGATTAATCCTGGCGGTAATCTATAGACACAAAAAAGGGACATTTTTCGTAATTTACGAAAGAACAAAAATTTTTTTCCGACATCCATTTAGGTAAAATCCAATCATATTTCATCGATCTAAATATTAATTGATTTTAAATAAAGTTCACAGGATTTTATAATATTTAAAAAAAAATTAGGAAAAAATGCATTTTCCACTATAGGGGTGATCACATGACATCATATTTCTGGTATTGATATATTTTCTTGTGGCGATATCGAACATGGAGAAAATCTTCGTCTCGAACTAAGTCTATAGACCATGCAGTGAAGACATCAGTAAGGTGATTGCTGAAAGGTTCTACTCTTAAACCTTTCGCCTTCTGCTATTCACACATTTTTCCAGAAAATTTGTTTAGCTGTTATCCTAGCAAAGACAGTTTTTTTTGCATCATATATATATCCACTATTCAATAGGAAAATGGACGAATAAATTGGCGAGTGAAGAACCGGTTGGCTATAATTGCTTAGGTATATATAAACATAGGCTATATTCAGAAACAATTATCGATTACCTGGAAATTAATTTTGTCGGTTACAAAGAGTTCCAAATGAGACTTTTCATATAGCTGATACAAGCCCATCAAAAACCATTAGATTTTTTTGCGGCTGCACCTCACATATCTTTATACATTAGCGCAGCTTCTTTAATTTTTTGCAATATTCATATATTTTTATATTACTATATCTTTTAATCTATTTTATCGTCATTATATTGGTGACTCCGACACCCGTTTTTACGGCCAATATTAAGGTTTACCACATGGTAAACATTATCACGTGACGCACCGCCTTAACACCATGTCTAATGATGATGACATTAAAACATCAGATAGTGGCAAATAACTCAGCCATTGATATTCATCTACCAGAATTCTGGGTCACTAACCCAAAAGCTAGCTTAGGAAGAAAGAAACGTTGTTCGCCGAACAAGTTCTCATCCAGCAAACAACGCTCTAAAACGAAACAAAATGTGAAAAATTGAATAGACGCACTTTTTAATATAGCCGCTAGGCTACACGAAGCAATTCCATCCGCCTACGCGGTGGGTGATGTTCACCACAATTCACAGTTATACATCATGGATAAGTCTTAACAGCTGATACTAACTAGGCTTCCTGGATATACTGCGAGAAGTAGTATGATCACCTACAAGCAACTAACTTGAAAACCCAGCGAACAACTGGAAAACCCGATCCCGAACACTTTTTACAAAAACATAGAGCAGGAATATCACCAAATTCGCCAGGGTTCAAATTGCTGCTACAATCATAGATTTAGAAATACAGCCAATAATTGGCAGTTACTCTGCAATTTTCCGAATCCAAAGGTGAACGCATCACAGATGAACCGATTTTGTAAGCCAAAGACTATACATTCAGAAATACCGATCTATAAACTAGTAGGTCTATCGAATGACGCGGCAGATCATATACTGAAATATACTAGCCACTTATATATACCGGATTGTCAGAACAAACTCATGTTTCTGACTGGCACTGACATATTCGTCATGGCCTATATACAAATTGTATAAACCATAAAATGCAAATCACCACCGCCTTAATTTGCATATGCATTCACTTAGTCAGAGCTTAATATTTAATCCCAGTCACATCTGAGGATAAAAAAGCCATTGCTACTCCATTTGGCTTATTTGAATTCACTCGAATGCCATTTGGACTACGTAAGATCTCGACTTTGTGTTTTTCTACATTGACGGCACTTATATGTATGTATAGTTGGTGTTGAGTTAATAAATTCTACACCTAAAAATGATGTTGTAAATAATAATATGAAGACTAAAACTGATCAAACATTTTTGTTAAAAACGTACAATCAAAATGTTAGAGGTCGCCGTTCAAAAACCAAAATATTTTGTTTAGCTGTAATTGAAAACGATTTTGAATTATATTAACTGAAACTTGGCTTTCTACTGACGTTTTAAACGCGAAATTATTTGGATCTCATTATGTTGTTTTTAGGTACGATCGTAAGGGTTTTTGGTGGCGGTGGCGTCCTGGTTGCAATTAAATCTTAATTTTCTAGTAAAGTAATTAATATCGTTAACACAGGTGAGTGTGAAGTCGTTTAGGTAAAATTTAAAGCAGTCTCTCAACATTTTGCAGTTGGTGTTCATTATATTACTCCAACGTCTAATTTAAACCGTTACATAGAACATTCTAATATAATCACGAAAACCGTTGAAAGTTTGGATGATAATACTATTGTATTAGTTTTTGGAGACTTTAATTTACCCCATCTGACTTGGTCACAACATTTAAATGGTATGTTACGCTTACTCGATTTAATTTTTGTTTCAAGTAACTTTTTTGAGCTTCAGTATCATTTTGATGAAAGTCAATATTTAGTGAAGAATGATGAACATCACAAGTCTATTTTAATAACTTTAAATTTGGATAGGACTGAGTTTGTTAATACTGTTGAACAGTCTTTTTATGACTATTCCAAGGGTAGCTTTAACGATTTAAATTCGCTTTTTAATTCAATTAATTGGTTTGAGTTGTATGACTTTTGCGATCTAGATATTGCCGTATAACGATTATATGAGATAATTTTTATTGGTATTGACAAGTTTATACCGGTTAGATTTAGCCGCAGGTTTAATAAACATCGGTGGTTTGATAAGGAGTTGCGTTCAGCCCAGAATAAAATGGATCGGTTACGGAAAAAGGGTTCAACTGTTGGAAATTTGGGTTCGATTACTTTAGATGCTGAATTTATTTTTAAATATATCTCCAAGCTAAAACCAAATCATTATTCTGGCCCTAATAATTCTTTACTGTTTATTGAGTTTGGTAAGGTTATTATCCCACAACTGCATGGTTTTTTTCCAGGTGCATTTTGTGATAAATTCAATTGAAGATGGTTCGCAAGTTGATGTGGTGTTCATTGACTTTAAAAAAGCGTTTGATAGAATCTCACATGCGATTGTTTTATCTAAATTGCGGAAGGTCGGTGTTCACTCAAACTTGCTGCTGTGGTTGAAATCTTACCTTTGTGATCGTAGACAATGTGTTAAGTTCAATGATTGTCTCT
Source organism: Tipula confusa (assembly GCA_963556175.1). Classification (NCBI taxonomy): domain Eukaryota; kingdom Metazoa; phylum Arthropoda; class Insecta; order Diptera; family Tipulidae; genus Tipula; species Tipula confusa. The sequence goes on from OY744475.1 coordinate 12,799,629, forward strand.
CGGGTGAATATGAAACAACATCTGGGGTTCCTCAGGGCAGTCACTTAGGTTCGTTGCTATTTTTATTGTTTATCAATGATGTAGATACCTGCAAAATTTTATCTAAATTTTTGTTGTATGAGGATGATATGAAGATATTTATTAAAATTGATAACACAACTGACTGCGCACGTCTCCAGGACGATTTGGATAATTTTTTGTATGGTGTGAACTGAATAAATTGGAGCTAAATGTTGGAAAATGTCGAGTTATGAGCTTCCACAGAAAGAAAAATCCAATTAGGTTTGCATATACATTCAACAAAATTATTATTGATCGAGTTACTGAGTTTAAGGACCAGGGGATCGTTCTCGATGATAGCCTAACGTTTATCCAACACACTGAAAATATAATAAATAAAACTAATGCAATGATGGGATTTATTTTTAGAACTTGCAAGGACTTTAAAGATGTGGCTATACTTTTATAACAGAATACTATAGCACAGCCGAAGGCACCTCGTTGCAACAATAATAATGACGATTGATAACGGCTTGAAATCTTTTCGAAGAACCTCTCAGATAACCTGCTAGCTATCTACCAAGCAATACACCACCTTCAAATCTGAATAATAAATAACGACTTACACACACACAACCTTCGATGTTTATAGTATCTACCTTTGCAGAATTGTTAAAACAGTTGTCCATAATTTTGCGCACAATATAGTGATGGATTCAGGTCTGTTAGCTTACGCCCCAAATCACAAACGTGACTTTTACTCATATCTTGCAAGTATAGTGTTATGTCTAAAGACGATGAAACTGGTATAATTAATCTGGGTTTTAAAGCTCTTCACTAATTGGGCTGCGATTGGAAACCCATACTTTAAACACAATCTTAAAAGAGCGATTTGTTTTTACAGTTTAGAACGCCTTATGGTGTTGTAGATGTCGGAGCAAGTCATTCACATCATTAAAGACCAACATTGCCACTCAGCTACATTTAAATTTTTTTTTTATATAAATGTTCAGTGCACTTAGGATATAGGTATGTATATCCTTTATATGAAAGTTTTAGCAACAAATACACAGCACTACTGCAAAAGGTAAAAGGAAGGATTAGGAGGGCAAAAAGTAAGAGAGGAATAAATGGAATAAAGGTTTTCAGTCTCCTAGTTGTTTACTTTTGAAATTAAGTTTGAATCTCTGTAAATTGTATTCCAAGGAAAACGTCTTGTAGTTCAGTTTGTTCCACATTCGCGTACTACTGACAAATAATGAGTTTTTAAATTAATTGGTTTTCGCGAATTTAATTTCCAGATTGTATCGGTGTACCAGGCGTCTTAAATTACGAGCGAGCTTTGACAAACCAGGCATAAATTCATAAAGTTCCGATGAACAATGACCATGAAAGTACTTGTAAAACACGCATAAGTCTCCCACAATACGCCTATGGGAAAGAGAATCAAGATCAGATAATAAATTTACGTCTTCAATCATTCGAGATGCTCGGTTTTGGACCCGATCGAGTGCAGTCAAATGAGTTTTCGGTGCTCCAGCCCAAATATAAGAATTATACTCTAACCTGGGTCTTATGTAGGTCTTATATATTGTAAGTATTTCAGATGGATTAAAGTAAAACTTACATCATCGTAGAAATCCAAGACATTTGGCTGCACCAATCGCTGCTTTGTTTATTTGTTCAGCCCAATATATTCTCTTTGATATAGTTAAACCGAGAATCTCAAATGTGTCAGACGTAGCCAATCAGTCAGAAAAGACAGTGAATAACCATCAGTTCGGCCAGAAAATACACAGGATTGAAATTTGTTGGGATTAAATTGGCTTCACCCCATTTAAGAATGGAATTAAGATCTCGCGTAAGGCGATCATTCATAGCCGTTCTTCCTGCGAGAACATCGTTTCGCGATGAAGAAGAAGGTAAACTGTAAGAGGTGGAAAGTGAGCTGTCATCAGCATAGGAGTATATTGGAATGAGAGTTGCTGATAGAAGATCATTGATGAAAATTAGAAAAAGGGTTGGAGAAAGGACGTATCTCTGAGGAACACCAGCGTTTATAAGAGGTTGATCGGAAGTCACACCATCCATCACCACTTGGATTTTGCGACAAAGAAGAAAATCCTCAATCCATAAAATTAACGAACCGTGAAGGCCAACTGCCCTCAATTTACACAGCAAAACCTTGTGCCACACGCGATCAAATGCTTTTGAGATATTGAGTGCAATGACTTGAGATTCACCAGATTGATGAATGCTTCTGTTCCATTGTTCAGTAACAACATTAATTAAATCACCTGCTGAACGCCCTCCGTGAAAACCATACTGACGATCAGAAATTAGATGATTAGCTTCCAAATATTTTATCAGCTGGAAGTCGATTATGGTCTCAAATACTTTAGAAAGCACCGAGACGATAGCGATTGGGCGATAATTTGAAGGGTCCGATTTACTGCCCTTTTTTGGCACAGGATGTATGTTAGCAATTTTCCAGATGGAAGGGAAAATGCCAGAAGACATAGATAGGTGAAACAGACATGATAGTGGCTTAGACAGGGATTTACAGCGTTATTTGAGGACAATTGGGGGAATACAATCCGGACCGGCTGACTTGTTGGTGTTAAAGTTTGTAAGGGCTTTAGCGACAACTCTAGATCTAAAGCTAATGCGGCGCATCGATGAACTGGCTAGAGAGATAATCGGGGGTATTAAGTTAGAATCAGGTATATTAGAGTTTGTTGCAAATTTTCGGGCGAAGAGATTAGATTTTTTTGAGCTGTAGAAAAAATATAGTCCCTTTCTTTCAGAGGTGGTATTGATGATTTTCTACTGTTTAAGAAGTTTTCCTCTACATTGCGGGTAAAGGACCAAAAGGTCCGATTGCCCTGCTTTAAGATCTGCCGCAACTCTTCTCGAACTTATTTTTGATATGTTTTTTAGCTTGGGACACTGTTTGTGTTGCCGGATTTCTAGCCGCCTTAAATATAGCTAAATTTTCATTTGATGGGTTCTTAACATATTTGTGGTGAGAGGCTTTTTTATTGGCGGTTGTTGTTCTACAGTCACGATTAGAGAGACTGGAAGGAATGAACTGTTCCATTCCCGTGAGAATAACAGTCGAAGCCAGAATGGCTGCAATGGCTCAATGTTGACCTTTGTAATTGTTCGGGGTCGGTCAAGGTTAAACATCCTTACCATTGATTCTCATTATCACCGTTGATATAGAGCAATGAAAATGTTAACCTTACTCCTTTCAAAGGGTATTTTGTAAACCAGTGTGAAAAACAAAAAATGTGGCGCTGGTTCAGATATTGAAATTTTATTAATAGCGAATAGATTCAGGAAGGCCATAAGTATTGAAGCTTACATATAAGTGAAACCGGAAAAATCCCAGAGTCAATTTAAACAATTAGATTTTAGTTTGTCAAAAATTAAAAGTTATTTCGACTATAATATCATAATTAGGCTTAACTCAACTCTTTTATAACGCACTGTACAACGTTAAACCAATATATTTAATCGTAATCGAAACTAATAACCGTGCAAGAACTTCTTGTTATCATTTTATTTATTAATCGACAGCAATGATTTGTTTTATTCAATAATATAAGTTTCAGTTGTATATTCTGCATGTTCCGACCAAAAATACAAACAAATGATACAATTCGCGCGTATTATATGTGAGCGAGGTGACAAAATAATTGTGTATTTGTAAGAGGTACACAATCGATTCGATATTCTCAAAAAAAAAAAATAAAAAAATTGTTCGCACATGTACATAATATATAAGAACAAAAATACAATGTAAATGTAAGAAAATTGGTAGTAGCCAATGTTGTCAACTACCTCAATATACAAGAGTAATAAATAAATGCAAAATCGAAATTTAATTTCATTATAAATCAAATGATAAGAATTATCCGCCGAGTATATGTAATAATCATTTCAATATATGCATAACAATATATCGCGGGATATAGAAATGAATCGAAAGCCGAAAATTGGTCTTCAATCGATAGCATGTTTTACATAATGCCGCGCGTTAATAATTTTTTGTAAAGAAACCGTATGTTATGTGTATGTACCTTTTCATATACATGATTCATTCGATGTAACATAACATGATTCACGTTACATGTTAAAAAAATTTTCCCACTCTGCAATTTTTTTTTTTTACATTTTTACATAGCATCCAAATATGTATGCATATTATATCACGAACAGGTCATAAAGTACATAACAACGAATAAAATTGAAAAAATTGTCGTCAATAACTAAAATAAATTTAATAAAAAATGTAACACACTACATACTAAAACTATATATACTCGGTAAATACATTATGCATATTATGTATATATAGTTGTTACCCATACTCATCTTAATCATTTTTCGAATGCGAACCTAAATATTTTGGCATGGGAAATTTTTTTTTTTTTTTTTTTTTATTAATTTATTTGTGGTTTCTTAATGTACACTTAACGTGAAGAAGCAATATAAAAAAAATTATATACGATATAATTTTAAGACAAAACTAGAAAAACCAACAAATTTTTTTTTTTTAGAGATTTATGTTTGCGATTCGAAGTTATGAATTATAAATTTGGCATTACTCGTGATCGTGAGAAAATTCGATTGGAGTACATTTTCTTAACAGATACAGAATAATGATTTTTACGAATGGTATTTAAATGTTTGAGCTTTTTATTATTTTATATGGCAACACAGGATGTGTTGTCAATTCTCAAAAACAGAAAAAAAGACCTCAAGTCAGTATGCTATTTACAGATCAGCATCTTCTACTACTTACGTGGCTATCTTACTTAATTAAAGAAAATATACTTTCCGTTTTTGTTTTTTTTTTCAAGCATTTTGATTTAGAAGAGTTCGATAAATTTTACATTTGTTTTGTGAAACAAAAAATAATCAAAAAAATTTATTATGTACTCACTAAATTTATATCGCATACTTGGTTAGTTCAAGGTAATGGTTTGTTTTCGGGTAAATAGTTTCTCTACACAACATTGATTATATGCCATTCATTTAAATGTGTGGGTACTATAGTATCGACATTTGCAGTGGTGATATCGACAAGGAAATACAAGGACTAGTCGAAAAAAAATCAACGATGAAGTATTGGAGATGTTACTTGATGAGGACCCGTGTCAAATATAAGATGAATTTTCAGCATCATTGGAAGTTAGTATCGATAAAATGCTTTCTTTACAAAAAGAGAAAAAGGGAAAAATTGTACAATTAATTACAATTGATGTTAGAAGCCAAGCAATGAAGGTAAAATGGCGACAGTACGAGTAGAGGTACAGTAAAGTTAATCTCCAACATGGCAATAGATTGCCAAATATTGCAAAACTATACCAAAAAAAATGTTGGAAGCACGGGTCCTACCTTATCTACCGCTCTCCTATATGAAGAGACCCAAATATGATTGTTACTTTTAATTACCACTCGATTTACTTCATATGAATTTATGAAGATACCAAAAAATGGGATGATTGGATAGCTTCGAGTAGTAGTCCAAAATTGTATACATATATGCTGCCTCAAAATTAGGAAAAAGTATTTGCTAGCGTTAGACTATACTGAGAATGATCACTGTAAGGTAGCGACAGCTGCTCTGTTGCCGCAAATATTAAAAGATGCGATGATGTCATCTTGGTTCAAGAACCATGGGCAAATGAAAAACGGGTTCTTGTGCTCGGAGCCTCCAATTACAAATTTCTGTTTGTACTTTCTGCATGCAAATTACAGCGATGCAGATGTAGTAGCAGCTAGCATCGAGGTCGGTAAAGGAAACCTCTGGCTTATATCAGCTTACTTGCCGCATGACGCGTACTTGCGCGGTCATGTAACGGATCATTGTTATCTTTAATCCGGATTGGACACAAAATATTTTAAAACATCAACCTTCATTTAAACCAAAGGAAGACCAATTGGGATACTTTCAGAATGGTTTTAAGTAACTCTCGACCATCATTAGTCCCCAAATCTCAGGAATTAACACAGGAGCTGGATGCCATGATAGACCGGGTGTATGATGCTTTTGATGAAGCTATTTCAAGTTCTTGTCCTCTTAGTAGACCAAAGGGTAAAACTCGTCTACCATGGTGGTCGAAGGAACTGCAAGTACCGTGCTTAAAATGCAAGCGGCGTATAAATATGACCTAAGAAGTGCAAAAAGCAATTCCTCTAGACCCTTTTGTGATAAAATACAGGAGTCCTCTGAGGCAGCTAGACTAATTAAGATATTATCTGTTTGTTCTATCATTCCATGTTATCTCCGACGACCGGATGGCCAATGGACTACAACGAGTAGAGAATTCTTGGAGCTTCTTCTGAAAACTAATTTTCCGGGTTGTTCCAATTCCTCTCCTATTTTGCTAAAGGCTAATACTGGCCACGCGGAGAAAATTATCAACAGGAGGACTATTTTGTTGGCACTAAACAGTTTCAAGTCTTTTAAGTCTGCAGATCTGGATGGCAATTTTCCTGCCGATATCCAAAAAACCACTGACTTAAATGTTCCCTGGCTTGAGGTGATTTTCAAAATAGCCTTAAACTATGTCATATTCAAAAGAAATGGACTGAAGTAAATGTAATTTGTATACCCAAGACGGGAAGTACCTATAGACGTGTATACCTAAGACGGGAAGACGCTCTAATTGCAATCCCAAAGACCTTAGGCCTATTAGATTATCTTTTTATTTCTTGAAAATTCTAGAAAGACAGATAGAGGCTTACCTCAAAGGCTCAATCGAGCCTGTAAAGCTGTTAACGTCTCAGCATACAAATTGTAAGGGGAAATCGGTGAAAACTGCTCTCCATTCCCTCTTATGTCCTATAGAGAGGTCTGTCGAATATAAAGAAATCTATTTAACGACCTTTTGTGATATTGAGGGTGCTTTTAATAATGTAAAACCAGAGGCGATCACACAAGCACTTTCAATTTTTCAGGTGGATTTGGTACTTATGGTCATTTATAGCGATCTAGGTGTATCATCCATCCGTAAATTTATAAGTAGGAGTACACCGCAAGGTGGTGTATTATCCCTCTTCGTTGGAAGTTGATCATAATGACCTGTTACTAAACCTGGAAGTGACTGGCGCTTTTGGTAAATATTCTTGTATCCTCAGAGATGTTATGCAGAATGCTCTTGACATCCTAACTCAATGGACCAATTGTGGTCTTAGTGCTAATCCATTGAAGACTGATTTGGTTCTTTTTCCATGAAGTACAAGCTTCCCCGTTTTGACCCTCTAACTCTCAATGGAGTGGTTCTGAATATAGTAGACAAAGTGATATTCTTGGGTCTCACTTTGGACAGCAAAGTAAGCTGGAAGCCCAATATTCTAGTAAAACTAAAAAAGGCTACGATAGCACTCTATTCCTATAAAAACGCCATTGGAAAAGGATGGGGGCTTAAGCCTCATACTGTACATTGGCTTTACACCACTGTAATTAAATCAGTTCTAATGTATGGAGTTAGTTTGGTGACCAGCCTTAAATACAGTGGCGAACCAAAAGTTGCTGATTTCTAACTGATATTCCTTCCAGAAATGGCTGGGCGAGTGGAACAGTTTTAAAGCCACGGTTGATTAATTTCTTTACATATGGCTCGAAAATTGATGAAAAGGTTGGAGGTGGGGTTTTCTGCGAAGAACTAAAGGTAAATCTCTCTTTCCACCTCACTGATCATTGCAGTATTTTTCAGGGAGAGCTTATAGCAATCAAGAAAGCCATAGACAGGATATAATATCTGTAAAAGATATAAGCATTTTTACGGACAGTTCTACAATCAGGCTATATCACGTCTAAAGTAGCCCGGAGCTGTCTTTCATCTCTTAACGAAATGGCTAAACAATTCAACATCCATCTTATATCAGTGCCAAGACATTTCAATATTACGGGGAGCCGATGGATTCGCGCGACAAGGTATTACTTGCCTCCAAGGTGGACATTGAAGTTCCACTTGCTACGTGCAAACTGCTCCTTAAAGGAGAAGCTTGTACAATTACAAACAATAGATGGGCAAATTGCACCTCATGTGTAATTACTAGGCAGATGTTGCCTAATCTGGACTTAAAAAGGTCTAATCAGTTGATATCTATGCAACGGCGTAAAATTAGCACAGGTATGGGTGTCATTACTGGACACTATCTTATTGGTAAGCATGCCAGTAAATTTGGTATTTTCTTTCATGATTACTGTCAAAGTTGCAAGTACGAAGAAGAGGAGAAAACAATACTTCAATTGTTATGCATCTATCCTATTCTGTCTCAAAACAGACTCAATTTTTTGAGTATACCTTTTAAAAATTGATATCTGAACTTGAACTTTTTCCATATTCTTAAATATATTTTCCAACTCAATGCACTCCGAAATTTATGTATTTAATGTAATAACGGTTTGTCCTGTTTTATTAAACTGTATGCCCACGTTTAGTCAATAATAAACAAAAAACTAATATGCCAACCACTATACCAACATATGTTGCCATACTCTGCAAATATGTACATATCGACAACAAACATATATATATATATATATATATATATATCGAGAGAAATCAATTTATTACCATTATGCTTTTCTATTATTATCATTGCTCCAATATATCAAAAAGAATATTTATGTCATATTATGTTTAGATAGAAAGATTGTTAGGTCGCGTTTACATTTTCTTGTTATCACAAATCATGATCGTCATTGACAATGTCATATATTGTCGTATTTATATAAAAAAAAATGAAGGGGTGAAAATATTGAAAAATTGAAAATATTATTTTCAATTTCAAAAGATAAATTTTCAATATTATTATTGGATTTTTTTTTTTTTTGTGTTTTGTTAGCTAGCTCGTGCGTCTTTTGTACAACAAATTTATTGTGTATGTTGGGTTATGAAAAAGGATTTTTCGTCGTTCACCAAATAATGAATGTTTATAGATATGAGGAAAACAAATGCTAAAAGGGATGTGATTCAAACTATATGTATCGATACTTATATATATTGCGATATTGAATGTATAAAGATGAAATATTTAAGGCTCATACATAATTAAGACATTACAAGGAATGGCCACCATAAATCATTTATCATATACGCATATAAAATCTAATTTATTACAGCAACAGGCTGTCAAAAATTAAATATTACAACGCATTCTCCCTCGCAACATAATCATAATCATAATAATAATAATCATAAAACAGGAAGAAATATTGAAATCGTCGAAGAAAATTACTTCCATATATACGCACACTTGATATGTGTATACATATTTTTGAACACGAAAAACATAAAAATTCCATGCATATAAACATAAAATTATGATGTGTTACAAAAATATATGTAATTGAGGGTGTTTTTATGTGTCTTGAGGAAGGTTGAAATATTTTTTGTTTTCTTTGTATTTTGGTAAAAAGGCACGCGACTTGTTAGATATAGACATTACTTAATTTAATATTCGCTCGTGTAGTCGGAGGAGTGTTCAATTCAATGATTTTACCATAGACGGCAATATATGTCGTATGGTTACTGTGGAAAATATAGCATTTCATTGAAATTTCATTTCTTTAAAATGCGATCAGGCAGGCAGTAGAATGAAGAAAAAAAAATGAGACCTAACCAATTTCATTTAAAAAAATCATAACCGTGCACAAAAGCAAATATGTTATTACGTAAAGCAACCAATTATCAAGTACCTTAATGTCATCAACATTAAGTTTTAAATGTTGAAAGGGTGTTTTCGTTCCGAATGTTCTTGAAAGTAAAGACACTTGTCCTTTAACGTATCGATTAGTGAAATAAAATCGAAGGTCATAGACAAGTTTCATTACTTTGAAGGTGACTTGGAGTCTTATTTGGTCAACCCTAAGCATAACAAATATTTTAAAGTGATTTATGTGCCCTGGTGGGATCTATATATAATCATGCACAATCTAAAAAAGCTAGTTTTCGAGTTTGAAAATATAGAAAAGAAATTCGTAAACTGCAGATTGCAGTTAAAGAGAAAGTCAGAAACCTCAGAAAAAAATTGATCCTAGAAAAAAGTTTAACTGTTAAAGTGTTATAGACTCAGATAACATACATTGTAGCAATAAAATATAGGCAGTAATGCTCTTAATGCTTATAAAGTTTAACTATTCTGGTGATGTAAGCTAGTTTTAATACCAAACACAGCCTCCTTTGACGTTGTGTTTTCTATGGTTTTATTAGACAACCAGTTGATTGAAAGAAAAGTTTACCAGGGTCTCCTTTGAGTCAGACTAAAGGCCTCAGGACTAAGAGCACAATATCTATAAGTAGTATTTTCTCTGAAAGAATACAATTAGACACTAAGACTCAATAAATTGAGGTTCTAATACATCGAGTCACATAATAATTTTGTAAATCCGTCACATAATAACTTTCGTGATCCGATCGAAAGCCTTACTGAAATCCAGTAGGACCAACGTATTTACCTTCCACTTATCAACTGCTCTCCGAATATCATCGCAAGAATATTTGGAACAAAGCAGTCGCCGTGTGATGATCAGATCTGTAGGCAGCAAGAAATTCAGATAAAAGACTTTTAGAAATCAGGGGTTCTACCATTAGTATTCACAAAACTCTTTCAAATATCTTAGATATTTTAGTATATTTTTGCTTTTTAGAAACCTGTATTATTTTGAAATATTCCCAAATCTAGGGAAATCATTTTGCTAAACTTAATCGGTATAGCATCAGTATATCCGTTGTATCTGAGGTAACAGAGTCTAGACTTGACAAAGATCAACTATGTCATTGTTTTTAAAGCTGAAGTCGCCTTCAAAATGAGGTGATTGTGTAAAGTAATCCACTAAATCATCCCCTGAAGTCTGGGAACAGAAATAATTATTTAAGTCATTAACAGAAACCGGGCAGTTATTAAAGTTGCAATAATAATAAATAAATATAAAATAAATATTAAATAATAATTACTTGACTCTGTTATATGTTAGAAAGCTATATACATGTCTCATATGGACCACTTCCAGCGCAGTATGGCCAATGGTAATAAACAGTCAACCCAACATTTGAAAGATCGCAGTAATTATTTATGTAAATGAAGTCAGATATAACGTTTCAAATAACTTCTTTGTACACAATATTTTGAGTAAAATCTTTGTCGCTTCCTTTTATAAGATTTCACTACTCTTTTGTATACGTATTTGTACTTTTTTATTTAATTTAGATGTCACTCTGGAAAAAGCAAAATATAGTGGTCCTTGAGAAAAAACTGGTTGTGACAAATACAGTCCAATTTTGTGAAGGGTTTACCCTCGAGATTTAGTTATAGCCATCAAAAAGGATACTCGTATTGGAAACAGTCACCTTAGCAATGTAAAGGGAAAATTATTTTCAGAAGGAGCTAGTTCAATTCTTGGAATTAAAACTTCATCTTTTTGATCTTCATGTCAACACTGCAGTAACAATAACGTTTGCTTTCATTTGATCTATAATGAGTCGTGTTCCATTACAGAAAGCTCTGTTTCTACAAATATTTCTAAGCAACATTACTATTACAAGTGTTAGCTTTACGTTTTAGCCAACTTTTAGCTTTATAGCATGTTCAAGCATGCCCGATATTGTTGTTGTACTTAAAAATTTCGTTGTGAAATTCGTTCTTTCCTCTTCAACATCAGTAACTACAAAATCATTAATGTAATATACTTTCTCATCTCCTTCTTATCGACTTAATACGTCGTCATTCAATTTAAGTGTCCTCGATTAAAGGACATAATAAGGCTAAATATTGGCAAAATATTTAATTCCACAATAGAATATTTTTTAAAATCATCTATCAATGATCGTTTGCAAATGAACTCTTCGGATATTTCAAAAATAATGTCGCCAAGGTCATGTGAGTTGGTTAATTTACCACCACCAAACTCGATTAAATAATTGGCAAATCCTTTGTCTTTCCCATATTTCAGAACTCATATTTGTTGACAACTTCACTGGGGTAATTGTTGGCCAGAGCACCTTTTTATAATTTCTTCCATTATGGTAACTCGGTTATTATGTGGAACAACTACACACATAGCTAAAGAAAACACATGGCTTCAGGGCTTATGTATAATCTTTAAAAAGGAGAGTAATGAATAGTTTGGCCAAATTAGTTTCTAAATTATGAAATATGAATTACACAAGTTACTGATAACAATTGAAAATTGTCACGGGTCATGTTGAATCTCGAGAAACTACAGGATACAAGGTAAGGCATTTCAAAATCTATATACGATGTTTCTTTTGCTATTTTTAAAGCAATTACAATGAAGACCTTTGACTCCTTGTTGCTTATTAGTTCAAATATAGATGTAGGAATATTTGATAAACTACATGTCTCTACTCCTGCGCAACCCTTTTTACACATGTACTTAAATTAAAGAAAATCAAATATGCTTGAAATTATTAAATAGAAAAGTGATACGAGAATCTGTAGTTTCCCAAATTATTCAAAATAAATGCCTAGTAATTTATTTATTTGGTTACTTTTACTCATCATAATAGCATCAGAATTTTCTTGGCTATAGGTTTACTAATTAAGAATATTCTAGTCCAAATTTTTTTACTTTGAGTATAATTCGTTAGCCTTATATTCTGATTTTCTTTTTTCTAGGTCTGGTAATTGTTAAATATAGCTTCAGATATGGATGAACACTATGGTGGTACCTATACTTCCATTTGGAACGTGTTAGTTGCTGAGGATCAGTATAAACCTTTGATGTTACTGCTTCTTAATTATCATAGTTTTACTTCTTGCAATTGGGTGGTGAAAAGGATCCAATTCTCATATATTTAATTCTTTAATCTCTTAAGTGTTTTCTAATAGTGTTATATACAGCTGCTCGACAATGTTTATTATCTCTTTATAATAATGTAATCCTTGTAAAAGTGTGGTGACAGATACGCTGGCATGTGATTCAGCATTTTATATTGGCGTATAAATTTTTGTTTATTTATTTAGGAAATGCATCTCCATTTTTTGTTGCTTCGATAAAGATCTTCTATATGAAGTTGAGAGCGTGATTTAACTTCTGTATGTATTTGTGGAATTTAACTAATTTATGTAGAGCTTTAACTCTCGTTGTTTCTTGAATTGTAACTACATTGCTGTTTCCAGGAGACTGTTACCACCATGACTGTTTAGTTTAAAACAGACTATAGATTTTTTTATTGTAACGGAAGCTTTGGTTTGTTGATACAGAATACTAGTAATATATTAATGATCACTGAAATTGTATTTTATTATAAATACTGATAAAAATTTTACCTTTTTATTGGAGGGGATCAATAAAAAATATGTGTGGTCTAAATATTAAATCAAAGTAGATTTTAACCAATCATGTCGGTGTCATATCGAACAAGACTATATATACATAAATATGTATACCTATATTTTGTTAATCCAACAATAGATTCCTTCATATAAAAAAAAATTAGGGCACAAACATAAATCATAATTGAACCATACCCCTTCAGATCCTTTTTTTATATTTTTGTTAATATTATTCCTGTTTTAAGAATTATGTCGGTTTTACAAAAAAAAAAAGTTAAGTTGATTCTAATTCTAAATAAAACTGTATATTAGATATACCTAATATCCGCATGTCGGCCATTATCAATTGTTAAGATTTTTTGTCATCATCAACCATGTTGTGTGTTATATTAATATCCTTTTCACTGTGTGTTTTGAATAGAAATTGTAAATTATCCTTTTTTCTGTGGATGAGACAAAAATGAGGAGAAAATGTAAATAAATCATTTATTTGTTTGGTATATATAGACACAAACTGTTAAAGTACAAGATATGGTTAAAACGGGTACATATATATAGGAAATTTTCTTAGAATTTATGCATTGTAATGAATATGATTTGATTGATGATGCCACCACCATCAATATGTAGATATAATGCAGATATATATATATATAGAGTTGATATATAGAGTTGATTTGATAAAAAATGTGATTGGAATTATTCATGAGGCATGTTAATGAAGTAATACAGAATTATTCCAAATCTGATCTTAACATATTTGAATCAGCTCAAAATTATTTTTTCCATTTACAACATAAAAACAACATAACGTTAATGTTGACTTTCACCAAAATCATGCAATGGATATTTTTTTGTTTGAGCATTAACTATTTTTCATACATTTGATGAAACCTAGTAATCTTACTTAACTAGATCATCTAACACTATCTAAATGTTTAATAATTTCGTACACACTTTTTTATAAACATTAATCTTTTATGCTAAAACACTAAAACTTGACTAAAACCTTTTACAAATCGACTTGGACACCCAAATTTCAAACATATATATGTACCTATATAATTAAATACTCGTATGAACAATTTTTCGGTAGGTGTAAGATAGTACACGGAGTCAACGACGACCTATTTCTACTACTAAGAAATATCTCGCTTAATAACACCAGTTATTTGTTAAACAAACAAACATTTGTTAGCAAACAAAACAATTGTTTGTTATTTCCGTGGCTACTTGATTTTATCGTTTTTGCAAAATCACTGAAAACAAAATCATTAGACATCGACTACTAAGTTTGTCTTTTTCGAAAAGTTTTGTTTTATTTTGATTAATGCCAAAATATAGTTATATTCAAAATAGTATCTCAGAATGGATGGACAAAATAGTTTGCTTCTACAATATTAACCCATTCGCCCGGAGTGAATATTGACTATTCTCTACCTACATTTTAAAATTTAACATAGGTAAATGTACAAAACGTCAAACCAGCTTCGAGATCTCATCTGATAACATTTAAGGAGTGCCACAAGCCGCCTACTGATTTATTTTGTAATAGATGTGGTCAGAAAAATACTATAACGGCAAGAAGTGCACGTTGCTTAAAGAGCTGTACAAGTGGTCATTGAAAGCCTGGAAATCAAGGATCGCCTTCAACATTACCATCCAGTGACAATTAAGCTACACCTCGGATGCATGATCCAGTAAATATATCCCCTCGATCATAGAATCTGTTGATTTCGAATGATCTAAAGACCGGTATTGTCGATTTTCCTGGTTGTTCCAAATTTACTCCCGTTTCTTTCACTCCTTTCTTACAAATGTTTCATCAAACATTGCATTAAAAACAATCACTTTTGCGCCAGACAAGGACCCATTGTGCCCCATTGGTGAAGTGACACACATATCGGTGGCTAGTAAGAGTACCGTCTCAATGCCTTGGGAAACACGCAAAGTTATAAGACCCTTCATCATCTCTTCGCTGATTTCTTCGGCTTTTTCAGGCTTACGGGACTTTTACAGGTCTCTTGGACAGTAAAGTCACTATCAGTGTTCCAGGGCGAGATTCTGATAATTTTTTGTTGCCTCGGCATAGACTACAAGAACCGATTTCAAATCATACCAAAGAAATGTTTTCTGAGTTTTCTAATGAAAACCTGACCTCTATCGATTCTTTATAGTTTCATACTTTATCCTCAAAAGACCAAGAAAAATTCACATCTATAATAAATTCCTTTCTTTCTAGTTCCAAATTAAGATTGGGTAAAACAACTTCATTAACGCATACTATATAGATGCTGAAGAAGCTAAACAAAGGACTTATCCTCAGTCCCATGTGAGACAAAAACAATTTATACGATGAACTGGACAGGATGTTGGCTCTTGATTGTAATTGAGGAGTATCAAAGGTTGTGGTGCCCGCTAGTCACGCTCGTTTTAAGTCTAACGGCAAAGACCTGATGTGCTTGGATGCCCGAGAAGTGAGCAAGGTAACCGCCTAGGACGCGTACCTGTTACCTCTAATGAATGGATTTCTGGGTCGGTTAGATCAAACACGGTTTATTTCATCTAGCGATCTCAAATACGTCTTTTGACAGATTCCATTGCAATAAGTTTTTCCTGGACAGCCCTTGTACCACAAGGTCATGCTATTCAGGTTTTGTAATACACCTCTATCGTTTTGTATAGGCATCGTCATGCTTTGCGTCATCCCATACCAATTACACGACAAAATATTTGCGTATTTGGATGATCTATTGGTGACATCGGTTACTCTTGACGAGCATTTCAAGCGTTTAGCTAAAGTAGCTCGATTGAATGGATGCCTTTGAAAAGTAATTCCGAAAAGTATAAGGTGATTGTTGAATTCCCTTAACTAAAAACTATACCAAACAAATTCGACGCTTTCTGGGCATATGAGGATGGTATCAACGATTCATAAAAAATGTCTGTCATCTAAATGGTTCAGAAGCCGATGTTTGATTAATAAAGGAATGAATTATCCTGTAATAGGATTTACGTGGAAAATGTTTTAGAAAAACTGTCTGCTATGTAAATCAAACTAGTTGCGGTGATTAAATCACTAACACCATATATATTTTTTTAACCGGTGTGGCCATCCCATACTAAGCCTTTGTTATCTTGCTTGATTCCCGATGTTTTATCACATGCTGTATATCGACTGCTTCGATTGAGTTATATTTAAGTCATTTCAATATTTGACTTAATGCAAATTGGCTAATTGACTTAACACCAATTTTTTTAAAATTGACGAGTTCAAAAATTTATTTTAAACTTTCTATTTGCTACACATCTTTTTTAATAATAATATTAGGACTCTTCATTAGGTTAAAGTTGGATATAATCTACATGGGATTCCTGCACTATTTCTCAAAACATTTGGCAATGAGTTGTAGATGCCGTTTTCAGTCTTGTTCAACCGCTTTCAAATCGTTTTATGTTGTCGCAAATTTTAATTCAGTTTTCACATGTTTTTCTCATGATGTTGGTGTCGCTGGTCAAGGCTACAATTGGTGTTGTTGGCCTTAAAAGCTAAATGTATAACTTAAATTGAACTAACAAATATTTGAATTTTGATGTCTTACCAGTAATGAGCCTCAAAAAAATGCTTCTATTGCTGATCGGCGAATGAAAAAATTCATCACTTGTCAATTATTGCCAGTGCCATCATTTGGTATAATGCCTGAGCTTTTGAACCACAACTCCAGCTTTGAATTTATTATAGTATACAAAATTGCTTCGCAAGTTTTGTAATTTACCTATGCTACATTTTCATCCTATAGTGCAAAGTCGGGAAAAAAATCTCAGCCTTGTTCTTTTTCTGTATGTATAAGTCATATTTTTTTGAATAAATAGGGGCAAAGAGATGTTTTTTTTTTCATTTCTGGCGAAATCAATCTTTCATTACTTCAAAGAGTGATTACTTCAAAACAGCTTTTTATCCATAGTGATATCACTATGGGTGATATGGTAATTACGAGTATGGTTATTATCGCAGTGCTAGAATCGTAATAAAGAAACCAAACGTCGGTATGACATTTTAGCTCTAAATATTGATAAGCGCATTGTTTACCAGAGAACAGATGCATGTTACATATTGTTGTGGGTAACACCAGCTCCTATTTTTTTTTAGCTTTTGCCTGGATTGTTTATACTCCATTGGTGTATCGATTAACATGTCAATTAACAAGATTGATAGTACATAAGCCACCGAACAGCGTCAAGAAACTCCGTGAAGGAAACCTGTCGGCGTGATATTTTGGATCACATTCTGTGCAGAAATTCCACCAACAAAAGTCCATCAACAGAGCTTACTACCAACGCAAAATAATGCTCGATTTTAATATTCATTAATATAAACATTGTGGCAGTCATCTTTCAAAAGCTCTATCAATAACGGATAGAAAGCAAGTTCCTAAGCATTTCTATTAGCACACCTAGCCCAATGTGAATGAGGGACCCATCGTTTTAAAGAAATACCAGTTAGCATGTAAATGTTGAAAGAATTTTCGTGAATAATAGTAAACACAAATTAACGTAGAATTTCCCAATTTTAAAAAATGGGGAACGCTTTTGAATGGCGAGATTTTCCCAAAACTAAAACATTAAAAATTGTGATGTTTAATTTTAAATATTAAATCTTATTCGTCTCGTTTCGGGTTAAAACCTCAAATAATCTTGATTAAGATAATATTTTAAGTGAAATACTGTGAAGCAACACTTAAACAACTGCTTAGTAGGTTCTGTGTTAGGCCACAATGCTGCCAGCGGTTTCCTCTAATTATTTTTATTTTAAAATTTGTTAACAAACATGCACCACGTTCAGATATATTTCAAACCATAATATAATTTCAAAAAAATGCTTTTCCCATCTATGTATACCTTCACAAAACTCCGTCTCACTGTGTATAACCAGATACCCATAATACATTGCATAAATATTTGCTGATCTATATGATCTATTAACAGAAATTGCTCCTATGTAAATAACACTATTAAAATAGGCCAAAAAATGTTGTCAACAAAAAATTTAATGAAAGGTAAATATCTCATTAAAAATTTCTTAGACATTGAAGATCAAATAAAGATGACATAAATACGAAGGACGATTTTAATTTTTTTTTTTTAACATTTTTATTATTTAATCAGACAACAAAAGATGACAATATATGACATAGATTCGTAATATATTATAAATTACCAACCTGAGGGTATATCTCATCATGTACCTATATACAATACAATTAGTTCTTAAGTCGTATAATTGCAAGTCGAGTGAACAAATTTTTTTTTTTTTTTTTTTGTGTATCGTAGATTGGATTTAAAGCGACATATAAATTTATTTCATATTAATGTAAATAATGTTTAAGAATCAATGTGACAATAGATGGATGACAATATAATGCATAAATATACAGATGTTTCGGATGATAAAGGTACAATAATTTACTTGAGGAAGTATAAATATCAGCGAAGAAATTTCATCCAAAGAATGTCACAAAAGATTTTATTAGTACTTCTTAATAATTTTGATAAATAAAACATAACCTCAAACAAATAAAAGAAAATCTATATGTTATTATTATTTAATTTTTTTTTTTTTTTTAAGGTTTGAAGAGGAAATATGACAAATAATATCATAAAGAAATGCAATCTAATATTTCTTTCTTTTGTGTTGGTCCCCGAGCGGGCGGGGGTACACGTTGACAATTCTTTATTGTGTTTGTCTCTACGATTATTATATTTTGAAAAGGATAATAGAATAAGAAATATTATGTCCTTTTGAATTATGTATTATATAATTATTATATTTCATAAATAAAAGGACCAAAATTATTGTCAAACAATACAAAAAAAAATAAAATATTAATTTCTTCTTTGTAAAATTTATTGTCTCATTGTGGTAAGATGTTTTTGAAGGTTGCAACCTTGCACATATAGATCAAAGTTATTAACAACATCACCTGTTCGAAGATAAGAATGTTCATTGCAAGAGTAACTCTAAAGAGTAAAACAAACAGAAACTGAAATGTCCAAATCACGTGCAGTCTATAATTGGGAGTTTCTTTTTTTATTTTTTATTAAACGACCATAAAAATGACTAATGGTTAAAAACACTCCATGGTACCCTTGTATTGTGAATTAATGTCCATAATAATAATTTTTACTATCAAATCAGTAAAATTCTGGATATGGAAAATAAGATATTTGTGAAAGAAATTTAGTCACTTACAGTGTGAGCAAGAAAATAATAGAAAGGTGTTCACAATTTAGGGAATCAATCATCTTACAAATGCATGTTTTTTTAAGTTCATAACTTGATTACTTAACTCATCCCATGGAAATGGGAACTTTTTAAAATATGAATCCAATTTAACAGGAAGCCTTATAAAAGCAATTTAATAGGCTTTTCTCCGTTTCATGACTTATTTTCGCAGATTTAATCCTAATCATACCATTATTCTAGCATTAATAGCCATTCCCAAAGCAAAAAGTGCAGCATTTTAAATTAAAAATCAAATTTGTCAGTATATTTCGGATTTGTGGGATCAAACACTTCCACTTTTAGCTATGTGCTACATATTATTATAATTGCCCTAAACAATATTTTGTTCAGATCTGTAACTTCTAAACGTGTACAAAAAATTTCGAATTAAGATAACTGGAACATCAACCCTTACTCTTAGTTTATAAGAAGACACTACAGACAATTCCAAAGAGTATAAAAAACACTTTACGGTATACAAAGTATCTTGTTCAGTGTCCATATTATCGACAGACCGTTATTTTACAATATTTCTTCCTACTTATGAAATAATTTATGCCATACAATGGTCAATGCCAAAATAGTCCTTTTACACAACCGACCTTTTCACATTTGATTTAGGTATTTGAAACCGACTGGTGTTGCAAAAATGACAAAAAGCTCTCTCACCCTGGTTGCTATAATCTGCATTGGTCGGCTTACGGCATTCTAATAAACCATTTGCCTCACATGCCTATTTGAATGTCAATAATTTCGGGCCATTGCCTTTTTTATGGTCTTTAAGAGGTTATCGTTCACATACATGGCGTAACATATTTCCCAAGCTAAAGCATTCCGAGTTGCTGACATTCATCGTATGGAATCTATGCCTAAATAGTTTCAAAATTTAACATCAAGCCTATTTTGATTAATTATCAGGCACTTCAACGTATAGGAAGGTTTTCAAAATCTTTTCTTGCGCAAAAATCAAAAAAAAGACCTCGAGGCTATTTTCGCGGTTATAGTCGAGTTTATATTCATGATTACGGTATTCATTATCTACGGAATTTGTAAGCACTGTGTTTATGAAGTTACACATAGTTTGTCCAGTGCCTTTGTTAATGTGATTACTGATGTAATTGATGTGAATTGATATTCGCATACTAAACCAACCATTTTGACTAAATTGGGACTGGTTATGGCAAATATTAATTCTGCTGTGATGATATTCTTAATTTAATAGGGTCTCAATAAGTCTTTAAACTAAAGAAAAATATAGATATATGGTAAGCTGAACGTTTATCATTCGTAAAATATATAAACAACCCTTCTCCATATATATTTACCCTTAAGTTCTAACTAACATTAATTTTTATATTCAGCGGTTTTTATGGAGACTACAACCATCTATGATTAAATTCGGGAGTATCGATTTCTGTTATATATGGCACCACACCAGTAATATTCTTGCCGACCAGCGTTTTAATGAAGATCACTGATAATAACCGACACATCTTCTCAACAGCGGTAAATATTACCTAGAGAGATTTATACGTAGACATTGACAAACACAAATACACTGGAAAAACTCATCAAGCTATAAAATGGGAAACATCTTCGTTAATGAACGTTAGTGAAACGCATTTTGGAACGACACACTATACAGAGAATCTGATGGAAGATATAGCATGAGAACAACACACTTGGTGATCCAAAGCATATGTCTGACCTTGGACGTAACAAAAATGTTTAGACAAGTGCAGGTATCGACTCCAGTTAAACTAGTCTACAAACGATTTTGTGAAGAGAAAACTCTCAAGATCTATTGAAAGCATTGATTTTGAACAAAACATTTAGTGAAGATGGTAAAACGGATTAATATTTTGTAGGCTTAGGTCGTACTGAAAAGCAGTGCCATGCTAGCCCGCAATTACTTTTAGCAGTCGTAAGTCGACAATTTTGGCCAGTTAATAGAAAAAAAAAACAATTGGAATGTACGAAAGTGTATCATATGTATACTTGAACAAAACCTAGCGTACTCAAACAAATTTTGAGCAATTTACCTCTGCTCGGAATCTCTTTTTATAGCACCAAAGTAGACTATAGTCCCGTTTTGATAAAAAAAAATTTTCTCATTTATAACCAACATATTACCAAAAAAAATCGAAATTACAATAAAACATGGTAATTATTTGAACTATAGTGCATGGACACTTCACTTACTTTACTTACCAGTTACTGACACAAGTAATGAACAAGATTGAAAAAAGTTAAAACTTCCTTATAATAATAAAAACTTGTGGTATCCTCAGGGTACTCAAATTGCAAAGAATTGCAAGGTCGATTCGCAGAGTCAATAAAGAATATCTTGCAATCGAGGAATTATGGAATTATTAACAAAAACATTATGGATCAGCTGCACGAGGAGCTCCTTCTGGAAATTTCAGAGGAACAACAGTTTGAGATTCTATACTTCTTACAACAACGATATGACATAATTAGTGTAGAAGAAGACAACATTACTGCCAGGCTTTGAAGGGCAATAAGAAAGTAGATACAACTTTACTCCACGAGCTATACTCGTGTTGGGTTATTATTGCAACCATACGCTCTTTAAAAGGTGGTATAGAAGCGTTAATTTTACCAAAATTCACTGAACGTCTGCCAACTGAATCAATAAAAGATACAGCACGTAGAAAGTTAAGACTGACAGATCAAAAACTAAGAGACACCTGCATCTATCGAAATGATTCTAGGTGCAGATATATATGCAAATATTTTAAAGGTAGGAGTAATTATGACCTCGGTCAACTATTCCACAGTTCAAAAAAATGAACTAGAAGATCCTTATTGGTGTCTTTGACTATGATATCTCAAAATAATTTCAATTTCAATGCAGTGATTAATCTATCTAGTACAAAAAGAAAGGCATCCAATTAGTCCGATAAACAATGCAACAGGATATTTTCGACCATAACAAGGTGGAGAAAATACAAATATGTGTTTATTGCAAACAACGAAAAGATGTACAGACAGATCCTTATGACCGAATTACAACTAAACCCATACCAAGAAAGAATAGATTTGAGAATCGAACAACCATCGTAAATCAATGAGAACAAGTCACGTACAAGTCATATCTGGTCATAAAAACTCTTAGACATCTCACTAATCAGATATACGACATATTGAATATGCTTAAAAATGACATTTAAACTGTGAAAATGGGCATCGAATAACACCGCTGGTACTGTTATGACAAGTATACCGGGCCAACAAAGAAAACCAAACCAACGATCTAAATAAGGATCATGATTCTAAAAAACATTAGGCCTTATGTGGAGTCCACTAAATGATGAATTCGAATTACAAGTCAACAAAGGTACTAATATTTTCATAGGCCAAAATTTTCGATCCTTTAGGTTTGTTTCCTCCTACTTTTATTCTCAGTAAACCCGTATTTTAGGAATTATAATAAAGTGCAAATGGGTGAAACAGAAATCAACATATTCTACGAACCGCAAAAATAAAAATTCCACGAGGTTACAAAAGCAGGAAAAACCTTAATATTGGGAAACACAATGGTGGCACCAATCAGTCAAAAGTTAACCATTCAAAGGCTTGAATTTTGAAGAGTTTCATTGTTAGCAAAACTACTAAGGAAATTATCCAAATCCATGGATATACCGAAATGTCAGATGCAGGCCTGGACTTTGCAAGGGGATGTGGATTTAACTCTTGCTTGTATAAGTAACTAATTTTGGATTCTTTAAGGCAAAAGAGCAACAAAACAACATAATCGTAACCGAAGTATTTCAGATTTAATGATTCAGGTAATGGTAAGCCTACCATCACCAAGGATGACACCATTAAGAACATTCACCCACACGGGGGTAGTTTCAGATGATTGAAAAGTAGGAAAAGTTACATCGCTATTTTCATATGTGTAACAATGAAAGCGATGTGTATAGAACTATAGTTAGTAATTTGCAGTAGAAGGATTTTACGCTTTATAGCACGAACTGCATATGTTGCAAATTTACATAGCAATAACGTAACATACATTGTTGCAGAAAATAACTATGCAACAACATCTATCACTATTCGGACGATATTTCGATCATCTTTTCATTTTAAGAGATACAGTGGCATTTTATAGGAAGCGGGAGTCAAACTACTAAAACAACTTATGACGAACACCATCGCACCGGTACTACTAACGTTCAAAAAATTTACCACTTTACTATATCAAATCGAAGCATCATTAAACTATAAATCTCTATGCCCTTCAACAGATGATCCAAACGTGCTTGAATGCGTAACACCAGAACATTTACCAATATAGGTATCTCTATGCTTGCTCCACCTAACGACCAGCAAACCACACGTTTGTGGATAATATCATTGCGTAGGAGAATAAAAACAGAGATAAAAATGTTTTAAATTTGTTTTTAACATGGAGTGCGGATAATTTTAATCCGCAAACGTGTGATGTTATTGGCGAAGCGCGTCACATGGTTTATATGTGTCAATTTGATTGGTTGGTGTGAGGATCGCTTTCGACTTTAGCAAATATTATTAATTCTCTTAAATCTCATTTTTTGTTAAAAATATATAAAGACACAGAATAAATTCCCACTTTTGCTATACTTAATCAGTTTCATTGACTTTAACCGTTAATGATTTAATCAAATCATTGTTTTATGATCTACCAATGCATACAATGTTTGAAAAAATTTTCACCCAGTTGTAACTTATATATTATGTTCCAAGTGAATTGATTAACATATTCTATAAGCATATCTCACACGGTTATATTTCCAATCGTCTGCATATGAAAATCAATACGTTTTAAGGTCGAAAAGGCTAAAATACTGTTAATTTACAACAAAAACGGAAACGAGTATATGTTGTGATATTGAAACCGTATAACACTTAGATGTACATATACATATATATGTTACATATATATATAGTTTTTAAATTTTAATTTTTATTAATTATAAATAATAATTTAGGGGTATATCATCGCATATAATATTATACGAGAACGGATGGTTTTTTGTGTGGTTAACAAATTTGATCGTTACACATATTGATTTATTGCGGGAAGTGAAGTTTATGTTTCAATAAAAATTTTAAATTCACATAAATTAAATTATTAAATTTTTATCGATAACAGAATGATATTCGATATAATTTATCGTCGAATGGCATGAATTCGATTTTTTAATTAATTGAACCCTCATGCAATACTTAACGATATTTTAATTAGATCGGAAGCATTATACGAGTTTAGTTGTGACGTATGTAAGTATATACGCAGTACGTGAGGTCTTACGAATATTTTGTAGCCTAGCATCATCATGATATATAGTATAAATTGTATGCAACAGGTGAATTATTATTATGTTAATATTTATATGCTCGAACATACTTATCGTATAATGTGCAACAACAACAAAAACATTTTAACAACTCAGATAAATATAAGCAATACAAATAAAAAATCAGTAATAAATTCATAAAACTACAAAATAAATAAACTTTAAATATGATACATTTCTTGATACGCGCATACATTATGTTGATGATGGTATTTTTTGCGGTGTTCTCGTATCCGTATCGTTCGTTTGGTACAGCAGAACAAAAAAAATTGGTTTGGCTTTTTTTGTTGCACAGAACACAGAATTCATACTAAATAATAATAATAAAATTATTTTTTTTTTTAAATACAATTTATGATATTTAAAATTACCTGTCGTAAATTATTGTCAATTCGCGCACACACATATACATATACACACACCATATATAATATTCACGATAATATATAATAATATTAAGATGGAAGAATATACAAATTTGTTTTGAGTGTAACATCTTAAAAAGCCCACCCAGATTTTAATAAAAACATGCTTGATTTTTTTTTCTGGTATCGGTTCTGTGACCGAAATAAATTTAACTTAACCAGTAATAACAAATTTGGCCTTGACAACACTACCGATCGAGATAGCAGTCAACCAACTTGCACATTGTATACCTTCCACACACCCAATTTCAGTGGCTTATAGAAAGCAGGCATACAACTCCTAATGTTACATCTTAAGAAAGTGATAGGTGAATCAACTCTAACAGACCTATATACTACTACCACTCAAATTGAAGCATTTTTTAATTATTGGCCATACTAACTCCACTTACCAACTAAGCTTAAGGTCTCACAGTACCACGACCTTTTCTGATTAGTGATTATCTCAAAACGTCTTTATAGAATTAATAAAAAAAGGCTCGCGGGAAAAAAAAATTAATTAAGATTTTTGGAAACAAAATATATTGACCAGCTTGCAGTAGCATAATAAATGGAAAACAACCAATCAAATCTAAAGACAAACAAGTTAGCACTACCAAAGGACAACCAACAACCTGACATACGATGGAAATTGAGGTACAATGCTTAATTCACAACTATCCACAAGCTTTTCACAATGGATTTCTGTATAAATGTTTAAATTTACTGCCAACACTATCAAATATTCGGACACATTTAATGGGGAGTACGGCCATATTGTTTGGTTGAAAAGACCCGTCGGGTAATACTATCAGTTCGCTGCATTTTTAGAGTCGTTAGTACCATCATCAAAATAAAAACATTTATTCAGTTAAAGTACCAATACTTCAGAAAATTAGGCAAGCTAGAGATCAAACAAAGGACTTAAGTAATTCAGCACAGTAAATTGTAAATTGTAAATTGTAAATTGTAAATTGTAAATTGTAAATTGTAAATTGTAAATTGTAAATTGTAAATTGTAAATTGTAAATTGTAAATTGTAAATTGTAAATTGTAAATTGTAAATTGTAAATTGTAAATTGTAAATTGTAAATTGTAAATTGTAAATTGTAAATTGTAAATTGTAAATTGTAAATTGTAAATTGTAAATTGTAAATTGTAAATTGTAAATTGTAAATTGTAAATTGTAAATTGTAAATTGTAAATTGTAAATTGTAAATTGTAAATTGTAAATTGTAAATTGTAAATTGTAAATTGTAAATTGTAAATTGTAAATTGTAAATTGTAAATTGTAAATTGTAAATTGTAAATTGTAAATTGTAAATTGTAAATTGTAAATTGTAAATTGTAAATTGTAAATTGTAAATTGTAAATTGTAAATTGTAAATTGTAAATTGTAAATTGTAAATTGTAAATTGTAAATTGTAAATTGTAAATTGTAAATTGTAAATTGTAAATTGTAAATTGTAAATTGTAAATTGTAAATTGTAAATTGTAAATTGTAAATTGTAAATTGTAAATTGTAAATTGTAAATTGTAAATTGTAAATTGTAAATTGTAAATTGTAAATTGTAAATTGTAAATTGTAAATTGTAAATTGTAAATTGTAAATTGTAAATTGTAAATTGTAAATTGTAAATTGTAAATTGTAAATTGTAAATTGTAAATTGTAAATTGTAAATTGTAAATTGTAAATTGTAAATTGTAAATTGTAAATTGTAAATTGTAAATTGTAAATTGTAAATTGTAAATTGTAAATTGTAAATTGTAAATTGTAAATTGTAAATTGTAAATTGTAAATTGTAAATTGTAAATTGTAAATTGTAAATTGTAAATTGTAAATTGTAAATTGTAAATTGTAAATTGTAAATTGTAAATTGTAAATTGTAAATTGTAAATTGTAAATTGTAAATTGTAAATTGTAAATTGTAAATTGTAAATTGTAAATTGTAAATTGTAAATTGTAAATTGTAAATTGTAAATTGTAAATTGTAAATTGTAAATTGTAAATTGTAAATTGTAAATTGTAAATTGTAAATTGTAAATTGTAAATTGTAAATTGTAAATTGTAAATTGTAAATTGTAAATTGTAAATTGTAAATTGTAAATTGTAAATTGTAAATTGTAAATTGTAAATTGTAAATTGTAAATTGTAAATTGTAAATTGTAAATTGTAAATTGTAAATTGTAAATTGTAAATTGTAAATTGTAAATTGTAAATTGTAAATTGTAAATTGTAAATTGTAAATTGTAAATTGTAAATTGTAAATTGTAAATTGTAAATTGTAAATTGTAAATTGTAAATTGTAAATTGTAAATTGTAAATTGTAAATTGTAAATTGTAAATTGTAAATTGTAAATTGTAAATTGTAAATTGTAAATTGTAAATTGTAAATTGTAAATTGTAAATTGTAAATTGTAAATTGTAAATTGTAAATTGTAAATTGTAAATTGTAAATTGTAAATTGTAAATTGTAAATTGTAAATTGTAAATTGTAAATTGTAAATTGTAAATTGTAAATTGTAAATTGTAAATTGTAAATTGTAAATTGTAAATTGTAAATTGTAAATTGTAAATTGTAAATTGTAAATTGTAAATTGTAAATTGTAAATTGTAAATTGTAAATTGTAAATTGTAAATTGTAAATTGTAAATTGTAAATTGTAAATTGTAAATTGTAAATTGTAAATTGTAAATTGTAAATTGTAAATTGTAAATTGTAAATTGTAAATTGTAAATTGTAAATTGTAAATTGTAAATTGTAAATTGTAAATTGTAAATTGTAAATTGTAAATTGTAAATTGTAAATTGTAAATTGTAAATTGTAAATTGTAAATTGTAAATTGTAAATTGTAAATTGTAAATTGTAAATTGTAAATTGTAAATTGTAAATTGTAAATTGTAAATTGTAAATTGTAAATTGTAAATTGTAAATTGTAAATTGTAAATTGTAAATTGTAAATTGTAAATTGTAAATTGTAAATTGTAAATTGTAAATTGTAAATTGTAAATTGTAAATTGTAAATTGTAAATTGTAAATTGTAAATTGTAAATTGTAAATTGTAAATTGTAAATTGTAAATTGTAAATTGTAAATTGTAAATTGTAAATTGTAAATTGTAAATTGTAAATTGTAAATTGTAAATTGTAAATTGTAAATTGTAAATTGTAAATTGTAAATTGTAAATTGTAAATTGTAAATTGTAAATTGTAAATTGTAAATTGTAAATTGTAAATTGTAAATTGTAAATTGTAAATTGTAAATTGTAAATTGTAAATTGTAAATTGTAAATTGTAAATTGTAAATTGTAAATTGTAAATTGTAAATTGTAAATTGTAAATTGTAAATTGTAAATTGTAAATTGTAAATTGTAAATTGTAAATTGTAAATTGTAAATTGTAAATTGTAAATTGTAAATTGTAAATTGTAAATTGTAAATTGTAAATTGTAAATTGTAAATTGTAAATTGTAAATTGTAAATTGTAAATTGTAAATTGTAAATTGTAAATTGTAAATTGTAAATTGTAAATTGTAAATTGTAAATTGTAAATTGTAAATTGTAAATTGTAAATTGTAAATTGTAAATTGTAAATTGTAAATTGTAAATTGTAAATTGTAAATTGTAAATTGTAAATTGTAAATTGTAAATTGTAAATTGTAAATTGTAAATTGTAAATTGTAAATTGTAAATTGTAAATTGTAAATTGTAAATTGTAAATTGTAAATTGTAAATTGTAAATTGTAAATTGTAAATTGTAAATTGTAAATTGTAAATTGTAAATTGTAAATTGTAAATTGTAAATTGTAAATTGTAAATTGTAAATTGTAAATTGTAAATTGTAAATTGTAAATTGTAAATTGTAAATTGTAAATTGTAAATTGTAAATTGTAAATTGTAAATTGTAAATTGTAAATTGTAAATTGTAAATTGTAAATTGTAAATTGTAAATTGTAAATTGTAAATTGTAAATTGTAAATTGTAAATTGTAAATTGTAAATTGTAAATTGTAAATTGTAAATTGTAAATTGTAAATTGTAAATTGTAAATTGTAAATTGTAAATTGTAAATTGTAAATTGTAAATTGTAAATTGTAAATTGTAAATTGTAAATTGTAAATTGTAAATTGTAAATTGTAAATTGTAAATTGTAAATTGTAAATTGTAAATTGTAAATTGTAAATTGTAAATTATAAATTTGTGATTGTGAAAAGGATGCCATATCGTGATATTTAGTTAATGGCCGTTATATTGTGCAGAGTAAACGATCGACACATTTAAGTAAAATATACGAATAATCCTTGGATGGAGGTCGTGACATTTCTGTGTCTTTCTGAAAATAAATTCTACAGTTCTAGATCTAATTGTTGTACTCTAATGATTATGTTATAGCCGAAGTGATTTTTTAGTGAGTCAGGGCATGAGAGTGATTGCCATTGAGTGATCTTGTTTTGTGGCATACACTTATCAGTTTTGATGGGCTTATCATCATATATTTTCTAAATGATGTCGGGTGTAATGGCACACGCTTTGGCAGATAGTGAGATGGCCTGGTTCTTTTGTTTATGATTAAGAGCAGTTAATGGTAAAGAAATCTTTCTGCTAAAGGCTAGATTCAGGGGTGGAAAAGCTATAGTTAGCATTTAGGCGATATTCTTAATGATACTGCTGTACTGAAATCAAATGGGGCCTGAATGTATGTACTATAAATTCACAAATGCATATCTCAGGAACTTTTTGGCAGTTTCATTTAGATGAAGAGCTTCCGCATATTCAAATCGATAATTTTGAAGTATAAAACACAACAAAATTTATTTGGATTTCACTAACAGGATACGTCATTTTCATTTCCATCATCATATCCAATTTGTTTTATTATAATTTTCATTTTGTAAGGATTCAATAATTTTCCATATGAATAACTGTAACCTTATATAATATCGATATGTGAAACAGTCAAAAACATATTGGGTCAAATAATTTATAGTTCGTGTTCAACGCGGGTTAAATTACATCCAACCAACATATATAAATATTCCGAAAGGATCATACTATTTACCACACAAATACCGCATATCAGGATTAATATAATCTGCCATATTATATTATGATTATTGATCTATGACAAAATATCAGGTCGAATGCATTTTTTTATTATTATGGCATTAGGTCCCCACGAATGAAAATCGGCACTTTGTAACGTAAACAATTTTTTTGTTTCGTCTTTCTTTTCTTGTACTGCGAGGTATTATCCTTTTTTTTCTTGTCTGTATATTAGATATACGCAGCCCTCTCGGTGTTATAACAAAAAGTATAGAATGGCAAAAGGAGAGATAATAATACGATATATTTTATAAATGATAGATAATATTTTTTGGATCACAATCAGATTGATGATCCTGGTGATTATATACATATTTTGTTTTGTTTACTTTTGTCAAAGGAACAAAATTGAAGATAATCTTATGGTGTATATTTGTGACAAAACTCCTTTCGTTGAAAAAATATGAAATTGAGAATTAAAGACAAACAAAGTATATATTGTCTGCAAGCAATGCCGGTATATCGTTTGGTCGTTGGATTAGGTGTAGATTGATCGAGTTATTGTGAGAATTATTATACATATATATTTGTCGAAGGATTAGAGTGCTACTTACAAATATTTCCCATCAATGTACATAAATATGGAGATGGGCATAATCAATCACGGCGAACCGGCAGAATATTTGCGTATACTCGAACCATCATTATGCATCTATTGTCCCCATATATGTAAAGAAATAAAAAACAATTGACCAACAATTAGATTTGACCATCAATTAAACAGTGGTATGCTGACAAATCATATATATGAGGGTTAAAAAAAAAAAATACGATTATGACTGACCACAATCACTCTCTCGAATAATATCTCGGACGGACATTCAATTTGATTTATTTTTATTAGTTTTCCACAAAATATCGAGAGAAAAAATATTGAATGGACGTAAAATTGGATTGATGACGCGTGGGTGATGTTGATCACAATAAAAATTCGACAATAACCCTGGAACATCTGTTCTTTGACCATTTCTTGTCAAATAAAATATTAAATCGGTTTATAATTTAGGGGATATATTTATAATATTTGGATCGAGGCAGAGAGTATATAGGAGATGACCATTACTAATTCATTTTTCTGTATGGACCGTTTAAAATCGGATCAAAAATTTTTAATTTGAAAAATCAACAAAAGCATTTAAATCAATTTACACGTCTCATCCAACGCGAGTATTTTTCTTTCAATTTTCCAATTTCATTTGATTTTTTTTTTGTGTTCTTCTTATAGACCGACAAATGAATTTGTAATTGTTATTTCCTGTCATATATACACACTCTCGATCTATATAAGATAAAATATAAAAAAAAAATTTAGAAATTGAAATAAATTATTGAGTTGTTGTTGGTGATGTGTGTTTGACAGTATGAAAATTATATTTCCTTTTTTTCTATCAGATCTACGAGTTTTAAGTTTCATATAAACGACGAAATGAAAATGGGGCTCGACCATCTGTGTATATACACATCGATACAAGAACCTGACTTAATTTTATATTTGGTGCGGCTTCCACAGCAGTTAATAAAATTTAATAGATTTAAAAACGTTATAATTTAAGAAAAATATGCGCACATCATAACATATTATAATAATGAAGCGACAACCGACGACAATATCGGTTAATTATATTATGTATATAATATCAGGTCTCGTGAGACTCGTTAATTCGTATAAAAAATTACAACCGACATCGAAAATTATCTCGTGATAATATAAATAGAATTGATCGTTTTTTTTTTTTTTTTTTTTTTTTTTGGTACAGGATTTTTGTCTCAAGCCTATATACATGATAAATCCGTACATGATCTCAACTAATAAGCATAAATATTTTTCTACCTAGAATATGAAAGTATATATACCACACCACACTAATTGATCTTGATCTTACCAAAATATTTTTTTTTTTTGCAATATCTTTTCGAAAATGTAAATCGGTTTGTTTATTGGCGATTTACAGTATTAAGAGATTTAAAAGATTATCGCTCTATAGTAGATGTATAAAATTTGAGAAGAAAATATGTTTTTATTTTTAATGCTTTTGTTGAGATTTATGGAATTTTTTCTAGAATAGAATTGAGATTAATACGAGGTTTAGACAAAGCACGAGACCATAAGTAAACATAGAACGTTTGTGAATATCTTAAGATAATTTTCTGTTTAATTTGAGATTAGGTTTGGTGTATCGTGTGACGGTCACCTAATGGTTTATTCACGAATACGTTTTAGTTTCCAAAAAATGAATGAATATTGTGAAATTGACAAGTCTCTAGAATTATCACAGCGGCTTCGAATATTCTATGCGTCAGGTATGATGATAAACGGCTTCTCACGAATATGTTTTAGAACTATCAAATTTATCGTCAAAATCCTCTCAAAATTTCCGATTATTGCATGATACTATATATTTGATTGTCTACAAACACTCTACAAAGCAAGGAATCATACAGATTCTTAGGATGCTATTTTGATGAATATTCTACCAAGGAATTTAAACAGGAAAACAAACCGCTTTTACGAGACAAAAAGCCGATGAAAATTCAAACGGTAAAAAATTTCCTAGCATTGCTACAAGTAAGATCCCAATCTCTGGGAGTGCTATCTCGAAATAAAACGTATAAAAAAGTAGGCAAACCAAAAATCACAGTCTACCATAATCTACCTAAGAGCACAATCTACCTGAATACAAGAAGTTCCCAAATATATCAAAAATCGAAAGAAGTAAGACACTATGTTATATACCGCACTATGCCCAAAATTTTGAACAAGCTAACCTCATTGCAGAGGCTAGCATGTCTCGAATCAAAGACGCTACGCGCACCTGCCCTACGGTGGCAATGGAAGCCCTCATCAGACTCACTCCACTTCATATCTACGTAAAAGAATTAGCTGTTACTTGTGCAGCTAGATTACAGCTAGTGAATCAATACAGTCTTGATGATCATATGGGTCATTTGGACATTTTGAATGAACTTTTAGACTTGAATATGTTCTTTAGAGTCCCGGACGTAATGCTCAGAGAACTCTGCTGCGGCAGGTATTTAGGAGTTACAGTCCTTGATAGAACAGACTGAAATACTGGTGAACCTCCTATTGGACGTAGCAGCCTAGTTTGGTTCACGAATGGATCAAAAATGGATAGTGGAGTTGGGTATTGGCGTCTTTGGACCCAACCACAAAATATCGAAATCACTGGGAACTGTTCGCAGTGTTTTTCTAGCCGAAATTCACGCCATTGAAACCTGCGTCTTAACCATTATGACTAAAGGTCTTAAAGGCGACTCCATCCACATTTTCCCCGACAGCCAAGCACACTGAAAGCACTGACTTCTAACTATGCTTGGATTCTAAGTCGGTTAAAAGTTGTTACCAACTGCTACAATCGTGCGAAAGCAGACGAGTTTGCACGGGCAGGCTCGTCGACTACCCTAAATGGCCCTAAATGGCCTGTAAATGTAAGGCGCAGACAATGGAAATGAAGTCGTGATCTTTACATTAAAAAAATGTTAATTTGCTTAAATGGCAGGATAAGTTAAAAGCTTTAGAAAAAGGATCTAAACCATACTATCTATACTATGAGGAGGTTATAAAAATTGGGCTCTGGAAATGTTGTGTGAAGCGCATTTTGGGCCGACTTCGCCAACAAACAGAATATGCGTTATTATGGTCGGATGAAAACCTTTATGTGCTTCAAGAAACGCCACTTCATCCACAAAAAATAACGAGCCTTTCTGTAGCATCACGAGCCTCTGCAGCCTATACAATTAGTAAATGGGTTATATATAGTGTTTGACCTATTGGAACTGTATTCCTGGCCTTAGACAAGCCAAATATTTGATCAGACCATTTCACCATAAGGACTTGGCGGTAGAAAGAAAGTATTATGAAACTAGTGGGCTTTTTTTCAGGTCACTGCAACGAGATATCATTTGAATAAAATGAACCTGTCCACAGAGTCGAAGTGCCAACTTTTTTTGGAAGAGACAGAACCCGCAGAGCTCAAACTATGTAAGTGTATTGCTCTGGGTACTTTGAGGTGGCTTCATTTTAATGAGAGTTATTTGACTACGGAGAAATGTAAATTGGCCTCTGCAAGCGGCATTTTCACCTTGATTAGGAAAGCAGCGAAGCTTTTGGACTAATAAATCCTAATAGCACAAAAGATCTTTAAGGTCGCAGTGGTGGACAAAGAAATTCCCAAAATGTTTGCTTTAGGAATACAAACATAACAGTACGTGAAATTTCAGCAGCACAATCATGGAATCGAAAGTGTTTCTCACTTGAAACCAATTTAATGAAAGCATCATCAAGTAATCAGAATGAATTTATTCGTGTGCTGATAGAACCTGGGTCTCAATTGAAGAATAATCCTGGCACAGACTTAATATAACAAAGAGCGCAGTGTATGTAAAAGAAAAAAACAGAAACTAGAGAGTCTCTAGACCCTTAAAAAGGAAGACCCTTCACAATTCCGTGATACAAAAATAATACAACCGATAGCAACAAGAACAGTTGATTTAGATTCTTAATTAAAAAGCTTCTGAGAAATAAAAGAGGCTCCTCTTAAGCTAACATTCACCAAAGGAGAACTAGAATGTGAAAAATGAAAAGGCGTCTCAAAAATGGCCTTTACGGAGTCAAAATTCCTTTTGACATTGATTTGTATTCTTCCAAAACATCAAGAATGTTAAAAAAGATCCTAATGATACGTCTGTTACAAGTAGAAAAACTACTTGCTAAAAATCAGAACCTGTACATTCAATACAAGAAGGTTATGGAAGAATATATCGCGTTAGGACACATGA
The DNA here is from genome assembly GCA_963556175.1 of Tipula confusa. NCBI lineage: Eukaryota > Metazoa > Arthropoda > Insecta > Diptera > Tipulidae > Tipula > Tipula confusa. The sequence continues at coordinate 12,834,899 of OY744475.1, forward strand.
AGGTTGCTGAATTAAGTGATGAGACTGATTAGTGTTGCATATATCACTCAATAATTGCTGACTTATCGAACTCGTGTCCGAAGAATTATTTGTGAAAATGTATGTTTATTTTATAACAGTATTGATGTTGAGAGCTTTTGATAATGGTATCAGTCATCACATTCGGACCACTAACGGGTTTAATTAACGTTTTAGAACAAGAAAAAGAGTTCTTCTGCTCCAACCCAAATATAGGATAAATGGATAACTTCGCATTTGTCTGCACTTGTTTAACTTAAAAAGATAACATTCCAGGTTTGTAACATGATCTAGATTATCTGGCTATCTGGCTTGAAGCGCACGACATAATTTTGAGTGATAAAACTTCGTTTTGGCTTCAGAAGCTTTGACTGAAGCAAATATAAACTGCAAGAACAACATTTCGCCTCTTTTACCCTTTGTACCTGTTAAGATTAGTTTATTTTTCCCTTGTGGATTCTTTCTCTTTATGGGTTGCATGTTGGGGTGGTGCCTGCAAAATCCTTACGAACTCCAATTGTTTATGGTTTTTCCATTATGCTTTTTTCGTTTTTAGAAATTTTAAATTTGAAAATAAATCAGACAGTTTTCCATGGGCAAAACCATCATGTTTTTGGTGATTTTGAAAATTTTAAAATTGTGGCTGTCAATTTGATTTTTACCATAATGATTTTCTGGGTTACGAAAATTTTCCATTTATGGACTAAATTTCTGAATTTTTGTATTATTCGATTTATGGCATGTAATTGACAGTGTTGATGGACTGACCATTATTATTTTCAGAATTCGGAAATTTATAATTTGTAGTATAGGTATGGTGGTTTGCTGATAAACTCTTGGAACCTGTCTTTCGACCAAATTATTAAACTTCTAAAAAAAGAAAACTATTAGTTAACTGTTGTGCTATGCAACTTTCGGAGTCTTGAACATATTAATCAATATATTAAGTGTGTCTATGGTAATGGCTCTCTAGTTTGTGGTAATATATATCTAAATAGTCTGAACCACTGGACAGCTAAATAAATTCTTTAAAACGTGACAATTTGACGTATTATATAATTTGTTACCTTTTTCGTACATATATTCATTTATATGATCATAACTTTGTCTCTCGTAATTTGTTTTTGTTTTTGCGCGATCTTGCAACACAAGAAAATTAATTTTTCTCCAGGAATCATAAATTCCAAAAAATATCTATATAAATTTATCTTTTTCCCATCCATAATAATAAAAATTGTGTGGGCGAATAAATTTACCATCATGATGACCATGATTAATATAAAAGAAATTCTTTTTTATCCAATCTATACAGTATGATCCGTAGAACATCAATCAAACGATAAGTACATTAATGTATTTGTAAAAATGCAACTTGTGCCGAGCAAAACAATAAACTATTTATTTAGCGCGGACTACACTTCCAAATCACTAGTAACTAGTAACCACTATTCCCCATAAGATAACGGTTAAAAAAACACTGTAACAACAATTTACAGATGACCGTTCTGAGGCATTTAAATAAATTAAGACCGCAAATTAAACTCCATTTTAAAAATTCTGACTGTTACAGGAGCGACTATCAGGTCAAAACACTTATACAGCGGATATAAATCGAAATTTCAAAGATCATGCGGGCGTATTTTGCTTCTGCGCACACTTTTGTTAGCCAAACTTTAAATTAATTGTGAAAAACTTTCAACCTATACAATAAGAACGTTAGATAAATAAAATTCCAAAAAGCTTTCAAAAGTTTAGTCGGGAAAATTCTAAATTAGTTGACGTTCCAAAATATATGCCCTATCCAATCAAGAGCACAATGTTTTATTTGTAGCATACATTTTTTATGGGCTAACAGTCATGAATTTTAAGGATTTTAGAAATTTACAGTTTTTTGTGTAAATTTTACTTATTTTAGAGCTCGAATAAAGCGACAACCCGTTCTACAATTTTTAGCATCTGCAAAAAATTTTAGCAATTTTTAGCATCTGCAAGGACATATACGCTACCAATTTTTCAGAAAAAAATTGCCTCGAAAAACTGTCAAGACCTTTCAATGAAAATGCCGACTGTGGTTATATTGCGTTTAGTTAAAACACAATCAAAATGTTGCTTGTCAAGAGTTTTATAGATCATACTGTAAACATTTTTTATACTTTATGCACGCAATCTAATAATAAAATTATATATCAAGAATTAAATAAAATTTATTTATCTATAATTTTTACATATTTAATTTTTTACACATATATGCATAAATAAAATTACCTTGAAGCTGCGCGCTCCAATGATGTACACAAAACTATATACTAATAAAAATGGTTCTGATTTCTATGTTTTGTAAACTATAAAATGTCTGTTTAGTATATGGCGGCGTACGATTATCATAATTCATTTTATATAATTGAACGCATTACAATGATCTCACGTCTTGTCATCGTTTATTATGAAAAACTACACAGACACATCAAGTTTTTAATGGCCTTAATAAATTATAATAATCTTTATAATTTCAACAACGCGCACCATTCACCATTTTCAGACAACGCGGAAAAATCATTTCGTTTTTTTTTTTGTTTTCTTGTAAGCGCAAAGTACCAAAACACGTATACACATGAGAAAAATTTAAAAAAAAAAACGTTTTTTTAAGCCAATGCTGGCGTGTGATTTTTATACCTGACCTGACATGATCATTAGCCTAGCCAAATGTTTTCTAATATTGGTACTGCCCGTATTTAAATATCTGATGGAGGGATTTATTTTTTGACAATATGTTTTTATTGCCTTAATTGCAAAATACGTGATGGAAACAAAAAAATTTTATAATTCTCAAAATTTGTGATGGTTAACCCATTAACCCATATGTGACCACTGGTTCATTTTCGCACCAGTAGAGAGAATGTTAGTTTTTTCTCTTTTACTTAGAAATGGCAGTTTTTTTCATAAAAAATATAACTGTTATATTTAACAGTTATCCTAAAAAATATATAAAAGGAGATGTTTTGGAATTTTTTGTATCATTGTGAAAGTGGTGTTCAATTTAATAAGTGACAATAATTTCATCGAAAAAAAAAATGGACGCTAACAATTTAAAATATTGGTAAGCCTATTGTGATACATAATATATTAATTTTATGGTTTGATTGTATTAAGAGCATTTCAAGGTACATATTAAGAATATAAAAATGTCAGAAATGTTGAAGTGTGTATGGTTTTTGGATGGATGTCTAGTCATGGTGCGAAAACGCACCGTTGGGATTTTAGCAATAATTTTTTTTTTTTTTTTAGGCAAACTAAATTTACTTTAGCTCAAGCTTTGGAACATCTAGATAATATCCCAGACGACGCCCCTATGCCCAGTGATATTTATTTGGAGCCCCCCGACTGGAATGCTGAAACTGATGAGGATTCAGGTGACGAAGATGACACAGACCCTAACTGTTTCAGTGGAAACCAGCTGCAAGCGATGGTCGAATTGAGGTTCAATGAAAATCACATCGACTTCACACCAGATGATGTGGAAATGGAAAACGAAGTTCCAAACATAAAAAGTCGAATTTCACAACAGTGGGAACCTGGAGATGAGGACAGCTTACCATTGTCGTCCCTTTTGTATCATCAAAAGGAATGGCATGATGTAAAGGTATACCCTTTATCGATAAGTTCGCAATCAACAGCTTTGGAATTTTTTCAATTATTCTTTCCACGTGAGTTTGTTGAACGTATTGTAGAAGAAACAAAAAACTACGCTGCTAGTAAAAATAGATCAATTAATATGGATGTGGATGATTTTTACGCATTTATCGGTGTAATGATTGTTTCGGGATACAATACTTTACCAAGAAGGCGTCTGTATTGGTCTAACGACGATGACACCAACAACGCACTAATATGCAAATGGATGCGTCGAAAAATGTTTGAAGACATATTTACACACATTCATTTTTGTAACAATAATTCGATTGTTCAATCAAAAGATAGGTTTATAAAAGTACGCCCACTAATTAAACATTTGAACCATGTTTTTTTAAGATTTGCTCCATTAGAAATGGATGTTTCTGTAGACGAATCCATGATTCCGTACTTTGGAAAACACCCATGTAAACAATTCATCAGGAATAAACCTGTAAGATTCGGATATAAAGCTTGGGTGGCAGCTAGCAATTCGGGTTATTGTTACCAATTTGACATTTATCAAGGTCGAAACCAAGAGCGAGATCCTACATTAGGATTAGGAGAATCAATTGTCGTTAACTTTGCAAAGCAAATGAATGATCGTTTTCCAAACGTTTCATTCTCATTTTATTTCGATAATTTTTTTACAGGAGCAAATCTAATATATGCTCTTACACAAAGGGCTTGTTATGGCACTGGAACAGTTCGGGAAAATCGAATAAAAAATAAAAAAATGTCAAACAAAAAAATAATAAATAAAGAAAAAAGAGGATATTTCGAAAATTACGTCGATAAAAAGAATCAAATTATGCATACCAGATGGAAGGACAACCAAATCGTATCGATGTTATCAAATATTTATGGAGTACATCCTGTATGCGCAGCTCGCCGATACGACCGCTCGGTATGTAAAAAAATTGACATTCCTCAACCGAATGTGGTCAAAATGTACAACCGAAATATGGGTGGTGTGGACTTAATGGATCGCCATATTTCTAATTACCGAATGAGTATTCGCGGCAAAAAATTTTATATGCCAACAATTTTATGGATGCTGGATTTAGCTGTATGCAATTCTTGGTCACTAGCTAAAAGCTATGGGTGTAAAAAAGATCAACTCGCCTTTCGTCGAGAATTAGCAACATCACTGCTTTCAAAATTTGGAAGTTTGTCTACACAAGGGAAAAAAATAAAAAAACCGGAATTTATATCTAAAGGACCGCACGTTTCAGTAACATCAAAGTCACGCCTCCGCTGCAAATTTTGCCATTCGCACACGGTAAATAGATGCGTAACTTGCAATATTGCGTTACATACTAAATGTTCTGAAGCATTTCACAACCAATTAAAATAAATAAAATTATTATAAAATAAATTGAAGTTTTTGCAATAAATGAACTAAAATACAATTTTTTTTGGTATTTGAAAGACCTGGTGCGTTTTCGCACCACCCCCCTACACCCGACATAGCTAGCAGACAATTATATTTTGTATTATATTCGTTTATTTTACACAAAATACATTGGCCAAGTCAAGAAAAACTAAAAAAAAAACAAAAAAAAACTTTGGTCACACATGGGTTAAAGCTGTAAAATTTAAACCACAAATTACAAATTACCAAAATTTTTAATAATTTAAGATGGTTGGTTTATCAAATCTGTCAAATTAAAGACTAAAAAAAATTTACGAAATGGTTAGCCCACTAAAACTATAAAATTTTAGCCACCAACCAAAATTTTAAAATCCTCAAGATTCGTCATAGATTCTAAATCCCTGAAAGTATGTGATGGTTAGCCAATTTAAACTGTAAAATTTAAGCCACTAATAAAATATTCGTGAAATCCTGAAAATACAAAAAAGTATAGTAGGACAAAAATTTAAATCACAATTAAAAAATTTCTAAAATCTAGGACAAACGTGATGGTTGTTAGCCCATCAAAACCTGGAAATTTTAGCTGAAAATAAAAATTTCTATAATTTTCAAAATTTGTTATGGTTAACCCAGTAAAACTGTAAGATTTAAGCCACAAACAAAAATTCTGGGAATACGTGAATGTCCTGTGAAATTTTTCGAAATTCGTATTGGATGTAGAAATACGTTATGGACAGCCCAATTAAACTGAAAAATGTAAGCCATAAAATAAAATTCTCAAAATTCTGAAAATACTTAATGGTAATGCCCATTAAAAATTAGAAATTTAAGTCGCAAATAAACAGTTCCATAATTCTTAAAATTCGTGATGATTAGCCCATTAAAGCTGTAAAATTTCAACCACCAAATATAAATTTCCAAAATTTTGAAAATTTCAGATGGTTCATTAATCAAAACTGTAAAGTTTAAGCCCAAAAAAATTATCAAAACCTTCGAAATTCACGTAATGTAGTAAGCTCTCCAAAAAAGTGAAATTTTTGCGTGAATAAAAAATTTCCATATTTTCCTAAACTTGTGATGATTGCCCAATAAAACTGTAAAGTTTAAGTGACAAAATTAATTTTCAAAAATCCTGAAATACGTAATGGATTGTCCATCAAAACTGTAAAATTTAAAACACAACTTAATTTTTCCCAAATCCTGAATATACATGATGGTTAGTTCATTTCAACTATGGAATTTAAGCCATAAATATAAAAATTTCCAAAATTTGAAAAATAACTGATAGTGAGTCCTTAAAATAAAAAAATAAAATAAAATCTTTGAAATTTAAGCCGGAAAAATTAAAATTTCCGTTATTCTCAAAATTCGTAATGGGGTTAACTCATTAAATCTGTAAGATTTAAGCCAAAATAAAAGTTCCATTAAACCTGGAAATAAGTGACAGATAGCACATCAAAACTCGGAAGGTTAAACCATAACTAAAAAATTTCCCACATCATGAAAATACGTGATGGTTTGCCATTTCTCATATAAAATTTAAGCCACTAATAAAAAATTTGCAAAATCCTTAAAATACATTAGTTACTTTATTAAAACTGTTAAATATAGGCCTAAAAATAATTTGCAATTTTATGAAATATTTTACTAAAATTTTAGCCGAAAATAAAAATTTATGAAATATTTTACTAAAATTTTAGCCGAAAATAAAAAAATTCCATAATTCATATTACTTTTTTTAATCCATACAACCTTTTTCTAGGGCCGAAGCTCATACAACACTTTCGCGGTTATTTTAACGTCCTACTGTATGCCTACGAGAGCCAAATCGAGGACGCACGAATACAGGCTCGCTTTAAATATCCATTTGTGCAATGCATTGCACCATGCCAACCTGTACTGACTTAGACAATGATTCAATCCCGGTACCTCCCATCCCAAACACTGCAGTGTTAAGTAACACCGAAATTTAATCAGAACAAAAAAATTCTGTAACTCCCTAAATTCGTGTTGGTTAGCCAATCAAAACCGTTGATTTTAAATTATTTCCATAATGCGCAAAATTCGTATGAAAACTGTAAATCTTAAAAAAATCCTGAAAATTCAAGGTGGCTCGTCTATCAAAATTGTAAAATTTTATCATAACAAATATTTCAAAATCCTTAGAATTCACGTATTGATTAGCTCATCAAAACTGTAGCATTTAAGCCACAAACAAAAATTTCCAAAATCTATGAGAGATAAACTGAGAAATAAATTTCTAAACTCCTGGAAATACACGTGATGGTTAAGCCCATCAAAACTTTTAAATTTAAGCCAAAAATAAAATTCCCAAATTCCCATAATTTGTGATGGCTAAACATTTAAGCTAAACAAAATTCCGATAATTCTGGAAATAAGTAACAAATAACCCAACAAAACTACTGAGAAATTTACCACAACTAAAACATTTTCCAAATCTTGAAAATACGCAATGGATAGCCTAATTAAACTGTGAGACTTCAGCTTTAAAAAATTTGCAAAAATTCTTAAAACTCATAATGGTAAGCCCAAAGTTTAAGCCGAAACTAAAAAAATTCCAAAATTCTAAAAATTCGTGATAATTTTTCCATTTAAGATGTAAAATTTAAACCACAAAAAACATATTCCTAAAATTCTTGAAATTCGAGATGGCTCGTTTATCAAAACTGTAAAATTTAAGCATACAAAAAGTTCTGAAATCCTAGAAATTTGAGCCCATTATAACTGTGAAATGTAAGCTGAAAATAAAAATTTCTAAATTCCTCCAAATTCATGACGGATGCTTGATGAGCATATGTAAAAATATAATATTTCAGATGGTGTTTTTCCTGCTCGTCTCTTTGATGACATCATACTATTGTGTATCGGTTGATGATGGATTAGCGGTTAGTTGTTGAGTGCCTGATGTTGGTTGAATATCAGGTGGTGTGAAAACAACTTCGATTAACGGAGCTAGAACAGATAATGATGGTGCTGGTTGAACGTCCTTCGTATTGGTTACATCATACGGAGGAATTTATCGAGGTTCGTCTATAACGGAATCATAGTGGTATTGTTCATTTGTTTATCGATGATTCGACTTCGCAACTGATCAATGTGACGTCTTCAAAAGTTCAAAAGTTCAAAATTGACGATTAAATAGGAGTTCGGCAGGTGATTTGCCGGTTGCAGTTAGTGGAGTTGCGTGATGATAGTGCAATAACTTCACCAGACGATGTTGAATGTCGCCTGAACTTTCTTTTTTCAAAAAATTCTTCATCGCTTTGACCATTATCTCTGCTTGCTCATTTGAACGTGGATGCCATGGAGCCAAGTATACCGAACGAATACCATTTGTATCACAAAACTGCCGGAATTCTGTTGAATAATACGTTGTCACTCAAAATGATCTCTGAAATTCCATGAGTGGTAAATATCTAACGGAGAGGTTATGTACCACAAGTAGGTTATGTTGTGGCAACTTGAACTATAACCTCTAATCACTTGGAATAGGAATCTTTTAGAATAAAATATAAGTCTTACTATTGGGAGATCCGTCATAATGAATATGGATTCTCGACCATGGTTTTGTCGTCTCCTCTCATGGGTCCCTCCATGAGCAGTGTGTTATCCTTCCCGGTACGGTAGATGAGTTTAAAAGTGTAGGCATTTAGAAAAGTATTCCAACGGATCATTCTGCGGCGGCTGAATCTGTAAAGATCACAATAACGAACTCCTGACCGTAGAGAAAATAGTGGAATTTCCTGACACCCACTATAATTGCGAGAGCTTCACTATCGCCTTGGTTAAATCGTCGTTTAGTTTCGTCATAGTTCTTGAGTGGTAAGCTAAAGGCTCCTTTGCTTCCTTTCGATGTGACAGTATGGTGCTAATTGCATATGGGGAAGCGTCACATACCAGCAACAAAGAGTATTATCTCACTAAATGACATTAGGACTTTGCTGAACATCATGGCACCTTTATGCGCATCGAAACTGCGTTGCTCGATTGGTCTCCATCCTAAAGGATATCTTCTGTTGCATTTAGTGGAGACCTTCGGAATCGATTCTATACCCGAGAAAATCGGTAGATGACCAACCAATCTGACATTTGTCTTGCTTTAGACGGATACCAGCTTGATCAAACCGTTAGAAGATCTCGATCAACTTCTGACGTAAATGAGTATCAGATGATCCTCAATCTTCATGAAAGGTTCTTCATGAAATTTTGGAAAATTTTTGACATTTCTTATTTTCCTTGCTGGCAAACATACCGAAAACAATTTTCAGCCCTTGTAAAAATAGGTAGCTGAATATCACCAGTACATCGAAAAAACTGGTGTCTGTGGTTACATGGACTCCTTGAATGGAAATGGCCAAAGACTCGAACCAGTCGACCTCAAGAACAGTGGTTTATTCCCTGTGGTGATGTATAATAGTAGACTGGAATTTGGTTTACCATTTTAGTGTACACCAACGTCTAAACATCCCATAATTTCGATTGGATTCTGTTGAAAATCCAACAGCTTCTGATTTCTTTTCTAAATGGTGGAGATTTACGAAAAAAAAATTGGAATTTTGTCTCTGAAATGATAGTGTGTCTCGATCCAGAGTCTACTTCAAAACGATACGGTGGTTGATGTTAACGGTAACAGAGGTATTAACAGCAGAAGAATTGGTAGCAATTTTCACTACTCTGTAATTATGATTCAAATTCCTTTTATTGGGACTCGGTTTATTACGGCTGCAGCCATCACACGACTGACTCGTTGAAGGTGTCCCATTATAGCACAGAAGTAACATGTGATAGTACGGTATCGGCAGGTCATGGTCTTCTTTTATGTTTAGGCACAATTTGCTTCACTTTATGTGCATCAACAAAGACCTGTTGATATTTCTCGGCAGCTTCTGCTTCGATAACAGTGTTTAATTGTAAATATTTTCAGCCAGAAACATCTGCTGCAATTATATTATATTTCGCAAACCGTAAACCAGACAAAACTGTCCAATAAAGAACGAGTACATGGCACCATTAAAACTGTGTATTTAAAAATGTCTATAATCCTTTTAAAATCCTAAAAATGAAACCATCAAAAAAAAAGTCTAACATAAAATTTCCCGGAGGTCCTTTCATCATTTTTAATGATGAATTTCTTTGTGATAGATCCTTGCTTCAGTCAGCCATTAGGCCGCACCTGCTATAAGCGTTTGGATATCTTAGCGACTCATTTTAATACCCCTCGACCACATGCGCCATGAAAAACTTACTATATATATACATAAAAACGCGATCATAATTAGAAAATAGATAAAAAATAAAAATTTAAGAAAATTACAAAATCCCATAAATTTTTATTAAAAAATATATAAAAATGAAATGAAAGAAAATATTGAAAAATCGTGATCATTAAGAGAAAATGAAAATTATTCGAAAAACATGAAAAATAAATAAAATTTATGGATGGAAATACACTGTATAGCGCAACGATGATGATGAGGCGGAACTACACATATAGACAGAATCGAACACTATATATCTATGTAATTAATAATTATATGATTACGTAAAATTAGACGGAAGGCAATAAATTATCTAAGAGGAAAATATTTGTTAGACGTGCTGCTCCCCGTACATCTTTTTGTTGTTGTTGTAAATATACTCACACTCGTATATATGTATATATATATATGTGTGCTTAACATTTTCTTATTTGGTGATGTGTCTTTGTTTCGATTTGAGTTCATAAAAAAAAAATCTCAGAATAACTACCTTGAGACCGAATCTTATGTAATTTCATTACATCATCTAAAACCGAAAACTTTAAGGCACAAAAAAATTATATCCTATAGTGTCAGCACATTTCCGTTTTATTTTTTTCTATATACAGGATCCACAAAACCTATATGGTAAAAAAAAAATAATAAATTTTACGTATAAAATACGACTGATAAAAGTTAACATACCCACACACACACATACATAGACACACAAAGCAAGTACTCTGGTAAAAAACCGAACCGAACACAAAAAAAATGTGTGTGTTTGTTATGAGCCCCAAGGGATGCGTGAAATATATACAGATACGAGAACCAGAATGAACAAAAAAAAAATTGAATATTTTTGTTTATGTGGTGGATTATAATCGAAAACATCTGAATATATGAACACACATTCGGGATAAATCGATGGGGTGAGGTTCTCTATATTTTCTATGAATATATGTACGAAGGTAGATTGAATTTAAAGTATGTGTTAACAGGATCAAACATTTTGTCGTTAAATTATGATCGCAAAATCATATTGACCAGAAACATTAATCCCCAGCTGTTAGCATTAATCATATTTTAAACACCTTGACCCTCTGCGTTATACGGTACACAAATTCATATATATTCCTAATAAATAATTAAGTAATTTGTAATCCTTGGGATAATATTTGTCCAACATTTCTTTACATCGATTTTGAATTTTAAATAATTCCTTATATTTATGGGGGATAGAACTTATCTCATAATTTAGGGAAAAATTGTTTAAATCCGCAGCATGATAAGGGTCAATTATTAATTTAATCCAATTCCCGTTATATACATAGCTACATCTACATCAATGATTTGTAATAAATCTAAATATTTAATATATATTTTCCACCATTTCACGATAAATTATTCTCAAACACCCTCTTGAGACAGAATCAAAAATAACTTCTTACATTTTCATAAATAAGATTTTCCATTTTATTTCGAGATCTGTTTCCCTACGAGCAAAATGATTTATTAAAATCCTTTTTACCAACGAAGAACACACACAACACCGTATAAACCAAAATCAGGAACAATAAACTTGTTGTCATTTTAATTCATCCCCTCCTCATCTCAAATTTGTGGCGTGGACTTTTTTCCCATGCTTTTCCTTAAAACATTTTTTTTCTTTTTTTTTTTTTGTTAACAAAAGCAGAATCGTGTTACAAGACAACTTTTACTTGTTTTTCGTATACAGTTTTCAATGTAAATCAAATATGTACTGTGCGTGTCGATGGATGTAAACTGAATGTTTAATTTTCATTTTTTGACGAATTTTCAAAATACACGATGGTAAAAAACCACAACAACAACAAAATGTGTCGATCTAAAGGTATTGTTGAAACAGCAAATTTTCCATGTTTTACGTTTCTGGCCTATATTTTTGCATCGAAATGAATGATTGGAAAAAGGATGTTTTGAAATTGTTCTAAGTATGTGATAGCGTTTTGTGTTACATGAAATTGGCCGATGATAAAATTTGCAATGTTTAACAGTTTTAGATTTCGTTGATTTTTTTTTTGTCACAGATGTACACCGTAATCTAATTTTAACCACTTAAATAATACAAAAGGTTATGGCAGAATTAAACATCATTAATTGAATAATTTCGCGACTGTAGGGAACCCGGTACTATTTGTACAATCTGTACTACTTGTACTATTTGTACTATTTGTACTATCTTTCGACTATCTCTACTATCTGTACTATCTGTACTACCTGTAATATCTGTACTATCTGTACTATCTGTACTATCTGTACTATCTGTACTATCTGTACTATCTGTACTATCTGTACTATCTGTACTATCTGTACTATCTGTATTATTTGTACTATCTCTACTATCTGTACTGTCTGTACTATCTGTACTATCTGTACTATCTGTACTATCTGTACTATCTGTACTATCTGTACTATCTGTACTATCTGTACTATCTGTACTATCTGTACTATCTGTACTATCTGTACTATCTGTACTATCTGTACTATCTGTACTATCTGTACTATCTGTACTATCTGTACTATCTGTACTATCTGTACTATCTGTACTATCTGTACTATCTGTACTATCTGTACTATCTGTACTATCTGTACTATCTGTACTATCTGTACTATCTGTACTATCTGTACTATCTGTACTATCTGTACTATTTGTACTATCTCTACTATCTGTACTGTCTGTACTATCTGTACTATCTGTACTATCTGTACTATCTGTACTATCTGTACTATCTGTACTATCTGTACTATCTGTACTATCTGTACTATCTGTACTATCTGTACTATCTGTACTATCTGTACTATCTGTACTATCTGTACTATCTGTACTATCTGTACTATCTGTACTATCTGTACTATCTGTACTATCTGTACAATCTGTACTATCTGAACTATCTGTACTATCTATACTATCTGTACTATCTGTACTATCTGTACTATCTGTACTATCTGTACAATCTGTACTATCTGTACTATCTGTACTATCTATACTATCTGTACTATCTGTACTATCTGTACTATCTGTACTATCTGTACTATCTGTACTATCTGTACTATCTGTACTATCTGTACTATCTGTACTATCTGTACTATCTGTACTATCTGTACTATCTGTACTATCTGTACTATCTGTACTATCTGTACTATCTGTACTATCTGTACTATCTGTACTATCTGTACTATCTGTACTATCTGTACTATCTGTACTATCTGTACTATCTGTACTATCTGTACTATCTGTACTATCTGTACTATCTGTACTATCTGTACTATCTGTACTATCTGTACTATTTGTACTATCTCTACTATCTGTACTGTCTGTATTATCTGTACTATCTGTACTATCTGTACTATCTGTACTATCTGTACTATCTGTACTATCTGTACTATCTGTACTATCTGTACTATCTGTACTATCTGTACTATCTGTACTATCTGTACTATCTGTACTATCTGTACTATCTGTACTATCTGTACTATCTGTACTATCTGTACAATCTGTACTATCTGAACTATCTGTACTATCTATACTATCTGTACTATCTGTACTATCTGTACTATCTGTACTATCTGTACAATCTGTACTATCTGTACTATCTGTACTATCTATACTATCTGTACTATCTGTACTATCTGTACTATCTGTACTATCTGTACTATCTGTACTATCTGTACTATCTGTACTATCTGTACTATCTGTACTATCTGTACTATCTGTACTATCTGTACTATCTGTACTATCTGTACTATCTGTACTATCTGTACTATCTGTACTATCTGTACTATCTGTACTATCTGTACTATCTGTACTATCTGTACTATCTGTACTATCTGTACTATCTGTACTATCTGTACTATCTGTACTATCTGTACTATCTGTACTATCTGTACTATCTGTACTATCTGTACTATCTTTCGACTGTCTGTGTTGGTCTAATATTATGAATCAGTTGCAGATAACAATAGTCCAGCAAACCTTTATTCTACCACCTAGTATGAATTAGTTCTCTTTACTGGGAACATCAAATTATCAGTACAACAAGGATACCTACCGGAAAAACTCATTCGACAGAAGTCAAAATGCTCCCAACCATCAATGCAAGAAGAATACAAGATGAAGGTTCGACTACCATTGTTGCCAAGATCAGTTTCAAGGGTTTAGTGTTATCTCGGCGCCAACCCATAATGCAAATAGATTTATTTTCATTAAACCTGATTTCTGATATGTACTGGTAAATACTATCAATTATCTTATCTCTAACGAAACTAGCACAGTTGCTGAAAAATGGTCAAAAATAGAAGGAACCTTTACCAAAACAGCTAATAGTGTTTTCGGATGTCAAGATAACACGAAGGAATCGTAGATAAGAGATGATACCTGGAAAAATAACTAGAAGGGGAACACATTCAACTTAAGAAAGTAGAAAACATTACAAAGATTCAGCGCGATAGGTAAAGCAAATGGCACGGAGTGATTGTAGGAAATAAACTGAGAACATTTTCGAAACAGCTGAAGTATCAACAGCAAACAGAAACATGCACACGCTGCATCAAAGCGTCAGAAGGGTCACCGGAAAATATACCAAAATACTGCAAATTAGGGATACAGCAGGTCAAACACTAACCTCAAAACGTTAACAGCTAAATAGGTAGTAAAAATTCTTGGAAGATCACCACATAGACACAGAAGTAAATGACGCATTTTCAGAACGAAATAAACAAATCGCATTTACCAATGGAGAGGATAGTTAAAGAACAGCAAAGTTGCTGGTTTCGATCACATCCCAGCTGATCTACTAAATGGTGATATATCTAGCATCGATTCTTACACCACTATTAGCGGTACTTTGGAGTACATGTAGAATACCAGAGGAATGGAAAGAAGGTATAACATAACAATCCCGAAGAAAGCCACCTAAAGAGAATGCAAGAATATAAGAAGAATCGCCCTCCTCAATAGCATAATAAAAATACTGGCCATAATCATCCTGAAACGTATCTCACCAACAATCACATACGAAATCATAATTGAACAATCTAACGAATGTCAGATTAGATGCAAATTAGACGTAGCAAGCAAAAATGGAATACAATGGGATCATTCTTCTGGCCAAACAAAATCACAAACGAGGAATGCCTGAGGCAAACAAGTGAAATCGGCGTAGAGAAAGCAACTAGAAAACGAAAATAGAGATCGATAGAATACACACTTCGAAAGCCATCAAATAACATTACCAGGATGACATTAGAATGAAACCCACAAGGAAAGAGCAAAGCCGAAAGACCACCGATGACATGGAAAAGAACTATGCTAACTAAAGCGGAACGAATTGTTAAGATTTGGGATGAGTTAAAGGCAATAGGCCCCAATAGAGTGAGATGGAAATAAGGGATCTCCCAATTGGAGATAAAGGAAAAAAACAAAATCAAATAGATTAACAAATAGATTAAAAAAACTCCGAAATCTACAAAAATTTGATGAACAGACATAAATAACAGTCATAATCTGATAGTCATAATCTGTATTTTATAAATTGAAAATTTTCCCAACCCAGAAAACCATGATGGATAAACCGTCAATTAAGATAAACCGTCAATTAAAGCTACAGTTTTTAAATTTTCATTAGTTTACTCCTTGGAAAACTGTCAAATTTTGTCACAAGTCTATCATTTTTAAAATCCAGAAAATCATGATGGTTAAAACGTGATAGTCGTATCGTGATAGTTGTACACTATCAAATAGCTTTAAATTTAAAATTTCCAAAAACGAGAAAAGAATGATGGACAAACCATAAGCAAAAATTCGAAAGAGTATTACAGCGTACCACCAGAGCTGTATCAACTAATTGAGGTACAGGCCCAAAGTCCAAAGTCACGAAAACAAATTATTTTAGGCAAATTCCAAATGTCCTTTATTTTCCAATCGCTGTTCCATAGGCTGATTTTATCGAGTATGCTTGTTGTAAGTATTCAACTGCTTGCTTCTGCGATTCGCTCGATGCCAATACTACAGTATCATCAGCTAAGGTTCCGATGAAGGTAGTTTCCGTTGTCGATATATCGGAAGTGTAGAGAAGATATAGGGAAGTCCCTAATACGCTACCCTGGGGCACCCCCGCTCTGGCTGGGTAAAAGTTAGAGTAGGTATCTTCGTGTGATACCCTAAATTACCGTTTGAAGGGATACGACTCGAGCAGTTGACAGTAATTTTGTGGCACTATTTTACTTATCTTAGAGATGTGACCCTCAAGACATATTCTATCAAAAGCCTGTGATATGTCTAGAAATATGGGAGGGCAATATTTCTTCTCTGCAAAAGCTTGTTTTATCTTTGCAGTCACACGATAAACTTGATCAATGGTGGAGTGCTTGTTCCTGAAACCAAACTGGAAATCAGGTATAATGATCATTGGTTTTAGCCGTTTCAATAATAACTTCTCAAACAACTTTAAGGTAGTAGATAACAAAGAGATCGACGTGTGTGATGTTAGTTGCGCCTTGAGTTTATCTGGTTTTTCTATCATTACTATTTGTGCAGGTTTGAAGCACTCAGGCACATATGTAAGTCGAAAGCAAGCATTAATATAAGTTAACATAATACTTGCTCTCTTTGATATCTTTTAGGCAGTCTTGGGGAAGTTTCGTCTACACCAAGTGACTTTTTGGGATTCAGATTCGTATCTATTTTATGTGCATCTTCTAGTGGGGTCATACTACTAATATTTAATGGAGATCTATAGACTGGTTTGGGTACAAACCTAGATTTAATATCGTATAGTTTAAATACTGATGCCAGATGTTGTGCAAACAGTTTAACTTTTTTATCATTACAGCGCATCCATTCTTCATTTGTGTTCCTTATATAGGTGGCACTTACAGGTGAATTATTGGTCTCTTATATCTCTTAGTAGCTTTTCATAGAGAATAATTTTTGTCAGTTCCAGCCCAATTCTCTTTCGGTTCTTTAATTACTCGGTTAAATTCTCTTTTGTCTATAATATTTCTGGTTCTATACCATATGCGTCTTTTTGTATGCCTTTCTTTTATCAGTTCACGAATCACCAGTGGGTAATTGATCTCTTGTACATCATGCTCTCTTAATACAGGTGTGACCTCTTTGACTGTTTCGCGCATAGAGTTAATAAAATATTCAGCTTATATGTCGAGTTCTTGCTTTGTTTTGAGACAAACTTTTAACTCACTCAGGTTGTCCTAATTCTCTCTAAATATTTCCCAATCCATAAATTTATTAGTGAGATTAAGTTTCGTTTTCTTTTTAATGACTACTGTACTCAAAGTTATTAAGACCGCTGTGTGATCAGAAGTAAGGTCTTCAATACCTTTAACTTCAATGTAATTCGGAGCTATTCCTTTTGAGATATAAAAATCAGTTAAACGGAACTTTTTTCACCCTTTTCCTGGTGTTATGAGTCGTGATCTCCATGCTATGTGTTTCACGTTGTACTCACCTCCTATATAATAAACCTTGGTCCAAGTTTATTAAAAATGCTAATATACTTTTTTTTTTTTTTTTTTTTTTTTATAAATGTTCAGAGCACTTAGGATATATATATGTATGTATATCCTTTATATGAAAGTTTTAGCAACAAACACACAGCACTACTGCAAAAGGTAAAAGGAAGGATTAGGAGGGAAAAAGGTAAGAAAGGAATAAAAGGAATAAAGGTTTTCAGTCTTCTAGTTGTTTACTTTTGATATTAAGTTTGAATCTCTGTAAATTGTATTCCAAGGGAAACGTCTCGTCGTTCAGTTTATTCCACATTCGCGTACTCCTAACAAAAAATGAATTTTTAAATTTATTGGTCTTCGCGAATTTAATTTCCAGATTGTATCGGTGTACCAGGCGTCTTAAGTTACGTGCAGGCTTTGACAAACCAGGCATAAATTCATAAAGTTCCGATGAACAATGACCATGAAAGTACTTGTAAAACACGCATAAGGCTCCCACATTACGTCTATGGGAAAGAGAATCAAGATCAGATAATAATTTTACGTCTTCAATCATTCGAGATGCTCGGTTTTGGACCCGATCGAGTGCAGTTAAATGAGTTTTCGGTGCTCCAGCCCAAATATGAGAATTATACTCCAACCTGGGTCTTATGTAGGTCTTATATATTGTAAGTATTTCGGATGGATTAAAGTAAAACTTACATCGTCGTAGAAATCCAAGACATTTGGCTGCACCAATCGCTGCTTTGTTTATTTGTTCAGCCCAAGATATTCTCTTTGAAATAGTTAAACCGAGAATCTCAAATGTGTCAGACGTAGCCAAGCTGGATTCACCAGTCAGAAAAGACGGTGAATAACCATCAGTTCGGCCAGAAAAAACACAGGTTTGAAATTTGTTGGGATTAAATTCAACTCTGTTGGCTTCACCCCATTTAAGAATGACATTGAGATCTCGCGTAAGGCGGTCATTCATAGCCATTCTTTCTGCGAGAACATCGTTTCGCGATGAAGAAGAAGGTAAACTGTAAGAGGTGGAAAGTGAGCTGTCATCAGCATAGGAGTATATTGGATTGAGAGTTGCTGATAGAAGATCATTGATGAAAATTAGAAAAAGGGTTGGAGAAAGGACGGATCCCTGAGGAACACCAGCGTTTATAAGATGTTGATCGGAAGTCACACCATCCACCACCACTTGGATTTTGCGACAAAAAAGAAAATTCTCAATCCATAAAATTAACGAACCGTGAAGGCCAACTGCCCTCAATTTACACAGCAAACCCTTGTGCCACACAAGGGTGTGATTTCTTACTGATTTCTTACTATATTATATCTTGGTCGGCAGTAGATTGCCCCTAAAGTTAGTTCAGCGCCATCATGGATCATCGTTAATATGGTAGCTTGCATAAATGGCTCTTTAATCTCCTCTTGTTGAAAATATAAGAAATTTTGTTTAATTAAGATTGCTGGGCCTCCTCGAGCACGACCACTGGGATGTCCAATAGGCTTTAATATTATTAAAGCTTTCTCTGTAAAATGTGTCTCTGATATTAAAGCTACGTCTATATTGTTGATTCTTAGAAATACATCTAGTTCTTGGTACTTTTTATTTTTTGGCATTTTGTTTGGTAGCATGGAATTATCTTCCAGTATTTCCACCCTGTTAGTATAAGCTAGCTGAAAGTATAAGCTTGTCTAATTTCAGCCTGAAATTCGGTAACCATCTTCATTATATTACTAATGGTTGGCTTACAGGTTTCTACTTGATTTTGATTTCTTGATTATCGTTGTTATATTTATGGTTTTGATCATCTGGGCGTAGGAGACCTCTTCTCTTACAGTATCGTATTGTTTGTTTGGGTTTTGCTGTAGACGCTGAACTGCTGATACTTTTATCGGTAGCTGCGAGCATTTAGCTTTTTCTGATATACCTGGCAACCTTTGTAACATGGCAACCTTACTAACATAGCACTAACATTGCGATTGTTAGATGTCGACAACTGGAAGCACGCTCGTTCCCTTTCTGAAGTCGGTGGTACTGAGTATCCTAATCCCTGCACCGTAATCTTAAGTTTTTGATTAAGCAAATGATTAAGTTTCTGTAATGAAATTTGGCAACGATGGAAGCTGGTGTTTTGGAAAGTTAATATGGCAAATGTTGATCGAACAATATACGAATTTTGGCTGATAACCGAATTGTTCGACATCGCTAAAATCACACCATGAGAAATCAAAGTCTGACCTAACGAGACAATTTTTAAGATCAACTCGACCGCAATAATAAGAAATTCACCAGAGTCGAATCCTAAAAAAATCCTGATCAGTACATATCAATGCTCAAGGAAGTTTTAGGAGTCAAATGTAAAGTTCGCTAATCACAAAGATTTCGATAAATTCAATTACAATTACAGTTGTGTAAAGAGTTACAGAAGTGTCAGTTGCAATTGTCGAATACAATGAAACATTTTAGGAGTTACACGTCCTCCTTGATTTGACGGAACAGATAAGCTCATAAAGTTATAGTCAGCGACCTAGAATTTCATCTTGTGATAATGATTATTGATATGGTGATCTGATTATGTTACTATAAATATTTGGAAAAAATTCAAACTGTTGGCATTTCATTGCACAGTAGTGTATATATTTAAATAAGGATATTATCAGGCTTCTAACATAAAATAATCATTTTCTAATACAATTTATTCACAAATTCAATTAATATATCTCGTTTCCAATAAATTAATTACCATAATAAATATGTCATTAAAAATAAAAATAAAACTTAATAACTAATTTGACATTAATATGAAGAAAACGACAACGAAGAAGAAGAAGTCATTGAATAAATAACAACAACGCGTGTCATATAAATTTCCATATGTCTACCGCACAAATATATGTGTGTGTATGGGTATGTACAACGCAACCAAATATTGTTATTATTAAAATACAATATTGAAACCCTAAAATTTCTAATCATTTCGAAAACGAAACTTTTTATAAAAATATTAAATTTCCTATATCATATGTGTGCGTGTGTGCCTGTCTTCATTATGTTTGTCTTCGAGGTTTTTGGAAGAAGAAAAAATTATTTTTGGTTATGATTCCGACCCTCAAAATTTTTTTTAATTTATACCAAAAACTCATAACGTCAATAAATTAGTTCGATATGTCTAAGGATGCAGTAGTAAGATATACAGTTTCCTTTTACGGAATATTCTCGCTATAGTTTTCAAGAGTTCACCAACCTCTAAGAAAATATGTTTGACTTAAATTAAATTATCGAGTAAATCGTACAGTTGCAACATAGTTTTAAATTCATAATTCATTCTACTCCTTGGCGCGCCATATCATCCTGCTTCCTTTATTCGCGTTTTTCCATTTTTCCTTAATAAACCGCTGAATAACAAGATTTTCCTAATAACGTTGTAAATAGTTGTATATAGGAGGATTTACTGAAAATTGTGACTGCATTACTGTACTCTTAGACCCCGATCGATTGAGTCACAAATTTCCTCAGCGAAAAAACTTGATCACTGACTGACTAATTCAGGCGAAACCTTCTTTGGTAGTCACATATAATTTCCTATGCCGCAGTGGAGTGATTCTCTCCAATATTATGCAAGATAGTAATTTGCATGCTGGTGCAAAGGAGAGATCTGCCGCGATAGTTCTCACATTTAGATCGGTTTCCTTTTAAAAAGACTTTAGCTTCGCACCATTCACGCTTTTTTCACTTACAAATTTGCTTGTTGGTTCCCTGGCCAGGATCTCTTTGTTATTTCGTGCGATTGTTCAACTTCTTTATAAAGGTTAAATTTTGTTGCTCGACCGCAATTCAATACTCTCCATCAAACTAATCATTTGTAGGGTATACTTTTTCCAAAAAACAGACCGGAAACTCCTTTAATGTATAAAGTCTATACTTAAATTGTGACGATATCCAAGAAACATAAGTTTACGTCGTTGCAGTCTATTTGCTGTATATGTGTTGGAATATCGATTGTAGAACCAAAAATAAGTTCTTATGATCCTTAAACAGCTGTAATACTCAATCTTTTTTCTAGGGCTACTATAAATTGACTAAAAGTTGAATTTTCGCCAAAATTCAGCAGTATTCATTATATTTTATTGGATCCTTTGCAAGTTTTTTTGTAATTTGGTTTGGATAGATTGACTGCCTCGTGTTTTTATTTTACCGCTAACAGCGTAATAATGTTCATTTGTTGAACCATTGGACATTGAAATACTATTTCTAAATCGTCGAATATGCACCCATCAACCATAACAACATCGATCGAACGTTGAGTGTTTGTCAATCCTCAGCGAAAAACTAAATCAGTTACTGAACCATTTGGACGAAATCCTCCTTGAAATATAGACACCTATAATTTCCTAATTAGTTGGACTCCACGTTGACTAATGATGACTTCTTCTTGGAGTGGTTTTGAAATTAACCATTTTTAGCGTTTGGTTTTTATTAAAATGCAGAGTATAAGGCCCGTTGCACATTTCACCTAAACTATGCGAGAAATGTTTTTTGTTTCAAGCGTGAAAACTATAACTGAGCTCGAGTTGTATTTTGTTTACTAATGTCAGCGATATCGCTCACACGTGCATTGACATTTTTTTAATTATTTTAAAAAATCCTAAGCCTCCTATATTAAAATACAATCAAATTTTTTTTAAACATTAAATGTGCGTCAATTTCGTCCATGTATTTGTGAGCGATGTTATAGTTGAAATGTGCAACGAATTAACTAAGCAAGCTATTCTAATGTCGATTTCGATTCATTTTTCCCCTCTTTGAAAAAGCAATCTGAATTTTAGCTGTAAATCGATTATTTCCCAATTTTAATCTTAGACAGAAGTATTTCTTCGTGTTAGTAAAAGAGGGGTAAATCTTTCAAAAAATCCAGGTTGCTCGACGATTGCTTTTTTTTACGAATCGAAATCGACATAAGCTAAAATATTTTCATCGATTATAGCTGAAATGGCCAACGGGCTCTTTGCTGAAAATTATGAATATTATACTAAAGTCTACAAAGGCAGCTTCTTTGGGTTTTGTAAATCATTTTTGTAGTTGTTCTACATTATTTAGGTGCAGATGATCAAGGTATATTTTCACACCTCGGTTTATTATGTTCAGTTGCAGTACTGTCGGTAGGACTTGTGATTTCCTGTACTATCTTTGCTGTTGAAAGTTTAATTGTTGACGTGTATTGTTTCGTTGTAGTATTGTTCCAGAAAGCTTCTATCTAGGTAAAAGATGTTTCCCTTAAAATTCGTATTAACGTTTAGAGTATACAAACAATTTATCTCTCTAAGCGTATAGGTTCCCGAAAAAGTTTGCATTTTTGTATGATACCGCGAACATTTTCGTTGTATTTGTTTGTTGTGTTTAATCGTTGATCTTATACTGTCACGAGATTGTACTCTTGTTTACTTGTTTTCGATATCGTTAGGTTCTGCGCGTATATTTCTTCTTTGTCGTTGAAGTATATGGAAGAGATTTCTTCAAACTGCTGCGACTCTTTTCTTCATTATCCAATAAATGTGGATTAATTATTCTTCCTTCCTCTAGTTCAGCAGCTAGGATGATTTCTTTTATCTCTTCTTTAATTATGATTATTCGGTTCAATATTATACCTGTTGGATTTTTTCGTCAAGGTCCTCGGATAAAACAGTAATAATTTTGTTGTATTCGTTGATAATCGATTCGAGTTTCGGTTGTTGACTAGACAAGACGTGTTTTAATTCGTCTCTTGTTTTGTTTTGAGTGAATATTAATCTCAGTTATCTAAACAACTGCCCCAACGTTTTGACCTTAACGAGTCCGATGGGCACTCATTAATCTACTATCACAACTCGGGTGGTATGCGTACTAAATCTAATAACTTCTGTATGTCTGTTATGGAAGAGGACTAATCGTAAATGAAACTTGGTTGGTTCCTGCCTTCAAAAGTGAAAAAAATTGTCCATCAAATTAAACTTTTTATCGCCTTTACCGCCATAATTCAGCCGACTGCTCTAATGTTGGTGGTGGTATTATAATAGCTGTAAATGTGCAGTATAATTGTCAACAGATAGACTTCGAATAGTGCAACGTTGAATTCATTGTTGTTAAAGTGACAATCGATAAAGTCATACTATTTATCTGTGCAGTGTATGTCCCTGGCAAGTCGTCATCGTTGATTTTGCAAAATAATAATTGATTGATAATGTTAATCAATTATTGATAATGTTTGTTGGAATATTTTGTATGAAGGTTCAGATATCAAAAATGATGACGGATCAATTTTATGATGTCTTATATGCGGGAATGGATCTATATATTCCAAAAATGAAAAAGAAACTTTCAGTATATCGGGAACCATGGTTTGATAAAAGGTTGGGTAAACTATATAATCGCAAATCAAAAGCTCACAAGCAGTATAAAAGAACTGGGTCTTCTAGTGACTATGCGCTATACTCGTAATTCGGAGGGAATTCAAAGTTTTGAGTCAGTTTCTTCATGGCAACTATTTACTAGAAATCGAATCTGATATTAGGGGAAATCCATCGCATTTTTGGCATTATATTGAGTCTAAACGAAAAACCAGTGGTTTCCCATTACCCATGAATTATGAGGATAGTGCGGCGGAGGACTTGTACTCGATTACTGAATTAATTGCTAAAATTTTAGGGCAATTTATGATGAAGATGATTCATCATCAACTGCCCCTGATCTGTTCACTGAATCCAATAATACTAACCATGGAATCTCGTTTTCAGTCGATTAAGTTGGTGCTGCTATTGTTTTTATGAACTCGAAGACGTGCACTGGGCCAGACGATATTCTATTTTGCTGAAGCAATGTTCTAGTGCCTTGGCTTGGCACCTAACACATCTATTCAACTATATAGCCTTATGCATGGCGTTTTTCCAAAATTATGGAAATCCTCGTATATTATCCCAATATATATAAATCAGGGCTAAAAAATTGAGTGGAAAACTATAGGGGAAAACACTTTTGTCTGTGATCCCTAACAACTTTTTACGACGTTGTTCTTGAGGTGTGGTGCGAGAGTAGCGATCTGGGTGTCCTGTTTATATCCAATCTTGATTTTTCTAAGCACATAGACAAGATTGTGGCCAAGGCTAATTCGATGCTGGGTGTTATTAAGAGGCTTGTTATCGACTTTTCTGACCCATACGCACTCTTAAAACATTATACATTTCTTTTTTTAGACCAGTTTTGGAGTACGCTTCGGTTATTTGGAGTTCCAGTTATGGCTGCCACAGCGACCGTATTGAAAGCATTCAAAAGAAATTCTTGAAATTTACCCAGAGACGACTTCCTCGGTTAACAAATAGCTTATCCTGCCCCCTTACGATGGACGTTGCATGTTCTTAAACATTATGAGTCTCAAATCCCAGAGAGATATTATGCAGGTCATTTTCATTTGAGACGTTCGAAAATTGACTGTTCTGATTTACTTTATTCATAATCTTTTTATGTACCCACTAGGGTTCTTCGCCCAAGACAAAATATACTGAAGGTTGATTTTCACCGCACAAATTATGGTAGGGATGATCCACGGGCCCGTACTTCCAGAATTTTTAATTTGTTTTCGAATAATTTTGATTTTACCATATCAAGAGATAATCGCAAGAGATCTTTTTAAGAAACGAATTACCAGTAACATTACATAACGTAATTAGTAAATGTTGCATTTTGTATTGTACCGCCGCGTCTATTACATAGTGTTGGCGAATGAATGAATAAATAAATAATCTGTTGTGCTGTGCTCATTAAGGCTTTGCTGATCTTATTTTGTTGATTGTTATTATCAATTATTTGATTTTGACTTTTGACTTTTGATTTTTTGATTCCAGTTTGTGGCTTTCTGTGATCCTGCAATCCTCTTCCATGCAGAGCCAATCCAGTGTTTTTGATTTTTGATATTAACTGCACGGGTTTATTTATGAATTAGTTAAAGGTCAAAGACTGCTTTCTCGATCAGTGCCTTGGATTCGTATTTTCAATGTAATTTTTGTGTGCTCAATTATGTTCTTCTGTTATAATTTTGATTTGATTTTCCTCATCATTGATGTCTTGTACCACTCTTTCTATTAGGCGTCATAAATAATTTTTTAAGTTGTCCAGTGAAATATCCTATAGGAAGTTTCTGTTTTCATGAATTCCGTTTTATCAAGATTGACCCGTAAGTTGGCTTTTTTGACATTAATTCGGTGCTTTTCTTCTTTTCTTCCTCCGAATATGATTATATTATCGATATTACTAAATCGTCTATCATCCTTTAGAAAATAGCAGGAGCATCTTTTTAATCCGAAAGTTAGTCTTAGAAATTCAAAGTTCCCATTGATGATGGTAAAGAATATCTTCGGAATGTTCTCTTCTTTCATTCTGATCTGGTGATTTCCCGATGTAAGGACGATGGTCGCAAACAATTTTGTCTGAAAAAAATTTGTCTGACACTGTAACGCATTTGATCTTTTAAAGTCTATGACTATTCTATATTTTTTATGCCTGAAGCATGCATATATTTTTCGACTACCCAAATTGGGGAGTTGTAGCGACTTTTAGACGAACTTATAATTTCATCCTTTAAATATTGTTGATGTTCCTTTAAATATTGATGATTGAATTTGTTTCTCAACTCCTGGGCTAATGCAGATTTCATTAAATTTTGAAACAACTTAAACCGCAGAGATAATCGATAATTTATTTTAAAACAATTGATATGTCCACTCCATCATAAAATCCTAGTTGCTTTATTATAGGGTTAAGATTTTTGATAACTTTAAAATCCAAGTTCACCTATATTTTCGATTTACCGACTGTACCAAAAAAATGTTTTGCAAAATCGCAAAATAAATATGTTAACGAGTAAACGGGCTTAGATTTTCTACCATTACGCATGCACACATCTACCTTTACATAAATCAAAAAATAAAATTGTGTTTCGGTTGAATTTAGCATATATTAGGATTGCCGTATATATATACCTTTCTGTGTATATCCTTAATATACGATATATTCAAATATACAAAGCGAGATATATGCAGGAATAAATTTAACCCGCACGAATCCAATAAATCCAACCCCATTTATATTTACATAAAACATATTCATATTTATGTACCGCACATACAACAACAACAAAAATTTTTTGTTGTATTTTCATTTGTTTTCTGTATACGGAGCAACATTAAACGAAATCATAAAATCCTCTTCTCCTTTACATGCCGATATATGCAAACAACAGCATATATAGCATAAAGTAACAAGTGGAAGTTGCGGTATACGCATCCACAGTGGTTT
Organism: Tipula confusa; assembly: GCA_963556175.1. Lineage (NCBI taxonomy): Eukaryota > Metazoa > Arthropoda > Insecta > Diptera > Tipulidae > Tipula > Tipula confusa. The sequence continues at coordinate 12,862,053 of OY744475.1, forward strand.
GATCGAAATGGAGTGACTTTTGAATCATTTATCACTAAATCGTGTATCATTGTTTCAGATATTTTCGAAAGTCTATCGCCCGCTATATATAAATTCAAGTCTATTCAACCGTTAAAATATACGAATCTTATCGTTTGGAATTTAATTTTTTAATTATAATTTGTATAGCCATTAAAGTGTGAATGATTGGAATATGATTGAATTTTAATTATACGTCTATATAGAACGTGTATTAGACCATACTTTATATACTATATAGAATTATAGAATGTCTCACATTTCAGGTGTGTACCGAAATTACGTTACAGAATGAAAATAATTCAAATCTCATTATATATATATATATATATATATATATATATATATATATATATATATATATATATATATATATATATATATATATATAAATCATAGCGTACACGGAACCTAATTACAAAGCTTTCACTTAAACATGGCAATGTGTCTGATTTGGTAACTTGTATAGCAGTTCAAAATTTTTAGACTCCCCTAGTGAGGTGACAAAGAAGGACATTGATTTGTATGCTCCACAAAGGAGTGCTATGGTGGAGCAGTTTTCACATTTCAGGTGGCCGTCATATTCATATCTTTACTTTGGCATAGTAAAGTCAAAATAAAGAACGAATACCCCTGGACACTTTTAAAACGTTCAGTGTGGCACATGTAAACCAGGAACCGCAGACAGAGGAAGCGTATTCCAGGTTAGATCGTAAACATGACTAACATGACTTTGGCTCTGCTGATAACAAAATCGATGTGCCTTTTCAGTGTTATGTCAGAGGAAATATGTACACCAAGAGCAGAGCAATTCTCCATTCTATTATTAACGACATCCTCAAAAATGTGGAGGATGAGGAATTCAATTGTACGAACATCGAAAACACATATATGTCTTTATTCCGACATCGTACAAAACTTTTAAGAACTTGTCTTAAATGGGAAAAAGGTCTCGAATACGAAATTAAGGTTTTGTAACACTTCAGCCATATACATTCATGTATATAGCTTTAAAATATTTGAGCTGCATTCCAAAGACCAAAAGGATCCGATTATATTCGAATAACACAAATGGTGTAGTGGTTGATGTTTAAGGCACGTCTTCGGAAGCTACAAGTATAGGGTACGCATGATGTGCCATGTGATTTTTTTTTACCTCACTCTACACCCTTGCAGATAAACCAAAAAATTGTGTATGTGTGGGATCGAGTAACGATCTAGTATCATTATAGCATTTAGTCGACGATAATCCCCACATGGACCCTAATCGATATATATATATATATATATATATATATATATATATATATATATATATATATATATATATATATATATATAATCGAAACCTCGTGTCTGTTTACTTGTAGGATCTCTTCTATATATTTATAACCTACCGACTAAATATACTAAAGTCTAAATTTAATGAAATGGATCAGTTGAATTGGATGCTTACTACACACGCACTCGATAAAATTAGCTAATTAACTCATTATACTCAAAGTCAATGTTACATTTTGATATATACTTATATAGTTGCGGCACAAAATATCAAACTTCACACATAATGCGGTTTTGAAAGTATAGTTCAAAATCTGATCACCTTTTCGTTTGTACTGTATAGTGGCAGCACCTAACTGATCAACGATATAGATTATCCATTTACATGTATGCATATATATGTACATATATTTAAATTCTGTACTATAATGAACTTATATCGTCTTTAACACAAACAGAAATACACAAAACATTGAATTTTTAAATTGATTTTATACGGAAATAATCAAAAATCCAATTGTTCAAAAACCACTCAAAAATCCTTCATATTAAAAAAAACACTCAAAATACCAATCCTTATATAATCCAACCAAAAAAAATGCTCAAAATATTAAATCTACCTACATACATAGATCGCAGCACCTGTCAAACCAATAAATTTATTTTATCAAAAGCAAAACTCCCGACAAAATAAAAATTCATTTCATTTCTTTTTTAAATCTTTTCCATTTCATTTTTCATATCTCTCTATATATCGTATACGTATACATAAATAAAATAAAATTTTCCAATTCCTCACCCCATCATTTTTTTCTATATGGATATATATTTAGCAGGGGAGCATAAAAGCTCGTTCGTTTCGTATTAAATCATTTCCCACCACCCCCGCCGTACACATCACACACAACACAACCACCCAAAAAAATTATTAATATTTCAAAAATTTATATACGTTTATATATGAAAAGGTGGGGATATATAATATATATATATAAGGGATGGTCTATACAATTTTTTTTTTGTTATTTAATAAAATTATGATTACTGATTGCATATTAAAAAAAAAAATAACAACAAAAAATTTATATAACCATACACTTATTAATAAAAAAAATATGCTCCTCCCTATTATACGGAACGATTTTTGTTATATACAAACATATTTTTATTATTACGTTTGTTTTTTTTTTTTTTTTTTTTTTTCATAATTCCGAATATGAAATACGAATATGCGAATGAAAATATTATTCATAACTCCGCCTTCTTGTCATAACGCTTTGTCATCTTCTTCTTATGATGTATGAAAAAAAACGAGAAACAACAACAAAAACGGGAAAAAAATGTATATATCATTTTTTTTTTTTTTTTTTTTGAAATTATTAAAAAAAATTTTGTATATATAAATATTATATACACAAATTTGTATATATACTACATGCGACGATGGCTTGTGAGTGTGCGCTTATTTATATAGTATATAGTCGATTTGAGTAGGGATAGTAAATAAAATCGTGTTTTCACGGAGAGGGGATTGCATACGAAAAGCGGGGAAATTGTTGTTTATATAGTTTATATTACCACACACACACGCGCAAATCTAATAAATAAAAAAAAACTATATAACGATAATTTACGAGTGTATTTGTTGACTTGTTTATTATGTTTTCTTTTTTTATATATTTTCCGATTTTTTTTTGTTTCATTATTTTTATTTTTTTATTTTTTTTTTTTTGGTTGAGTGTAATAATACTAAGAGGCTACCATCGAGATGAGTATTTTGAATGAATAGAAAATTTGTCAGTGCTGCCTCGTCGCGCTGATTGAATGAATATGAAAGAAAACGTGTGTGCGCGTTAGAGACAAAACATTAATAAATAAATAAATAAATAAAAAAAAGGAAAATTCATTTTCTTATCACAATATTTAATCACGATAATTTATTGATCGCGCTATAAAAATTTAATAAAACGTGCGTGCGGGATTATATATCATAAATCGTAATATCGTGTGAATTTCATAAATACGTGAATTTTGAGTGTTTATTTGAGTGAAAAAAATTATTATTTTTTTGAGTGTTTTTTTTTTATTTTTTTTTTATAGGATTTATTATAATGATTAAAATTAGGTAAGTTAATGTATATAGTTTATATCTATATATATATATATATATAACACATACATTGTGTATAAACGTGTGGTGATCGGCATATATATATATATATATATATATATATATATATATATATATATATATATATATATATATATATATATATATATATATATATATATATATATATATAACGAGTCACATCAGATACTATGTATAAAACAACAACACATTTAGGAATTAAAATACTCAACTTGTACTATTTTGTGTGTTTGGTGTGTAGGTATATGCGGAGTGGTGTAATTTTCAAAATCAGCTGAGCGTTTGATTTTAATTTTTCTATTTAAATTTTCGATTTTCATTTCGGATTTAGTTGTTGTTGTTTTTACTATACTATATGTTTTGTATTCATTCTCACATCAGTTGGGTTTGTTGTTGTTTTCATATTGTACGCGTTGTATATGTAAATAGGTACTGTGAAAAATTGATATTTTCTTTTTTTATGAATTTGATTAGTGCGTTTCTGTTTTCCGCGATACCATGCTATTTATTTAGATTTTTTGACTGCGCGCTTGATTTGGTCGAAATACGGTCGTCTTTATTTAGCTAAGAAGATGAATGACAATTTTACGATGAATCAACGGCAAATGACTTATAAACTTGAGACACACATTTTGACTATAATTCCTTACTTTCCCGTGCTATCACACTTTATTTCCTAATAATATATAGAGTGATCTCTCTGTCTATATTATAATCGATATAATCGAGGTACTTTTAAAAATAAAACTGCGGTAAAACGTTTTATTTTACCCACGAGCGTGGACTATCTCAGGACCAACACTTTAATGAAAAAAATTGCATGTATACCAGCAAGCGAGGATTTCACCTGAGTCACTTAAAATTGTTCGTTTCAAAGAGGGAGGTGGCTTGTAACTTTTGACATTACCGAGGCACCAATGGAAATTCGGGTGAGGATTTTGGTGTTAACTTTAAACCATCCCTTTGAACTTCCGAAACTAGTTTGTCCAAATCCACTGATAAAAGCTCGCGCATTTCTTTATTCCAATTCAAAGTATATAGTGCTCGGCATGCCGATCGGTCGACTGCTTATATACTATGGCGTTGGGAAGTATTACGAATGTGATGCTATTTTGCGGGGATGATTGTTAATCACTATAGCGACAATGTTGACTTTGAGTGAATTTAATTGCAATTTCGATTTGATACAGAAGCATACGTTGTGCATGTTTGGGAGGTGCATCTGAATAAACAATTGAAGCAGCGATTAATGTTTTTCGCTCCTTGTTTTTTTTTTAATTGCCTGGAACTTACAACAATAAAACAGCCAGTGACCTATTTCCTAGCACATTACGAAGTGAGATGTGGTAGTTTTGTCTGTAGTTTAGCCACCTTGCTCTTTTGTTGTATATTAGCGGTGACATGTCTTTTGAGTTCTGTCTTTGGAACGGATCTTTGGAAGTTGACATCATTGATTCCAAAGTATCGATCAATATGTTGCCCTGTTTGAAGACCTGTCGTATAAGAAGTATATCACTGCCTCGTATCGGCAATCATATGCGGGGGCATCACATAATCCATGTAATTATCTTGGGAGAGTTAAGTTGAAATTGACATTTGTTTTCGATGCCTTATCTAGCAAATTTTGATCCCAGGCTACGCCGGAGACCCAAATGATTTGCATTAAGATTTTGGATTGTATCACTCAATCTTGGACTGCTTTTTTAGAGGTAAACCCTTAAATATCATTTCAAGCTCTGTGTGTTGTGCAACTGGTTCTATGCTTGGTTTTCTTTTATATTTTGGTTCATCAATTATTTATTTTATTTGATTGATTATAATTCGGATAGGCTCACAAAAGATTTATACTGAAGAAATGTTGTTCCGGCAGGACCGTGTTATATTTGGCAATCTTGGACGCCTCTTCTAAAAGGACCGAAAGCGTTTGACAAAAATCACCACGAACAGCTATTATTTTGTATCCTAAACTCACATCGCTGTTCATAATTTGTTTTAAAAGTTTATCGATGCAACGTAATCCATTTTTTGGCAACATTTTTAACATTTTTAAAGGTCAATGCATAGCCATTGACCTTTAAAGCTGTAACGTTGTTGAATTTTTTGGGAAATTTTCCGAGCATTTTCTTTCAGTTATTCATGGCGCGCATCGCAGCACGATTTCTCCCAAATGTTGCTTATTTTCTTGTGGTGGTATGCTGCTAGTTCCACCAAAATGTGTGCATGAGTCATGCAGCTCTTTTTTAATAAGACTTACAGCATCCAGAATTATTGAATCTTTTATTTTGAAGGTCATCGGTGACGATAAAGGTCATCCCCAGCCTCTATAAGAGAAAAGATTTTTAAGGACACAATTAAAGAAGCAATAATTTTGATTATATACCAGCCATTGTTGGATATTCCTAACAGGCTCAAAATGATGTATCATCTATTATATGAGTTGCCGCATCGTTTGATAATAGTTTAATGGGTTTAAAGTATCGTTTAGAGCTAATGACCAATGGTTATCAAATAAGAAAACGGGCAGGACCTTAGAGCATTCTCTTGGTGTGGTGGCAATAGTCGTGAGTTTAAAACCACTTCAATTTATGTGTCAGGAACGTTGTTATTTCTTCAAAATTCAAAACCATGATTTTACACTCGTCGGATATGGTATTTAGCAGATTTATAGGTCCAACCTAGTTTACTCTAGTTAATCCTTATTCAACCATCAAATTTCCTCTTTTATCTATAGAAATTGATTTAACGATAGTATAGTTTGCTTGAGTTTGGAAGTGGTTTCTGTAGATATTCAAACATCAAATGATTCCATTTGTGCCCATTTGATGATTCACTCATATGCTATACTGTAAATTCTTTTCGGGTTAAGTTGAATTGTTTAATCACCATCAAACCGAATCCTTCAACACGTGAGTGTCGAACTCATTAACGGCCGAAAACATTCATCATTCAATTCACTAACAACCAGCAGGTTACTAGCGACCGAGAACATTTTTTTACTCAACATACTATACCATCAACCGAAAATATTTTACAATTTTATACTCCACAAATCAACTATACCATTCGCAACCACGCAACCAACTGCACCCAGAAACTAGTCACCATATAGCAACATTCGGGTATACTACCCATATATGAAGCTACTCTACTGATCGGACCAGATCATTCTTCCAGTATAAAAAATCATCAAGCACTTTTACTTACCACATTGGTCTATTTATGAAAAATGCCGAGTGATATTGGATTCCAGTTCTCAAGGGTCTTTTGTAACAGAAGATTGTGTTAAATGCCTCTTATTACCGAATAGAAAGGCTAATGTTAAAATTATTTTAGATATAGTTGGTTCCTGAACAACGAGAACTTCAAACAGCAGAACCAATCTGAATATTTCTTCTACAGTCCAAAATCGCAAATTTCCAAATGCTATACCAAAGGTGGCTATACCATTACCTTCACCCAGTTTCTCTAGAACATTTTAGAATCATCTGGGATCACTTAAACTGGCCGATCGCTTAAACTGGCCACTCTACTTATTCCCTAGCTTACGATTTCTTTCGCTTTACATTGTCGTTTTCCCCCTGTTTGTTCAATTCGGGAGCGTAGCTACGCAAAGGACGTCTCCTATAGGTTGAACCTCTTACTCTAGTGAGAGCATTTGTTTTTATTTTTACTTAAGATTTGCAAAATTCCTTTGCTTCTACTATGTCACAGTACTTCTCCTTACCATTGCTGGGCTTCCAACTTTTCTTTTCCTTTGCAGGTACCAGTTCCAATGGATTCTTGTAATATATCAATTGGTGTCAGCCAGAATCACTTCTATAATTGTTAAATACACTTATTTACGAGCACCTGCAGTTTTCTTACAATTGTTTTTATGTGTGTTTCCATGTTTGACACCCATACGCAGTAGTTCAAATTTTACATATGAACTAAACATTCATATCATGAGCTGGTCCGACTTACTATATAGTTTGTAAGTGGCACTATTTGCAATCCAATTAGGAGCAGCATTGGCGAGAGTACATATCTTTACTTTTTTGGCATCTGGATATTGAACTCGATTACCGGCATCCCAATACATTTTTGTATATTTTCAATGAATTTATTTGGGATGCCTATTTCACAAAATGTCTGCCATATTGGGTTCTTATATTTATCGTGTCAACTCCGCATTCAAAATCAAAGAAGAGCGCAGATACAGCGGGGAGTTCCATTGTTTAAGATAGTTCAGTGATGATTCTGATTGATTATATTTGATAGGATCAGTGCTATAATTCATCCTATAGTATGCAATCAGCTTGTTCGTTTCTTAATTTTGCAATTGTATTTTGATGATCAAAATTAATCAAGGATAATCATATTTTTGAAAAATATTCAATTTCCAGCATTTAAAGATTCCAAAAATATTGTAAATTTTCAAATTTTCAGCAAATTAAGGTTGGTTTGGGGCATATTCAATTCAGCTATAATTATAACCGTTTTTCCTTAATGCGCCAGATAAAGTTTGAGTTAAAGTATTTTAACCCATTAAGGACGTAGATATATTTTATCGTTATTTGAGTTTTATTTTTATTTCGTTTTTATTTTAGTCAAAAAATCAATAAACACATTAAACGAACAGTTAAGGTAATAGTTGGTCTTGCAGACATACCCGGTGGTGCAAAAATGCAGCACTGCACTGAACTTTAGATATTGTAGTTGATTGCGTTGCTGCTAATGTCGATTAGATAGCGCAGTAACCTGATTGACAACCTAACTTTCACTATCGATAATTTTATTATATTTAATTTGACAGTTTTCATGGGTCAGCAAGGTTTTTTCTTTAAAGAAGTTTACATTATAAAGACGTGGATGCGTATTGCATGAATTTTTTCCATATTGTCCTAAAGATTTATTTAGAGGTTTTGCATAAGCAAAATTATTGGAACTTGCTATGAATTTTGACAAACTTGTTCAGTTCATTATTAAACTATGGTTCATTATTTAAAACTAAAATTTATTAGTAGCTCTCTTAATTCCTCTCCCTTTTATCTTAAGCTGATTCACGCTACATATATACATAGTTGCTTCTTAAAGGCTCAAAATATATAATAAATCTAGTGGTTCCTTAATTTGTTAACTTATGCTAAAGGCATATGACTTATCTCAAAATTCATTCAGATTCAATCGATCTTAACGCACTCAAAAATGGTCCGATTTTGATGAGTGATGTCAAAAAGCTCTCGATATCAGCATAATTACTGCTATAAAAAATGATACATTTTCGAGGTCATTTTCGAGCATAAAATTCAGACAAGGGGCCCACAAAATTTTCAAAATGCATAAATTTGACAATAAGCGATTAAGACTGACATACCAAACACTATAACTTTAAAATTGAACAAAACTGTCTCAGATGTATGATATGGCGCGTTACATAGATGTCAATTTTATACAAATGATAAAAAAAATCATAAATTACAGGCCAATTCGACCTACACGAACTTTCCTATTGGACGACCAGCAATATGCATATGCGTGACTTACCGCTTTACATTAAAGTAGTTTCCCATATAGGGTTAAATTTTGTTTTGATGAAGGTAATTCAAGAAGACGGGGATTAGGATCAGAGATGATTGCAAAGTAGTCGTCTTTCGGGTTACAAAAAGTTACATCCCGTGCTAAAAAGAAAATCAAATATTTAAGTCATTCTATTTAGAATAAGATCATAGACTATACCTAACCACGATGGTATAAAAATTATTATTTCAGAAGAAATTAAAACTTGAAAATTTTATTCAAAATAAAGACAAAACCAAGCAATACACAAAATTTTAGATTAAAGACCTTAGTTAGTTTATAAATTGTTACATTCATCAGATTCTAATATTTCTCAAGCTTATCAGTTATCACTATCAGTAAATAAAGTCTGCTGATTCAAAATATTTCCTCAAGACGACTAAATTTCTCGATACATTCGCAACTTGCTAGCTGAAAAAAAGAAAAGAGCATTCTCGATTGTTTTTGCGGCCTACTATAACAAGTAAAAAACTAAAAATATTTGCGACCAACTTTTTGAGCTCGCAAGTAAAAAACAAAAAAGAGACAAAGTATGAAAAAACATTTAGAATGCCATTTGATAAATGTATGTACTTATTTTTCTGTGAACGCTATGCGATTTCAATTTTAATTAGAAGGCGGCGAAATAAAATCGTTCGGATGTTTCGGGACAGAGAAAACCCTTTCAAATACGACGAAGCAATTTTTTTTAGATATGTATATTTATAAATATCGTTTATGTATATATTTATTTGTATTGGGCAACCGCTACACAGAACTCAATTCAGATTGTTTTGTTTATGTCAAAATTGATTCAGCAATGTGCTGAATCATATGAATATGGCGGATTTGCTAGATATATCGGCAATGCAATGTCTATCGAACTCAAATATTGAATTGCAAATCTGCCATATTTAAAAGGGTTTAAGACCTTGTACTAGCGCCATCTTTTAGAAAATAGCAAAAACATTTTATTCCCGCACTGTAAGCAATTACTGCTGTACTGCTGTGAAATCATCCGACCTCGGCTTTAAATACATATATACGAGTATAATACTATATAATATATGGTTCATTAGCATATAACGCCAAATGATTATTATTATATTTTTGGATAGCCAATCAGACGATATATTAAAAATTACCAGACATATTTTAAAAATAATTTTGAGACATAACCAAAAATGCAAATTGTTAATTTAAAATTTTAATTTATTATTTCCTATCGATAAATTATATTTTAATTTAATTTATTTTTTTTTTTATATTGTTGTAGTTTTTGTTGGATATAATTCCATTTTGTATAAATAATTATTGTGTTTAGGTTTAGAAAATTTTAATTTATGAATAATATCAATGACAACTATAAATAATTTTATTAAGTTTTAATTAGATATATATATATTTATATATATATATATATATATATATATATATATATATATATATATATATATATATATATATATATAAAATTTATATAATGATTGGTTATAATGGTGGTTACAATGGCACATAACATTTTAAGTTTTTTTTTTTTTTAAATTAATATTCATTATTTTTGGAGTATATTTAATTTTATAACTTATACGTATATATCTATGCGAATAGGTTAAGGTTAGTAAACTTTGTAAACATAAAAAAAAAATTAAAATGGCGCATATTTGCATATTTCAAGTGCTCTATTGGTATAGGCCATTTACGAATTATATATACAACGGATAAAGGTGTGAATTTCAAATTATTACTAATAAATTAAAAATGCATACATTGTTGTATAGTAAACGAATTACGAATAATTTTGCGAATAACAAAAAATTGGTTGACTGCAATAAAAATAAGCCGAAGACGGTTATAGTGAATTTCATTCCAGAATGAAGAAGCAACGTTTTATGGATGTTTTTATAAACAAATAGAAAAAGGTAAATAACAACGACCTTGAACATTTTTCCAGAAACTCAACAAGATTCGAAACAATGTAAATAGTGGAACTTTCTTATTACATTTTTGAAACGTAAAGCAACGGAGCTTTTATCTAACTAAATACGAGTGGCTTATTGTTGTTATAGCAATAAAAATATGGGTGGTTTGTGGTCCTCGAAAGCGGAAGAATCGTTGAATGTTGAAAGTGCTAAACATTTACACATTTCAGTAGAGTGGAAAACATAGTTTGTCAAAGCAAGGAAAAAAATTAAAGAATACAACGAGTTAGAATCCCATAAGAAAGCAGGACAAATCATCGTGTTTTCGCTAATATTGTTGTTGGCTTAAGGCACAGTTACTCAATTATGCGATGTGAGTTTGTTGAACACATATACTCCCCGGCCCTGACATCTGTCTGAAGTTCGTAGCGGTAGGCAGATTGACTTAAGCGATATCCCCCAGTGGCACAATCGGTGTGGGCTTGCGTTTTACCGAGACCTTCCGTATTACTATATTCCGTATCATATTATGATCGTAAGCAATAGCGCTAGGAGTCCATATGATATCGTGTAATGGTGTAATGGTGTCTATTATCCTTCCCATCGCCCATTTTGTAGGTGGTAGGTTTTCCTCTTTAATAAGCTATATACAACTGCCCAATTTCTATGTTTGCTTTTGGTGATTTCCATTTCGCTCTTTGTTGTAGATTTGTTAGGTACTGCATAGACCACATTTTCCAGAATCTTTGAGTCATTTTTGAGACTAAGGCCCACCTTTGTGTTGCACTAATGTTCGTGATATGTGGCTCTGGATGTGTAAGCAGTGGTTTCCCGATTAAGAAATGACTAGGCGTAAGAGATTTATTGTCATCCAAATCATTTGACATGGGAAGAATTGGTCTAGAATTCAAGCAAGCTTCCACCTGTGCTAGTACTGTATTGAATTCCTAAAAGGTAAGTGTTGTTCCTCCGATGATTTTTTTTAAATGATGTTTTCCCATAATCCCCGAAGTGGGGAAAAGCGGGCGAAATAATATGCCATTTTGTTCCATTAATGGCTGTTCGTTCAGTGGCGTCGTGATTAGCTTGTTTTATGGCCAGTTTTAGTTCTTTGTGTAATTCGTTCCGGGCTCTGACAAAGTTGATATCGTTGTCAGTGTATACATTTAGAGGGATCCCCTCCTTGCTGAAAAACGTTTAAATGCCGCTAGAAAGGAGGCCGTTGTAGGATCACTTACTAGCTCAAGGTGGTTTTGTCGAGAAGCAGACAAATAAGGCTATGTATCCTTTATATGATTTTGTACCTCTACCTTTGGTGCTGCCCACTAGAAAGGTGCTGCCCACTAGACCACTTGTTTTCAACTCTTCCACCTCTGCGTCTTCTTTTGGCTGTAGTAGTAATGGATAGTTTGTGGATTTTAACCAGTCTGGTCCGTTCCACCAGAGATGCGAATGTTTTAACTGGCGAGCGCTTATTCCTTGTGAGGTTATATCTGCTGGATTGAAACTGGACTTTACATGGTGTCATTAGCTTGGTTTCATAAGTGACTGAATCTCCAATATTCTGTTTGCCACATAGGTTTTATACTTGTTGGGATTGCCTTTTATCCAGCGCAATGTGATCATTGAATCAGTCCAGGCATAAACGGTTAAATCTTCTAAATTCATGGATTCTTCTACTTTTTTTAATAGTTTCGCCACTATAGTAGTTCTCCACATAATTCTAATCTTGATAGTGATATTTATCTTCTTAGATGTGCGACCTTAGTTTTTGTTGTTATTAAATAGACTACGGGGATACCTCGTTTGTCTGTGGTTTTGTAGTATACCACTGCTGCAAACGCCTTCTCTCATGCATCGCTGAATGGAGCTCATTTTTTCCATATTATTTTTGTTCAATCCATCTAGGTAATGTAATTTGTTCAATATCGTTTAGACCTTCCTATTGAATTTGATCCATTGTTGTTCCAAATCAGTATTCAGTTTTTCATCCCATCCAAAGCCGGCTATCCAAATATTCTGCATTAATAGTTTTGCTTGTATAATTACTGGGGCGGGCCATCCTAATGGACCGAATAATTTGGCTACTTCTACTAATATTTTCCTTTTAGTTGTTACCTCTTTGTGATCCGCTGATAAAATCTTGAATTCAAAATTGTCTGTATTAGGGTATCAGTTGATGCCTAGTGTTTTAATTGTGTCATCGATCTGAATAAGACATAATCCACCTACCAGAGAATCTGTTGGTATAAGTATTGTTAGCTGCTTATTGTTACTGGCCCATTTTCTAAGATTAAATCCTCCTGATTTGAGGAGTTTCATGATCTGTGATTGGTCTTCTAATGTGTAGGACCATTTAACATTATCTCGTTTAGTGATGTGCCAGCCGTTGTTTTTGCTGATGAATCAAATACAACTCGGAGCTTAGTTGTTGTGCTGTCTTCCTTGATGACTGCATGGTGTGATAAGTATATTATGATGGGATGGGTGTTTTTTCCTCTCTGCGGTCATTATCTTCATGTGTCCAAGTTGCTCATATTCTCGCATGAAGCTTATGTAATTTTCTCTGAGAAGCTCTTGCTAATCGCCGTTCAACTTGTAGTGGTCTTGCGATTGCCATTTTCTCTGACTCCCCCAGATGCGTCTGTGAATCTTTTTGGAACGGGGCTTCATAGCGTCCATTACTTAGACGTCTGTGAGTGTTTCGAAAGTGCTCCCTATATTCGGTTTCTGGTTAAATTTGCGTTCGCGATGGATGTGGTTCCTCGTGTTCCCAGAATCTTTTTAGCAGTTTATCTATCTCTGTTGATGAAATGTGTGAGCTTATGTTAACTATTTTCTTTTGCCTCTTGTCGCTATTCTGCCTATGATTATCCAGCCGAATTCTGTCAATTGCGCCACTGGCTCGTCTTTGTGTCCTTTCAGCATTTGTAGTTTTATGATTTGACTGTAGTAGTCTGCCCTAACAATATAATGTCAATGGGTGTTAGAATGTTGTAGTTTGGATCTGCCAGTAGTAACTCATTCAGATGTTACCATTGTTCGGCTTGAAAAGAAGCTTCTGGAAGATTTTTGGTTCAATACTAGTGCCTCAATTTCAATGGAAAAGGTTGATAGATATCTTGGTTGTAGAAGAATGTGGACAACGTCCACATTCTATGAACACACGTTTCCTGTTTGACGATAATAGTTGATAAAAGAAAAAGTGTGGAAGACGTTGACAATATTTCACGAAAAGCGAAAATAGTTGTAAATTAACATTTATGTGTAGTACTATATCGTTATACTTGCATATATTAAAAACACAGATAACAATTACAGATGAGGAACTACCACCATTCAGCATTTAACATTTGTTTCAATTCATATTTAATCCAATAGAAAAGAGAACGACAAAGACAATGAGACAATGTCCATATTTCGATTCTTTTCTAATCGTATTTTATTTTTACATCGTATGTGTAAAACTTTGAAGAGCAAGATTCATATCTGTATAGTTCTCATCTGTGTTCAACTAAAATTTAATTCGTTGTGATTTTGCTAAATACTAAAACTGTAATTAAATTAAACATAACCATGAAATTCAAAATAACGCTCAAACCAGATTAAGGAGTTCTTAAGCCATTAGAAATTTTATAATCACACAAATTTGTCTCTACTTTACTGTGTGATTTATTTCAATTGAAGAAGATGAAAAATAATCAAAACGAAAAACAAATTCCGACGCGGGAATACTTATTGGACCGCATAATCTAATCAGCATGAAAACTGAAAACATGTCACGGTTTTATGATTTTTAGAAAAATATCGATAATTTAATTCATAATTTGTGTGTATATTTATCAGCATTTACAAGTGCATCGAGTATATCGACCGACAAATAATCATGATGAATTGATGAATTTAGTGGTCTGCAACGGATGGATAATAATTATGATTGTTTTGTTACGTTTTCGTTGTGCACCCTTTAATTTATTGATGCGATTAATATGAAAAGTTAAATATTTATGTTTCCACGGTATAGTCACTCTGTGTATAGTCGAAGAAATAAATAATTTTGATATGCGTTCACTCTTTATACGCACGTTAACGGAAATTTTGTCAAGTCAATGTGAATTTAATGTGTTTTCAAATGATTGAAATAACGTTGAGAGCACTCTAAATTAAGAGGAAAAGCATTGATCTTAAGAATGGTTACCAACCTTATACCCTTTTGAATTAGTTTACATTATGTGGTTAGTTTCAAGGTCATTTCAATGTCATACTAAAAATAAAGAACTTAAATGAGTGAATCATCAATATCAGACATAATAGCGGTCCGATTTAAATGTCTTATAGCTTAATTACAAGATTTTGACAATAATATGAATATTGTGAATACTTCACAAAAACTTCATATATTACCCTGCATTTAAACAAGGACCATACTTGTGAATTCTGCTCTATTAGGCTATTCTGCTCTATTGGTTCATTATATTTTATTTCTAAATAAGCTCTAATATGTTTTGTTGCTTAGTTGGAAGTAGCTGTCCTAGTACTTGGCTGTCGAGTTAGTATTACATGTCCTGTATTGAACAGAGATGTTGAATCACGTTTTCCCCCTTCATTGTCATTCATATAAAACAAACGAATCAGTCAAACAGTATTTTATACAGGGTGTCCCAGAATTGGTAGTACAAACGAAGTAGGGTGATACCGGAGGCCATTGCAACCAAAATAGCTAAATGAAGTTTTATCGAATTGTTGATGGTTTTTGGTAAAATCGCAATTTAAAAAAAACCAACAGATCTTTTGTTTATCTTTCTTTTTTATTACGATCATAAAGAGAGTGCCTTTTTAATAAAGTCATTTTTATAAATTTTATTATCTTTTGTTATCAAATAAAAACAATGGTTTTGAAAAGTCTTTTAGTTTCGCAAAACATTTTGTTGATTTTTACTCTGGTAGAAAAACAATGTACTACAGAAAGTTAACCAACTATCAGAAAAACTTGCGACATTAATGCAAATATTTAAGAATATCAAGCATAGGAATATTTAAAATAAAATGGTTTCTATCAATTGTTTTACAAAGTAAGTCATGAAATGCACTTAAAAAAATTTCGAGAGCTAAAATAGCTGCTTTGTCAAAAATAACACAAAATCATTAAAAAAACATTCAACTACGTATTTAGTTTTAGAGTAAAACTTTTTTTCTCAACAAATCTAGTAGCCCGAATTAAACAAAATTTATTGTAAAAGGAACATTTTGTTTCATATTTGTTCGACAAATACTCAATTTATAATTAAAATGTCAGTAAAGCGTGCTGCTTATTTATTGAAATGGTGACGGACGACCCATTGTGTTCGTCGATTATCATGACGCTCGGGAGTGCCACAGTCTACGCGGTGCGTCGTATTTTAAAACGGAATCAGTTTAACCGCTGACCATGAAAAAAGGGTGACATTTTGCCGAGAAATGCTGCGTCGCAAGAAAATCCCGAATTGTTTAACAACATTTAATGGAGCGATGAAGCATGGTTTAAAAGAGGAATATTAAACATCTCTATATACAATTTGGATAATTGGGCCCGTGTAAATCCAAAAGTTGTGCGGCATAGTAAAGTTCAACATCGATTTGGAGTGAACATGAGGGCGGGAATAGTTGATGGAAAATTGATTGGTCCATTTGAACTACCAAAATAAGTTGAATGGATTGCTTGGTGACGTGTCATTACAAACACATCGAAATATGTGGTTGCACCACAATGAACCTCTCCCCACTATGCAAAAATAATGCGACAGCATCTCAACATCAATTACCAAGATCGCTGGATTGGAAGGAGAGGGACTATTAAATGGTCACCGCGGTCTCTTGATCTAAATCATTTAGACTTTTTTTGAGGAGTTATTTTAAAGAGCTGGTGTATGATCGTGATTTTTTTGAATTATCAATAATAGTGTTATCAATGAAAAAAACTTGAAATATCTGGAAACTAAAACAAAAACAACTAACATCATTTAAAAGTTTGGATGACGTGTTTGAAAACTAACGCAACATCACATCGATAGACAAAAATTAAGGCAAATATATCTAAGCGCAACTAAAGGCTGAAGAATTTATTAAGAAAGAAAACGTTAAACATTATAGAGCAGTTTTATAGTACGCGTGAAGTTCACAAATGGTCCTTGTTTAAAATAAGGGTATAGGTTAAATTAATTTCTTGGGTCAGCTAAATGACTTAATGACAAAATAATAACTCCTTAGATGCATTATTACATACAGTCCAAAGATGTCTGCTTCTCCTGCAGAAACTAAATCTGAGTATCCACGTTTTGCAAACTCCAAATACCAATATTTACGTTTGATGTATATTGGCGTGCTCTACCGCCTGATGCAATTTGATACAATTTGGTTTGATTAGTCAAAACGCGGAAGGTAAAGTTAAATTTAAATTTAAAATATGTCTGCAATACTTGTAGTAGTATATGTATTGTCAGAGTTGAGAACCTATTCCCATTGCTAGAAGGTCGTTTAGTCATTACTCACAGACCTCTTGGTTAAAGCTTTGCTTTTTTAAGTAAATTGATGGTGGCGTCAGAGCTAAAAGTTTGGTTTTTGATTAGCTGTAGTAACGACTCTCGAGAGGTGATCTCTCACTCGAATTATCGTCTTCATTTTGTCACAGGATAATACTTTTGCTAATACTGATCCGTATTTTGCGTATGCTCTCCTAAACTATATGTTCCTGATGGTATGAAACTTTCTGATTTTGGTTCCATTTTTAAGTATTTGTTGACAAAATGCTGAAAATAAAGGATATTCTTTCTATCGGCTGTTCAAAGCTAGGCTTATTATATTCTCACCTAAAAACGGTTGTGGCGGACAGTTTTTAAAGGGCCACTCCACTCACACAAGAAAGTGTATTTCTTTAATGCTTTTGGATGTACTCCTTTTAGAATATTTAGAAATTCAGAACACATGCAGTGGCTTAGGTTAAGTCAAGTCGTGGTAATGACAACATCATTTCAATTGGGGTTACCTTTATCTTTGTTTAAACCATCTTGATTTTGCGATCTTGGCTGACGGTATATTAACATAGATCATAATTGTGGATGTTGCTTCAAAAGAACTCATCTTGGTCCGATTATCTCTTTTACGAAAGAAGACATATTTTGAAATCCTCTCATTGCACTGAAAAAGCTGGAGTATAAAGGTTGATTCCTGGAGAGCCCTGCAACACAAAGTTCATTAACTACTATTGTGAGTGGTTAGCTATCTTAGGGATCGAACAAATGTTAGACAACAAGGTGCATTTGAACAGATTCTTGTGGTTAGAAATCGGTATATAGCGAGATGCAAAATCCATATTTTTCTATTGCTGGATTCCAATGTATCCCAAGAGTTTTAACTGTTTTCCCACAGTTAAACTCAACAATACCTCTGTTGCATAGGTCTATAGTACGGGTGATGGTTAGCAGCCAATTTAAGTAGGTTGAAACCACCAGCTGCTTTGAGTAATACTATCAGCAATGGTCACACTTCGTAGTGTCGTGTTTGTAAGTTTGTACTCCTTTATTGGGTTATGATGGTATTTCTCCACAAAACATTTTGATAAATTTGTTCATCTTCATTTATAGCGATTTGGCGAAACAGTTCTACGTCGGTTGTGAATGCATATTTGACTTTTCACTATAACGCAGTAGTATGCTCAACAAGTCTTGTTAGAGTGTATGCCGTTTCAGCATGACATTATTTAGTGGTATTTCTATTGGCTGATGCATCAAATAGGACCCCAATTTAGGTTGTGCGGAGCTTGTTTCTTTAAATAAAAATGTTCAGCTGCTCCACTTTCCTCCTTTATCTCTTTCATATGTCCCACCTATTTATTTTCATCCATAAATTGTTGGTATTGTAATGCCAATTCGCTATTTTTTGGCAGTTTTTGACTTGAAGTAGTCGAATGAAGCTATTTTCTTACAGAAACAACGGGACAACCACCCCAATGGATCGAATAACCGACTTGATTTGGATAGCACGGTTTTTTTCTTATATATTTTGTGAAACGGTTAACCACACATATCAAACTTTCTATCACCGGGTTCCAATAAATGCTCAATTTGCAGATTCCGCTTCTTGTTGTGTTTATGGTCTAGCATTTCTTTAAAATAACTATAATGGAAATTGTGATAATAGTTTCTTCTAAATGTAATGCTTCATGGACATCAAGTCATCAACATAAATATTTTTCTGGAAGATGTTGAAGCCTAAGGATATGATTCTAGGTTTTCTTGCGATACTTGTTTATTTGCTTGTTTAAATACATGATTGTTACTCCATCCAAAATTTAGAAAATTGATGACACAAATTGAAAGTTTCCAAAATCGTGAAAAAATTCAATTATATGTGAATGTTAGTTAGCCTAACCAAATTCAGACAAATATACCATAAATCAGGGAATTGCAAAATCTTGCAAATACCCCTTTAAAATTTAGAAAATTTATATCCCAAATCAAAAGTTTTCAAAATCTATAAAATCCATGATTTTTAGCCCAGCCAAATTGTTGCTATTGAGTTGCAAAGCATCAAGTTTAAAAGAATTAAAACCAACTATTCGAAAAAACAAGCCCGAAGTAATACGACGAAAATTATCGGAAATTCCTCGTGAGAAAATGAACAATTTGACTCACGCTCAAGTATTAAACAGTAAAGTAAATCAAAGAGAAACTTCCCAAAGTGAGGATACTAGTCAAACTCTGAAATTGATATTAAGTATAAACGTAATACCAATTTCAAAGTTTGATAAGCGATTACACATACTTGAGTATAGAGCTTCCCCAAACAGAAAAATGGTCAAAGATCTTAGAATTATATGTTGGAATGCTAATGGACTAATGCAACATGAAAAAATGAAAAAATCGACATATATCTTATCACGGAAGCTCACTTTACTAGACAATCAAATATTAAATTTAAAAATTATCAAGTATATAAAACCAATCACCCCGAAAACACTGCTAAAGCAGGTAGCGTTGTTATAATTAGAAATAATATCCACCATTACGAAGAACTGAAATATGAAACAGTTGAAATACAAGCAACTGCTGTTAACGTCAAAACTAAAACTAGTCATGTTAGTGTTTACTGCCCTCCGAAACATGCGCTAAAAGAAAAAGATTATCTCAAATTCTTCGGTAAACTAGGAAAAAGATACATAATTGGAGGAGATTTTAATTCAAAACATGGCCATTGGGGTTCTAGGCTAACAACGACTAAAGGTAAAGAACTGCTTAAAGCCGTCAGAACATGCGGTAGTCAAATCTTGTCAACTGGAAAACCAACCTGGCCTACAGATCAAAACAAAATACTAGACTTAATTGATTTTTTTATAATTAAAAATATATCAATGAACTACAAGTAGACGAAAGTCGAGATCTAAGCTCGGATCATTCTCCTATACTTTTGACATTAAGCGAAAAAATTATTCAAAAAGAAAGAAATCCAAGCCTAATAAATAAACGCACTTGTTGGAAATACTTTAGGTAGTCCTTAGAAGAAAAAATTCCATTAAAAAGCTAGGAGCAAGTAGAAAACGAAGTTCAAAAATTTGTAAATGATATACAACAATCAGCCTGGGAAACTACCCCAAAAATTAAATAGAAAATAAAAGGAAACAACTACCCTAAAGAAATTAGAGAACTCTTGGCAGAAAAAAGTAGGCAATCAGTAACTGTCTACAAAAACTAACTAATGATAGCAGGACTGATTATTCACTTTGGAAAGCAACCAAAAAAAGACCAACAATGCAGAACCCTTCAATAAGAATAGAAGGGGGGAAATGGGGTCGAAATAACGAAGATAAAGTTCAATGTTTTGCGGAGCACCTCGCAAAAATATTCCAACCACACGATGATCAAACTTTAGAATCTCAAATAATAACGGTGAAATCTGAAAAATAAAATGAAGATGAATTCGAAAAAAGCTCCTGATTATGATCTTATTACTACAGAAATTTTAAAAGAACTACCAAGGAAGGCTCTTGTTAAGCTTACTTATCTTATCAATGAAGCATTTAGAACCAAATTAGTGCCCAGTTTGTGGAAAATTGCAGAAGTAATAATGATATCAAAACCTGGAAAACCACCATACGAAACTTCATCGTATAGACCAATTTCGTTGTTGCCAGTTATGTCTAAACTCTTTGAGAAACTACTGATTAAAAGACTAAATCCGATAATCGAAAAGAATAACTTAATCCCAAATCATCAGTTCGGATTTCGTCGTCAACACTCAACAATACAACAAGTACACAGAGTAATCAATGTAATTGAGAAAGCACTTGAAGAGTAAAATGTCTACTCTACGATATTTTTAGACGTGGCGCAAGCTTTTGACAAGGTTTGGCACAAAGGACTTAATCATAAGTTAAGGAACCTCTTACCAATGCAATTTGCTAAATTACTGGAATCATACTTGAAAGATAGATTCTTTAGAATTAAATTGGCTGAAACTTATTCTGAATTAAAAGAAATAAAAGCAGGTGTACCGCAGGGCAGTGTATTAGGACCGATTTTATATTTATTATACACGTATGATCTACCTGAATTAGAATACAACACAGTGGCGACTTTTGCTGATGACACTGCGATCCTAGCTATTGGAAAAAGCAACGAAGAATCAACACAAAAATTACAATCAGCTAATTCCGAAGTATATAAATGGACTAAAAGATGGCGAATTAAGGTAAATGAAACTAAATCAGTTCACATAAATTTTACCAACAAACGAGTTGAACATATACCTGTTTCAATAAATCGAGAAATAATAACGTATGCGAACACAGCTAAGTATCTAGGCGTGACACTGGATGCTAAACTTGGATGGAAGGTCCACGTCAAAAATAAAAATGCAGAAGTAAAACTAAAATATAGAAAAATGCATTGGCTGATAGGCAGACATTCTTCTCTATAGTCATTCAAGAAGCTGTTACTTTATAAGCAAATACTGAAACTAATATGGACTTATGGTATTGAACTTTGGGGTTGTACAAAACCCAGCAACGTCAATATCATTCAAAGGTTTCAGAACAGGGTACTAAGGAACTTCGTCGATGCACCATGGTTTGTCAGGAATAGTGATCTACATAGAGACCTTAAAGTGGACCCCGTTTCAATTGAAATTTAAAAAAATGCAAGGAAACACGAAGAAAGACTCCAACAACATGTGAATATAGAAGCAAATCAGCTGTTAACCAACACCAATATTATACGCAATATTATAAATGCCACCAAAAACCAAAAATTTTCGTGATATGTAGTTATCAAATTCCTGGAAGATAAATCCATTTACGATCGCTGATGTGATGGTGTTAAGTATTTAATCTATTGGAGTTATTTAGAAGCCTATATGAATTCCGGTTTATGTTTCTCGAGATATTAATGTTGGAGGAGATTTTGTTAAAAAACATATTTTTTTTAAATCTGTGTAAGTCGCTACATTTAGTCTGAGTTAGATGGTTTCTCCGTGTTAATTCAAAACGAACTTAGCCAGAACTCCAGAACGAAGGCATCTTTGTAATCGGATCGTAATTTTTATTTTATAACATCAACAAAAACATAAATATAATTTTTTTATAAAATAAACATTTACCCGGATTACCACTTCATCATAATTTATATTCACGGATATTTAAGAATAAAAAACATTTTTAAATTATTTATTTATAATCAATACATTAATTTTTCGTTTCACTTGTAAAAAAAATTTGTTTACTTATTAAATTATAAAAAAAAAAAAAAAAAAATTATTTAAAATTAAAGAAGTAAAAATTAATAATTTTATAAACAAAGCCGTTACCTTATTTAGTTCAACAACTTGTACCAGCCTTATGACACTATCCAGAACATTTTTTTAATTTTCTTCTGTTTAATTAAGATAATTTTTATAACATCTTCTATATATAGCGTACATATATATAGATGTGGCAATGATTTTATTTATTGAATTTCGAACCACATTAACAGATTTTTTTATAATGAAAATCATTAACCTAAATATGGTGGAAAAAATGAAACAGGATTTAAAATCTCCACCACATCGTCTTTTTATGTACCATTCATCATCGTAAGGAAGGATATATAGGTTTTAGTATAAATAAACAATTCTGGTGACGGTCTGTCTGGCATACAAAATTTCTATAGACGAGAACATTAAACTGAAATATTGTTAGCGTTAAGTGATGATGATGATGGTGAGAATTTTATTTCTTTAGGAAATTTAATTTTTTTATTTTATTTAACTTAATGATGGATATGATTTGGTATGGTGGTCAGATCAATTAATTATGGTGAATTTTATGTTTCATTGATTTTGAAAGTTTTTAATTGATGAAACCTAAAAAATTATATGGGACCAAAAACTATATGGTGCAGTAACCGATTTGCGCAAAACGCCGGAAATCTTCCAAATATGAGTACCATACACCATATACCAAAATTCAAACATAAATCAATCACCTTATGACTATTTCGAATATTTAAGTTTTTTGCATTAACTATAAAACAAAACAAAAAATGCTTCCTGTTGTCAAAATTCATATGTCAAAAATAATAGTTTGTCCAAAATTTTAAAATTAAAAATTTATTGTCATTCGATTTGTCATGTTCGCCTATTTTGTGTTTAGCTGGTTGCGTTCGTTTAGTCAACATAAAAAAAATCCAAAATGATTTATAGATGTCTCCCCGAAAATAATCTAACAACAATATAATTATTCATAAAATATTTAAATTGAATAAATCAAAAAAAAATCATTTTCATGCATGTATAGGTACCGGGTGATTGTTTTAATCTGAAACTTTCAAACATATCGAAAAATAAGCACTCTGCGGAAAAGAAGGGCCTTCTATTTTTATTCTACTCGTAGATTAGGTTTTTCTTCCTTCAAGTTCGTAATATTTCTTTGAAAATTTATCGATTAATGATAGGTGGCGTTGTAATCGATAAAATTCAATTTTTACACGTCAACGTGCGATTTATAAAATGAGTGACGTTACTAGGAGGCTTGATGTTAAAAGTGCGATAGAACATGTGGTCGCTGTATTATAGCTATCACCAGATTTACAAATAAAAACCAACAACTCGTGAGAAGATACTG
This sequence comes from Tipula confusa, assembly GCA_963556175.1. Classification (NCBI taxonomy): domain Eukaryota; kingdom Metazoa; phylum Arthropoda; class Insecta; order Diptera; family Tipulidae; genus Tipula; species Tipula confusa. Next base: position 12,886,096 of record OY744475.1, read on the forward strand.
CAAATCAGACCAACATTTTTTACCAAAATTCAAGCAGCCACATTTCTTAAATGTGTGTAATCATTTGAAGTGTAGATTGAGAAATATGTCACAAATAGAATGCTCGTCAGTCGTCTAGAATCTGTATGCAAGAAGTTTCAGGTTAAAACAATCACCCGGTATAGTGGAACATACCCAAATTAAATTTTTTGTTTTAATATTTTTAGTGAAAAATTGATTAAATTTAACATTTTGACATTTGTGACATACAAAATATTAATTTCTGTTGTTTTTTTTTTTTTTTTTTTTTTTTTTTTTTGTTAAGTAACCGAAAAAATTTCTTCGGAATTTTGTCGTGCCAGATTGTTGTCGTCTGTTTGACAAGTGACAATAATTTTGTCATAAAATTTTTTTTTCATTTTTATTTTTTTGATTAAATATTAATTTGGTCTATCATTTATCATAATTACTAGTTTGTTGTTTCGACTCTTTTTTTATTTACATATTTAACACTTAAATATTTATAGTTTTAAAGGCCATTGTTAATGTTCATCGTATTAACAGTCCGGCTTTATCCGGTACGATCCCGAGATAGATCTTCGTATTGGTTTGAACAACGGGGAAATAGAAGAATCGTTCTGGTGGTCGGTTTTGGTTTTTCTCCTATAATATGCAGAACTTAACTGTGCAATATTTTGCTTGCTTATGTGAAATTAAACATCAACATCGTTGATTTAAACAAATTGAAAGCTTCCTGTTATTGGTATATTGGGTTTGAAATCACTACTGTAGGTAACATATTTTTTCAACTTATGTTCTATCCACGTTGGCCTTCGATGCGATTCAAAAATCGTCGTACTGAAATTTTTTAAGTTGCATGTTTGTGAGTCGGCAATAAATTATCGGAGATATCTCTATGAACACTTGGTGAGACTCAGTTCTGCTCGCCGCTAGGTATAACATGTAGGTATATAACATGTTTTTGCACACTATTTAATATAAGAGAGGATCACATTCCTGTGAAGCAGCTCGCAATACAAATTTTATTATAAATTTTATCCAGCTGAATTTGCAAACGCCGCATTTGCTATTCTACACACAAGGTGTTACATTTTACCGTACCAAATGTTTAATTTTTAATTTAAAAAAGGCGTCCTGCGTCTTTTGTTTCATATAACGTGGTAAGCCGGTAAATGACGACGGTATAGGATAACTTACTGACCTATGTGCATTGTCCTTAGCATCCTGATTCACCGCATCTCGCAAATGGATGTAATCGTCAGAACGTAATTTTGTTTTGGTTTCGACGTATAAAATTTAATCTCCCGAAGATCATTTATGATCATTTATCGCCATTATGTCGACATAAAATTTGAAATTTACTTAATATTATTTGCTCTATACAAGAACTCGTTTTGGCTTTCGGTCAGTTTGGATTATCTTATTGCGTTATGGTTAGGTAGTAGTTGCCTTCTTTTAAATATAAGAGGGGCTGGAGCGGATCTTAATAGCGATGCTAATGGCTATTTTGATAAGTAGTTAAAAAATTTGTTTCGATGATCCATTTGAACCGAATGACGACTATTAAAGTCATGTGATATCAATTGTTTGTTTCTTTTTTTCTAGTTTAGTTTTTAAACAATCCAGAATCTTCTTGCTCATTTGCGATTCGTGTTGTTAAAATTTTGAATGGCTTCTCTAGAAAAAATAGTTGAATGTTAACAACTAAGAGTTTCAACTTCTAATTTTATGGATCACAAGCATAGTTAAAAACCCCCTCTAAGGTGATGATGTGTTATGAATTCTATAATTTCATTGCATTCAATACTGTCAAAGTCTGCTCAATGCATTCCTTTAAATCCACAAAACGATCTATCATTGGTTCCAGTGAAATCCATCTTGTTTGAATATTCAATAGTAAACTGGGTTATTTACCTTTTCTTCGTTTCACATTATTCTGTAGAACAGAATTTCGAACTGGACAATAACTAACACATTTTACTGTTGACCGTAAATCTGTTATTGCCATTGCTAAATTTTGTCTAAATACAAAACTCTCAGTTCCATTTGGAAGTATTTCTAATCCAAGTTCCATATTTTGAGCCTGGGCATCAATCAGTTTTGTCTTCTGAGTCCGATTTTGAGTAAATTTCAACCGTCGTCTCTTATTCGGTTGTTTTCAAGCTTTCATGCAAAATGTAATACACACGGCCTGTTGAGATGCTTACGATATCATGAATTATTTCGATCATTTCTGGGATTTTCGCTTCTTTTGATGTTCATCAATTTTGTGATTGTACGAACACGTTTAAAATCTTCAAACCAATAAACCAGAGTTGATTTTGATAGAGCAGAAGTGCCATAACATTTATCAAGCTTTTTCTTGGTTTCTTTGACGGGTTTTTCATTTTTATCCAATTTTCATTATTTTGAAAAATTAAAAGTTGTTCGCTTTTTACGGCTGTGAAACAAAAACTAAATGACATATCGTCCCAAAAATTTAAATGTATAGCCTACTAAGAGATTTTATTTCACAAAAATTATTTACATTCGCCTACTGATTGAAATGCCTCGTATGAAAAATATATAAAATTTTTATTAGAACAGTTGAATTTGAAGTAATTGCTTGATGTGATGTGACTTATTTGTATACATCCAAACAAGGTAAATTCTCTTTCTCCAACTATAGGGTATATATGATTAACATCAAAATGCTCATCACACCATGGAATTTTACTCGGTTTATAAATGTCTTAAGCAGCAAGATGTTTTTATTTTAACTTCTCAACTGTATATTTGTCCATTGCCAAAAGTTCAGTTTTACACGAAACAGAGGATCCGTTTGTAATTGTTTTACGTGTAATTGTTTTACGACCATAAACTTATTTTAACCGCTTCACAGTACTGAACAATTTCGTAAAGACTTAATGAGTTGGCAAAATATATGATAGTCACACAAAAAATCGGTTATAGCTCACCTTCACCTAAGTCGAAAGAGTACAGCGAGTAGCACTTAAATTATACTCACACATATGAAGTAAAAAAAAATTTATTTAATTGTTAATAAATAAAATTGGAAAATAAAAAAATTAATTTCGTTATTAATTTTTCCCGTGCTTATATATTTGCTAAATAAATGAGTTTTATAAATTTTATTTTATTATTAAATCGTAAATAAAAATTTATATTTGTAATTTTAATTTTAATAACATAAAATTGTATTTTATTTTTATTTTAATTAAAATTGCAAATAAATAAAAATTCAATAATTAAAACCATAAATTTTTTTTTTTTTAGCAAGTCACCGACAGATTTTGTTTATACCTTTTAACCATTTTTCATTTCTTCTGTATATTTCCAGATGACAACATTTTTTTATTTGTTGTGGTGTCGTGGCGCATTAAATCCGGTTTGGAAAATTTTTGATAAACGGAAAATAGATTAGCGCCAAAATGATTGATAGTCAATCGCTTTGTACACAAATCAAAAGTGAACCGATCGACGGTGATGATGAACCAAATAATAATATTAATGATGGTGGCAAAACGATGGAAGAAGATGCCAACAATAATTGTGAGTCGGATCAACAAAAATTTGTGAATGCTGCCGAACTAACCGCTAAATTGGCGGCGAATGCAAGAGCTGCAGCTGCGGCCGCTTTTCTTCCTGGACATGTAACACTGGAAGCGTTAGAAAATACCAAAGTAGCGGTAGCGCAGTTTGCGGCCAACGCTTTAGCAAATCCCCATAACGAAGCTGCATTGGCCGAACTCGCCATGTTACAATCAACATTATTTACACTGCAACACCAACAAGTTCTTCAACTGCAATTAATTCAACAGCTGCAATCACATTTTACAATGAACCAAGCACTACAACAAGAAATGTCGGAACCGAGTGAAGCGGAAAGTGAACTGGAAGATGAAGATACGTATGAACGAGATGAAAAAGAAAATATGGAACGACGTAAACGAGCTCTTGATCCGTCTAATGTACCGCTATGTCCTGATTCACCAATACGTTATGGCATTTCTGATATAATAACGAACCATGATCAATCACCGCCAATTGGTGGCCTAAATTCATTAGAAATGCTACAAAAACGGACACAAGAAGTGCTTGATTCTGCGACTCTAGGAATTTTGTCAGGAAATCTCGCAGACGATTTAAATCTTGATACAGACAGTCAATCTGGATCAAAAGATCCATTATTGAAACACAGATGTCGATATTGTGGTAAAATATTTGGTTCCGATTCAGCATTACAAATTCATTTACGATCACATACAGGCGAACGACCATTCAAGTGTAACATTTGCGGTAGTCGATTTACCACAAAAGGTAACCTCAAAGTACACTACCAAAGACATTCGTCGAAATATCCTCATGTGCCGATGAATCAACATCCGATTCCCGAACATTTAGATAAATATCATCCACCACTACTTTCACCGTCACAACTTTCTCCGAATTCAAACTCGACACCGGTGCCAAGTTCAATGATGTTTCCTAGTTTACCATTTTATACACCATCGCTAGACATGGTGCGAGTCCCGCAACACTCGATTTTTGGATCTAAAACAATCGATGAGTGTGCGGATAATGATAGTCCAGCTGATTTGCGTAAACCAAATAAAACAAATTCACCGTCTCGATCACCATCACCACAAATTATGTCAAGTTCAACACCAAAAATAAAATCAGAACCAAAAGAAGATAACGAACGATTTAGCCAATCAATTAGTCCACATTTTGACGAAAGTTCGTTAGAAAGTGGTAAACTTAATATAAATTCTCGAGCATACCCCGAAAACATATCAACAAGGAGTTTACCGCTACCACACTGTTCGCCGATGTCGAGTGCATCAAGTACGCCCGGTTCAATATTCAATCATCATTTACCAATACATCCCGCCTTGCTACCAGACTCAGTAAACGACCCAGTTCTATACACATCACTTTTACCCAGACCGGGTAGCAATGACAATTCATGGGAGAGTTTAATCGAAATCACAAAATCATCGGAAACGACAAAACTTCAGCAGTTGGTGGATAATCTAGAAAATAAAATAACAGATCCGAATGAATGTGTCGTCTGTCATCGTATTCTGTCGTGTAAAAGTGCACTCCAAATGCATTACCGCACACATACCGGTGAACGTCCATTCCGATGTCGTATTTGTGGTCGCGCCTTTACGACAAAAGGAAATCTAAAAACACATATGGGTGTACATCGCATGAAACCTACAATGCGAACACTGCCGCAGTGTCCAGTGTGTCATAAAAAATTCACAAATGCTATAGTCCTTCAACAACATATTCGTTTGCATACAGGCGAACCGACCGATTTAACACCCGAACAAATATCCGCCTCCGAAGTTCGCGATTTTCCAACAATATCGCCAGGACATTTTGCAATGGGAGTGAATCCTTTCGCCATGTCGATGCACGGAATCAATCCATTGCGAATCGGGTCCGAATCATCACAGTGTGATAACGACGAGTACATAGATTACGATGATGATTTCGACGATACAAATAGTTACATGGATGATATGGATTCAGCACAGGGAGGATCACTATCGGAACGATTAAATACCGGGTCAAGAATGTCAAATATATCGGCACTTGAGAATCAAGTAAAAACAATCACATCGATGGCGTCACAATTATCGGCGGGCAATTTAAAAAAATCACCGGAGTTCGTTGCAGGTGAAAAATGTCCTAGTGTTACCAGCTCGGGTAAACGATCACGACCAAGTTCACCAACACCGTCGGACATGTCAAGCGGTGCCCTCGATTTAACACCGAAATCGCATCAAACATCATCGATTGGAATTGTTCCAGCAATTTCACTACTCCAAAGACCATGCGCACCGGGCGCATCAATTAATCAGCCAATTTTACTACCCGCACCTTTTAATCCACTAGACACACAACGTAAGTACCACACACTTTAGCTATATAGTGCACTAAATAACATTTATGATTCACGCGACTAAGGCGCCAAATATTCTACTCTAAAAATATCTAACACACACACACACACAATCGTGATGATAGTTTTTTTTTTAACTGAACATACGTCTACATATTATTATGATTATGTACATGAATTTGTTTTTTTATGCTTTGTGACGACGAAAAACATAATTTTTAGAAACGCGCCAGATTAACATCAGTGCGAAGCTGAAATTAAACCAAAACATTTAATTAGTAAAAACATTAATTTTAATATGTTTAATAGATGTAAGTATGTGTGTGTGTGTGTGCTCATAGTTTTTGGTGAGATATAATCGGATATCTCGATTGTGGCCAAAAGATAATTTTATACGCAAATTAATTGGGAACACCTAACGTGTTCAGATGGAAACACCTGTTTTTTATTAGGAGTATTTGCGTGTACACAGCTATATGTGAAAAATATTTTTTGTGTTGTGTCTATATGTAAAGGGTGACTCAATTGGCATGTGCAATTGGATTTTGCAAGTAAATTCAAATTCTAACATTTAAGAATTTCATTTCTACCACTTTATTGTCTTACTGATTTACCAATTGTTCTTTTAATTTTTTTTTTCACAGTTCTACTTTTATGCCTTCAACTGTTTTAGTACACGCCTTAATTACAGTCTGCAACTACTTGTAAATATATCATCTAAATTTAACATCAAAACACAAACATTTCTTTCAAAGCATCGAACTCGGATTCATCTCTGTTTCAGGGACTTATCATATGATCATATGTCATCTTTTATTTGGATGGCTAAATCAAAACCCTCTTTTCAATTACTGCATTGTGGTCGTAACCGAATGTCTAACGCCTCGGATGCGCATCACAAAATCCATTCAAACTAACGTGGTTATTCGCAAGCTTTCAGCTAACCAAATTTTTATAACCTGAGTTTTACTATAGACTCCAGCAATAATCTTCTAATATTGCTTGGCTTGTCCTAGTTTTAACATCACTTAATCTTTTGGTAACCAAAAACGATGCTGAAGCTGTACCATAGGTAAGGGTTTTTATGCACACTCGGTTGATGACGTGTGTTAAGTTCAATATAAAATTGGCATTTCCCAATATAGCACGAACTTATATTGTCGGAAATAGTTTCAAATATTTATAAGTGGGTCCCACCATTAATATGTCATTCAATGATAGATCTTTCGCGATAATTTTGTTGACGAGTTGAAACCAAAATTGACAATTCTGCTTATTTACGAATCCATTCAGCCAAAAATGAGCTTCGTCGCTGAACACAATTTTTCGATAAAAAAATGGATCTTCCGCCAACTTTTCAAGAGCCCATTCACCAAAAACTCTGCGTTGTGGTAGGTCGTTCGACTTCAATTCTTGCACCAGCTGTATTTTGTAAGGCTTCACAATTAAATCCTTCCGCAAAATTTTTAACGTTGTTGAGTAACAGAGGCCCAATTGCTGCGAACGGCGCCGAATCGATAATTGATAGTCATCACTAACACTGGCCGATACGGCTGCGATATTTTCTTCAGTTTACACTGTACGTAAGCGTGTTGGTGATTTAATGTCCAACAATGTAAATTTGGTGCGCAATTTAGTCACAATAGCCCGAATAGCCGCTTCAGTGGGTCGATTAAACTGAATATAAAATTTTGATAATAAAATTCAATGATTTGCAAGTGTTGTTCGTTTGAAAGACGATTCATGGTTAAATTATAGACCAAACTCAAGATGTTTGACAGTGACACAAAACACGAAACATACGTGACCTGTCAAAATCAGTATTGCCAAAAAGAAAATAGTTAAAATATCACCCTTTATGAACTTATTATCTTCACCTCTTCTCCTATAGTCGGTGTTTGAAATAACTCTTTATATTTTTCATCATCCTCTGTTTCTTTGATAGCCTTTGGAAGCTCGTATATTTCCGAGAATTTACGCAATTGTCAATGTCTAATAGAATGTTTAATTTTGGGGTTTTCTTTACATTTTAATCCTCTTTTTGATCCTCTTTCTGATCCTCATTTTGAGGTCCAACTCTTCCAGCGGATAGGAGCTGGAACCAAATGTTTGAACTGCTGACGGCTCACTTTTTAACTTAAGACTCTTTGATTCATGTGTCTGGAAAAATGTATCCATACCCAACAGTATACATAAATTCGACCACATTTGTTATAATTAGATCCCTCAGCTGCAAGTCATTCATCATTCTACGATTCGCTTTCGATAAATTGAATTTGTTGAATGTACTGGAAATTTTTGCTAGAATAAACACCTGAGCTTTCAATATGGCCTTGAGTTCCATAGAGGCCAACTCTACCTCAGTTTTTTCATTAATTGGACCTCGATCAAATGTGTGACTTCCTATAATACTTTATCGCTCTTCTTTAGATGCCTATATGCTCCGTTTGATATTTCGAGATGTGATGTGTGGTTTTTACTATGACAGCGTTGGCATCTCGATTTTGATATTCACTCATGTACATTGTGACATCTGTTCAAACGATTGAAGCATCTTTGAATCGCTTCTGACTTCTAGCTTGTTGTCATGCCATAATATGTGTTACATGTGTATTTTCGGTGTCCATCTCTTTTGCATATGGGACACGGGTGTCCGGCTGTTATTTTTACTGCGTATGATCGAGTAATCCATGGAGATGATCAACATTTGTCGACAATTTAACCGAATACCCTTCATGGTTTCCAGCAAATAAGACGCTAGGAACGCAGCAGTTCGTACATTGATGGAGATCTTGTTTTGATGTTTCCAGTGCTCAGAGAGATCTGGTTTCACTATACAGTTTGTTCAAAGCGAAAGGTGTTAACCATTAAATCCCATTTTCTGCACAAGGTTCTAACGATTTAATCCCCTAATGAACCCATCCGGGGTATCCATTCATTTTCTAATATTATTGGCATTCTAATGGAAGAAGGCATTGACTGAATGGCGTTTTCGGTCGAAACTACTTATTAACTTCTGGAACACATCATTATAGCTCGTATCTGTAACGCAAAGATGGCGAATAAATATCGCAAACATTCTGCCATTATAGCAACCCTTTCAGATATTGGAAATTTTAGTCGCGAGACAAAGTAATTAACAAGCTTGAGTAAAAGCTGATGAAAAAGAAAATGGAATAAAAAAGAAACACTGACTGCAAAAAATAAGACTTACGAAAGGTGCCAATTTCACCGAATTAAAATACAGCCGACCAAATCGTTTGAAAATTTTTTACAAAATCTAAGAAATGGCAGAGCTGCTGAAAAATGCTGACGAACATATTGCAAAACTATAAGCGATTTCAAAATCAAACGAAAATTTAAGTAATACATCAAGCGGCGCGCGGTGATTTAAGTCATGAATCGAACAATTGAAGGTGTAAGTAATTGTGGAATAGCTATAAATGATATATTTCATCATGTGCGTACGAAAGAAGGGTTGCAGATTAACAAATGTTACAAGAAACAATCGATAACATTAACGAATTCATAGCTTACTATGATGTTAAAAAAGAATGAAGTTATCGATGGATGCAAGCCAAAATGCAATTGGAGCATATTTAATGCAAGATGACCAACAGTAGCTTATACAACGCGGATTTTTACAACTTTTCAAAAAAGTAAATCAATCACTAAGATTGCTAGTCTTAGTAACTGGCAGTTTTAGTGTCCCGAATTTGACGTTGCAAACCAATCAATCAATCAATCAATTATAAGCCATCATAAACAGGAGAATGAATATTTTTGAAGGCTGCTGTTGAATCTTTGCACTCTTTTGGCTGACTGTAGAACCATTAGTGTGGTTTCGTAAATATTGTTACATTAAATAACAATTTCTGGAATATGAGTAGTTAAAAAAAATTGTCTTTTCACAGTCAATTGCACGCTCGAGCCAAGCCCTATAATATTGCAAACTTTTGTGGTTCTCTTTGTTCGGGTTAAGGTTGTGAATCATTGTGAATATTTTTTGGAACAATTTTTTTGTGGAAATGCTGGCACCTGATCTTAATTTTGAAACCTACAGTTCCGTGATCCATAAAGGCATAACAACTGGATTCTGTCGTTTATGCTAGAACTGTTTATTAAAATCATCAGCTGTAAAGTTGTTAACATTATTATTACTTGTTGTCATTTCTAATTGTTTTTATTACACTGCAAACGTGTCTCATCATACGACCAGCATTTAACCATTTCGAATAATTATTTCTTTTCGATTCATTACTGCCTGGCTAGGAGAACAAGAATGTTAAAAAGTATGGATAAATCATTAAAACATTTGATCTTGCTGTTAATATTGGAACACAGATTAAAATTACACCAGTTCAGTAGCAAGCTATCATTAAGCCCTCATTTAGTTTATGAAAATCAAGCATATACTGATAGTTGACTTCTGGATTAGTTCCGGTTTTTATAACTAATAAAAATTAAATCATGGTCAGAGGTACCTGGGAAAGTAAATGTTAGCCTTGTACCTGCAATATACTTTGATGAAATGTTCAGTTACTTATTGATTTTAATTCCTGCAATAGGTCATAAAAAACCCACTAATCTCATCATTTAGACCTTCCACTTTTTGTCATGTCAAGTGATGCAAAATGAAGCTGGCAGATTTTCACGGTCTGTGTCGATTATCAATTGTTTTTCTTTGACAGAACCAAACTTTTGCCATATTTAAATTAGTGCCTCTATTTATATTACCTTTCAGATACATCGTCACCATTGACATAATTTCTGGAATAAATAAAGAGACTTGATTGAAGTGTGGTTAAAGTGGTCTTCCTAATATGAGTGATCATTTGATTATCAGCTTTATTCTTTATGCTTAACAATATCCATTGCCTTCAGTTCGAATAAAACCTAATATTTTACTGTTCTTTGCTAGAAGTCACGTTATAATGCCTACAGTTGATGCAAAAATTTGCTGTGGTCTTTTTCCAACTCCTATTTGTGATCCGATTTGTGTGATAAACGTGTTGTGCTATTATGTGACACCAATGAACAAATTAGGCTTAGTTATCTTGGTTGTGATTCACATCCTACCGAAAGTGCTCTTTCAAAACTATGTTGCAAGTTTCCACTGTTTATCACTTTTTCAATGTAATTGCATTACCTTTTATATGGCTAGCAATTAAATGAACCAATTGTAATTTAAATCTAGTACTTTCATCTGAGGATTTGGTAGCATATGAGTTGACATTTATGTATCTTCGAATTTGAATGCATGATGCAAATATTGAGTAGCTCCCGATAGTTTTGTTTTTCTTTCATAAATCCTAAAGAGTCGTATTTATGAAAGAAAAACAAAACTACCGGGAGGGAAAAGTAAAAAGTAGTCGAGATGTCATAATTACAAGAATGGAGGAAATGTTTGCTTCCTAAATATGAAGTCATGATACCTCTATAGAGTATTTTGTTATGGGTGGAGTGAGTATCTTTGAGATGAATGCTAATGGTTGATAACTTCTATTGTTTCGTTGTTGCAAGACTGAACTCTAAGTCATTCAACGAATGTGCAAAAAAGGTGGCAGCGGCAAAGAGTCGCTTAAAAAATGCTTTACATTTAATTTATTTGTTACCTTTTTGTGGCCAAATACCTGTGAACAGGCAAGTGTTGAGCAACATAAACACCATTTGAGATTACACTTCCAAACATTTACCCAATTGGGTGTTATAATGTCAAAGTATCTAAATATGACATTGGTGCAGACCGTCTCGACCACGGATTTCTGGACCACTCGGTATCGAAGAATGGCATTTCACCTTCTAGTAGTCGAGTTAGGGTGATTTGTAACTTTTCGACACCTTTTCCGATTCGTCAACTACAACAGTTCATTAGCATGATCAATTACTGTAGTAAGTTCATCCAAAAGGATGTGAACATTCCCTTAAAAAAGCTTAACCTGCCCTAGCGATATCAACTATTTTAATATATCCCAAGAATCACACAACTTTCAACATCACTATATGATGCATGGAGTTGGGTCGTCGGATCGGTGGTGGAGCAATTAAATGATAGAGTGTGAGAACCACTTGCATTTATAGTGAAAAAGCTTTCACCGACAGAATCGCAGTATGAACATCTTGCGCTAAAACATGTCATTTATTTTATTTGAGGGAGGCAATGCGTGATCTACAAAAACCAAAAGCCTCTCACACGGGCCATAACATCGAAGACTGAACGTTCTAGACAAACACGACATTAAATTATGTCGTGCAATTTACGAGCAACATTAGACAAATTAATGGTTAAAAATGTGGTTTTGGATTGCCTATCTTTAGAATCGATAAATTTGACCATCAGGCAATTATCGAATTGCGAAAATCGAATAATGATTCAAAAATATAAAATAAGCAGATTCTGATGATACACTCTGGTTGTAAACGTCAATTCGGCACCATCAACCGGTCGTATCAAAGGCTCTGAGTAGATAAGTATTTTTACACTTCATTCGTTAGCACACTTGGTATTCGGGCTTCCCCGATACTCATCAAGAGCAGGTCTTTAGGCCTAGAATAAATTAGGACTGTAATGAATGGGCGAAAGCTTGTATACACTGCCAAAGGTGTAAAGATACTATATATAGGCACACCAAATCGAAACAGGGACATATCATCACGATTCCAACATATCATCACGATTCCAGCATATCCATATGGATTAGTTGGGTCTTCTACCACAACCAAATGATATCAAGCCTAAATTATGCTATTGAAATACCGGTTAAAACCATCCGGTATCCTGGTTTTCATGATACCGGGATCAAATATCAGTTACTTATCTTTCACATATTAACTCAAGTATTGCCTGCACCCTTTAGATGCCCCGTCACTGTAAACTGTCTATATTTATCCTTATTTTAATTTATTATCTGTATATGTCTGTAATTTATTTTTGTTTCACTATTTCATAGCAGAATTCTTGCGTTTCGTTTGTTTTTTCTGCATTTTTGTTTCTCAGATAAATGTTATGCGTGAAACAATCTTTTGTTGTGCTAAAACAAAAAGTTAAAAAAAAAAATTATAAATATTTTTAAATAAGAATAATAGATTATTTTTATCATATGTCTATTTTCATTAATTGTTAGTACATTTATAGCATGTTCGCGTGATTCAAGTCGGAATGTCGATCACATAAATGATTTTTTACTACTATAAACACTTTGCGTATAGTACAAAAAACTTTGTCATGCCTCAATTTTATCGACCTTGTGCCATATCATAATTCTTAATTCTTTATTTAATCCATCTGTCTTCACTTTAAATTCTATTAGCGATATATTTAAAGCAAAAAAAAAATCTTTTTGTGTTTTGTGTCTATCATATGGTAGTTTTTTTTTATAGTAAGCTCGTAAAGACAACAGCAACAAAAAATGTTTTTATAATAAATCGCGAAAATAAATAAGAAATATGTCACTTTGTATAAATCTGCCCATTATAATCGTATACACACAACATAAAAGAGTTCAAAGTTGACAATAATTTTTTTCCAATTTATTTGTTGTCTTATATTTCGTATAAATACCAAACACAACAATAAAAGAATAAGAAGAAGAAATCTGAAAATTATCTATGTCTATTATTCTTATATGTGACAAATTTTTTTTTTTTTTAATTTATCTATGATTTTATGCTCTTTGTTAAACGGTTGGAAATTTATTTATACGAAGTTTTTCCGAAATGTCAATCTATAATGGGAGTAATGGGAAAATTACAAAAATAAAATTGGATCAAGCCAAATAAAAATAGGTTTTTGCAAAGGTCCTCAGACTAATGTTTTCAATTTACTGTATAGAAAACCGTCTTATTACTTACATCAAAAGTATTTAGTAACAGTCATAGTTCTGATAAACTCCTATAGTATTCTAAGGTTTTTTAGGTGGAGGAGAGAATCCTTACAAAGATAAAAGTTCCTTCCCATTTGAGATCGTTTAACTACCGATCAGTATTACTTCAAGAAGCCGGCTCAGCTCAAGCTGATATCATATTTAATTATTACCGTGTCTGCCTAATACTCTCTAAGTGTCATAGTTCCTTCATAATTTTTGAAGTCATACTACATACCATTCTCTACAATCCCTCGGACTCCAACATACAGTCAATAATATTTGTTGGTACTAAATTGACTTCCACAGACCTAAATAGGACAGATCTATCGCCCTGTCACCCCTTCACAGTTTTTGTTCAGATCATATTACAGTTTTTCTTCTTGTTCCCATCTCCTTGGATTATTACTCTCAGATACTTAATAAAAGGTTTAGAAACAAGCTGTTGTTCACTCACTTTTACCTTTATGCTTCCCATCCTTTTCCTACTGAAAATCAGAACTATTTTCGTCTTCTGTTCCACCAATAGACGATAGACGATAATCAATCCTGAATGACTCCAGATACATATCTGTTCCACCTCCTTTTTATGTGTTGCCATCACAACAACTGCGATTTGTGGTACTCCTCCGGTTATATGATAGTTGTTTGTGTTTCCACTGCTTTTATATTTCAACACTCTATTTCTAAAGTAATTAGCTATCAGGATTGTTAAATACTTGGGAACCTCTATACTTAGTAGCGCGGCTAATATTTACTATCACCTAGCCGAGTTAAAGTCATTTTTAACATCCAATGTTAGTACCGCATAATATTTTTTGAAACCTTTTCTCTTTCATCTGACATCTACAATCGCCTTTCACGCCGTATCTACCACAAGCTTAATCGTGCCAATGGTATGTGAGCCTTATGGAATCCATATTGAGTAGATTGGGCGGTATGATGATGGATTTTCTAATGTTTTCATTCCTGAAATTTCCACTGCATGAAACGTTGTAATTTTGCACTGCATAACGAATAATCCTTACCTCTAGGTCAATATTATACAAGCTAATAAACCGCTCCGAAAGTGCACAGACCGCAGTTGTCAACGCTATACATTGGGCAGGAATTTTTAAGGGCCAGAAGCCTTGTTATTTTCCACTTTACCACATGACCTTGTTATTTTCCACTTTCCCACAAGGGATTACTTCTTTCTCGCTCCATTGTTCGATGACTCTCACATAACCAGGCTGTTATGGAAATAACGTAGAGGCAATATTTTCCAACAATTCTGAGCACGACATTGTATATGTACCTTTGAACCTTATCACAACTGTTCTACATGGTTTGCCAAGGATTCCAGTCTACCACTTCACACAATTCTTGAAAACATCGCTGTTTGCTTGCTTTGACGGGACTCTTAAGTATTAGGCGGGAATTCGGGCCTTGCAGATTGATACATGGAGGCATTTTTTACGACATTTTTCATCTCGACTTTTTTTTGATCCACCAGGTCACTGGAAACCTCCACCTATCTATTGATCTCCGCGGCATTACTGTATCACAAGCCATTTTAGTACAGCCTGTCATTTGAAACACCTGATTTTCAGCTGTTCCTGACAAAACTCTATCTTCCAACATGAAAATAAAAACCTTTTCGCCAATTATTTTATGTTTCCAGCCATTAAATTTTCGTTTTTTCTTTTCAAAACATCCGTTAATTGTTTGTCATCATGCTAAAACTGGCTCCAGATTTGTCACAGAGCGCACATTTGATGTAAAGTGTTTCTTTTTGCGCAACTAATGACTAGTCTATGACGGATAATCTCTCTTCCTTTAGAAGTGATTTCGCTTATCTCTTTATCAGAATTTATTAGTCCATATATCTGCTGGTTTCGCACCAAGAAAGGGTACCGAATCGTTTCAGAGCCACCTCAGATTTTTCCAATTTCTCTCTGAGTTCTTCAAACTCAGAATGATCAACCGAATCATCCTTTTTATTTCACCATGCACATTGCTATTTTTGAACTGCATAGATAATTTCACAACACTCAAACTACCAAATAACGATTACCAAATGGAAAATAGTAGTCACAAATTAGTGCATCTGGGTGAGTTTTAATAATTTTACCCATCGCCTATTTACATGAAGGTAGATTTTCTTTCTTGATTAGAACCAAATCACCGATGTTTACATTTGCTTTAGGATTTCTCCTAAATTATTCCTATGTTGTGAAATAATCTTTTAAGGAAACGCTATCAGAAGCTATGTGTTCAGTTTTAGACTTGTTGCCTTCCGAATAAACGGGATGACGTGATGTCTCCTAGATCAAGTTTAAATGGAATTCGTGATATTATCCGAATATATTTTCAATGCTACAAAGGAAGCTAAGACTGCGCATATAAATGCGTTGGTTCTATCTGTATCTATCTTAAAATCTACTATTAATTTCTATACTAGGATTCAGTTAAACAAACTATGAAAACACAAACAGAATGCCTACTTTAACTACTTTAAGAAGGTCTATATTCAAAACAAGTCTCTCAAAGATACCGTTTTTGAAAAGATACTTAATAACTAAACCAACAAAAAAAAGTTCTGGATACTTCTAAACGGAGTAAATAGAATAATGGAAATTGTCATTCTCATTCGGCCCTTAAAAGAACTCTACCTTCAAGAAGAACAGTTTTAATTTTGTCTCAGACACTTTGATAATCAAAGTGATTTGGTTGGTAGATCATCGCAGCCATCTTGTTAAAGATGGACCGTCATTTAAGACGGTCTAACAAACATACTTGGTTCTTTACTATATAAGTTTTATAATGACCTAAGATTTAACCAAATGCTGTCACCTTTTATAAGCATAAAATGTATGTTTGACACGGCTATATTTACTTATTCAACCAGCTTACGAAATTTGATCGAAAGGCTACATATTGCTGCAGTTGAGTTTTGTGTTTTTTGTAAAAAAAACTTCCTAATGACAGTGTGATAAATCCGTGATGACCGAAGTACAACCAAAACAAAAATCATTGATTTACTACACCCAGTGCACGTGGCGCAACAACATAGTTAAAGTCCATAACAGGGACATAACTATAATTACTACAATTACATTTTATGCGTTTGCATCTGAATATACAAAAGGCGAAGGGCAAATATATACCGTTCTGTAGGTTAAGTACAAACTTATGGTACTCAGCCAATAAACTAAACTTGAAAAATATTTAAGGCGCAACTCAAAACCACAGTAGTTTGTACCACACAGACAAAACTAGTATTAAGTCGGTATAATTAAAGTACGCGTAAAACACAAAGTATGATTTATGTACAAGTATACAAAAAATATTTTTTATGGCACTGAAAACGACTAAAAAATTAGCATCATTTAAAAATGTAACTGTCAACGACATCACTAAAATAATTAAATAGTTTTTTAATGTTTAATAAATAAACTAGGAAATTTCAAAAAATTTGACATTACCAAGACGACCAAGTTTATAGTTGGATAGCTTGTACGAGGAGACTTATTTCAATTGAGAAAATAATTCTAAATACAATGACTTGTGACTGGTAAACCTTTCCAAAACTATTTCAAGGTCACTTTTTTTTAACATTTATTTTAGCTTACTTACCTGTCAAACCATTTTTTCACACAGTTAAAGTAAATATCTTTTGAGGGGCCAATTCTTGACCTTGAACCTACCTTGAAATATTCCACCTATCAATTTTTTTCAGACAATGTTTCTTGTTTCAATTTAAATGAACCACCCTGTAAAAATGTTATTTCATAATAATATTAATATAATATTTTTATGTCTCTAATAAAAACTAATCAAGTTATGGCAGTAACGTAAATGTCATAACGATGTATAGTGTGTCGTAAACTAGAAAAAAAATTAATAATTTTTCGGTTCATTTTAGATGATACATCTGAAGGTGTTATTTAATTACTATATACGAATGTAAAACTAATTTTTGTTTTAATTAACATTTTACGTTTGAGCTAAATATTTAAGGAGAATAAATTAAATTATTAATAAATTCCACAAAAAAATTTAATTTACCCCAAAAGGAAAAGGTACGAGTAGCAAAACTTAAGTGTAGAATGTCATTTTGTCAGATCCAAATGAAACTAACGAAAAATCTTTGTATGTCCTCCAGTGGTTCGATTCTCTTTCAATGTTATGATAATGGAAAAAAATAAATATCATCAAGTTTTCATTTGCTTTTGAAAGCGCGATTCCGGTTTACCAAATTAATAAAATACATAAGTTCTGAGTTTTTACGCATGATGTCAGTGAAACTGTTATACATTTTCAGTTCAGTGTTATAAATTTAAATAAAATATATGTCAAAATTTGAAATAGATTTTTTTTTGTAAAGACAAATTTATATATGCATTATTTTGTAAAAGTGAAGCTTATTATTTTTATTATTATTATTATAAATATTATTATTATAAATATTATTATTATAAATTATTATTATTATGGTTAAATTAAATATTATTTCGTAAAATTGAAAATACGTGACTTTTTTTTAAATTTTGACCATAATGGAATACATACAACACAAAATACACACATATAGAATACACACAACGCATGAACTACTTAAATTTAGATGCAAAAACCGTAATTTTATCATCGGTGATAAAAACTTTTCAGTAACAAAATTGAAATGATAAAATATCTAATTTTTTCACCAAATTTGACACAAGTGATATTTTATCATTTCGATTTTGTTACTGAAAAGTGTTTATCACCGATGATAAAATTACTGTCTTTGCGCCTAAATTTATGTATTTCGTGAGTTGTGTGTATTTTAGGTGTGTATTGTGTGTGTATTATGTTAATATAAAATTTTAAAAGTCAACCACATAGTATCAATTTTACCAAATAGTTTTTAATTTAACCATAATAATGATAATTTATAATAATAATATTTATAATAATAATAAAAGTAATGAGCTTCACCATACAAAATAATATATAAATTTAAAAATTCTATTTCAAATGTTGACATACATATATTTTAGTTAAATATATCACACTGAACTGAAAATGTATAACAGTTTTCGCTGACATCATGCGTAAATACTCAGAACTAATGTATTTTTTTTAATTTGGTAAACCGGAATCGCCTTTTCGATGTTGATGATAAAATAAAATGATAAAAGCAAATGAAAACTTGATATTTATTTTTTTTCATTATCATTTCATCGAAACAGAAGTGCACCCCTGAAACATTGTAAAAATCCCTCACATCACTTCTTTATAAAATCAGGGACTCGGCAATAAATACCGTCACAAAAATATCAGTACCGCATTTTAAATGCGAACAGGGATTTGTGATGCACACTGTGATTTGCTTGAAATAGGACAACCGAAGAATATTCCAAACTATTAAACCTTTTTACTGACGTATTGTAGAAAAAATGCCATTCTTGCCAATGAAAATTACATATGAAAATTTGTTTGTTCTTTCAAAACATGGCTCGATGGAAAGAGATTTGGATGTAAACGTAATCATCGAAGCAAAAGCCAAAAAATTGTATTATTGTATTATTTTCATTTTTTTTGCCCAGTTATTCGCCAAATTAATATTCTCCAAATTAATTAATTGCCGTGTCGACACAACAATACTAGCATCAGTGATCATAACAGCTGTGTCATTAGCAAACGTTCCTATTCTAACTTGTCTAAGCTTGGTGGATCATTTATAATCTCTTTGGAGCTTAAATTCTAGACCACGGTGCCAAACCTTATCAAATGATTGGGCTTAGTCTTGTAGCAGTGATTCTAAACACCTGTTCAATCGTTGAGTGTCTTTCTTGATCTTTATAATTAATTTTGTCTCTAGGAAAACATTCTTTCGAAAATCTTTGATGTTGTTATGAATAAAAAGATTGGCGTAGAAGATATTTTGTCATTTAGCGTTTTATTGGGCTATGAAATTATTATGATTTCCACTACTCAACCTTTTTTATGGGTGGCCCTTGCATTTTAGGTATTGTCAAACCATTGGTGGCTTTCCACAGGGAATATTTTGTTCTTCATTTTGTTGCACATGTCGTTTAGGATTGTTTTATCTTGAGGTGCTCTAGTTCTCTTCCAAACCTTACGAGTTTTTCTGTTTTCGTTAACAAACTCACCCAATTCAACTAGATAGTTGATAATTTTTGTAATATCCTTTGCTGAATATAAGAGCATATTTCCAGGCCGCTTTTTGTGCATTTTGAATGATGCTTTCCAGCTCTTCTTCTATCATAAAAACGTCGGAAATCTGCAATTATAATTCAAAAATTCTTCTAAATCTGAAATGCGTTGCTCAAGGCCTTAAATTCTTAAATAGTGCACGTGTCAACATTTTTCTTATTAAGTTTGTATGGACTGTAATTAAGGTAAGCAATGACTTCTAAAGTTTTACTTGTCGTTTTTATTATTTTCTTGGCTCGTCAATGTTTTATTCAATGCTCCTAGTGAAGCCTTTGTTCTTATTTTTTCAGTAGCTCGCCTATAGATTTCATTCTTTGGTCCTGCGCACTCAGATGTAAATTGATATCGTTTAGCTTCTGAAATATTTCTTGCAGAACATGGTTTTCCTGCCTCAGTGCTGTTTTGATATTTTCATTCTGTTCAGCCATTTGTGCGCATACGATATGCTTTCTTTTACGTTGCTGCTATTAAGAAGGATTGTTTTTTTAGCTTTTTAGCATGATTGCATATTAATATCTCTTTGGCTACCTCGAAGCCTCTATAATTTACTGGATAGTGATTATCACACTCTATACATTCCACTGGTTCGTTCTAACTTTTGTTGCAGCCTTTTGATAGATTTTTCCTACACAAATTAGATTTATTACAGTATTTTCGTGTATAGTTATTTATACGCCTGACAGTTGAAGGGACAGTTGTGATTCCATATCCTATCAATGCTCTCAGTGTTGTCAAATGTTAGCATGAAAAGAGGGAGACCAATTTTTGTTGTTTTTTTCACCATTTGCGTTTTAGTGACCTTTTTTTGATTATTTAGAATTTTGAATCCTTTCTGACTAAAATCCTTATTTAGGCTTGTTTGATGTAGTCCTCTCATCATGGATGACATCATGAGGACTGATTAGTTTGAAGGGTTGTGGTTTTCTTACGCCCTGTGCTGATTGTTCAACCTCAAGTAAGAATTATGCCATCCTTTTATTGTTTTGATCTGATTCATATAGGAAGCTATAGTATTTTTCATAATTCTAATTTTTAATTGATTCAATTTCTTATTTAAGCTGTTGGACTTCTTTGAATAGTTGTCCATTGAGTTCCACTTACATCGTGGTGGTTTTCTTGATTAACGTTCACCATACGTTCAGCATTTTTGTTCTGCTGCTGAATCGCGGAATACATTTGTCTAATTGGTGTTCTAAATGTTCAGATTCTGTGGAGTTGACCTTTGTTAAGAAAGGTGGAATTTCCAGACTTGAACCTGGTTGTCCACCTACGAAAATGCTTCTTTCCAATATGTTTTCCATTGCTTTGGCTTTTGTGTTTGGTCCGCGGGGTTTATTTAATTTTCTCTGTGCCCTTCAGAATGCGTGGAAACTGACGGGTTTTCTCCTAAGGGATGCTCCCTCTAGCGGTTACAAACTCTGCCGGTAGTCGCTAATGAGGACTAAGATCTATAAAAAGTCACAGTATATTGCTGTAATAATGTTACAATCTATTTCAACTTTTAAAGGGTAGTTAAATTTTAAGGGCCGATGTTGAATGTGAACCACACCTAAACGTCAAGTTTTTTTCTGTATTTCATTTGACATTTCTCAATTTCAGACTAACTCAATTTGAACCATGGAAAGATATACAATCGAGCAACGCGTTAAAGTTATTTAGGCTTATTATGAAAATGGGCGTTCAAATCAAAATGCATATCGTGCACTTCGTGATTTTTTCGGTCAATTTAATCGTACAAATGTGTGTATAATCGGAAAAATCGTGCAAAAATTTGAGCAAACAGGATCTGTAGAAGATTTTAAAACACCAGTGCATGCTCGTACAGCTCGTACTGCAGAAAATATTGCTGCTGTCCGCGATAGTGTGGCAGGTAGTTACTGTGATTGGTGTTCGCTATCGTGAGATGATAACGAACTTTTTATGGCCCGAATTGGAAGATATGGATGTGCGCAACATGTGGTTTCAACAAGACGGTGCCACTTGCCACACAGCTAACGAAACAATGGCTCTTTTGCGCGAATGGTCAAAATTCAATGGTCGTGTTATCTCACGTGGTGACGATGTCAATTGGCTGCCAAGATCATGTGATTTGACACCGTTGGACTTCTTTCTTTGGGGTTATTTGAAAGAAAAGGTGTACGTCGATAAGCCAGCAACAATTCAAGAGCTAAAAGATGAGATAATTCGGCACATTAACGGCATAGAGCCTCAATTATGCCTAAGCGTCATCGAAAATTTGGACCAACGGTTGGAGGTGTGCCGCCGAGGTCGCGGCGGCCATTTGGCCGATACTTTGTTCCATACATAATTGAACTATACCATATTATCATAATAAAAAGAATTGATAATAATTTCCTAAATAATTTGTGTTTTATTCAAAATTAACATCGGCCCTTGAAATTTAACCACCCTTTATTAATGCATCATTGTTTACATGTCTTCTAACTCCTTTAGTAAACAGTAACTTGTAAAGTGTGTAAAGGAGAATTTTTCATACCGATCGATTCAAGTTTATTATTTTCCGCATGTTTAAGAGTTAAAACAACTTGTTTACTCCTTTTTGCAAATATTTTGATGTGACATAACACCAACCTTTTTGTTTTAAGTTAAGGCCATCTTAATTCTCACTATAGTTACAGAGAATTAAAGTGGTTCAATGTCAAATGTTCATATTAGATCATTACCCCTTTGACAGTGGGAATCAATAGCTCATTGTTTCCAAAACAGTTGATCGTTTTGTAAAATTTACAAAATTTTACAGGAGTAATAGAATTCCAGTATTTTTATAGGGCTTGTACCATAATCAAATGCTTTCGAGACCAAGATAAATAAAATAATAATACATTTTCACAAATCATTTTTCTTTTGATTTAAGGTAACAGGCATCAAAATCTTCTATAGTTGTGCTATTAACCATTTTTTCATTTTCGTAAATTTGTAAAGACTATTAGTCACAAGTATAATGTAAAGACTTTGTTTAACCGAAAATTCCCTAGCATTCTTTGCTATTATCAAAGAGGTCTCTTCTTTCTAGAAACTTTCATCAAAAATTCCTTTTTCGGTTTCCTAGTTTTAAAATTATCGTGATTACAATTTTTTAGAACTTAACAAAGCAGTTGATGAAAATATTTGTAAAAGTAGGAAGCCTATGTCAAATTTAATGTAAAATTTGACCGGTAGAGGTAATAAAATTGTGGAAACACCTACTATATCCAAGGACATCTAGATCAGCAGATTGTTTAAAAATAAGATCTATTACTTTTATAAAAATGTTGCCGTCAACTGCCTATAATATTAGATTTGTATCGTATGCTGTGCCTTAAGGTTTTCCCAAGTTTGTTCCTCTAATTTACTTACAAATTATGACGATAAAGAATATCAAAACCCAAATACCGTAAGCATTCCTACTAGCCTAGACATTAAAACGATTGCACAACAATTTTGGATTTATTTACCATTTCGGCTTCCCTTCCTCGCATATTACTGTCATAATATTATGATTAAAACCACCACAAAAAATATTTCTCCGCAGCTTTCTTAAAATAATCGATAATTTTTCAAAATGATATATCACACACAGATCAAAAGATCTTCATTTTTTAAAATGTTTAATTTACATAATTCTATTTTGCAACTATTAAGTGCTTAAAATATATTATCATATGTTTGTTTACACCTATATAAGCTTAGCTAAATACCATGTCATCGACTTGGCAGACAATATACCATCAGCTTAACAATTTTATTTAGTGTTTAATGTTCGCACATCTACATTTAAATTTATGGCCAATACTGCAGCTGTAAAGATAAAAGATGATTTTAAAATGTGGCAATAACTCAAACTGAAAACACACGACGATTTAGTAAAACTGCGTTACACCAGACTCATTTTTTAGTTTATCACTTATCAAAAATGTTTAAGTAATTAATATTGAAAATGAAAATGTTATTTTTATTGTTATAAACAAAAGATTTAAATTTTAAAATTATTACATTTTTATTTATTATAACGTTTGGTTGCATACAACTTGATCTATTGTTGGTTGATCGTATAAATTTCTCGTGTTTAAAATATCTACGCTAATCTCTGTATATCAGTTTTAGTGATTTTAACTCGTCCCACATTGTAACAAATTTTAGTAACATAAAGATACAAAATCTTCTCGTCTGTCACCGAGTTGAAGCGAAAAGGTGTTGAATATATAAAAAAAAAATTGCAACAATAAAATTGCAATACAAGTTATTGATCGTTAAATAAAAATGATCTTCAAAAAGACTCTGGTTAAACGATTATGATTATTATTGTTACTATCAATATTATTACTATTATTATTGTTATGGGCCAGTTAATGATAATAGTAATAGCCAACATGATGATGGAGACAATTTACATTAAGATAATAATAATTGCAATTTATATTCATACATAAATATATATATTATATAGGTATACAAATAAACAGAATGATCTATAAAGCATTAAACAGGTTCTATCTCAAGGCAGCCTCAACTCGATGATATTTAAATTTTATAAAAAGTTACGATTAAAATCGTGCCAGTTCTATTTTGGTATTATATGATTATTGTTGATATTTTAACAAACGCTATACGAAGGTATTGAATTTTCAGTGCCACCTGGTACTGCTCCCACAACTTCAGCATTTGAAGTTGTTAGAATGTGCAACTTATCTAAATCTCACCATCTCTATATCACAGTCGATCGGGTATCGCAGGTTTGCAAGACTTTGAATTCGCTTTCATAGCGATCACTTTTAACACTTTTATCACTTTTATCACTTTTATCACTTTTATCACTTTTATCACTTTTATCACTTTTATCACTTTTATCACTTTTATCACTTTTATCACTTTTATCACTTTTATCACTTTTATCACTTTTATCACTTTTATCACTTTTATCACTTTTATCACTTTTATCACTTTAATCACTTTTATCACTTTTATCACTTTTATCACTTTTATCACTTTTATCACTTTTATCACTTTTATCACTTTTATCACTTTTATCACTTTTATCACTTTTATCACTTTTATCACTTTTATCACTTTTATCACTTTTATCACTTTTATCACTTTTATCACTTTTATCACTTTTATCACTTTTATCACTTTTATCACTTTTATCACTTTTATCACTTTTATCACTTTTATCACTTTTATCACTTTTATCACTTTTATCACTTTTATCACTTTTATCACTTTTATCACTTTTATCACTTTTATCACTTTTATCACTTTTATCACTTTTATCACTTTTATCACTTTTATCACTTTTATCACTTTTATCACTTTTATCACTTTTATCACTTTTATCACTTTTATCACTTTTATCACTTTTATCACTTTTATCACTTTTATCACTTTTATCACTTTTATCACTTTTATCACTTTTATCACTTTTATCACTTTTATCACTTTTATCACTTTTATCACTTTTATCACTTTTATCACTTTTATCACTTTTATCACTTTTATCACTTTTATCACTTTATTTCTTTTATCACTTTTCTAACTTTTATCACTTTTATCACTTTTATCACTTTTGTCATTTTTATCACTTTTATCACTTTTATCACTTTTATCACTTTTATCACTTCTATCACTTTTATCACTTTTATCACTATTATCACTTTTATCACTCTTATCACTTTAATCACTTTTATTACTTTTATCACTTTTATCACTTTTATCACTTTTATCACTTTTATCACTTTTATCACTTTTATCACTTTTATCACTTTTATCACTTTTATCACTTTTATCATTTTTATCACTTTTATCACTTTTATCACTTTTATCACTTTTATCACTTTTATCATTTTTATCACTTTTATCACTTTATCACTTTTATCACTTTTATCACTTTTATCACTTTTATCACTTTTATCACTTTTATCACTTTTATCACTTTTATCACTTTTATCACTTTTATCACTTTTATCACTTTTATCACTTTTATCACTTTTATCACTTTTATCACTTTTATCACTTTTATCACTTTTATCACTTTTATCACTTTTATCACTTTTATCACTTTTATCACTTTTATCACTTTTATCACTTTTATCACTTTTATCACTTTTATCACTTTTATCACTTTTATCACTTTTATCACTTTTATCACTTTTATCACTTTTATCACTTTTATCACTTTTATCGCTTTTATCACTTTTATCACTTTTATCACTTTTATCACTTTTATCACTTTTATCACTTTTATAACTTTTATCACTTTTGCACTTTAATCACAGGCAACTTATCTTTGGAAACAATTTGATTTTCTAAATTTTCATTGAATTCACAGAATCATTAATATATTGAGGGCTCTGAACAACAGATTAATAAGCTTGTGGCATATATCAGTTCACCATTCACCAAGCACTTATTACTCAAAAAAATCTAGTTTTTTAGTTCCCTAAAGAAATTTGTCTCCAACCCTATATAAAGTAATATCAAGTCTCTCAAATTTATTTATGTTATTTTATTTCAGCTGTTCGAGGTGGAAATTCTACCTGCAACATTTGTTTTAAGACATTCGCTTGCCATTCGGCACTAGAAATTCATTATCGGAGTCATACAAAAGAGCGCCCATTTAAGTGTACAATTTGTGATCGTGGGTTTTCGACTAAGGTAAGATTTTTGATTGTTTTTAAAAAATTATTTTTATTTTTATTAAAACTAACAACAAAATATAAAATGCAATTTGAACATAATATAATTTCATCGTAAATTTTCTAAATATTATATTAAATTTTTTTTGGCACACTCTCGGCACATTGTGTGTCACATAATTTTGATTAATGCATGTATGAAACATTTTAATTTTTTTTTTATATATAATTTATTAAGAGAATTATTCATTTTTACGTTAACATAATGGGTAAAGTGAGTTGACTTTGCGGATTACAATTCACTCGAGTGTAATAAAATGTTTACAAGTAAATTCCGTTTATACCGGGTGGCTTATTTAAGCCGGTGTCGTTTTTTAGTTATTTCAAAAAATTTCTGTTAACACTGTTGATGTAATGTACTAAATTGAATCTACTTTGGAGCCGTAGCTCCTCCAAGTATTTGGCAGTTAACTTTTAATGTGCCAGTTTATGAAGTCGAAAGCCAAATTGTAATACCTCCCGTTCCAGCCAATGCATCTAAGCCACTGCACCAATTACTATCGAAATCGATCGAGTTGGTAAAACCGTACTTAGGCATACATTTTATTTGTTTTTGGGTATGAAAATAATCGAGTATGTAGATGACTACAGAGAGTCTTGGCAGAGAGCCAAATTTAAAGGTTTATGTAATGTACACCTATCAAATTATTACGGTATGAGACAGTATGGATATGGATCGTTGAATGTATATTTTTTATTAGCAGAAAATTATTATTTGGATCTATTTCCAAAATTTTGGTGACTTTTGTTTTGTGGCATACATTTCTCGTGGGAATTTCGGAAACTGTTGGTTATATTTTTTATGGGCTAACATGTAATGTGTAAACAGCAGTGTTTTTTATTGCAATTATACTACGTCTCACACAAGCATTGACTCATTAGAATAAATATCTCAGACGTTATCCTTTGACAATGTGTTATGAAACAACAAAGACCTTGAGGAGGTGACTTCGAGAGACCGAGAAGGTAACGAAAGTTCATATTTTTTCAAATTTGGAATCCAAGCAAAGGTATATCGTAATTTTTGTAAATGTTTTGATTGTTAATTTCTAATTGATCTTTTCACACCTTTTAAAGTCATTAATGTTAGAAGCGAAAGGCTTAAATAATCAAATATGCTACCAAAGGCATCCATCCAAATGTATTACCAAATTTTTTTCTGTAATTGTGAATTGCTGAATTTGCTACTCCTTGATATTCGGGCTTCATGGCATCGCTTAGTGGGGCTCAAGAAAAGGGATTTATTATTTATCGTTCAATAGAGTTACAACAGACAATAGTATGCATAATTTTAAGCAACATTGTAAAATCCATTGAAGTCATGACAACCAACTCCAGCCAGATCAATAATTCTGGAACAAATGTAAAAAGGTTAGGCATTTAGAAGATTGGCTTAACCGACTTTACGCAAACTGACAAAACTTATTTTTAAAACATGGGTACTTAAGTGTTAAGAACTTCAACTATTGCACTAGTTCCGGATGGCTCAAAATATTTAAAAATAATATTTAGCCACATAACGTAAAATTTACCGGCAAATCTGTATAAGCTGACCAAAAAGTAGCTGTAGAATTTCCAAAACAATTTCAAGAAATACCAATTTTATAATTTAAAGATCCAACTGACAGTCTTGGGTAAACACTGGTATGTTATTAGAATGGTTCAAGAAATATTTTTGCCCGGCAGTTTAATCATATTGCGCAATGAATATAACACAAAATCATAACACAATCAACATAATTTGACTCATAAAGCGTTGCTACTCATCGATAATACCCTTATAATCACTCAATTAATTTGGATGAAGGAGATGATCAAATTAGTAATCTTTTACCACCGAATACTACTTTCGTCCTTCAACCGAAAGCAATTAAGATTATCAAACTCTTTAACTACTCGACATAACACTTTACTGTTAGAAGCATGTTTTGCATCACCTACTTCATGGGCTAAATCTCTTATGATAGAACATTTAACACTATTCAAAGGCAATGGAGTTCTAGTTTTAATTACGCATTCTTGCCAAACTAAACTTTTATGTTTGATACATCAAAGCCATCTCTAGAGTGACAAAACAGGAAATTTGAATTGAATGTTTGTAGTTCCAATTTTTTCAGCTGTTTATTAAATCTTGCCAAGAGCACTTAATTTTGTTGCAGAAATCACAGATTGTCTAATAAATTTTAAATTATTTTATCGATTTTACGGAAGATTCTTTCAAATTAAAACGTTTTCTATGAAATTGGCACTTTCTCAACAGCAACATTGTTTTAATTTTAAAAAAATGTAGACCACGTAAAATCAAATCAAAACGCAAAATCGAACCGGCTTCATACATGAATGTAATAATCAAATTCAGTAAACACAACAGGTCAAGTGGTCAACAACAGGATGATCTGTCACATACTTTTTTATCTTTTATGTATTTCATCCGTAGGTTCTTGTGAAGGTCCTTATTTCTTGTGTACCACTGAGTATTAACGACGCTACGAAGAAATTTGTTTTGGAACGTCAGTATATTATTTTGGCGTTTGTTTGCTTAGTAAATTCCTAAAGTTGGATACCGTAGAGATATATATCGGCTTCATAATTTGCCAATAAAGCAGCAGCCTGTTGTGGATTGTATGCTCAGAGATTTACCACTTTTCCACACTTAATACTTTTCCTTTTCGAAATATTTGCCGATAACGTTTTAAGTCGGCCACCCGGTATTCATACACACGTACACGATTTTTCGAATAGTAGTAATAAAAAATTTTAAAATTTTAATAAATAAATAAATTAGTAAAAAAAAAATCTATTTATTTATTTTTTGTTTACATTTTACTTTAAATATGTTTTGTTTTCCCTCATCAAGAACACAACAGAAAATTTAACATATTTGCATTTTTTTTTTTTTTTTTTGTAGAGATTTATGATTTTTGTCTCGACACTAAATAAAAATATATATTATGTACGTATATATGTATATGTAAAAATTAAATAAAACATAAAAAAATATTATTTCTATACAAAATGTTGAATAATTAATTATTTTCGCTTGTAGCAAACAATTTTTAAATATTATAAAAGAAAATTTATAACAAATGGTGAATACATAAATTATTTATTATAATAATTTTTTTTTGCTAATTTTTTGCTTAATTTTCTTAATCTTGTGTTATGATGTCAAATTGCATTTATACATTTACAATTTATTTATAAAAGAAAAATTTTTTTTTCTTTGTTGAACAAACAGAGAATAGAAACCAGAAATTAATTAATTAATTAATTAAGTAAAAATAAATAATCAATCATAAAAAAATTCTCAGTTTGTTCATATATATAATTAATTCTGTTTAACATTAAAAAATTAAAATTTCAATATAATTTGACTTATAATTATTTTTTTAATATAATTGATTAAATTTATAAATCCATAACCATATTACAAAAAAAAAAAAAAAATATCGAAAAAAAAAACAAAAAATCAATTTTGTGTTTTAGAATGAAGAAATGTACCACTCTCACATCTTATCATGTAAAACAGTAAGTTAATTAATTAATTATTTATATGTATATTTATTTCGTATTTTTTTTTTTACTTTTTTTTTAATAATTAATTAAAAACTGCTTAAATTTAATATTTTAATAATTTTTTTGCTGATTAATTTGAACGATCTAAGAGGCATTACATAAGACGTTAATATTTTATATTTATACGGATGACTTAAGCAAATTCAAAATCAGAAAAGTGTTCGGTCTTAAGATAAGTATGTCGAACCATATGTATGAGGCCTACAAATTGTATCAAACTTAATTTAAATTTTACAAACAGTTTAAAAAATATTATTTTAAAGTTGACCTAAATATTCATTCAAATCGCTAGAATTAGTTCAAAACCCGATAGCTTATTCTTAGATTTACCTCACTTGTTTTTGTTCGAATTATAAATAATTGGTGATTGAAATACGTCCGCATACAAATATGTTGCTGGATTGTACAGAGTACGATTTTGCTAGGTTATACCATCAAGACTGTGTCCGAAACCCATGATAAATATTTGTGAATACAATTTTTGACATTTATTTGACAAATATTCGCCTACATTCCCCATTTTTTATTACGCTGTATGAAAAGTATAATTGATTTAAAAATTTCCACGCATTCTATGTTTTTAAATTCTCTTTTTGCGAGACGTAAAAACTATAAAGGGAAATAAAACCCTTTCGCGGAAATGTCGACTTAAGCCGTCATGTTGAACGCTTTACGGTGGAACACATCGGCATATGCCAACATAGATAAAAATGTACTATAAAAGCACGTCAGATATAGCCGTCGGTATTTTCATGCCTATTTATATATATATATATATATATATATATATATATATATATATATATATATATATATATATATATATAATTTACTTTGTTATGTCCCTATACAAGCGTTTTTGTAAATATTGTGCCCCATTTAGTGACTTTTTTTGGTTCAACCGTTACATTTTTTTTATATGTAAAATTTGATACTGTTTTTATTTTTGGACTTTTTTTCAAAATTTTTATTTTAATAATATATCTTTTTATATTGTGTAATTACCGTTATCAGGTACATGATTATTGAACTTTTTTTTATTTTCTTGATTTTTTTAGGTTTTCTGGTGTCATTGAAATAAAAGTTGTAAATAGAACACGTCGGCATTTGTCAACAGACTCACCTAGTTGAGTTTTAACTGTCAAAAATATACTCATCCAAGTACGATCCCAAAACATTAATCAGACTTCATGTAACTCGTCTAGAACCGAATTAATGTGTCGTTGAGCGACCATTTTCTAAAAGTGTTATCTAAAAGTGTTATCTAAAAGTGTTATGTAAAAGTGAAAGGGTTAATTGTATTTGAAATTGTCATAGCAACGAAAAAATTCAAACTTTTCTTAAATGGTTTTTGAATGATACTATTACAAAACCAATTATAGTGAACTTTATTGTATATATTCGAGTGTGCTACGCACGTCGGCTTTTATTAAAGAAAGTTTTGGTATTTTGTCAAAACGATCATAGCAACTGACCTTTGTAGTTTGGGTGTCTTCGATTTTATCAAGTATTTGTCAAAAAAAATTTCACAAATATTTATCATAGGTTTTGGACACAGTCTAAGTAATTTGTTGCTTATTTATTCTAGTGATTGTGGCAGCTTACATAATTTCGTAACAGAACGTTTTGATTCATCATTTGCTGTTTATATTGTGGCTACTATTATCATTCCCGGGGTGGACCTATATAGTTCGGCCTCGTGCCCAGTTGAGAGGTGGTACATTATCATCTTTAGCCATTCTACATGCCATAAACGCCAGAAACCTCTTGACAAATTTTGTATTAACTCCAATCAATCATTAAGCTTGACTTTAACGTAATCGTCAATTGGAACAGCGAGGAATGAAGTGCTTTAAAAAAATGTTCTGGCGTTAAAATTTTAATTCATCTATATCATTATTCATCGGAGTTAACGCCCTATAATTAAGCCAGGACTTTGAGAAAATGAGTTTTAATAGATTTAAGTCCTGCTTCTCATAAACCGCCAAAATGTTGTGCTGATGGTGGTATGGTATAACAGGCGATTTGTTGAGCACTCAAAAAAAAGATATTTGGTCGTTGTGTCGCTTAGATGTTAGAATCTTTAAAAACTCATGGAACCTTCTTCTTGCGCGCGCAAAGTTAAAGGTATTGTCGCTCTATATGGCGTGTAGAAGACCTATGTGGCATGCTAACCTGTTTAGTGCTGCTATGAATACATCGGTTGACAAATCTTCCACAACTTCGATATGGATGGCTTTGGTTGCCTTGTACAATAAACAGACATAAGCTTTAAGACTTTTGGAGCCTCTACTCCTTTTGGAACTAATGAAGATTGGCTCAGCATAATCAACTAAAACAATATAAAATCCTCGCTTCAATCTAACACTCACAGAAGTTAACAATCTATAATTCGGCTTGCTATAGCTTCAGGCGAGTCCTAATGCAGAGCAAGCATACTATAATGCTTTGTTTAACGACATCTTTCATGCCTACAAAGAACGAGCTTGTTTACCTTCGTTCAATTGTAGTAAGCTTCTGCGTATCATCATTATAATTTAGCTAGAAGCAAGATAACATTTGTAAAAACTTGTAGATTGGATATGTTACAAGTTCAGTTGTACATCTTACAAGTTCAGATACCACGGCTCGCGCAATCTGCCGGATTGAGATTGATTGGTACATGCTGCCAGTGATTTCTCGGTATCTTGTCTATTATAAAGCTTGTACTATTTGCAACAAAATAATCATTCTTTAGAGATATCAGAAAGCCTTGCTAGAACAATGTTAGAGTCAGTACCGAGTGGGTACTGAATTCACTGGTGCTTGGAATATTTCTGATACCTTGCGAAGCAACTTAAAACTACCACCCCGCAAAGCTCCAACCTTTGAGCTGATAGTTGCTTAAGGGAGGGTTACCTTTGTTTTAGCTGGTAAGAAATTTTTTCCATTGTCATTTGTAGCTTTAGCATATACCACGGCTTTATGCGCATTTTCGGAAGTATTATGAAAGTATATGTGTAGAAAACGTGATATATCATGCATCAATGCATGATAACTCATTCCGGATTGAGCACCATCTTTTATTTACGTTTACTAAAAGTGGATCATTCCATTAAATTTTCATCAACCAGATTGATTGTAGTAATATTTTGATAGCGATGTTTGTAGGAGAAATTCATCCTAGCGGACTAAATATTTTAGCGCACTCGGATAATAAATTCTATTTGGTGAATGTGCTGTAGCTTAGCTCCAGTACATTAAAATTAAATGTATCCTCGTCTGTTAACCAGTAAAATTCTTAATGTTTTAACTATCTCCAAGCTTATCTTTGAGTATATGTTGCTGAGTAGTTTCTGACTATTGGAACCCCATTGACTTAGCGAGAGTCATCCTAATCTATCTTTGTTGATATCTCGTTATAAAGTTGAATGACCTCGTCATCAGAGTCACAACCCGATATAGTAGATCATCAACATTAAGATCCAATTTTATTATGTCTCTGACGTTACATGATAATCGTTTATTATCCGAAACTATTTATTGCAATGAACGAGTAGTTAAAAATGCTGATCCCGTCAACCCATAATTTACGGTTAATAACCTAAAGTGTTGCAATTACAACTTCGTATGTTATCTCCACTCAATTCTTTGAAATTTTTGATGATCTGAGTGAACCTGGACTTGACCTTTTCTATACCGGATACGAAAGCTATTTTATGACTGCGAAACCTGCTTAGAATAGGAAACAGATTATCTTGAACTGTTGGACCTATCTTTAAAACAAGCTCAATTTGCATGAGGATCGAAAACC
Source organism: Tipula confusa (assembly GCA_963556175.1). NCBI lineage: Eukaryota > Metazoa > Arthropoda > Insecta > Diptera > Tipulidae > Tipula > Tipula confusa. The sequence continues at coordinate 12,920,140 of OY744475.1, forward strand.
ACACTCTGTTTTGTCGTTGAACTGTGGTTTATTTGGTAACGGCATGATGAGGTTAGTAAAATGATTTTTCGATGGAATTGTCTGGGTCAAAAATTCGCATCCATGTGTCCGAGTTGTTGATATTCTTTCATAAACTTTACGTAATTCCGTTAACTTTGGATTATGATTGAATTTCCTTTCCATTGCCATCATTCTCGATGTTGCTGCTTTGAAGTTTCTATACCTAACACTTCACAATTTTGTTTGAAGGGCAAAGTTTTATCATGCAATGAACGTTTAAAAAACGCCCTCGCGAGAAATATTCCTTACAGTCATCAATGCTGACATCAATATTACTATCAATTTCTTCCACCTCCCAAAATCGACGTAATAAATTACGTCCCTAGGAATTATTTGGAATTATTAATGCGTCGACTAGAATAGCCTTCGATCTTCAACCCTAGATTTTTGTTAAGATGATTAGAAATGAACGTAGATTCCAAGCCTGAATCTAATAAAACTGGAATATTACAAATGTTGGCTACATCGCTGCGTAATTTCACTTGCCATTCCTATAGATCATGTATAAGAGCGTGAAGTGGAAGTTTCCGACTGCTGTTTGCCTATTTTCGTCGAATTTGAACTGTTTACTTGTTTTGTTTGTTTTTTTTGTTTGTTTATTTCTATGCAATCTGTTTTGGGGCCGAAGCTCTCCCAACTCTTTCGCGGTTAATTAACGTCCTACTTTACGCCATAACTAGCCAAATTGAGGACGCGCGAATACAGGTTCGCGTTTTTTAAAAAAAAACGTGTTCATCGTCATCACCGATCGTAATCAAGTGATGAAAAATCCCATTTGCAACCCTCCCCCGTTGGGATTCGAACCCGGTACCTCCCGTCCCAAACACCGCAGCTTTAACCACTGCGCCAATTGCTCGGTAACTGTTTACTTTATTCAATCATTTGTAAATTGCAGCTCATTTCGTGAAAAAGGGTGTGATGTTTAGCTTTACATTTTTGTAACACGAATTTAAAAAAGAGTAACTTGTTAAAGAAAGACCAGCTTTTAAGCAATTGATACAAAGTTTTAATTTATTGACAAAATTTAACTTACCGATTTTCGATAGTGCATCTTTGGAATTGAAGTACTTATGCAGCTATGATGTAGAACTTTGAAGAAGTTAGCTTCACTCGGCATATCAAAGTCTATGTAATGTAATGCCTATTATTCCTTTGTATCGTCATACAATTTGTTTAAAATTATGTACACTATTTAATGGTCACGCGATTCGCAGTCTGGACCTATTGGCGATTTGTACCAAAATCTAAATAATAAGGCATTATTGTGGTCGGCTTAGATTTAATATTTTCGTGAGCGAGTCTAAATAGAGTATTTGCCATCTTTTTCCTCTATCTTGTAGCTCTATTTCCACCATTTGTTTGGTAAAACAAAGATTATTACCATTTACCAGGAGTTGCTGGTGATTCAAATTCACTTACGCAAGAGGTTCGTAACAAACACGTGCTCTGTAAAAATCAAAAAAGATACGAGAAATTTTTAGTCTTACAAATGCTGAAAAACCATAGTCCATCTTGAATGAGCACATGCTCAAGATGGACTATAGGTGATCATGTTAAATTGTAAAATAAAATAAATAAATAAATAAATTTCTTTGTTTTTCTAACAGTTACTGCTTTTCGAAAAGTTTATATTGAATTACTTTTTTGTATTTCGAACGACAACCAAATTAGCTTTCCCTTTCACTTTAAGAATTTAGGTTTTTAAATAAAAATGGAAACAATTTTAAATTAAATAACTAACTATAGTCTTGTTTACCTGCGTGGTCTGAACTGTGATCACACAGTTCAGTATCTTCATTATTTTCCTGATTCGGATTGTCATTGATATCTGGTGACACTGAAAATATATGACAACACCGTAGGTAAATAATAGTTTTTAAATTAATTTTTAATTACATACTTATCTCTAAGGTGTCCGTCCCATACAATGATGGGACCGTATGTGTGGGTCTATTGCCGAGTTTATTCGTAGTTTATTCGTAGGTGGCTCAAGTATGGAAAATTGCTCCCCCTACAATTTTCTATTTATTTAATAGTTTTTTTTTTCGGTATAATATTTTAGGCGCAATGCTTTTATGCCTATTAAATTTTATTTGGAATTAAGCGCATCTCTTAAACTCGTTTTCTGTTGCTACACTTTTTTTTAAATATCTATGTGCCTTATTGTTTTCTTGTCCATTAACTTCATTAGATTTTCTTCCCAACAAAATTTAAAAAATATTTTGGTTTCCTCGGTTTAAACACAAATTTTTTTTGTTAAACCTTCACCACAATCCACTTCCCATATATTTTATTGCAGGATCACAAACAAATTAATTTAAAACGAAACAAAATCCATTCAGCATGAACAAAATTAATATGACGATTATATCAAAGCCTACTACACTACACTACACTACGAAAGATATTCACGTCGTCGAATTTCAACATACGATACGCAATTATTAGTGTTGAAGTGGTGGACAATTGTTCTGACTTTTTATTCTCACTCATCAAACGAAAATCAAGGTTGCTGGGGTTTTCACCAATTAAAATTTTTACACAATAAGGTTGTGTGCCAATTGGTTTAAAAGTTAATATTTTAACTGTGGTAAATAATAAAAAAAAATAGTTTTTAACCACTTTGCTGTGCCAATTGAAACCAGTTAAAATTTTTGACATTTCAGCAGTTATCATTGCAAAAATACAAGAAAAATAAAGCCAAGCCAAGAAACAATAGATGCATTATCTGCATTTGTTTAATAGGGCACAATTGTTATGAATGCATTAAAGGCAATCGGAAAAAGATTAAAAGTAGGAATTGACGTTATCAGACGAGAGTAAAAAGCTCCAATTCAAATTAGATATAATATAATCAATGATCATTCCTGCACTCAAATGATTAAAGTCATTTACTACCTGTATTAAATTTAAAAACTTTTTAATTTAACATTATACGAAATCCAAATAAAATCATGATCGGATTAAGAAATAATACAAAACTCAAGCGAAGCTTGACCATGAGTTGATGAAAATGGAACTGAAGTTAAAAAGTTAACTTTCAAGAGATCGCAAAATTTGTGTAGGTTACTAAGCAATATGATTATATAACATCCAATAATGATATGACTATATTTGAGGCATGTGACGATATGAAAGTCTGAAAATCTTTTAAATCGGCTTGAACTGGTTATTTGGGATATAACAAACAACAATCAATAAAGTAATTGTAAGGCAGTGTTAGTTCAGCCATCAGTACTTCAGTAATATCATAGGTAGAAGCATGAAGTACCTTAATGTTAAAACGTTTCTTAGAGTAGACAACTCCACCACCTTCTTTATGCGTTCAATAATATCTCAAGTATAGTCTTGAGTCAATGGCTTTGGGAATTCATCTGGTGGATTATGTAAAAATATACTTTTATAAATACTTTTTTAGGTCGTCATATCTACTCTATTTTTCGCTGTGTTTTCAATAGCTCATAAATTGACCCTAAATGGATCTTTAAGGCAAATTCACTTGACAAAGGCTGATTGTTCCTGTTATATTGTAAGTAAATTCTAAGAAAATTATAGATAATGCTAAGAAGCTAGGATTCTATTGAGCAGAGCCATTGTGTTATCGCAAAATACACCATTCTCTCCCCATTGTTAGACTAGTAGCACCTGAAGTGCGTAAACACAGAAAATTGACAGGTTGAGTAGTAGTGACATGCGAAAAGTATTTTACGCATACGATTATTGAATGTTTTGAAGTTCAAAACTTTTAAGGAAATCAAAGATAAAAATTGTTAAGGTCGTCTTCCCTATAAAGCAATATATAATATTACTTCAATTGGTCTCAACTTTCTGGCCATTATTACTCCAGCATATCCACGAGTTTCAAACGATAAACTTTCTTGCGAAGGGTTACTGCGTGACGGAATTCTAAGGTAACCAAGCATAAAACTACGCAGTTAGAATCGGTAGCAGATCATCTCCTCTGTCTTAAACGCTAAACCAGAGCTACTGATAACAATACAGTTGCGTATACTTAATAAAGTTAAGCACAATATTTAAACCGGATTCCTGTCATGGTTCTTAAACCCCTGACTTCTTGAGGAGCCAAATATCACAAAGCCAGTTTTTCACTCCAATTGAAGAAAAACATCGAGATGGAATGTCTAATTTCAACTATATACCTAAGGCACTAGGTTCACTTCTGAGGAAATAGAATAGATTATTTCTCAGCTAAACAGATAAACAGCTGTAGAAACCCAGATAAAGGAAAATCTAAACTATGTAAGAAGTGCAGGAAAATCGGTGATGGGTCAAAATGTATAATATATCAGGAGTTTAATACTAATGAATCTAAGATTAAACCCACTTAGTCTCCTCTCATGGTCAAGCTGAGCATGACCCCTTTATGAAAAAACAACGCAGATATGTTAGAATGCAGATTCGTGGGAAACAAATTCTTCAAATTGACTTGCTATATAGAGCAACTCTCACCCAAGTGCAACCATCGAACAATTTAACATTGGTAAACATACATATGACCAATATAAAATGTTTTTGGAAGCATTTCAAAATGGTTTACTCTCAATAACGATGGTAAATATGTTGTCAATAAGCCCACATTTTTCGGATTCGAAGTAGTAGGAAACATCAAATACAAAAACAAAGTGTCCCAATCATAAACCAAATGACAAAACTACAGTTTAAAGCCGAAACAATTTAAGACAACATAATTGTGGTGCATCATTACTTTCCCCGTTTTAGTTGCCAAAGTTCGTGTTGGAAGTACACGCTTATATTTTTACATAAATTTGTCTGATTTTTTGCAAGCATTCGACACTAGCATTTAAATTACTAATCACCGTACATCGATATTAAATCATTGACATAAGCCTATAAATATCGGATGACTAACTTCCGACGGGGCACGAACAAAGGTTATTGACAGCTTGGCTTATTGCATGTGTAAACGTAGCTTGCATATTCAATTAATTACTGTTTTAAAGACCAAAACAGGTCTGTTCACCACGGTTCTATAGAACAAATCCATCACCAAGACTGTTGAGGTAATCCTAATTAAAACGCAAAGTATTGCCCTAGGTCTCATGGTCGTTTCTTTGTACCTGTGTTCAAAAGCTATGGAAAAACATGTTTTAGCGTTACCTACTTTTGTTATGTTGGATTTCTTACCAAATTTCTACGGACAAAGGTTGTCAGCCCGCAGTTAGAATTCTAAGGATACTCGTATCTTGCTCGTTTATATATGTGATGTAAGCGACATCTATAAGTGACCCCAATAAAAACTGTACTTTAATAGATAAAACGTTCAACTTACAAATTATGGTGGACAACTCTTGTTTTGTGGAGCACTCAAAGGTTATAAGACGAGGAGAGTATTAAAAGTTTCCAAGTTGGATTCTAGTTTACAAAGATATTGGCCCAGAACAGATAGCAGACGCATAAGAAACAAATTTGAAATATCTTGAAAACTATATAAAATTGCATATGTTAAAGATCCTTCAAATTTTCTGACGTCATGAATATCTGATTTTTGAATTTGCTTACGTCATATTTTAATTGTACTCAAATAATTTTTTTTTTTCAATTTAATTTAATTAATTAATTAATTTGTTTATCTGTTTGAAAATGAATTACATAAATAAAACATATTGTGCGTGTGGATTATATTTCGCTAGTTTATAATTAATTTTTTTATTATTTATTATAATTAACATATTAATAATTAAAATTATGCAAAATTAATTTTTAGTTAATTTAAGATTTGCGCTTAATATAGAAATTTGATGGAGTTGAACTGATATTATTGAAACGGCGAAATTTGACACCTGCTGTTCGCGTGTTTAAAAAACAAATGATGTGATTTAATTTTCTTAGTAACATATTAACTGGTAACGTTAAGTTTTTTTTCTAATTTAATTTGTGACAATTTGATGAGCCAAGACAGATAATTAATCATTTTTTTCGCACTTGTTTCGTTCACTGTATCTACGTGTATGTCTACAATTTGAAAAAAATGTATCTAGTAAATATTACACCATGTCGTTGAGGGGCATCATGAATCAGAGGTCTATAAACTCTTTAATGAGTAATTCAGGCAAGGGGTTAGCCCACAAAATTATCAAAATATATAAATTGTGCCATTAATCACGTAATAGTGGTCCGATTTTAATGAGTAATACTTAAATCAAGAGCTCTTGATATCAGCATAAATACTGATTTATAATTTATGACAGTAAATTATCTGATTCCATAGGCGTCCAATCGGATCTAAATAGCATCACTATACTTGGTGTACAGTTCAGAATTTGACCCTAAATATTACTAAAAGTAAATAAATATTGCTTTGCTATAGGCCAGCAATGGCCTGTCAACTCGATTATTCGTACTATCAAAATAAACGAGTCAAAACATTTTATATGCACGAGACAGTAAGTGCAACATGGGAAATTCTTGGGAAAAAATGGAAAATATAAAAACGTAAGATTCTATGACATATTAATAAAAATGTGTATATGACATGTTTGTAGTCTTATTTTAATTTATTTTTTGTACGTCTATCGTATAACAATAATAATAATTATTATTAATAAACATCAAGTGTAGACACATATAAATATAATTTTCCATTTTATTTTAATTTTTCACTTTTCTTTTTACTTGCATCTTTTCATCTCAAAATGAATTTACATTTTCCTCGTCTGTACTCTCTAAACTAAAAAACTAAAAAAAAAATCTTTTGTAGTAAATTTTTCAAATTATTATAGTAAAATTTTAATTGTCACAATTTATAAATAAATTTAATTAAAAATATTTTTTTTGTTTTTTTACATCTTCAAATACAAATTATCAATTATGACATGTGAGAGATTTTCATGTTGGGGTTTTCATTTTTTTTTAAGTAACAGACTATTAAAAATATTAATTCTAATGTCATGTAAGTTATGACATGAAGAATAATCGCGACGCGCGCCTTCTTACAAAACCATATGAGAACTTTGTATGTATGGCTGTGCGTGATGAAATTATTTATTGTTATAATAATTTTATAATTTGATGTTATGAACATATGTGGTGTTTGCATCTTCGTCTATTTAAAAGATGTTTTTTGAGCAAAAATAAGAAAAGAATTTTATTTGTTTGTTTTGTTTGGGATTTTGTTACATTTTTCAACAAAAAAAAAATCTGAAATTCGTTAATTGGTTTTGAAAATTAGATGAAGCGTTAAAGTAATTATTCATTTAAATGTTTCAAAATGTTTTGATTCTATTAGGAGTTATTTATGAAAATATTTTAAGTTATGCCATATAGATACATTGTGGCTGAATAAAAATAGAGCGATCCGAGGTATTCGAAGACGATATGTTATATTTTTTTTTGTTTGAAAAACGGTTTAATTACTTAAGAGACAAAAGATAACTTATTCCGAGTTTAAACTTACGAAATAATTTCTATAGTGGTTGTAATATTTTTTCGGCCAATTTAGAGTTTTTATGGGTGAAATAGATCACTCCCCAACTTGACAGATCGTACATAATAATGGGTATCCTAGGCACAATTGTTAAAGTCAGTATTCAATTTATGAATAGCAGCCATAACATTAGAAAGATATTAGAAAGGCGAGAGACCCAATTAAGCTGTGAGTCAACCGTTAAGCCTTAGTATTTAAACTTACAAATTCAAGTTTGAAGATTTTCCCACTTAATCCCGAAATGATGGAGATAATCTATTAGTCTTCATCTAATCAGCTTTTCAAATATTTTGTAGAAAAAGTGATAAGTAGGTTTGTAATTACTTAACTGAGACCTTTCAGCCCTTTTAAATATAGGAATTGCTGTAGCTACTTTAAAAAGACCTAGAAAGATGTAAATTCGTATGCTCAAATTAAATAAGTATATCAAGTCTTCCACCAAATACCAAAAACCATCTAATTATGGTAATGATGTTGATAACTTATTAGAAAATTAGGATTTTCAAATGTATGATTACAGATATGACTTCTATCGAATAGATTGGTTCAAAAAAATACTTCTGAAAATACACTTCTGGATATTAAAGATTAATGCACTCAGAAATGCGATTCTGACGCCTACCAGCAAGAAAATTTTATATAATTTTTCACTTAAAGACACTGTTTTACTTATTGCCTGATATTTTATAAAAATTCAGTTCTTGTATTAAACAAAATCCAATAATTTTGTAATGTACTTTTAACATCTAGATTTTAACATCATTTGTTTTGTCCAGAGCAAATGTGGAAAGAAAAACAAATTGTAGTTGCAACTGTTTTAATTTTTTTTAGTTGATCAAGTAAGCCAAAAAAGTTGTAAATGTTAAAATTTTGGCTAAAAACTAAATTAAACTATTATATTTTTTTATTGTATAATTATTCTTAATTTTTGATATTTCATTTAGTAAAACCAAAATAAAAATTAAAAATCTTTATAATTTATATAAATAAAACCAAACAAAAACTGGAGAAATTTATTTGCCTCTCATATTTTTGGGACAAAATTATTTGAATCTTCCTTCAAAATGTTCCTATAGTAACGGGAACATTGTTTTTTTTTTGTTCAGAAGAATAGGAAAAACCTAAAATATGCTCGTAGCTATTTTGCAAAACCTGCTGAGTTCTGGCACAAGATTCATGGACCGACGAATCGTGCTTCCCTTTAGATGGAAACTACGGAAATAGATATTTTTATTGGACAATAATGTCAACTCGGCACGGTGAAAGAGGTAAAGTAATGGTTTAGGGCGCTTCAGCTTTAATGGTGTAAAAGATACCACAAGGCTGCCGGGAAAGGTACCCCAAGTACATATTTGGAGATTCTTAATGAATATGCCATAGTTTCCGGGTGTAAATTGAATTTTTTGTCAACTTTGTGATGAGATACATATAATTTTGTCGCAAAAATATGAGACTCAAATAATTTTGTCCGTTTGTTTTTTGATTTTACTTATAAGAATTATAAGGATTTTTAATTTTTAAACGTAATATTATTGCTGTTTGTTGTTAAATATCATCGCTTTCATCCCTTTTCAATTCCACAGCTCTCAAATCGTAGAGAATTATCATTCTTTTATTATTCACAATCCCATTGTTGTCACCAATTGTTACGTTTTTGCCTGTTTCCATGCCGGATTGTGATTATATTCTACCAACATTTACTTTCCACAGTTAAAGTAAGCATATATATGGTTTTTATGATGTTATGTTTTTATTAAAATTAGTTTTAAAAATTATTAAGTATTTTACTATTGTACCAAAATTCCATTCTTTTCCTCAAAAAGTCAAACGCAAAAACATCCAGAAACATAACATTTAGAACAAAAGAGTTCTCAACCTCACTCCATCTGGGTATTTTATTTTTTAAATTTTTTATGTTTTAATCTATACATTCTTTCCTCGGGTCGATGCTCTCCCCAACTTTCGCAGTTAATTTTTCACCTCCCACTTTACACTTTCGCCAGCCAAATCGAGGAGCCACGATTGTTGGCTCATTTTAAACTATATCGTCATCACCAATAGCAATTAAGTGATGAGACAATTGCCTTTCACGTCCCTCCACTGGATGAGATTTTAATTAAGTTACCTTTCAATACAAACACCAAAGCGTACCAACAATTTTCGGCATCTTAACTAAATAAAATCTCCGAGTGACGATAATACACCCAAACCAGTACTGAGAAATTTACCTAATAAAGTTATTACAAAGATCACCAAGATCCTTAACAGAATCTCAAAAATAGGATAGTTTCTAGACTGTTGCAAAATTGGCAAAGCCATTCCTATCAAATAACCAGGAAAGCTCTCCAACAGTATAGACTATAGAGCATACTCGTCCAATTTAACTTCTAAAAGGAGTAAGTAAGAACTCTCTGATACCCAAGAAGTATTAAGGCTGAAATTCTATTAAAAACTCCAAACGATTTGATGGTTGTACTATCGCAGCCTTTCTGGATATAGAAAACGTTTTGATATAGAGTGGAATAAGGGCTTAGTCTATCTTCTTAAACTAATCGCGTCGTACCTTATAAATAGAAAATTCTACGTTTCTCTGAACCAGCACATTTTCAGTATCAAATTAATATATTAATAGCAGCACGAGTTGCTCAACGTCCAATCCTAGGGCCTCACATTTATACTTTCCCTAGGAGGTGTATATTTAAAAAAAAAAATTTTAACAAATTTTTTTGTTGAAGCGGGGCCAACAGGTAATAACTTCATTCTTTATAAATCCTAAACCTTACTGAATGGCAGGCTTTTTTTACTTGTAGAGAGATTTTGTTTTTCATAAGTCATCCAAAGAATTGTATTTTAATTTGTACACATAAAAAGTAATAAGCCGCTAATTCGGGACCAACTATTGTTGATCAGCTGAAGCATTTTAAAATGTTTGGAAGAAATGACAAAATAGCTCTATATATATCTGTATGGAGTGCCCGTCAACTAAACAAAAGCAGTGCAAAACTAAAACAAGACGCACAAAAGTACACAACCAAATATCGTTTTATCGAAAGCTTGGCCAGAAAATAGGTCAAGTATCAATCTGAAGGAAAGATTGGCCTTAGAAAACAATATTTGTAGCAGATAGTTTATTAAAGGTTACTCTTCACTCCTTTTTATTGACCAGAGCGTCGAAATTAACTAAACTGTGTACGGTGAAAAGGATTAAGGCTAAAAAAGAAAAGATTAATATTAAAATGAGCAATTCGCGTAGTGTTGAGTTAAGAAAATGGTTGACACAGTTATGAACTATCTGTTCAATGAGGGTTTTTCAGGTGCTCGTTCGTTTTCTGGTTTTTGCAGACTGCAAAATTTGAAACTTCGCTAAAATATCGTATATATTTAATAACTTAACATATGGATAGCTAGTATAGCTCTATATCAAATACAGAATATTTTTCCTCAGCATCCGACAGTTTCTTTGAAAAGAATTCAACTAGCTCCCATAAGCCTCATTTAATTGTTACAACGCGCCGCCTACGGCTGTGTTCGAGGCGTCAGTTATGATACTAAGACTGTGTCTAAAACCCATGATAAATATTTGTGAATACAAATTTTTGAAAAAACCAACGACATCCAAATTATCACGGTCAGCTATAATAATTTTTGACAAATACCGAAACTTTCTATAGTAAAAGTCAAACTCATGGCATACTCGGATATACAATAAAACATATAAAATGCACTACTTGGTTTTGTAATTGTACCATTCAAAAACATTATAAGAAAAATTTGGACGTTTTGGTTGCTATGACAATTTCAATAATTAAATGCACACAATTAAATGTAATTTTTCTTCATAGTTTTTATATCTCACTCATTTCAGGTGGAGAAATATTTCAATCAATTATTATACTTTTCGGACAGCGTATTAAAAAACTGGGAATGTAGGGGAATATTTTTCAAATAAATGTCAAAAATTTTGTATTCTCAAATATTTATCATGGATTTCGGACACAGTCTAAGATTAGCGTCATATATTGGATGTACTAACAGCGTATTGTTTGCAAAAGTGTTTTAGCTGTTTGAATTGACATCTATCTGGCCAAAAGAGGTTCTTTCGGCCTCTTTATAGCAAAGTTACCAAATCACGTCATTAATTATATGTACTAACTGATTGATTGAGAAGCTGAAAATACTCGAATGGCATAATTTTATATCATTTAATGGACGACAAGCTAGTGCCAAAATCGCATTTCGAACTGTTGATGCTCACCATGAATCCAGATCCGAAGTCTAAATATGGCATTCGAGTTAATTCAAATAAGCCATATGGAGTAGTGATTAACGTTTTATGAATATCCTTGGATGCCACTAGGATTAATTGATATTTAATACTTGGCTCTGACCAAGTCAACCTATAAGAGAATATTTTTTATTCGTGTAGGTGAATAGTGATGTTTTAAATAAAAGGAATTGGGTAATGGGCTGGTAGTGTTACATTGTTTAACCTGCGATAATTACCACAAATAATCTCAAGTCTTGGTTTTTTTTGTTTACCAAGTGCAGTTAACGTGATACTTGTGATGCCGATAGACGATAATCCGTGAAAAAATATGCCTATGCCAGTTTGAGATTTCTTAAGTCTAATGGGAGAATAAAGTAAAAGTGATTTTAAGTAGGATATTAAAAGCTAACTGCAAAATAGCTAATAGAGTTTCGGAGTAAACCAGATAAAACCACGAATTAAAAATTCCATATAATATTACCTATACAAATCTACAGTATAATATTCCCAGAAACCGTTAGCTATTGATTCAAGTGATGGATATTCAGTTTTATTTCTACGTAAAGTGCTTAATGTACAAAACTATCTGGTAGAAGCGCCTGAATTACTTCATCGCCAATCGAATAATTTTTAGTTATTGTGGCATAAATTTGACATTTTTGTTATCCTAAATTTTCAGGATTTTGAAAATTTCTGTTTTGTTGTTTTGTTGTTAATTGAAAATTTTCGAATTGAACAAACCCAAGCATGACAATTAGAAACCAAGCATTTTAAGCAAACTGGTATAAATGTTAATAAAAAGAAATGGTATGTAATGTTATTTAAGCAAATTTACTTGTTAATGAATTTTATCCACCTCAATTTTAATTATTCCAATTAAATCATTAATTAAACAATTAACTTATCAAAATGTTGTCATCAAACTACATACGATACGTGCGCGTATTACTTTAAATTAAAAAATTGTAGTACATAATTTCAAATTCCAAATATGGTTTTAGATTATAATTTATATTCATGGTAATTAATGTTGATCATATAATTTTATAAACGAGCAGTTTTACATAAAAGACAACAACTTGTGTGGCATTTTAACATTACAATTTAGACGAAAATGAAATAAGAAATTTTTCATTTTTCTGTACCATCGCGAACGTCTTTGAAAATAATACTCGGGTGTATATACTATGTATATAACAACAAAAAATGCAATAAATATGTCATTTTTGGAAGAATTTTTTTTCTCCCATTTACAATGAATTTATTAAATATGTAGATTAAAAAACATCTGTCCCGAATTAAGAAATTAAAGACGTGTGCGCGCGCCTCTTACCAAACTTATGTTTATTGTGCACAAACACAAAAAATCCTTTTATTGTCTTGTCGCAAAAAATATCAGCGAGACAATATCGCGTCAGGGCAATTATAAATTGGTACTCGTTAGACGATCGAGTTATTCTTGAGTTGCGCAGAATTGCAATACAAACCTAGAAAACATTGAACAACACAACAAAAGTGTCACATTAAAATAATTTTTAAATTTTTAAATTTTTTTTTAATAAATAAAATAATCATTTTGTTGTCTCGTCTGTATGAAAAATTCTGTGAAAATTTTTATTTATATTTAAGCTAATAGAAAATGAACATAAAAATTGTATATATGACATCGGCCAAAAAAAAAATGTTTAATACATGCGACTTAATATAGACAATAAATAAGATTTTTTATGATATTACAACTTAGGTACAGTGCACGAATGCAATATAAAAATCATATTGTACATTTAAAAACGATTTATTTATTTTAAATTAAAATTAAGATTGACTATCGCCCCATAAACACTTGTTGGCACGGGTCCAAAAATTTTAATTTATTTTGAATGCATATTTACAATGTCCAATCGTTAATGCTGTACATTATTTAGAAATTTAATAGAAATGACATATAATGTGTGGGAGGTGTGTATTAGCCAGAAAGTGTGCCTAATTTACATGCTAATATAAAATAAATGATCGATAATGTCGACACTAAAACAATTAGCTTAAACAACTATAACAAACAAAAAATGATTTTAAAGCGCGAACAGATACATTTTTAATTAATAAACTTGGCACTGCATGCCGCGTCGTTCTAATCAAAAACAAAAACAAAAAAAAACGTTAACATATTTTTGTTTATAATTAAATTGTCATTAAATTCATACATTAATTTTTTCAGATGCGAAAATTTTTCAAAATAAATATAAATTTTTAAGAATTATAATTAAAAAAATAAAACACTGTGTGGCGATATTTTCCATATAAATATGCCGTACACGTTTTAAAAATTCCACCAAGAATAACTAAAAACCAGACAATGTGCGGAAGCATTTCGAAGTTAATCTTTTTTAAATTATTTTAGAACTTTAGAAAAGTTTGGAACACTGAAATGGATACATTTTGTGCACTATAATTTTAATGTATACACTTAACTGTACATTTCTAACATAAGTGCAGGATATATAATTTATCAAAACCACTAGTGCGAATTCATGGTCTACCCATGCCATGAAAAAAGTAAAAAAATGTGTTCGGATTTTAATATTTTATTCACTACAAAAATGTATCGAGGTAGAGACCTCTGTCTTTAAATTTTGACGAGTGATTTTAAAAAATCATAATCTCATCTTTGGCAAAAACACTGTGTATGAAATAATAAAATTGAAATCATAGTTAGCCAGAAAATAAAATTGAATTTTATGCGTCCGTAAAATATATTTAATTAAAAACCATGAATAGTGACATCTTGTGCAAAGAATTAAAATCTACTCAAGCCGCTTTCACAGAAAAATTCTGCAGAATTCTTCAGTAATATTTCTTCGGCAAAACATGACGGAATTAAATATTGTTTATCTTTTTTAGTAAATTCCGAAAGTGTATACCAACCTAAAATTGAATTTTATTATTTATTACTAAAAAATTACTAAAAAAAGGTAAACAAAATTTAATTCGGTCATGTTTTGCCGAAGAAATATTACTGAAGAATTCTGCAGAATTTTTCTGTGAAAGCGGCTTCAGTTCCGAGTTATTTTTTCCCAACAAAATAAGCTTTGGAGTTAATTGTTTTTTTATGTGTTGGTAGTAGAAAATTTGTTTACTATTGAGAAATGGTCGTAGATCTGGTGGGTGAAAATGAAAGTTTATAGTGCAAATAGAAATATGACATTCGCGTTTTGTATATAGATCATAGTACAAAACATCCATTTTTTGGATACATTTGAAATGTATTAATTTAACAAATACATAAAAACTTCAAAACATGTAAGATCAAAAGCTTCCGTGATATTTTGTAAAAATCGATCAAAAGTTTAAGAAATTTTACGTAAACAAATGTCAATCAAAAATGTTATGTTGTGTTGTAGTAATATTAAAATGTTAAATAGATGGGGCAATTGAAGCATTAACAATTTAAATGTATTTTAATTTAAAAATTATACTAAATAATTATTTATTTATTATTTTAAAATAAATTATTGTTATTTGTGAACATTTGCTTATTTCCTCATTAACAAATAAAACGTTACGGCTCTACCGATTCTCATTTTGAAGAGGAAACATCCAATATATTGACAAATTACAAAAATCAATTCCTGAGGCAACTAAAATCTTTTGAGTAGTTAAAAAAATTGAGTGGTTACTAGCCATATCTTAACCATATCATCTTACAAAACCCCTAAACATCATCACGATAGTAATCGAGCTACTAAATTTCCGTTGTATTCCGCCTCTATTATAGACCTCTATGCTTCAAAATAACGTGATATATCAAAATCTATATTTACAACATCTTTAAGCAATCGACAAATGGAGTCTTTACATTACTATTTCATGAAATAGAATAAACGCAAATGATGGTGGAATGAATTGTCGAACCCAAAAGTTTTCGTGCCTTTTGATAAATGATGACCCATCTAATATTTTAATAGTGTTAATACATCTCTCTTCCTTAATCTTAATTTTTTGCAATAAATAAACAAACATAAATAACAAATTAACAATGTTATTCTAATTCCAAACAGTATAACAACGTCCCGCTAGAGGAAGTAATATAGGTAAATTAAGTGGGAACTATTTGAAATTAATGTCTGTCATTTTGCAATTTCATATCTGAGTCAGGTAACAGTCATGACATGACCAAACAATTTAGAAAACTGCA
This sequence comes from Tipula confusa, assembly GCA_963556175.1. Classification (NCBI taxonomy): domain Eukaryota; kingdom Metazoa; phylum Arthropoda; class Insecta; order Diptera; family Tipulidae; genus Tipula; species Tipula confusa. The sequence continues at coordinate 12,936,127 of OY744475.1, forward strand.
GGTACCTGCAGGTGTCTTCCGACCCAAACACCGCAGCTTCAGCCACTGCGCCAGTTGTTCAGTTTCCATTTCCCTTTCCTATCAAAATTATGCAACTTTGTATACCAACACCATTTCACAACATGTGTCTCCTTTTGTGAGTTAAACTTGGTGTAACTATATCAAAAATGCCAATCGAGGGTTAAATAAAATATTTTTCATTGTTTTCGACCAAACAATATGCCATATCGATCATCTACTGATATAAACAACAAGCCATCCTACTCCAAAAATATAAAACAAAAAAAAACACTAAAATTTACTATTTATCTTCTAAACAACCTAACGAACAGTCCGACGACTCGCAAACACTACTTTCATAATAAATCAGTCAAAACAATCAAAACCAATAATAATATAAATTCTTAAGAATAAAAAAAAATTAACGAATTTTGAAAAATAAAAAAAAATTTCGTAATCATAAAATAAAATTTACACTAATAAAAAATTAACAAAGGAATTTTCATTAAAAAATTTTCTTTTTTAAAATAAATTTTTTTGTATTGTTAATTTTTCAAATTTTCATTTTTCTTTTTTTTTTTTTTTTTGTTCTAGGGAAATATGAAGCAACATATGTTGACACATAAAATTCGTGACATCCCGCACCACATGTTCAACAGTGCCAATAGTAATTCAAATTCAAGTGACATCCCACTTAATCATAATGCGACGTCGATTGGTGTTGATCATAAGCGTGTTGAAGAGATTAAATCGGAAAATATTGATTGCGATGAAAGTGATACAAATGAAGATCCAAAATCAAACCAAGTAGCTCGCATGGGAAACGGGGATGGAAATGTGGTGGAAGATACTGAACCGGTTCGGATTAAAGTTGAACCGGAAATTTGTAGTATGTCCGATGATGACTATTCGGATGAAGATGACGAGCCCTTATCGAAACGAGCCGCAAGTAAGTGTAATTTTAAATTATTGGCGGATGTGTTGTGCTAATTATTTTTAACCAAATCCTAAAACCCCGATAATAGAGCATTAAATTAATTTACTAACAACTATACACGGCAAATTAACCTTACCTAATAAAATGTTGGCCTTTCTCTATGGGTCACGTATATAGACACGTAATTTAGTATTGGTAGCTAACAAGCCTGTTTACCAGTCTTGTCTCCACCATGAACTAGTAGTTCAAAATAATCAGCCAATTGGTCAAAAGTGACTCCCGACACAAACAAACGACAAATATTAGGCAGAGGATGAAGAACTCTGCCATCGTACCTGGTCTCATATTGGATAGCACAATCTCTTTTAAGCCCCTTAGAAATATTAACACATTTGGATAATATGTTTCAAAGGTAATGGATATTTTATCTATTTTGCGATTGGTGGTGACGTTGATTATTGGTTTAATTTTAACGACCTCGTTTATGCCGTTACCAGCCAAATAGAGGACGCACGTCTACAGATTCTCTTTCATTATACATCTGGACATTGATTATCTCTCTATATACATTTTGTAATGGTAGATACTTTAATTATCCCCTGGATTACTTACTCTAATAGGAAGTGTTAGTTGTGGTCACCTCCAGCACCGATCGTAATCATAAGTGAGGAAAACCCGTTCCTTCAAACCATCCACTACAGCTTTAACCACACCAATTTCTCGAAACGATTCTTCTGATGTGAAAAATACTGACCCGAAACTATTTAGTGTTATATTAGAAGTACCTATATTATAATAAAAGCTAAGTACTTTAAAATCGCAGTCTAGACCTCTAGCAACTAGTTTTGAAATACATATTTCATCTGTGGTACCGGACTGAACGGCAACAGTATAAAAAATTCTAGCGTGAGTTGTTCTTAAGATGACGTCATTTACCATGTGATCTACAACCATGAAGTTAAAATTCCAGATGACCTTAGTGAACTAAAGTGATTTGAAGTATCCTGGTTTGGACACGTTTCGTGTGAGAATCCTAAACGAATGGTGAGATCTTTGAGAAAATATGTACAGTGATTTCTGTCTGCTATATATGGTTCCTAGAAGTGAAGAACTACTTATTCTGATTGTCTATAGAACTAATACGAACAGCAAGCTCAATATAAAGCTGAATTGTTTATACAGCTACCATGCATGATTTTGGCTCCTAGGCTAAGCCTTTCCTTTATTCATTCTCACACCATCGTAATTTGTCTTTTTTACTGTTCTTTGTATGCTGAGCCAGGTTGATTAACCTGGTTATATCCCAAAACGTGGAGGCGTATACTTTCTACTATATATAGCCCATTTGTCGATTATCGTTCATAAACATATTAATGTTTAATGCATAGTCTAGTATCAATTGTTTTCGGAAACTAGACACTATCTATTGCGTAGAACAGTGTCAGAACCTTTTAAAGCCATGTTGTTTTCAGGGATCATTAGAGTTAGTCTCTTGATCAGTCATTTGATTTATAGAACTTTGGGATATTTCTTGAAAACTTTGCTTAAAGTTTCCAGCAAAGAGAATTACATTATCGTCCGCGAATGCTATTTCTTAGACATTGGCATTCATAATACTATTGAAGACGATATTCTAGAGGTGTGGGCCCAGTAGGGACTCTTGACACACTCTTAGTAGTGTGCCATAATTAGTGACAGTAGTAGCCGAATCTTTTAGTAAAATAGTTTTTTATGATTAAGTAAAGATTTGCTGGGCAGCTAATCTTTTATAGCTAATCTCATTTATAATACTAGGCCACCACAGACTGTCGAAAGCTCCAGTTACGTCAAGGCATATTCCAAGAACGTGTTTTATTAGAGTCCTCTGTGGACCGATTTTTTTTGAATCCAAACTGTTTGTCACTATACTTCCCTTAAACACGTAACTTGCCAGTTATTAATTTTACGAGTAATTTACTCAAGACTGCAGTATTAGCAGTATTACCTATAGGATTTTGAGTCAGTAAGATCTCGTTCACCTTCCTTCCTAATGATAATTACTGGGACCTATTTTAAGCAATGATCTTTGTAGCATTTCGACCTTGATATTATCAAGGGTGCTTTACCAGTTTTTATTGACATAATTGCGTCCGTGGTTTCATTATTGCTTAATTCTTCTACGTTCTTGGTGCTACAAATCTATGCACTCTATCTTATGCGCTACTGTGTCATTTGCCACAGTGTCATCAGGAAGAAGTTCACTCAACCAACATTTTCTGATATCTTTCCAACACGTAGTTGTCAGGATCTCTATTCGTTAGATGCTTAACACTTCTGGAGTTTTAAGCCTTTCTTACGATGCCACATGACATTACGATCAATATTTGATTCACGGTTGTGGCAATAGGTTCCTTGCAACAAACTCTTCAACTAGGATTCATCGTTCATGTGTCTCCTCATTATACCATAGTTTGGACTTAGCATAGAAGTCGACATTTAAGGTTTTTAAGGCCCTCCATAAGTTTATCAAGCCTATTGATGTAATCCTCTGATTCATCAGAGAATTAAAAAGATACTTACTAGACAAAAATTACCCAGAGTAGATCTTACTTCAATACATACAAAATGTGAGTCGCAGAATTTTGAGACTCTAGTTCTTTATTAAAGACGCTTATAGCAGCCTTTGGGCTGTCACTATTGATAGCTCTTGTTGATGTTGCCAAGCCACCTACTGTTTCTTTAACCATATATAGGGTTAAAGAAACAGTAGGTGCCTACACATACAGAGTATATCAATCTTCTTATCTTGTGCTAATTTTCCAACTTCATGTCGTACGATTTTTACTTCTTGCATATTGAGTTAGACAAACCTTAATTCACAGTTTATATGGGCTTTATTCGTCATAAACAGTTTTTCGTACAACTAATTTCAGAGCCTGTTTATATTGCAACCTCAGCGTGCGTCCACAAATCTTTGACTTTACAGTGCTGTGCAATGTACCCAAATACATGGCACATAATACACCTTGAGACTCTGACAGTGAAGTGAGACAGTGAAAACCTTTTAAACAAATAATTAAATTTACAAAATATTAACTTAAATATTTAGCATCCATATTTGCATATTCAAAATTAACCAAAATCAAAATATCCTTTTCCTTGCTTTTGCAGTAAAATTAACAAAATCTGATGTATCTGCACCTCATCAAATCGCTACTAGTACACCACCAGCTAGTAATAATTATAACATATATAATTTGGCCGTTACAAAACAAAATGATGCGTATACGACTAACAAAATTCGTAGTGATTGTGATGATGAAGTAAAAAAACTTGGTAAAGGGACAAGTACAACCACAATAGCTAATAAAACCGAATCTCAACAATCACCACGAACCTCATCAGCATCTCCAATCAATACGAAACACTATTGTTTTATTTGTCGTAAAAATTTTAGTTCCACATCAGCATTACATATTCATAATCGTACGCATACTGGCGATAAACCGTTCAAATGTCATGTGTGCCAAAAAGCGTTTACCACCAAAGGGAACTTAAAGGTATAATGCGGACATTACTAGGATTTTTAACCATTTTTTTTTTATTAAAAATAATCTAATTTATAACATTTTGGTTTTCATTTTAATTCTAGGTCCACATGGGTACCCATATGTGGACAAACGGGGCATCACGACGAGGTCGTCGAATGTCATTAGAACTTCCACTGAAGCATCCGTTACACTTAAGTCCCCAAGATGCGGCGTTTCTACAACAGCGACCTGAACTATTTTATCCTTATGTTCAACCGCATTTTATGAACGGAATCCACCAAAAAGTAAATATATCAACTAAATTGTGTACCACACATAATCTAAAAATATTTATTCATCCTTTTAAATTTATAGATGGCTGACATGAATTTATTTCGGTCGAACTACTCAAATAACATTCAGAACATACAGCTGAACAAATGTACAGAATATTTAGCATTAAATCAATTTCCAAAACTAAATGAAATCGATCACAATCAACCACAGTCACGTGATCGTTCTATATCGCCGTCAATACCACGAGAACTAAACGATAATGTAAAGCCAAAATCTCTAGATCTTATCACTATAAAACCATCAACACAAAGTGAAATCATAAAAACATAAATTTGATGCAATACGTCAAAATGTTCCTATATACAAAAAAAACCAACTAGTCGATTATATATTGTCCACCATTTTATTTTGTTTCCCAAGAATCCATCAGAATATCAGAAATAAAACAAAAAAAACTAATTAATTTCTGTGATAATTAATTAATTAATAATAAAAATTGAAATACTATATTTATAAATTGGAAAAAACAATTACGATTTTGATCATCGTAAATCATATTTTAATTTAATTAATTTTATTTATTTAAAGTTTTTCATCACTTTATTTGTAATGATTGTATAAAATGTTTTGCAAATTATGTATAAATTTATATTATTAGATATATATATAATTATAGTTATTTTACTATAAATTTAAATATATGATTATTAATTAAAAAGAGTTTTTTAATATTTTGAATAACGTTAAAATCAAGAAAAAAGCGAAGAATTGTAAGTAAAAAAAATGTATCGATCACCCCAAGTTTCTTTGCTAAAATATCCAAAATATAAACTTCGACCAGTATTCCATCTAATGTAAATTTCAACTAACCAAAATAAATTTAAAAGTAACAAAAAAGGTACTAGTATTTTTAATGGTTTAAATTGCCTAAATGCATATTATAGAATAGCGTAACCATAATAAATTTTCAATACAGGCTGCATATAAAATGGTATAAACAGCCCAAATGTATGTTATTCAGTAGTTTAACCATAAAAAATATTTTGCATATTAAATAAAATAATTGCCTTAATGCAGGTATTTGACTAGTGAAACGTAATACTTATGCATTAAGGGGCACTAACTATAATTTATCATGCTCGTACACTGTAACTCCGCTTTGCGTCGCAGTTAGGTTCTCAAAATGAGCGACTCAAAGTGCAACAACGCAAACTAAAAATTAATTCTCATACAAATACAATGGTAAAAAAGAGATATGTTCATTAATTTTAGGGCATTCGTTATTTGCTTAATGGAAAATTCAGGTTTTGGTTCCTCGTATATATTGAATGGACAGGAATTCTTATTAAATTTGCAAAGTTCGTCGGTAATTAACATCTCTTCAACCGTGATATTTATCAAATCGACGATGTCGCAAGTCTCCCGGCCATCCAATTCAATCACATGTGTCATTTTAGATAGGCTAATTCTATCAATTGATTGATTTTCATTATTGCAAACACATTTAACGCACTCTGGCAAAAAATTTGTCATATATACATTCATTTGCTTTGAAACTTAAAGCCACGATGCACTTATGTTCATAAGTGCTGTAAAAAAGTTTTAACTATTGCAGGACTTCCTTAATAATTACGTTATTATCAAACTAAACATCAATAATAATAATCACCATTCATTTAGGAGTGCTTCGCATAATATGACCAAGTCATCGTATTCGTTGTATTTTTACTTAATGAACGACAATTAATGACTAAATATTTCAAAATATTGATAGGCTAACCATCATGCGTCATCATGACTTTTTGTGAATTTTGGAGTTTTTTTAATTTGCCTAAATACTTCCCAATTTTGATAGACTAACGATTTCCCACCTTTTTCAATCATGTTGGTGGTGAGACTTTCAAGACTGACTTTTTCGTGCTCATCCTCATTTTCGATTTTATGCAAAGGTTGAAAACGAATATGCACATCGATTGAAGATCGGAGACTACTGATGAATATCAGACTTTGGAACTGATCTGGGGCTAGCTTATCAAGTTGAAAACTTTTACAATGCGTATTATTTCTCCCAGCATATGAACCAAATAATTTGAACTGTTTTTTTTTCTAGGTTAAGGCGTTTGTAGCGCATATTTAAAATTGGTTTCTGTGACCTAAACATCTTTTTAAGTTTTTCTCCTGTTTCATCAAATGTAAATCAAAAAATTCCAAAATCATGAAAACCAGTGATGGTTAAGGCTAACCAAACTGTGAGGTTTATGCTACAAGTCAAAAACTTCCAAAATCAGTGATTCCTATCTAACTTATGAAACAAGTAATCTCACTTTTGCATCTTAAAATCTTCAAATCTTGTACACCAAGGCTCGAAAAACTAATTAGAATTATGCATCGAAACAAAACTCTGTAATTAGATTGGACAAATTGTATGATTCGAAACAGTTGCTTAAGCTTTTTGCATCACATTTTTGTTTATTTAAATTTAGATCAGTACTACACCTAAAGTAATTTTTTCACTTCACATGATGACTGCTGCTGTTGTTTCAAGACTTTTGTGATTTCATCAATAATTTGGTAGCTGGATCCATGACTCAGTTATAAACATTTGACAAAACGAACACATGATAGATGGCAACATTTTTGCTCTTCTTGCAAGTACCGCTTTGATATTCCCTGTGGTTGTGAAACGGATTCGCGCTTCTCTATAGGCTACATTCTGTTGCTCAACATCAAACCAATCATGTTTAGTTTTCAATACTTCCCATTGAGCGTTTTCATCATCAGAACGGCGATTGGTTTCCACAATTTTTTTATTAGGTTAATAAAAAAATTAACAAAATTAATGTTAATTAATAAAAGTTAATGTTAATTAAAATTAATTAATTATTGTTTAATTAACAAATTAAACAACATTTTTTTATTAGGTTTTCTCATCTTCCTTTATTAGAAAATCACAGCTGAAACTGGCACCGTACCTTTACAATGACCAATTCTCCCTATAAATTTGGCAGCTGGTCTCACATCTTGGATAACCTGCGAAATATACATACACATGGCCGTTTTGGGTAGGGGACGTCTTACGATGTTTCGTTTGCATATAAGCACAAAGTGGAACAATGAAAAACGAGGTCATACTGTAATCAATAAAATAATATATGGTATAAACCGCCTAAATGTATGTTATCAAGAAAAAAATATGCAGCATAGTAAATGGTATAAATTGCCCTAATGTACGCAATTGAATAGCGTATCCAACTAGTACATTGACATAATTCAGCTTATTAAAAGGTATAAATTGTCTAAATATAGGTATTTCAGTAGCGTACCTAAAATCATTGAAGTTTATACATGAAACAAAATTAACAATTTAATATTTTATATTCAATTATATTAAAATTTTATAACAAATAGTTATCTAATCCATCTTCTCATTCCCATCAGTCGTTTGCACTAATTCCGGAATAACCACTTTCTCCTTTTCAATCAACGGACTGCCCGTTACAATAGTCTCAATTTGCACTGGTAACAAATGCTGAATAGGTTCTAAAATTGTTTTCGTATTCAAAAAAGTGATACCCTCCTTCTGTAGCATTATGTTACTAATCCCTAAATGGGATGCAAGTGTCGCAATCGGGAATATAATGTGAATAACATTTTGAATGAACGGCACTAGATCGTAGGCAAAACATGAACACAATTTTATAAAATTTTGCTTTTCGTTTTGTGCAAAAGCTTGATGTTCTTGTCGATAGAATGATAAAATCGAACGGCTCACTGATTCCAATGAACTGTGAATGAATTTCGTAACGGAATCTGCTATTGCAATCGGAGCACATAGTCTTAAGTCGTTAAAAATTGTAAGAATTCCGTTGCAATATATTGCGAGTGGTTGAAAATCGAGTAAGGTGTCGGGTGGTGAATTTTCATCGCTCTGTCCCACTGTACTTTTACTACGCGTCAATCCCGAAGCAAATTTATTAATCAAAGTGAATTCGTCCATCTCGTTTTCAAATTGCCGCGTCACTCTAATGATCGAAGTGCTAAAATTTTGTGATATCACTTTAATGAAAATTGGTCCCATTAGACCACGAAAATCAACACCCACACGACTAAACGATAGTCCAAAGTACATACATTGACCAAGAACTGTATCGAGTGACGATACGCCACGTGTTAGATCGGCTTCGAGGGTATGCAAAAAATCTTCAATTTTTTCGTGCAACCAACTGAAAAATATTTTATTGGCGTCGTTTTCGATTTTTGATCGTTCGATTGTGACTTCCTCGTCCGAGAATATAGCCTTATACTGGGTTATGATGTTAAACAAGTTTATTCGAGTCAACTCAATGGTTTTGATTAGATGCTGCTGCGAATCGTCATTTGGAATATTGGATAAAACTTTCTTTAACCAACTATCTCTAGCCTGTAAAAACTTTAATTTTAACTCGGACGTCGAAAACGCCTGCATGCGTCGCAAATATCCAACAACTTGTAGACATTTTGGAAGTTGCAAATCAGTTTTTAGTTGAGTTAATAATTGCGTCAACATTGTGTACCATGAATCCTCAATCGATTTTACGATACTCTGTATAATTGGTATATTAGCATGTTTAACACCCATCCGTTGTACATATGCCGCTAATTCTAACGCTTCTTCATATTGTCCTTCACGTATACACGTCTCCATCAGTTGTGGCATTTCCAGTATCTCGAGTAGCTGTGCATTACGTTTCAACGTCACCGAATTAAGACGCCTTGATAGGTTTATTTCATTCGCTGTCTTCATAAAATGTTCACATTTTTTAGTAAAATTGGGCAAGTTTTCAATCACCGAATCCAGTTTCTTTTCGGTCGCCAAAAATTCTTGATAAATTTCGCGTGAACACTCTGACGTTTGAATGAAAGTTTTATAGTTCGTAATCGCTAAATCTTGCGTATGTTCCACAATCGATTTATGTTCATCAATCAGTCGTGTTTGATCTTTTTTTATTTGATCGATTTTCATTGTGCCCAATTTATAGAGATATTCAAGGAATTCGGCATTTTCTTCTAAATTTTCTAGACATGGCAAATACACATTTTTAGGCATGATATGACTTGCAATTGTATACAACTTACCTGGAACACCATCAGGAAATATTAATTTTAATACGCGTTCGTTTTCATATTCCATATTTCTAAATTATTTGTAGGTCGATTAAATATTTTTTTAATTAAAGAACTTATCACAAAATTTTGTTTATTTATATTAATGTGACGTTTCCAATAAATGTCAAAATATAAGTTTTACTTTTCTGTATTGGTAATTTGTAAACCGCGACGAACTTCTCGATATTCCATTAAAAATACAGTCGGTTAGAAAAGTATTTTGTAACGTTTAATTAAAAACCACTATATAAAAACAATAATTATTTTATTATAATAAAAATATATAAGATATCAATTTTTTAACAATATTTCAATGACTAGTCTTATTAATGTAATTATATAACCTAAATAAGTACGAAAAACTATATAAAAATTCTTAAGCATAAAATTCATATATAAAGTTATTTAACCATTAAAATATAATCTAAATTTATATAACAGGGTGGGCTAAGAAAACATATTTATGTATGTATGCATTATTCGACTAACAATTCATCGTCGTCTTGGTCGTAAGTTTCATGATCTCGACGGCGATACCAATCTTCTGTCGCATGACTATAAATTGCATTTCGTAATTCTTCTTGGGCCACATCGGCTGGATGTCGTGGCGTTTCAACCGATCGTGGACTTCTCGATGTGCCACGAAATTCCATGCCCGGTATGTTGTAACATTTACAAACACAGCACGATGGAAATCTAAACCAATCGGAAAATATACCACGACAATCGTTATTCGGATCGTAAGCGAGTAGTCGATGTAAACTAAATTGTTGTTCACATCGACAACCGTCCCTGCAGTACATTTGTTTATCTTCTTGTGTACACTTTTCCCAATGAACGTATTGTTCGAATGGATATAGATTTAGAAGCGCCAATACTTCACCACGGGTATTATTGGCCCAAAATGGTGCAACCACTTCTTCTTTTACAGGGCAGGCGTTTATACCTTTTCCTTTTACTATTACGGGTGCGGTATCTTTTTGTACAACATCCTGAAATAATTGACCCTCCATATGTGCGGTCAAAGGAGCACCAGGTCTTTGAAAATTCGATTTAAGTTCTTCGTCCGGATAAAAATCATCTTTAAATTTTTCACCTAGATAATCGTCTTTCTGAACAAATTTCTCATACTTGTGCGATTCTTCGGCTATGATGTCATCTTCAATCGAAGTGTCAACGGCCTCAGAAAATTGTGTGGTCGGTGTTGTAACCTCAAGGTCATAATCGTGATCGGTTGTTAAGCTGGTAAGCATTTCGTCTATTTGTACCGTAGTGGTTTTTTCTAGTTCAAGCGTGAGTGGAATTTGTATGGATGGAATTTTTTTCAATGTTGTCGAAATTTTTTCGGTTGGTGAATCATCCCCAGATTTATTGCGATTTGGTGACAAATTGGGTGGCTGAACCACTTTTATGTTGCCATTATTTAATTTACTGGTGAAATTTAAGAAAACGCTGTTAGCTTCGATGCTAGCCTTTATCAAGTCATCGATTGGCATTAGTTCCGGCTTGTCTTCTAGTACTGGTAGTTTATTATCCATCGGACGGAATGGTTCACTCGTTGTTTTTGGTGATGGAATAGTTGCCGAAAATAACGATGTTGTTACCTCATAATCATTGGTCGTGGCCAACGATATCGTTGAAGCTATTCTTTCGCTCACAACACGGCTAGTTGGACTGGTTGTTGGCCTTTTAGTCGTTGTGCTGGTGGTGGTCGATGTACTAGTTGTCGTCGGTCGAAAATGTGGTTCAGAAATCACTTCATTGTTGCGATTCATTGGAAATTCACCACGTAAATATCTGCCATTCTTTTGTTCGCTTTTTGAATAGCGTTTAGCTGCCAACTCAATATCATCAATATCGATTCCATTGCTATCGATTTCATTTTTTAGCACCGAAATATGCCTCATATCGCCATACATTCGTTTCATTAGACCTTGATTTTCCGTAACAAATCTACGAACGGCATGCCATGGGTACAGACTCCCGGGCAGATTACAATAACCTTGTTGTGATATATCGCATGGAATCGACGAAATGATACGAGCCCGCGCTTTACGAGATCGCGTTTTTGGATCACATGACGACGCCGAGTCATAACCATACCCACTAATCACATGTATTATATTTAATACGCATATTAGCAAGGTGATCTGTAAATAGATAAATACAATAATTAGCAAATTGACAATGATTAAGAAATTTCTCAGAATGAGTCTCACTTTCTATAAATTAAATAAAAACAACAAAAAAATTTCGATTTCATTCGAATATAATAAAAGCTTTGGAGTAATAGTTAGGTAAACTGCTGATCAAATACTCTAATAAAAAAAACAACCACAACAATAACACTGCATAAATAAACCATGGATACCAAATAAGATATAACACAAAAAAATTAGAAAAGAAAAATTCCGTTAATTTGTTATTCTTCATCTTATATACCGCAATGGTCTTATTTTCATTTGACCCACTTGTTGCTTTGAAACACAATAAGAGAGATATATGTTTTTATGCTAAAATTTCAGTACGTGCATAAATTGCGTGGACCCTAGAATTCGTACTCTAACGACCTTCACAGCCAGATCACACTTTCGATTATCTTTTAGATCCGGTATACGTAAACAGAAAAGAAATTTGTGGTAACTTATGCAATCCTAAACAATAACAAAAAAAAAATTTAAAATTGTCTACGGCAATGAACCGGATTTTTATTTAACGATTTGTTGATGGCAGTTGTTTTAGGTGAAAAATAATCATTAAAAAAACACCTTCACCTTTCACTTGCCTCACCGCCGTGTAAAGATACTTTTACAAAAAGTGAAATCGATTGTGTTAATTTATTTTTGGAAGAACTTTATTTGCACACTTTGCATTTATGTGTATTTAAGGCAAGATTTCACTTTCGTCGAATAACGACACGTAATGCAAAATCAATAAAACGATGAATCAATTACGCCTGAGCAACGGTTGAGAAAGACTATTTGAGCAGGTTGAAGCTAAAAAGAGAGAAATGATGAAAGTCGGTTTTATAAAATGGATGTGATACAGGATATTATGGACACAATTCAATATTTAAGAAGCAAACATTTATACAACTTTTTAAATTTGTTTTTTTGTACTAATAACTCATAACTTTTTCCCATCTTCGTGGAAGCATAAGAACACCATGTCGGAAAAACGACTACCTAGTCTTTTGAGGATATTTGCTTAAACAGATCTTGAACTCATCGATCCAAAAAAATGGTAACCAGAAGAAACAATGTCTATGTAGAAGGGCATAATATACTATGACCAGCTGAGCCCACAAAATACAGAGCATGAGTTTGGAAAGATGTATAATTGGCTGTGTGGTCGATGTTAATGCATGGTTGCACTCATAAATGAAAAAACTCTTCAAACGCTTGGCTTCAGTTTGTAAGGCACCCAACTTTTGTGCTTTTAAATCTTTCGAATTCATGTAGAGGCTTGAAAAACTAGCGAAACGATCAAATATCAATGATTCAGCAAGTTTAAAGTTTTTTTTTCATCGATGAACAACTTCCATTCTTCATCGTTGATTTCTCTAGGGTGGCCAAATGCTGGTAACAAATTATATAAAGAAAGCAGAACTTTTTGCATCTTACTTGGAAGAGACATTTCAACCACACGTAAAGCAATCAGCGGAAGATAATATAATCTCAGTATATACAGAGGATTATAGAGAAATACGCTATGATCCCCACGACACAGACGTTTACCTCAGCAATGGAAAGTAGGAAAAACTATTATGATATCGAAACCAAACAAGCCTCATAATGATAAAAAATCAAGTCCAATTCCTCTGCTTCCACAGTACTCTCCAAAATTGTTCAGAAACTATGCTGCTCAAAAGGGTAACGCCTGTAATATTTGAAAGAAATCTAATACCGCCTCATCAAATTGACTTTCAAGAAAATGAGTGATTTTCTTGACCATTGAACCAGTTTAAAGGATCACAAATGTCATAGAAGATGTTTCAAATTCTAAAATTCTATATTGCTAACCGATATTTTCGCGTTAAACATGAAAAAAAAAATTCCGATCTAAAATAAATATCAACAGGGATTCTGAAAGATAGCGTCCTAGAACCAGTATTATATTTAATTTACACAAGCGACTTGCCTAACACAATTGAGACAACAATAGCTAATTTTACGGATGACGGTTTAATTTTAGAGCTAATGTAGAAAAGGCAACCACAAAACAGCAAAGGACTACGAACCTTGTCGAACCCTGTCAATACATAATAAATTGCGGGTTCCATTCTATTGAGATCCTGACAATGTCACTTGAAGGCTTTCAAAGTGTGTGCCATATTTCCATCTCCATTTTCGTGTAGTTATTTCTTTCTCTATATCGATTGGCCTTGTTTGCAGGAGAAGCTCTTCGTTCATGATTTTGTTTGGCCTGAAGCATCATTTAACACATGGAGTCTTCGTGTGATTTTTTGCGTGTGATTTTTTACAACCGTATAGTAGTACTGATTTTACATGCAGGCATTGAACATTCGAAGTTTTGTATTTCTTGACAGAGCGGTTGTGTTCCAGATCTTGTGGAGTATGTTGAAGGTATTTCTGACTTTGTACACGAATTTTCCTCTTAAATGTTTTCTTGGTTTATTGGTGTAACCATGATTGTATTCGGTCTTGTGGCCTTAGATCTTCTGATGTTGGTTTTAAAACTAATTTCTTGTGCCAAGTAAAATCATTTAGCCGACTGATTAGGTTCCATTGTATTCCATTTGGGGTTTTCAACGTCAAATCTACGTATTACCTTGACTAACACTATTAAGTTATAACCGTTGCTGCCTATAACTCCTCGTATATTGTGGTATATTTTTCACGCTACTTGCTCCGTTATATTAAACTCTATTTCCACCACCCTGGAACATTTTTGTGATGAGTTCTACTATTTTCCTCGGAATGCCAATTTCCTTTTAGATATGGTTGCTTGACTTCGTTGGTGAAGTAACTACTGCTTTAACTCTTCTTCCAAATAGCAGAATATAAATCATCGAGGGAGATATTCATAAACGAAAACGAATCTGAACCCGCTTCAGAAAGCAAACCTCAAGTACTATTACCAGAGTTCAAATTAGAGCAGAAAATACTATTAACGTCATTGGGTTTAAAACCTCATTAATACTACTCTTGCATTTAGAGAAAGTCCAAATTATTCGATTTGACTAGAAAAGGAACTAAGACAAAAAATATCTTCCCAAGGAAACGAATAAAGCTTGCGCTTTATTTAGCGCAAACTAAATAAAGACGAAAATCGTTTAACCTATTCAAATCCACCCTTCTGAAAGTTACATGGTTTATTAACTACATATTTGTAAAAAACTAAATAGGTGCGATAAGGCCATTATATCCCTTACAATGTATTCTATAAAATGTGACCACTTGCACCTTAAATATAAACGAATGAAATCACCCGCTTTAGTTTCCAGAGAAAGTACTGCAATATGATTTGATTGATTGTTTGAGCGCGCAGTAAAAGGATTTCAGTGCAAAAATGCCTGTATATTTCAACGATATCCTTATCAAGAAGATCGGTTGAAAAATTTGGCAGATGTTATGGATCGGATGTTATTCAGATGTTATGGAGGTCAAATTGAACTAACATTATTAAAGAGAGTTTTCTTGGATAGTGCACGAACAATTTTCACTTATAGGCATTTGAATAGAACATCGACTAAAATAAAGCATTCATAGAGCTAATAACACAATTATCTGTAATACTAAAGTTAGAATACCTGAAACCATAAGCTCAAGTGAAGTTTATTTTGGATACCGATGTAGTTGTCACAAAATAATTTTCGCGCTTTACTCAAAAGAATATTTGCTTAAATATCTCTATGCCAAAACCGTCATTTGGAAGGTAACATTTTCTAGCAATCAACAGGACGCTATAAAAAGTATAACGACGATTCTACAGAGACGTGTTCTTAATTTCCGAAAAGCCATGACGATGACACAAAACAATATCGGTGGACAATTTCAGGTGGTATACTACCTTTCATCCACAGTTAAGTGGAAGGGTTCTACAATTTCCAGGAAAATTAAAGTTTGAGGCTTATTCATCAGGTGCTTTATTTATCCAGAATTACGTAGGCAAAACGACAGAGTGCCTAAACAAAATACGGGATCGGGCGACTGGACTTGATGTAAATCAAGAGCAATTAATAGTGTCTTAAGTAGAGAGTAATGTTACTATTTCACTAGACTAGAGGTAACACAAACATCGCACAATCGTATATATAATCAAATAGAATCCTGTACTGTAAGAGAGCGTCCATAATCCATATTTAAAAGAAATGAGAAAAGACTACTTTTTACCAAAGGAAGGAGTAAAGAGAAAAATAAAACAAAAGAGAACAATAAAACAAAAGAGAACTAATACTCTTGAAAAGAGCACTTCGGGTCAGTAAATTGATTATGGAAAATTGATGTCCATCAAAATTCACGTCCACTATATCTATCGTTTAGTAACTGATTTTGAAGGCGAGACTCTTCAAAAAGCAGAAAAGCACAAAAACTCGGAAAAAAGCACAAACCTGCACCACTAAGCCAGAAAACATTAGCTGGAACGAATCTGCAAAGTGTGTTCCAAATAGTGTGTTTCCAAGAACAGGGCGAAATTAAACTCAAAAAATTGGACGCAATACTAAAACTTTGCGGTTTTTCTACAAGACTATTTATGATGCCATACATATGACAATAAAATGTTACAGCTTGCTTTAAAGGGACAAGTTATTAAACAAAATCCGAAATCGTTTATTCTGGGGAGTATAAAATTACCAATAAAAGCTATGGTACGGTGTGATATGCAGTCTGGAGAATTATTGGCCCTCTTTTTGAAGATGAACATAATAAAATTATTGATAAATACATTGATAAATTATAAAATTTACAATTGATAGTGATACTTACTTTAATCAACAAGATATATTTCTATAGATGCTTACAGCCATATTCATAAATGAAACTAACATTTTTAAAACTATTCCCAACACCTGCAAATGATGCCTAATTACACTTTTCGTTCGAGTATGGACTCTTCTCTATGAAGATGTATAATTAAAATGGGAAATGAATTGCTGCTTTGAATAATTCGCACGCACCGAACTTACGAAATTTTCAAAATAAAATTTCAATTTCTTTTTATGACATAATTTAACCACTATAATTACGTTAATACGAATTGGCTTGATTTAATTAACATTACGTGTTAACATGATTGCTAAAGAAATTCTTTAATGCCAGCAAAAAACAATCAAAGAAAGCAAACCAAGTCTCTATATATAATCGAAAACAGGTCATACACAAAATATTACTTCTTAAAACGTATATTAAGATAATAATTAAATTTTAAAATGGGTTTCCCTTTAAGGGCGTTCGAACTTAATTTTGAAATTAAATTACAATAATTTTATAAAACCGCAAGAGCGCAAATTTCTTTTGAGTCCAAAAATTGTCTCTATTTTTAGAAACAACAGGATTCATACTTTGAAAGTACAAGAATCATGCACCCATTATCAAAAACTCTGTATTATTATAAATTTTAAGTTTTAATTAAGTTAATTACGAATTCAATTCATGTCGCCTCGATTTATTTACAAATATTCGTCCACAATTTTGATTGATTGACATAGATCTTAAGGTTTTTGTTCCCATCACACAAACACACACAAATGCACAAAATAAAAGTTAAAGTAAAAGTTTATTGTTGATTCTTATAAGTATATAGGGTTAATGGTTTTCGAAAGTCTGCAACAATATAGGTCGGCGACCTGCAAAGTATACTAAATAAAAGTGAATTCAGCATCAGAACTAGTTAATTGAGAACAGTAGACGCGACGATATATCAATTTTCTAATGAATATTTTCAAATGACCTTGCATTCAAATACCAATTGATTTTATACTGTACCGAATCGATACCGATCGGTGAAGTGTAACGAAAAATTTTCTTTATATTTTAAAACAGTGAATTTGATCTTAAATCGATATCGAATATCAAAATTTCATTCCATTTTGCTCTAAAAACATAGTTTTAATATTTTAACAGATTTTTGTCCACGTCACTATTAATGGAAATTAATAATCTCGGGCGGATTAAACCACAGGAAATGAAGCACTCTTAGAATTTTAATTTAGGTAACTAATTTTATGTTTATATAGAATGAAAAACGAAAACCTATCAAACGTTAATAAGTCATTACCATAATTAATCAATAATTCACTTAAATGCACGTGCGTGTAAGTATATACCTTTTAAAATCAACGGCCTTAACCTTTTTTCTAATGATCGCTTGCTTTGTTTTCGTTCGTTGAATGCAATATATTGTCTGTTGACTGTGTGCATATGGTTACAATTTCATAATTTTCTCTTTTATATATTTTTTGTATTATTATAGGAGTACCATGTTCAACGCGTGCTCGATGCAGTTATTAACAAAGATATATAAAAGGTGTCCTAAAATTCACGCAAGAAGTAATTTTGACAGTAAACACAGTTTTTAATTAGAAATTGTATTATATAGTTTTTATTGATTCAAAAAGGCTTCCATGGCTTTGCTGGCAAATACGAAGGCTTTTGTCGAAATTTTCCACGGTAACGTATTTTATAAATGTGCCTGAGCTTTGTTGGTGCGGCGCTCAATTTTCTCCATAAAGAAGTGGGTGGTCGTGAGCTTGTTGGCACATTAGTTTTAAAACTCCAAAAAGAAAATTGTTCAGTGGCATTAAATCTTATGATTTGGTCGGCCAATTCTTACCAAAAAAATGGGAAGTTGCATTTTAGAAGAAAAATGGTCAATGATGCCTGTTTCACAACAATCACTAGTGAATTTTCTCCAAATTCAACAATTTTGTCGATTTCCGAAGTCATCAATATGAAAACAATTTCATATTCATGTGGCACTTTTTAATAATCCTGAACTTTCAGGTGTCAATTGCGCAAATGGGAAATCTATAGTATTTATCTATGGTTTTACATTTTATAAAAAATTACTTGAGGTATGATTGAAAAAAATGATCAAAAATGTATGGACACAGTTTTTTCTAGAAACAAATTTAAAAGCGTATTAAACGCTTCTAAAGTAATACATTTCCTTCTAGCTTATGATGAATTGCCTTCAACATAGCAAGTATTACTTAGTTGTTATCGTTTAAACCAAAAAACTTAAATCCGTTTTAATTCCGACTAAAATTGAAGAAACAGCAAGCAGTGCTATTTATAATTTGCAACCCACAAAACCAGCACCCTGCTGTAAAAAAAATAAGATAATGTGTAAAAGTGAAAAGAACAGTGGGTAGTTATTACCGAGATTAACTGTGCTAAATGTGGGAACTACACTCGTAGTGACTGTACCGCATATAAACTATAAATACCAATGATTTTCAGGGCGGTTGGTTTTTTTACAGAAAGTACAAAAACCTACGGCATTATAATATTTACACCTATACCTAAGCGCCTTTTCGATAGGTCTTCTGTATTTACCAGAATATCAATTCTACACAGAACATTGTCTACGTCATTCTTTAGCCGTGTCAATAAAATACGGCGCTGCTAACCTAACTGCAATTAAGAATCACAAGGGTTGGAAGTCTAATTATCACATCAAAATGTCTAAATGAAACATTGGTTAATACTCAATTCGGCCACTAATTTTTATACTATGCGTTATACGAAGTGCACCTGTAATCGATAGTAGTAATTTATTCTTACGTTATACTTAATAAAAAAATTAAAGGAGTTGCCTTCGTTAAGGTCATTGTTGAGGTCATTTCGTTATATAAATTAATAACCTGAATTCGTAAGAAATACAACGATGGGAAGATTTAAAGATGGAAATTTAGAAAGTGGTACATGCTAAATTCACCACAGTTTTACGACATTACACATCAATCGACTTTCATTGGAGATACTCTTTGATTTAAGATTTTACGCGAATGTCAATGGAAAGACTGTAAGAGACTGTAAGAAAACAACATTCCTTTTTTTGTAGTAAAATTTCTTTCTTGTATATACATATAAATATGTTTATATATATATATATATATATATATATATATATATATATATATATATATATATATATATATATATAACGGGTGTGACAAATGAATTGTCCATCAAATTCAAACTCAGTCAAATTAACACCACTTACTTTGCAGTCAAGTTATTTGTTTGCAGGCCTCAAAATTGACGTTAATGTGGCTTGACATATTGTTCGTCTGTCAGTAGTAAAAATAATTATGATTAGAAGACACGTTGTTATTTTTTTAGCAATTAAAAGTTAAACGAAACATACATACAAATATTCTTAATTTGATAGGGAAAGCAAACAACGACTTAAAGGGAAAATTATATGTTTTAATGAAGCAGAAAATTCTGCAAAAATTGTTGGTAATATTTCTGCAATAAAATATGACGGAATTAACTTTCTTTTATCTTAAATAGTGAATTCCGAAAATGTATGCCATCTTACTAAAAAAATTACTACAATTACTAAAAATGATATAAATGTCTTTAGAATTTTCTTATGAAAGCAGCTTGAGCCGACTATCCAAAAATAGTAAACAGACTGTGTACTTAATTGGAAAGTCATTCGGAACAAAGCATTTAACGAATTATAGTTAACTAAAGTAAAGCAACAATTTAAATCTTGCATAGGGTCTTTTAACACATTTCAATCTTACTATTATGGTGAACAAGTTATCACTTCGAGCAAACTGTGTGTCATGGTGAGTGGTCTGTTTAAAATTGTTTTCATGTTGGAGCTTCGTTTATAGTTTATCATATTATAAGATTGATTAGTCACAGATGCAATTGATACTCCAAGAACTTTTGCTTGGTTTTTACTTCTATATATTTGGCAATTTAGTTTAAACATTGGTATTTCTAAAAATGGGCTGGGCGCTGGACCACTGACGATCCTATTCACCTACACTGAATTAAACTCCTAGATACTCTCAATGGAAATTTAGATCAAAATCGATATATTCTATAGAAAAAAACGAACGTATTAGGTACTTGAAACAATGGTCCTGTGTCATTTAGAACTTATGTACTAACTATGGATCGCATTTTCAAGAGCTTCACAGCTAAAAATGAGCTTCAGTTTCATTGATAAGATTATATGCTGGTTTTACACACAATTTGGCCACTAGGGCAAGATTTTCTGGTCGATGATGATTTTCAACCTCCGGATCGTATTGTTGTAGACAAATAGGTATACATCGTATAACTTTCTTACAAACGACAGTAATGTGTAAAGTACAAAGTAATGAAAATAAAAGTTTTGAACCGAGCAGTTGTCGGTGCTGAGATCGTTCGGAACTAGGTTCATTTCCTAAATAGAGGTATGATCCAAAAGGAATTTTCATTCCTTTGTCTCTTTGTGGTGTATACGAATAAAAATTAGCAAATCAGAGCAAAGTAAATACCAACGAGTTAATTACACTCTTGATATTTTGACAGTTTAATTAACCACCTCAATACTGTACAACCACAATACTATTCAACTTTGAACACATTGCCAAATCGTGTGTAAAGTAGTTAGTGTATATTTAGAATTTAACTTACTACTTTTATAAATGCGATCTAATCATTGTCAAACTATACACAATCTACTGGTTCTTGTAATATTGCTTTAAATCAATTGATTCAAAATTACCGAAAAATTATAGCGGTCAACCGTTAAAAAAAACTAAATGACGTAGTTATAAACCTTTATAAATCTAAGACCTTTTATCAGTTAGTTGTGACATTTTATGTACAGATCAACAATTTCTATAGGCGACTTATTCAACCCTATAACAAAACGTTCTTAACAGTGATCTGGATTATTAGTTTTTCAGTTTGATTCCTTAGAATTGTGTATTGGAAATTAGGTTTGGGTTGCTTTTAGTTAGGAAAGTTTGTAAACTACTGCAGAAATATTTTGCTGGTTTGCTGAAATGACATATATATGTAATTGTTTGTTGTCGATGCTAGTTTTGATAGCAGGTGATATTTTCGCCTTAATAGGTTTTGTTAGTGTTAGGAGATCAAGCAGTAAAAGGTTGAGTAACTCAGAAAGCTTACTTGCAAAGTTGGCGTTTAAGTTCTCTGAGTAGACATCAATAAGCTGTTGACAACATTGAAAATAACGTATATGTTCAATGTTTGGTGCAGTGGGGGCGATATCTATATAAATATAACATAAATATTGCCAGCAGTAAACTTATTTTATTCTAGAAGTTTTTGCTGCATCCTCTTATAACAACCGGACACATTAGCAGCATCGTTGTAAAAATGACCCCTACATTTTGCAAAGTTTAATTTACAAACTTTTCTTAAATATTGTAACACTAACCTTTTCCTCACTCGTAGGGCATTTCGAGAAACGTCAAAAATCGTTCTATAGGTTGGTCATCTTTTAAGCACCTAAGTACAAAACTGAACTGTTAACTCTATTGACAAAATGAAAAAATCGGAGTAGTTTATTTCGTTAACAATGAAGGTGTGGACCTTTGGAGCCATTAATTGAATTAGATCCTAACAGATTATAGTTTATGCCGACATATAAGGATTTCATTTACTAGAATTTTCGTATTATGAAATGTAGCCTGCTAAAACTGGACCAAACCATAGTCCACCAAACCATTAGTTCACTAACTGTACTAATTAGTTCAAGCAGCACTAAAAAATGTTCATTGTGCACAGATCCAAATTTTTTTTCTGTTCCTCGAAAAGCCATTAGCCACGTTCCGCTAACGAACGAATAACACCGCCATTGTGGAATATACGATTTGTACAGGAAACCCAATATGCCACTTCATCAGCAGAAAAATCCAGTCAAAACTCCGGTTCTTTTGACTTATTTAAATTATCAGACTCAATAATTTCAACATATTCACACTCATGCAGTAAACTTTTATTTCATCATTTACTTCGGATATAGATAAGGTGTTCAGAGTATTTACAAACATATAGTAAGATCAAAGGAGGTAATCGATAAAGCTGCGTTTGTTACTTCGGTGTCTTGATCTTTAGCGGTTTGAGATTGTGAAATAATCAATATGTGGTATTTGTATCCACATCTAAAGAGTTTGACCCAAAATAGGGGCCAATTGCGAGAAAAAGTCATTAAAATTTGTGGTTTTGAACACTAAATTCAAAGCATCGTCTTCTTTCTTTTTTATGAAACTATTTCATAACTATTAGTTAAAAAATGGTTTAGTAAATCTATATTTAATTATTTTTTAAAGTTTCCAATTACCCAGCCTTTACCCCAAATAAATACATAGTAAATATGTTTGATAAACTTTAGATTTTTTGTGATTTATGTGCACACATAGATGTTCTTGAAAAAGAAAAGTTGCTAGGAGCAACGACAATTTAAAAAAAATTGTCATATTAAATTGTCATCACAAAATGTCACAATTGAAAGAAAAAATTAAGGTTACTGTGTGAATTATAAAATATACTCACAACAAATTGTAGAATTACCCGATGCAGATAGTTTAGTTTTACCGTACACCGCGATCTGTTTTTTGACTTGGCGCTTCTTTAATAAACTTTTATGTTGCTTAATGGTTTATCCAGATGTAGAAGTTTAATTGGAGTTTGGAAATCGAGTTGGGTGGGTACTGCAAGTTAGCAGTTGTCTTAATGCGCTGCATTAAACTCCAACTAAATTTGTAGAATATAAATAATTTCACTAAATACAGGGTCTTCCAATAAGAATTTTTTTTCTCATTACGGTATGAAGTACATTATTAATGATATTATTCAATTTTTTCTGCCCACTATTTATAATTTAATTCAAAAATGTGAGTCATATGGTTCAGTATGAAACATTCCGACAACAACAAGTGCTCAGATCAACCAAAAATATAGCTACCGTGAGAGAAAATATTGCAGAGAACTCGCGATGTTGAATACCGTTTTTTTTAATGGCGTTCTAAGTCCATTAGGTTATTTTTTGTGGTGCTATCTGCAACATAAGTCTTATGAGAATAAACCACAATCAACTGAAAGGATTAATATATCAAAAATTCGAGATCTATGACAATTGATCTTCGAGCAAAAATTTTGATCATTCGATTTATTTTTTATGAATCGAAATCGACATCACATTTGCGAAATCAGTTTTCTTATTCCACTGAACCAGAATTTAAAAATCCTGTTTAGTACAAAATCAAATCTCATAAAAATTTCGTTTAACTGGAATTTACCTACAGATATTAGAAAACGTAGGGTTGCGAGTTAATATAAAAAATAATAAAAAATCCGGATGTATACAGTGATGACATGTGGTATAGGATTGATCAAATATATTTAACGGATTTTTTTTATAGATATTGGCACAAGAAAAACGGTTACATCTTATTCTTGTGGTGGTGGTGTTATAACTTTATACAAAGATATATTGAAATAAGAAAATAAATTATAAAGTTTTGTTTTAATCTGTATTGAAATTTAGGTCAAACATGATATTTCTCTGTATAGTTTTGATCATTTTTATATGTTTTCTATAGAAAGTGGTTTTACTTTCATTGAGATAAATTATTTATGTATATTTTGCTGTAAAACAACATCGACAAGTGTAAAAATTGGTTTTAGTAAAATAAAGTTTAAGATGATGCATCAAACGATCTATTCAATATTTGATTGTCCTATACTATATACCCAAGCTATATGACAATAAATTCAAATTTAACCAACCTAAAAGCGATAAACCTAATTTTCTTATGTAAATAATATACGATTTGTAAATTATAATGCATTTTGCTTCAAGAAGACCATTAAATAAACTTAACATCAATACAAGATAAAAATCAATAGTGGAAAATTAAATAATAAACACTGTTTTCACATAAATTATTTCCTCTTTTCTCATACAGCATAAAACTCGTTTGTGGATGTTTACCATTTCACTGACATTCAATTTATATATAGATACACAGTAATCCCTCTATCTGCACGATAGATACGTTTTACAAAACAAAAACGCGAAAACCTTAAACACCATCTGGTATTCGTAGAATTGCGATCTTTCTTACATGTAATCGGTTTAATCACTGTTAAGTTCTGCAAGCAGTACATTCATGATATCTTCGAATACTAAGTTTGTCAATTCCACTTATTGGCATGTGGTGCGGTTGCCGATACTACAACTGACTTTATTATACATACATATATATAAATATATATATATATATATATATATATATATATATATATATATATATATATATATATATATATATATATATATATATATATATTATCACCAAATGTTAAATTGATCGAGATCTAGTATAACAGCCATTCATAAATATGGTGATATCATTTACGTCATCATTTTCCCAAAAACATTCCCATACTTCAAGTCAGAATATTTCTTATCAAAAGAACAATCATTACTGTCTGGTTAAACTCTTAGAAAATCGGCCTTTTACCATTCAGGTTTATAATAGTCTATTTTCAACCACAAGTTGATGGTAATCCTGATAAAAACAGAAAAATCAAAAGTTTGTAGGATTCGGTGGGAAGAGAAGCATATCGATAGTGAAAGTGAATGATGTAGACGTCTTGAGTGTCCATTTTCATTTCATTCAAAATAGATCACCCATGTTTTTAATTTTTATTTCACACAACTAAATTATTTTCAGCAGTAATATCCCAAGGGCATTGATAATTTTCCAAAATAATTGTATTATGTTTTTCGAAAGCACGTTGCGTGCGCGTCCATTTGTGTTTTAACGCAGTTGCGTCGTTTGTTTTTTACCATAAATTTTGATTTGTATTGTTTTCGACGTTTTACTAACAATTATATTTTGTCTTTTAGAGCATTTGTGTAAACAAAAATTTTAATTATGTCCCTACTATGATTTTCACTTACGTGTCACCACTACGTCACTGGATTCAAATTTTGGTATTACGATTTCTGTAGTGAGTGACTTTTATGTCACTAATTGCCACCATCAACTTGTAGAAAACTTGAAGAGATTTTCTTTTGTTACAACCAAAATTTTTTATTTTTTGTTTTATCAGAACTGAAAATGTATCAACACAAACAAAAAAATCGAAATACCATCTCAAATTGGATTTTTCGAGATCAAAATACAAAAAAACGCATACATCACTCACTAAAAGTACAGCGAAAATCATAATATCAAACTTTGACTCACGTGAGAATAAGCGTCACTGTGAGTGACAAGTGAAGTAAAATCATAATATGGGTATTAAGCACAACTTTGACATAATATTTGTGTGGGTGATTCAAGCTATCCATTGCTGCCTTATGTTATCACCAGTATAAAGGAGCAGCGCAAGACAGCAGACAGGTACGACTCAACAAATGTCCCTACTCCACTCGAACAATTATGATAAAGCAAAGATGAAGCGTAAATGAAAATCGTAATAGGCCATAAATTTGTTTTCATTTATATTCCTTGCATTTTGGTTCAGTGTTAATGCATATATTCGTACTAATTAATACTCTCTCTCTCTCCCTCTCTCGGTATAGTGTAAACTTTGTCCAAATGCACATTTGTATAAAGATATGAGTCGATTAGAACCAAACCGGGGTCTATTCCTTTTAAAAGTTATTGAGATAGCAATTGGTTTTGTTCAACGGGCAAAAATGCATAATCATACTTAGCTTAGTTGTGCCAAACCCATTATATCACTTCCTTTATATTGTTGTGCTTTTGGAAAACTGATTAAATAACAACCTTTTCCAATAAAAAAACCAAGAGGTAGTTAGTCTGAGGTATAGTTTTAGATTTGATTTTAACTAGCTTCCTTCCATAATTCCTTCCCTTCATTGGTACTTATCGATCAAAATAAAATATGTAAATACTTTGTCCTTTATTTGCTTTTAATTTTGTAGTTAGGCACCGATTATGGTTTTTTTCACAGGTAAGATTTAATTTTACCTATAGCTCCTCCAACAAATTCCGTCCATAGGGACTTGTAAGTCAGATTAAACTACGATTGTAGGCGCTTCTCTGGTTATGCTATTATTTTTACTTTTTCTGTATAAATATTGTGATTGTTACATGTTTGTGATCAGTTGTGATAATCGTGTGCCGATAGATAGAGTTTAAAATTCACTATTATATTTTCTTTAATTAATACCAAATAAAAATCGCAGTGTGTGTAATAAAATTTGCTTGTGAAAACATGAGTGGTGAACGCAGTTCTTCTGAAACAAATCAGAAGAAAAATTAGAAATAGATTTGGCCCCAACTACAATAAGAACCATCTGCGGCCTTGTATAGTGGAGAACTAATAAGAAAGGATGGATGACTTCGGTTTTATTTAAAGATTGGGTGCTAAATTGTGCAATTCCGGAACTAAAAAGTATTGTACAAGAGCAAATGTGGCTTTTAAAATTTTAATAATGCCCCATCTTATCCTCTTTATTTTGATGATACTTGTGAAGATGCGCAATTTGTATTTTTACCACCGATCACAACATCCTTGATTCAGCCCATTGATCTATTTGACGCAACGGATATAGCAACAACAAAATTTCAATAAAATTATTTTGGAAAAACTACTGCATTAACAAAGCTGTAGGAAATATCGCTGAGTCATGGATGGAAGTTAAGCCCTTGAGTTTGAATGGCGTGTGGCCAAAAAAGATATTCAGGGAAATATCACTAACATTGCACACCGTGTTAGTTTTCATGGCTTTTTCAAGAAGATGATTTGGCGGCTCAATCAATATTTGGTTGCAATGATAGCAGATATGGATTGCGAATTTGAAAATGTTGAGGAATTGGTACAAGAATCGAAACTAGCGACGGCTAGATTATCTGTAGCGTTCCAATCGATTGACGAGGCGTTAGAAATGTTTATAGAAATCACCCTGATGCTGAAAGAAGTACCATAGTTGTGAGGGGAGAATTTAATGAATTTAAATAATTTATTCAGGACTGATTTAGAATAAATTAATCATTTGCCTACACTAGAGCTTATATAGATCACACAGAAAATCATTTAAAAAACGCATAAATTTGCTGGTGGAGTTCAATACGCCCCTCACAACATTGGTACTTCTGTCAGCATCAGGGTCATTGCCTATAATTATTTCTAACGCCTTGTCAATCGATTGCTGCCGGTGCGTGAAAAATTCGTAAATTTGATACTAAATGTTTAGTAGCTCAATTGGAAACTGTACTGATCGATGGCTTACTGTTTATATATATTTATCTTATTTAATTAGATTATAATATAAATTAAAAAAATAATGAATACTCTTGAGGAGTCAGCTGAATTACATGTTATCCCACCTGTGTGCATAGTAGACAGACCATACAATTATATATATGCTTATATATATATATATATATATATATATATATATATATATATATATATATATATATATATATATATATATATATATATATATGTATATATATAATTTCGAAACTGAACGGTAAATTATGGAGAAAATCAGTCTCAATTTTGGATTGTTTTAGTTTTTTTACAACGTAACGATCTCGAATCTTACGTCTAATGACCGATATTTATGTGTCTATACGAATAATATTAAAATCTAATTTATATTTATAGTTTTGTTGTGAGATTTATCGTCTTATATGATTTTCGTAATTACCTTATTAAATAAATTTATGTCATGATGATATCTATCGTTCATCGCTATCAATCATTATCGTAATTGTGTGTGAGGTATAATTTTTTTATTATTGAATTATACGTATATGTAATTATATTGTAATAAGCATAATGAGAAATAAATGAAAGTGACCTCTTCGGTAATTTAGTATAATTTACATAACTATATGGAATATTTTGAATCTTAATGGAAGTTTGGCTTTAAATTTTACACGTTAAAATTTTACACGTTGCTGGTGCTGAAGTTATTTTAAATTTCAAAAATAAGTTTAAAACGGAAGTCTGTTTGCCTATAAAAACACATTTGATGTTCTGTGGGGGTTTGGTAATTACAGAAAGAAATCTAAATTTACAAAAGTTTTATGCAAGTAATATCAGTGACAACATTAATTTCCTAGGAAGGAATTAAACTTTTGAAGCATGTTTATATATCCCATTTTAGAGGTACTGCGTAACCGCGACTTTTAAACTAGTAAATACTACTTCTACTACTACTTCTACTGCGAAACTCCCAATTTACGTTATGGAATTATATTAGTACTCAGAATAAAAACCAAACCTTTTTTATTAGATCAGATTATTTCCAACAGTTTCTAATAACAAGTCCAAATTTTATTAGAGCCAATTTATCGACCTCATGTTTCTCAAGCAACCTACCTAGAAAAATAATGAGATAGAATAACCGTTCGAGCCGGATCTGGGGATCCATTTATAATTTAATTAACGGTAATGTGTTTGTGAACAGGTAGTGACGCCACATAGCTCCAGATCCTGTAAAAGGTGATAATAGTGCCAGTACGGTAATTGGTATTAAACGAATAGTAAAATGTAAAACAAACTTTAGCAAAAATCACAAACCAGTTAACTAGCCTAAACGAACTTTGGATAGAGTACAAAAATGTTTATTCGGAAATGATTTGCGTTGGTAATTTTGAGGAATGTGACGTTGATGCGTATTCAGCTGGAGAAGAATTATTTATCAATTTGATAGCTTAGATCTCGGAGCTGCTTGAACTAGGAAAATCAATATTAGATACGTTACCTAAAATCACATTTGTCTGGAGAGGCGGAGCAGCTACTTTGGAACATCGAAACCACCGCTGCCAATTATAAAGATGTTTGGCAAACTTTGGTAATGAGTTATGGCAACAAGAGAGTAATAGTCTATCACTACATTAAATGCTTGATGTCCCAAATCAACTTACATACCGAGCTTCAGCAGCCATCAAACAACTATTTTATTCAACATTGGGACGATTGGATCATTAATTGAAGTTAGATGAGGAAAGTTTGAAACAATGGGAGATAACGTAAATGACCTAAATGCCAACTTTTGACTTGGGAGAAGCTGCAATCATTCCTTCAAAACATCAAGCTTCATTTCCGATGTGAACATCATGTCTTGTGCTTTATGTCATAAAACTTATCGTTCTATGATTGTTTTAGATTCCAAAAGATGAACCTTTATGATCGACAAAACTTCGGGAGAATACTAAGAATCAACCAGGGATGTTTTAATTGTTTAAGAAGTGGCATTACAATTCTAAATGTCCAACTACTAAAAGGTGTTTACAATGCAATGAATGACATTATTTATTGGTGCACGAAAGCACTAAGATTGCATCTGTTGAAGATAACCAGGTTTTAACCATACCCATTACTCTACTGCAACTGGTCTCGGACTAGTTAGGCTCATGCTGCATCTACCTATAAAAACAATGTTTTAATAACATCACTAGTGGCTTAGTATGCGTTTGGAGTGCAGTTGATTTATTGTGAGCTCATTTAGTCCAAGATTCTGAGCCAACTAATTCAACTGAGGAAGCATTTAAAAAATTGTCACTAAAATTTCCCGATTAAAGGAGTTGGTTCAGTGAATATTGACAAGGTAAATTCTGTACAGTAAAGCTGGAAACCCAATTCATTACAGACGCAAACTTCAAATTATCAACTAACGCACTGGTGGTTACAACTATTTCTGGTGAAATTCCTTCAAAAAATGTGTATATGCCGTAACATGGCTCACAGATCAAATCTCTGCGATTAGCCTTTCCATGCTACTTTAAACCAGACGATGTCGACCTGTTGATTGGTGCAGATCCCTTTTAGTGATTTATGAATTAAAATGAAAGTTATATTGTTAAATATCATTCTATAGAATGACATTTAACAATATAACTTTCATCTGATCTATAGAATGAATGTTTATTCATTCTATAGATCAGATGAAGACTCTTTCGCTACTTGATAAGAAGCAACTGCTATACTACTATAATCACAAATTTATCAAATAAGAATTCCAAGGTGACTCAATAGTAATTTAACGCTTCAATATTGTAAGTTGCATGGCTTTAGCTGGGCGTCCAACACAGCTTATGCAACTGCTATTTATTCTTGAACTCTGAGTGCTGATGGCACTGTTCGCATCGGATTAATAAGGGCAAAAGCTAGGATTTATCCGATAAAGTAGGTAACACTGATCGTATTGAATTGTGCGCTGCTCTTTTAATGGCGGGATGAGTGAAGATTTACAACATGTGTTACATAAGAACCGAGGAGATAGAAGTTGGATTAATGTGTACAGATAGAAGTTGGATTAATGTGTATTAATGTACAATGGCACACAAACATTTATAATTTAGAAGCATTAAATCGAGCATCATCATGTTGAGCAAATTGCTGCACGATTTTTCAAACAATTGCAAAATGCATATCAATCCAACAAGTCAAACAATGAAATTTCCACATGGTTTTTTAAAATAGTATGCATTAAAGAGGTGGATGAAAGATCAAGTGTACCTCCCCAAAATGCACATTTCAAAATTGGTCCACCAAAAATCTATGCACTGGTGAAAAAATTTTGGGATTTATTATTGAGGTAAAAATCATTATTGGAAAGTTTAAACAAGATCTTGGTTTGTTGCCACGAATTTCAATCAGAAGCATTAATTTAATTTGAACGATTTAACAAATTTGTAGCGCATGTTAAAATTATCTTAAGAAAGACACCTATAATTCACTTTATCTTATTTTTAATATAGTGATTTCGGGATCTGGCATTATTGCTATATACCATTTATTATTTCGATTTCTGCCCCTAAACAGGTACAACAGAATATCAAAAAAAATCCAAAAAGGACGTTTGCCTAATGTTTTATTCCACACCTAATTTCCAATTTTAAATTTTATTTTGAATCACCTTTAAAAATCACTTGCCGTTATGAGCATTCAGCAGCATTAAGACTAAACTCTTAAAGTAGAGATTAAGGTTCCACATACGCATATTTATAAATAAACTCGAATTATTTTAATTAAAAAAAAAATTTTGTAAGTAACACAATGTAAAAAAAATTTTACTTTCTTTACAGATTTTTGTCTTTTCCTATACGAATGTCTTCGATTAGCATAATTTTTTTTTTTTTGAACAATCTCTCACACAACGATTTTTAATTAGGTAAATTGAAAGTTAAGACCAAAGAGAATTGATTTTGGAAATTATACAAAATGGGACATCGAACATATTTATTTGGTCACCAATAATCTACTTACAAATTTTATTATATTTTTTTGGTTATCCATAATGTGTGTGTGTGTATAACTATATATTGTTTATAAATTTTTTTTTTTAATTTTCACTAATCACATTAATTATTTTCATAAATTTCATATCATAATAATATTGATAAAAAACAAAAACTAGAAAAACTTGGTTCACCAATAACAATTGGATCATTTAAAATGATCCTTACACTTCACATCCATATAATTCATAGTAAAAACAAAAGACACTCAACAAATTAAATTTTTTATTAAATTAAATTATTAACAATAAATTTCGTTAGCTTTAACTTGCTTAACTGTTGTAAATTGAATGAAGAAAAAGTGTAGATTGTTTTTTAGTAGGTCAGTAGTGGCCTCCATCACCATCATCATCAACGATAGTTTTTTATTTATTTTTTTTTTTCATTTTTGCTTTACTTTATTTTCTTTTTCTTTTCTTTATACATAATAATAATTGTAAGAAATTATTATATTTACTATAATAATACTATCGTTGTGGTGATGATTAGTTTTTTTTTTTGGTGGTGTTGTGTGTTTATTATTATTAGTAAACTTAAAAATTGGTTTGGTTTTGAATGGTCAGTAAATTTTATGAAATTTGTCATAAAATAATCCATTTTAATTTTAAGTTCGTACAGTAGGACATTGCAGAACCAGTTCTATTGGTTTCTATTGAAGATGCCATCTTGTTTATCTACCAAATGCTGACTTTACTCTCAAAAGATGCTGCATTCAAGTAGGCCTCTCATTTGAAATTTAACAGTGTATTGCTTCAAAAATCTATATTCGTTAGTTATTATGATTTAAGCAGTTATAGTTATTTTATACCGCTAGCTAAAACCCGATTATTATATTATTATTATTTTAGCTAAAAAAAGGGAAACAACTAAAAAAATCCAATGTAGATGGATTAGAGCTTTTTCCTTTTTCCTTTATTTATCTCCAATTAAGCAGCATAGCGTGCCTACTATGGTAGACCATAATAATCTATTGAGGATATGTTTATGTATTGGTTTTCCTTAGTACCACCTGGTACTAATACTAGTGTGAGCACATATCAAAAGGATTGCAGAAAATAGTAAAAAAGTTGTCTTTACTTTACAACGAGTAGCTAAAAAAACTGGGGCCTTTAAACAAAAGCCCCTCAATACTGTATACGAAAGTCTAGTGGTTGCACTACATTTGCTTGTGCTGGGTGACAGAAGACACTGTCATGACCGTAGAACTTTAATAAGTGCACAAAGAGAATGACAGTTCTCAAAGAGAACAATTGATATCAAGCCAGCTAACGCAGTTTCTGCGTTAGCTGGCTTGATATCAATTGTTTTACTGTTGCAAGACAACAGTTACTTTTTAACAGATGCTAGGTTTAAATTTAGAAATTATTATTTTTAAAAAAAAAAAGGTCACCAAAAGTGACCTAGGGGAATGTGATATTACAAGCAGTACAAATAGAAGTAAACCTTATTAGTCTTATTGGTTAGTTTAAAAGGCAGATGCGAAAATCATCTTTGCTATATGGCAAGAGAAATAGAACAATTCGCTGGATTGAAGAACAACTTATAGTTTTCAGACAAACATCGACGAAAGATTGGAAAAAAGCTTGCATTTAGTACAACGTTTACGCAAATGCTAATGGAGTATGGCGAAATAGCATCCTACCTTGGGATAGGTTCCAGTTAAACAAAAGTTAAGCCGCTGTTAGTGATGAAATAATGAACCACTTGCTTTACAGCTACAATCTTGTCGAAGAAGAAAAGCAATGATAGAGCTGTGTTCTGAGTGATCGGCAGGCTAACTAGTTTTGATGTTCCAAGAAACATCATAGCTTATAAAAAGTTCTGTGATACTGCCATAGATAGTGCAATAGATAGCATACTGAGAACAAGACCAAGCATGACGGTGCAAGAACGTAGGCTAAACCTGGATGACATTCTCATGCAATAAAAAACGTTAAATGATAACGATGACAATGACCTCGTTACATTTCTTGTATGAGATCAATTATTTTCATGGGGATGCTCATATCACAAAGTATGTTGCGTTCCTATTTGTCGCGTCAAATACGCGTTGGTAATCAAGGATGAGCAGGTACAGGGAGATTTTTATTTATTAGATTGTTCAGTGATGATTGAAATTGCGTTGGTGTGATCAGTCTTATTCGTGTCTGAAACTAACTTGTTTGCTTTTTAATTTTTCATTGGCAATAGGATATTCTAGGATCCCTTGCCAGTTATTGCATTCTCTTAACTCACCTTTCGCTCACCCTTTCGTTCACCTTTTCGGGTTGTATTTGTCAACTATTCTGTCTATCTGTGGTATTCTGTTCAAGACGTCTTTCCGTTCAGTTGTAAATGTATCACTTTTGATACTGTAATGTATCACTTTTTGATTGTTGTCTATTCCTGCAGTTTTATTGTTATTTAGCCTCTGTTCTGTTCTGGCACTTTTAACATCAAGTTTTGTTGCTGAATAGTTGTTGCTATTTTCATTATTGATGTCAACTGACGGCCTTCGAGATTTTTGCTGTTGTCTGTAACGTGTTACTTAAAATATTTTTTACATCTCTTCAACTTTGCCCCGTCAGTTAAGACTTAACCAGACGAATACCTTGTAAGTGGTATGTTTGTAATTTTACCCGTGACTAGTTTTATTCCGCCCTGTTATAGTGTTCGCATGATGGAAAATGTCCTTTGCATATTCCTTCGATCGTACTTATCATTGTTTGTATACTTGCTGTGTTGATCTTCGTATCTGTATTTCACCTTTATCGTATTTTGTAGGCACACTTGTAATTTAAAGTGACGGTGTTTCTCAATTTTCTTCCATTTATTATCAATTTTCTATTTTGATTTCCTCGTTGTTAACAATATTCATTGTGGCGAGTCTTTCTCCATTGTTGTTTTGCACATAATTCAATGCAATTTTTACGGATAACAATTGTTATGTCAGTTTTTTCTGCTCCAATTTTCGCATTGAAATATCATCGTATTATTTGGAAGTCGTTTCTGTAAGTTCTTTTCATAGATCTCGTCTTCCGTTTTTTCATCTGCATCTTCGGTTGGAGCAAAACACTGGATGATGGTTTTATTTCTTATTTATGAATGAGATTTTGCTACGTGAATTATGCTGATTATTTGTTTCTATTTCATTAATACTTTCTTCCTAGTTGTTGGTAGGCGTGGGCATAGCCTTGTTCATGTGTGGTGTCTACACCAGAGGATATAATGCTCAATTGACTGCATTAATCTTGTATCCATCTTGTAGGCTTTCTGATTGCTATCCTTGTCAATGGCTCGTAGGAGTAGAGATCAACTTGATTTCTTTCGTTAACTAAAACAATACCATGACCTGGCTTTGGATTAACTCCGATTGGAGCTGAATTATTGATATAAGGTT
Organism: Tipula confusa; assembly: GCA_963556175.1. Lineage (NCBI taxonomy): Eukaryota > Metazoa > Arthropoda > Insecta > Diptera > Tipulidae > Tipula > Tipula confusa. The sequence continues at coordinate 12,971,640 of OY744475.1, forward strand.
TCTTTAGTGTTATAAGAAAACTCGACAGATCAAAAAACTAAGCTTTTCAAACTGTGGATCTACTTTGTATCGCAATTTTAGACGTGAGACTAATTCAATTTCCAGCACTGTAAAACCGCTGCTTCAAGGCTTAGCTAATCTACTATATAATGCCTAGACGTTGAAACGACTGTTTCATTATTCATTATTAAGTACCCACCTGCCGAAACAGGTAGTCCATTAAATGAGTCTATTACGTGATTATTTTAGAGATGAAATCTTAAAAAATTGTATAAGAAAAAAGTTAACTGGCCCATGGGAGGATCGAACTCGCGACCTTCGCGTTATTAGCACGACGCTCTAACCAACTGAGCTAATGGGCCATATATACTCTGTGTATTCCCTCAAAACCAAATTTTACTTTCGTTTCTTTTTGGTTCAACCTGGGCTCTTACACTTTACACATGATTGACAAATTTGGAAGGTCTATTAATCTAATTTGATGGGCTGTGACTGTCTAAATATTTAATACAAAAATTCAACAAAGAATACAAATTTTACTATAATGACCCAAAAATCATCATGACTCGAACAAATTGCAAAATTTAACTTTGCAAAAACAAAAAAAAAAACAACTTTAGATTTAAACCTTAAGATAAGACTCGGTGATGTCTTGTCATGTCTGTCAACTTAAAAAGTTTTTTATTTTTAAATTTTAATTAACAGGCACATGTTTTACTCTTTACGTTTTTCATTCATACGTTTTTATTTGTTACTCAATGTGTATATGGTTCTCCCAGTAATCGCGACTCTCGCACATACTGACCCAATCAAAGACAATGTGTATACAAGCGCGAGTCTTCTATTATAGATGTATGCACATTTCTATATATAAAATATTTTTATTTTTATTTTCTTGTTGGCGGCTTTCTTATTTATATATTGTCTCTAGGCTAAGGTGAAAGTAGAACGTATTTCTTATAAATATATTGCGATAAAATAAAAAAATCGAAACGAAAGAAGGTAAAAAAAAACGTTTCAATTTTAATTTTTGAAATAATTTCTTTTGGCTGTTTTGTTTGTAAGAATCATTATCAATCATCGTCGCGCGGTTACCTAGCTTTTGTAATGGTTATATAAATCTTTAGGAATTTTGGTTTTTTGGTGATGGATGCAATAGATAATAATGTCATATTTTGTAATATATTCTTAGTTACAGATGGGTTCTTCGAATACTGACGATCTATTGAAAGTATTTTAAATTTACATCTTTCAAATATATGTTGTCTATTAGCTTCTTGGGATCTAATTAAATTTTCATAAATCATTGTTAATTCTGGTTTTTCTTATGTTGATGTGAACGAGAGAGAATACAACTATTAAATGCATTTTGGTAGTTGTTTGTACGGTCAGCATACAAAATTTATAAATTGTTGGATAAGACTTTTAAAGTATTCTCTTGGTTATCAATTTTAAAGATAGTGATCATAAGTTACATGCCAAGGTCAGTTGGTCTGGAAAGACACGGCATCGGGGTCGTAGGAAAACGTAACTAATAAAAACGCTAAGCGTAGTTATATACGAAAAATAATGACTGGATGAAGACTAATATTATCTGGTTGATTTGACATTCGAGACGAGGTTGAAAACTGCCGTGTTAGCAAGGAAGCGGGACTTGACAGTGAAATGGTCATTGTTCGGTTTTACTCAATATTCAACAGATGTCAAATATAGGGGTCCCCAGTTATTTTAAAAAGTCTAATATCTTAGATCTCTTTTACTCATAGGCAAAGCAATAGTGTGAAGGAGATATTAAAGCACGACTTGCTGCTTGTACCCGTACTTTTTATGTCCTAAGTTGATGATCCTCAGCTGACGTGTACAATAAGCTGGCTATAGCATTCTCGTGCAAAATAACACTTGTAGCTGCTGACTTCGATTCGGTCATGATTTGTGAGATTTTTACTTTTAAAAGGATATTGACCCTTTACCTTTTAACGTGGATAGCAAATATGAGTTGTGGTCCGGAAATTTGCAACATCGATCATAATTAACTTGTGAAAAAGCTAGCTAGAGACAAGTGATGTTCTGCTTATAAAATAGATTTTATCATATTTAACGAACCGAACTCAACAAGTTCTAGTAAATGATTTTTTATCTAAACATATAAAAGTCTTATCTGGTGTACAACAAAGGGCCATTTGGACCTCTTTTATTTGCTTTGTTTATAATATTTTATAGATGATTTTAACGTATGCTGAATTATACCGTAATAATTATATCGACTTATATTTATTTTGTCATAAGCAGGGGCCCTATTTCGGGATTCGATTCGATTAAGAATGTATAAGAAATCGAATTCCCAAACAGATTTTTAATTCATTTTCCGTACACATAAAGTCATTTTCGTTCCCTTTATTCGTTTGCTATTGCTGAGAATCTGCGCCATAACAATTCGTCTAGCTGAATCAACTCAGAAACTCTTTGTTTTTTGCTTTAAAACGATTCCCTTCTGATGATGTCATTCCTATATATTTGCTACGGCCGTATTTTGGTCATTGTATTAAACAGTTAGCTACTTCTGGTTCTATAGAATAAAACGAAGACCTTGCTTGGAATCGAAACTGAACAAACCAGCTGCAACCTGTTGACAAACTAATCAGGCCTGCACAAAAACCACAAAAGCAGTGTCGTAATTTACGATTTCTATGTTACAGTATTGATTTGACATTTTTAACTTGTCAATTAACCAAAACCAGACGGCTTATGAGAAAATATATAGATCTTTATTCCTAAAACAAAATAGTGGCCAAAATGGGTAAAGGATGACTGACTTTGTAGTCGCACACAATCTAATTGCAACTAGTTCATTATTTCCTCATAAAAATATTTACCTGAAAACAGGAACAATAATTGTGCTAAGTCAAATTTATGAATATCTTAAATTTTAAAAGATAGACACTGTTCAACTAAGCTACGATTGTAGTTTCTGTAAAATTCAAGCAAACGTACAAAACATTTCATCCGACAAGGTCTGATTAAAGCAGATGAGAAACCCCACTACCAAAATTTGTTAGCAAAAACTAGGTGGAAGCCGTCCTGACAATGTGAACTTCCGCTCTATGGGATGTATTGAAAACTTCGTTTAGCAGTGTGAACCAGCAGGTATTCTATAGGTAAAGTAAAAAATTAACACAAAAAAACAGTTTGATGAGGTGCCATATTCAGTTCAAACAGTCGAATAAATCCTTTAGAGCAAAATCGTTTTACAAACGAATCGTGGTGGCTGATTTTTCACAAGTAAATATTGCAAAGCTGGTTTTAAAAGTACATCAAATCAGCAATGAGCATAGTTTACGCAACGGGACTGTACTTTATTCGTAGACATAGGACTATTTCCATTTAGGACAAGAATGGAGGTTACTAAGTTAATGCAGTGCCCGCCACTTCAAAGAGGCGTTTCTCTGATTTACTCAATGTCCAATATATGGATCTGTTTTTTTTTTGTTCTATTAGTAAAGCAAAGCGAAATTATGTCAGATATATGGAAAGTAGACGAGATATTCCCTACCTTTGGAGATCGCTCAAAAATGCGAAATTTATCGCAATTATTATTTATGGCTATTTATAAAGCTATTTATAATTTATGGCGAAATTTATAGCTTTGTTTTTATACATCCTTCAAATTACTGTCGTATATATAGTATTCGAGAGAATCTCAAGAAGGGGAATGGCAGCCGACTACCAAGAAGTAATAACACTACATTTATTCCGAAATACAGTCAGAATCATGATGAATAGTTTCGAAATTTAGCATGTGATTAAATTTCAACCGATTAGCAATTGATGAAATGGCGAGGTTTGTCCTAGATAATGTTGGATGAAACAATTAATGGTGACGAGTCCTGTAGACTGGTACTTAAAAATTCAAACTAGATAAGACTTGTAGAAAAAAATGTCATGAAGAACTCTTCTGTTTTCCAATGAAATGAAGTGTATTTTATGGCATCGTAAATCATATGGCTTGGGTAAGTTTAATGGAACATGCCGGAACTATAAATGTCTTCTCTGAATACCTTATATTCTAGCCATAAATTAACCATAAAATGGTTTCCAAATTTGCGAGAAGAATTTGTGATTCGTCCTAACTAGATATAAAATCAAAAGCAGAAGAACCGACGTATCCCTAAATTATTTACCTCTCCTACAAATACAAACCAATAATCTAGAAGATTTACAACAAATCTGATCAATCTAATTGCATAATTTGGAATCAAAAACAATTTCTAAATCAGTAACGTGACTGAGAATATTCAACTACGAGCTTGCAATATTGTGTATATGTTAAACTTTATTGATTGATTTAGAATGGACCAATTAAAAAAAGAATTAAGATCGGCTTACAAGATTCACCATCTTCAACTGTATATAGTATGAGGTTTGAGTTAATATCTTTAGGATTATCGCTCATTTAGGATTATCGCATCATAAATAATAATTAAGGGTTCCAGAACTCCAGATTTAGATTAGAAGCTACAAGTCAGAACTCCATTGAATTTCACGAACTGAGTTCTATTGGAGAGATACGTATGAGGAATTTTCATGAAGGTATTGAATAAGTCAGGATGTATACAATCCATTTACCATATTTTATCTAAAGAGTTAAAAGCAACATCACAAAATTCAGATAAATTAGTTAATGTCAACTAATGACATATTTTCTTCGGAAGCACAATCGTATTTATACGAAATTTAAAAAATAAATTGAGTTGTTGATCAGGAACCACTCTTTTATTAGTATCATTAATTGAAAAAAGCAACAGCAAATTTTTTCGAAAAAATACCTTAACCCCTTGTACCTTTATGAAATATCGCAAATAAAAAATAATGTTGGTCTGGTTACTAGAAGGAAATTTTGTCTAACTTCTGGTGTTGGGGTTCATTTTTTTTATGTTTTAATCCCTACAATCTTTTTATGGGGCCGAAGCTCACCCAACTCTTTCGCGGTTATTTTAACGTCCTTACGCCAACGAGGGCCAAATCGAGGACGCACGAATACAGGTTCACGATTTTGGAATATCCATCTGCGCAATGCATTGCTCCATGCCAGGCTGTACTGACATGAACGATGGTTCGGCCCATAGACTCTGCACTTAACAGGGGGTCATAGTTGTGTTCATCGTCATCACCGATCGTAATCAGGTGATGAAAAATCCCTTTTGCAACCCTCCCCGTTGGGATTCGAACTCGGTACCTCCCGTCCCAAACACCGCAGCTTTAACCACTGCGCCAATTGCTCGTTATGGGGTTCATTTTTATTTATTTTGTATTTTTATCGCTTTTTTAGTAAATGAAAAATGTTCTAATCCAAAAACAAACTACTAACTTTGAGTGTGTTAACGACCTTTCCTAATTAGTGATAAAAACCAAATTAGTTTTTGTCTAGACGTTCTTTCGTGTTCTGTTGGGTTCAGATCTGGACTTTGCGGAGCATGGTTTATTAACCTAATGTGATTCTGTTGAAGAAATTGGCTTGTGTGTAGGCCTGTATGTTATCGAGCATTACCTTGCATAAAAACAACTCCACAACCAATTTGTTGTTTTATGGAAGCATTTGATGCCTTAAAACGTCGCCTACATATCATGTTAATGTTAGGGCAGGCTATGGTATTATTATCAAATTACAATTATGGTATTATATCCAAAAAAAATTCCCGTCGAAACACTCACTGTACCTCCATTAAACGCTACGACTGGCATCATACAATTATAATTTAAACGTTGTCCCGGTGCGCGCCGTTCTCTAAATAGGTGGCATGATGATTATAAATTAAAGCGTGACTCAGCAATGTGTAATTTCTTCGCTGTTTTCGATGATTTAGAAAGTTGCAGTACTCGAATATGTCGACGTGACCTTAAACTATAATCTTTGAACCGATTTGTTATCGTATCTCTTGATCACTTGTTCTGTTTACTTTACCAAAATGTGCGATAGTACGATTTCTCTCGGTGTTTTTTGTTTCGAAAATGCCGCGTACGACTGACAACACATTCAGATTTAGTATTCGCCTAATTTCACAATAACATCATTTTAAATAACTATGCGATAGATTTAATTTTGTTTTCATTAATGTTAACAGTAGGTAGTTAAAATTCTTTCGTAAAGTGATCATTTTAAAAAATAAAAAAAATTGTACCTTCCTTGTTATATCCGCTTTGTTACGACCTTTGTGCTAAAATTGCAATAACTCAACGACATGTCGTACAAAAAATGTTGAAGATCTTAATTGCAACTGCAAAGCTAATTTGGGTTTGCAAATAAATGATTAGGCAAGTTCGCTGACAGTCACACTCCAAGTTAACAGTTTTTTCTCGATTAGGGAACCAATTAAAATGAACCGCAACAGCAGCAAGTAAACAAAATTTTCTTCCAATACTTTTTTTATGAAATATTTCATTAAGATACAAGTGGTTAAAAATGAAAATTAGGGGGCATCTTGTGAAATTTATAATTTTTCCGTTATCGAAAAAAATCCGTGTCGGATAAGGGCTATTATGAAACTAAAAAGCAAAATCGAATCGGATTTTTCCGCATGCACATGTCCGCCTGCTTAGTTGACGAATTTTATATTCGATTGATTGTATTTTGAGTTAATGTGAAAAGTTTTTTGTGTTTTAATAAAATTAAATTAAATAAATTTTAATAATAAAATTTAAAGTAAAATAAAAATATTATATTTTACTAAATTAAATAATAAAACCAATATTATTTTAAGAAAATATATATTTTTATAAATTGAAAAAAATCAAACCTAAAAAACAGCTGTGAAATTATTACAAATTCGATAATCAAGTTTTATAATAGGTAAATCCGTATCGAAACGGTTTTTTGTGTTGAAGGAAAAATCCGAGTTGGATAAGTTTCATAATAGAGGTATTTTTCGAAATATAAGACTTCATCAATTACCTAACAGTTAACTAGTACAATTAACAGTAAAATAGGTTTAGGGCAAAACTCAATAGTTTTAATAGTGCTATTCTTTGTCACTCAAGATAATTATGAGAAAAAAGATATAAAGCATATCTCTCCACAATTAATTGTATCTTTATAACCTACATGCTACATCCACAACTAAATAGCAAATGCCGATAGGCTAAAGTTCTACAAGGTGTGGATGAGATATTTTTTCATTTAGTTAGAGTTACCAGTTAAGAGTTAAAAAGATTCGACGATTGCGTAATTTACCGAGTAAAGGCAGCGAGTACGGAGAGTTTTCAAAGTTATACTTACCTAAAAATAATTATAAATTACGCGTTTTGGTTTTGTATTTTTAAAAATATACCATAATATATTTTTTGTTTATTCTAATTAAAACAAAACATTAAAAATTAAATACAAACAAAAAATATATATCAAAAAAAAAAAAAAAAAATCATCAAAAACAATATTAAATGTTGTGAAAATCATAAAATATATAATTACATTTTAAATGTACATAAACTCAAAATAATACAATATATTTAATTTAAAAAAAAAAATACAAATCAAACATAAAGTTGTAAGAAATTAAATTTTTATTTTGTTAATATTCTCATTAAATGTCATTTTAATTTACTTATATATAATAAATAGTTTTTTTTTATAAATTTCAGTCAAATATGTAAATTTCGATAAAGTGATTTTTTGTTTTATCAAAAGGCACGTCCGTTATACAATCTGAAAAGGGCACTTAATTTTAATTCGATAATAAAAATGTTGATTAATATTAATATACACATAAAATTAATCGTTGTTTTATTATTTTAATTTAGTGTTTTATAAAATCTCAGTATAGTTTCATAATTTCAGCTGCATATTTATTTAATTATATATTTTATTATAATTTAGTAAGAATTGCACAAATAATATTTGTAATATTTATTTTTAAGTAAACCGTACATTTTTTAAATGCAATCGCATAAAAATAAATAAAAAGTTAATAGAAAAATATTTTGATGCTTTGTTTAATGCAAAAGTTTGGAAGACTTAACAGTTTTAATAAACTTAACACTATTAATTTTTTATAATAAAAAAAAATAATTAGGTTGACGATGTCGAAGGAACCCATAATATTTTTTCTTGTTCCTTTTCAACAGCATCCTTTATTTGAGTACATATATGCGTTATATTTACACCTGCTGGTATGACGGCTGTGGACAAAAAATTAAATACAATTAATGTAGCCTATAAAACAAATTTTAAATTTTTCATACCTGATATCAAATGTTTATAATCAGCCATCAATTTCAATGAATGTTCATACATTTCTTTAGCTGCCTTTGCCGATATTTTATCGTTTATAAATCTAGAATCTTTAATTTCTTTTATCTGTTTAGCCGACTTGAATCGTAGTAATAGCACAATAGGGAAAATTTGTAAACGTTGTAAATGCTCAACACCTTTTAAATCAATATCTAATATGCAATGACGATTTTTATCACATACATCTTTTATCGCCTTTACGGTTATAACTTCAAAATGATTATTACGAATTATACGATAGTCGACGATGCTATTCGCTTTAATCATATTCTCGATTGTTTCTTGTTCACAATTCATCGCTGCGGTCGAACAGCATTTAAATTGTAGTGGGAAATCGTTTGTTAATTTATCAACTACCCAATCGGATAGTGGACCTAATACTAAAAGTGGTCGTCGAACTGGATCTACAATTATAAAATAAATATTAGGAATAGAATCAAATTATATAGAATTTTATCATTTACAATCTAGTCTTTCGACACGCTGATAACCCTGAACTAATATATCGTCCACAAGCATTCCAGAATCGGAATGACAACTTAATTGAGTGTTACTAAAACTGGCCAATTCTTTTGATTCGCGTGACGAGCTTCGATGATGTTTTTTACGTCGGAAAAATGAACGCCGCGCAGATGTAGAACCACGACGGGTAGTAGCATCACCATCACTAATATTACCTTGAAGACGGAGTTCTTCCTCAACTCTGCATTAGAGAAAAAAATATATATTTTGTTATAGAAATATATATGGTAATAAAAACTCTTACTTTAGTTGACTTGTGATTCGGCCACATTTGAGCGGTGTTCCATATTCATCTAATTTCCATGCTCTCCATTGTCCCCGCCCAATCATCGTATCATCTACTAATAATACCTCATCTTTTGCAAAGCGTAATTCATTTTCACCTAAATCACCGGTTCGATCAAACCCGACACGTATATAAAATGAATCACCACCGCCAAGTAAATCTTTTATTTGCTTAAACTCTGCAAATCAAAATATGGGATTAAAATATTTATATAAACTTAAAAAAATGTTTAATGTACTTTTAAAATTATACTGAAGTACGACGGGCACCCGGTCATTAACTGGTTTGGCTAATTCTAGTGCTGCTTGTTCGGCGGTTACATGACGTAAATCTACACCATTAAATTCTAATATTTGATCACCAACTCGCATACCAGCATTATATGCTAACGAATCTTTTTCAACATTATTGACGAATATACCACATGCATTACCACCGGTTAGACTGATTCCTAAATTTGCCGACTTCTTAGTTTCTATAAATAATAATCGCGTATCTTCACCGCCATACAAACTATTACGATTAAAGGAATTCGATGATTCGGCTTTAGCCACGAGGCTCGCATTAAATTCAACTTGATTCTGTATTTGTGACATTTGCGACGGAAGTGTTGATGTTTTAGGTATAGTTTGTATTACGGCCGATTGTTGTTGTTTTTGAGTCGATTTTGATAGTAAAAATGATCGAGGTTGGCGTGGTGAGTTACGTGGTGTCGGCGATCCTGAATGAGAAATCGATTGATCATCAGAACTGTGATCTATTTCACCATCATATTCTGGAATCAAATACGAAAAATATAGTTTACAATTTTTTATTATACTAATTTTAAATGTCTATATAAAAGCACAAATGAACATTTAATGTTCGTGAGACTTCTAAAGAATTTACTATAATATATATTACAATATTACAAAATGGTGCATGCAATTATTATTATTATTTTTTTAATTTGTAATTAGAAATAAAATTTGCGGCATGGTTGTGAACATAAAAACATTTTGGCGAACGATCTACAAAAGCAAAAACACTAAATTTCACATAAGCTACTAAAGGGCACGCACAGTCGAAAATACAAACAAGTACAATAGTTAATATTTGATTATAATGCGTTTTATATTTGTATATATGAGATGTGATAACACATTCAAGATATCGTTGTGCGTTATAAAATAGTTCACGCACTTCTTGTTACAATTTAACGAACACAGAAATAACATTAAGACAACACAAATTTTAAACGACAAATTAATTCAGCGCAAATAAAATAAACATAATGGGTTTTAATGTTATAATTTTTTTTTGAATTTATCAGTGATGCCAGCTGCAATCGGTTAATTTAATAAATTCTATTAATTAAATTTAGAATCGGAAATTTGATAAATTAAAAACATTTGAAATTTGGAATACATAATCGAGATTTAAGAATAACTTAGATGTTCATGAATTAATTAGAATTATTTATTTAGTTTGAAATTGTGCGAATTTAATAATGGGTGTATATGGACACACATTCCATAATTTTCGACTGTATGTAAACCCATGGTTAACGAAGGTATATGTATATATTTATAAATCAACATATAAAACTAACCTGATTCGATGTTCCCCAATTAATTGTTAATTATTTAACCCGCTTTAAAATAGTTCCTATTTCTAATACAATATTTTATTAAAATTGTAACCGCTCACACACACATTTTCGTTCAAAAATATAATTATTATTATATATTTATTATAATTTTTAATAAATCATTTCTAAAAACATAGCTATAATTAACTCCTTAATATTTTTTACTAGTAAAGATAAATTTAATGAAACCCAAAAGATGCAAAATAATACAGAATAATAAACAATGAGTCTTAAGTAGCCAATGAATCATATGATTCCATAAAATAGATTTTTAAGTATTGCTTGCTTCAAATAAAAAATATATAATTGTCTTACTGCCGCGTGTCTCCTATAGAATTTTTTAAGTAGCGATAGAGAAAACTCTCGCTTATAGTAGTGTATGTACTATGTATGTACTCTACGCGAAAGTTATCTAGTCTAAAAACTCTACAGTGTACATGCTATTGTTTTATGTTTTGAAGAGCTCTACAGCTGCTGTACACTCTATTTAATGTGTTTGATACAGTTCGTCTCTCTACAGTAGGGAACGCTGTATATATCCACGTAATTTTAAATTTAATTTTTTTTCACAATTCTTTCTCTAAGCGGCTCTACGGAAAGCAATAAAGGTAGAGTATCACAATGCTCCACACTCGAATGAAAAAACTTTATAATGGATACTTCGCTTTACGATGAATTAATCATTAACTAATTAAAGCGTTTAGACCGCAGTCACAGATAATTTTATACCAGATAAACATTTTGTATAGCTCAAATTTACACAATTACATTCATAATACGCAAATTAATGCAACCGAAATCTAACCTAAAGAAAAACGCATATTTCCATCCATTTTTATTTTTCGTTTGGTTAGATTTCGGTTCCATTAATTTTAGCCATACAAGATGTTCATCATCTGGTATATTTATCTGTGCCGCAGTCATAAATTTAAATCCTATAAATTCATTGGCTATTTATATTTTTGTTGTGAACAAAATTAAAAACTAAAATAAATGCTAATGCAATTGTTAACTTACTTTCTGGAGAGTATTGGACTAACATCGTAATTGGATTTGCACATTGTCTTAGCACCCGCGAAGCACTTTCGTATGTTGCCGCCCGCATATTAATTCCACAAATTTCAAGTAATTGATCGCCAATTTGTAGTCCCACCTGACTTGCAATACTATTCTTGGTTACCGTTGAAACAAAAATGCCGCCGCCATTATTATTGCAACTAATCGTAATACCAAGTGGTTCAACACTTTTATCAATTGTCACACGACGTAAATCACCCGGATTTGGTTTTTGTCCATACATACAATCAGGCATAGAATTACGTTTATTAGCATTTGAACCATGGCTTAATATTTCTACACGAAATGTCGGCATTGGAGAACCACGTTCACTGCCATGATGTTCAATCGAACCGGTACTATTTTTTACACCACTACCTTTACTCGTTACACTTGGGTTGGACGGTATTCTGAGTCGTTGTTCTTTTTTTCGTGGAAATGTACCTCCTTCATAACGAAAATTTGTATTCGTATATCCAAACGGAATATCTTCACGCTCTCGTAATATTGGTGGCCTTCCCATATCTGATGGATAGTCAATCGATTGACCATGCGAATGATATGGTGGTGTATATGATTCATAGCCATATCGATCATAAATCCCCAAACCTAAACTATCTTCATTATGTCCGGGTAAAGTTGGGGGACTCGATAACCGAATTGGATGTTGATGTGGATGACCATGATGTCCCATTTGAAATTGAGCCGGATATTGTGAGAAAATATTTACCGATTTTGGCGACACAGAATAAAGACGCGAATAAGACGATATTGAATTATTGCTATTTAGTCCCGACGACGTAATCATATCCGGACCTAAACTTTCGCTATCGCTAGGATATTTTGTAACGTTTTTTTGATTGTTATGGATTTTCATGCGGTACTCAAGATTTTCTCTCGACATTGGATGTTTATTAATAAAGTCAAGAGGTGGTGGGCTTTTTGAATTCAAAACCGATTCTATAGAATTTTGACTTTTGAGTACCATATAGTCCAATGAGTTTTGTTGTTGCGACGAATTTTTCATTAAATTATGATTTGGTGATTTCATAGTATACATTGGGGTTTCGTTGGGTGTAAAATTTAAACTCATTCTATGATGATGATTTACGTAATCGATATCGGAGGATTTTTGTAAATGTGATGATAGCGTGGACAAACCAGATGACGTTGGAGTAAGTGGGACTGATTTATTATTACCGAGTTGATAAACGGAGTGTCGATTAAATAGTGATGGTGGTATTTGTGAAAGTTGATGCTGAAATGGTATCGGATTTGAGTTACGATTTGACATACTGTTCGTCATATTTTGACTATTTTTTTGCGATGATGACGGGATTGGTGCAACATTAAAATAGTCTTCGTTTACATTAGGATGATCGATTTGATTTTTATCAGAGATAATGGCCTTAAAAGTGGTTAGAGCTGGACGTTCTTTTTTGCGCTGATGTACAATTGTTCCTATAAAAATATTCGGTTAAAATGCTATTCACAATTATTAATATTTTTCAATCAATTCTTACCTGTATTATGGTTCAACTCAATTATATTAGCACGAGGCCAGGTCTCCATCCCTTTATTACTACTGTCTTTATTCTCTTTGCTTTTCTTGATTTTTAACCTTTTGATAACACCATTATCTTTCGTTGGAATATTAGATTGTAGATCATCCTTAATCACCGAGTCTAGTAAGGCGATAGCCTCAGCCTCATTCGATTTCGGCGATTTCTTTCCTCGAAATTTTTGTATCATTTCGGTCAATCGAGACGTTGATTTAGTTGGTGTTGTGGTCATTGGAAACGATGGTGAACTTTCGTGATAAGTATTGGTTGGTGCAAAATGCGAATTACGATCAAAATCAATTGATCGACTGTAATTATCTTCGGTCTGTGTTGAAATTGTCGTTGGCTTTAAATTTACTTTATGATGTTGTAGCACAACTTGTTTTAATCCAATAATTGTGATTATGTCATTACAATTATCGTCTAAATATGACATTGCATCATTACGATTTTTTGCGCTCTCCATCGAATGATTATTTATACTTAAAATACGATCACCAATCGATAAATTTTTGTCCATTGATGCGAGAGATCCAGGTTGTATTTTCGATATAAAAAGACCACTTTCCAATGAAATTCCATGATTATTGCCACTACTTAAATTCAACTGTGTCGTATAGAAATGTTTTCGCACCGATTTTTGTCTTTTTACCGCAAACGTACATCGATTTCGACTCGATCGTATTTCATTGAACACCAAATGTTTCGAAACATTTTGACAATCCAAATCATTAATCCTAACAATAATATCATTTTTATGCAGCTTATTACTAAATATCGAATCTTTAGTCACCGCAATCACCGTAATATTGCATGTATTCGACTGTAATTCGTCTCCACTATCATCTAATATTAGGCCATAATCTTCGTCGTCGACCTCATCATCGTCATCGACATTTGAAAACATACTCATATCAACATCAATTATTTCAGTATCTAATTTATTTTTATCTCGTAAATATTTCGAAGTATCATGACCACCGTACGTCCAGCGCGAGTCCATCGAAGTATTAATGTTACTCGAATTATTATTACCGCCAATCGATGACGACATTGAATTGTTGTTGTTGTTATTGTTTGACTGAGATTCAAAAATTTCTTTTAATAATTCGACTTCTTTGCACGCCTCATCCTTTTGTTTTTTTATATTTTCACTATCACGTATTGCAGCGAGCAAATCGGATATAGCTGTGTCACGCTCTTTACGCAACTCATCACATAATGTCTTTATACTATCACGTTCTTGAACGATTTTTTCACGTTCGGATATCGCCCAATCGCGACGACCTTTTGCTATTTCAATTTCCTGCAATGATTTAGTTAGTTCTGCATTGACTTTGTCGAGAGCTTTTTTAAGTTTTTCTATTTCACGATTGGCCGCATCCAATTCGTGTTGCTCATACTTATCTTTAGAATCCATTAAATCTTTGCTCCAGCTGTCGCCAGACATTGCTTTAAACTCGGGTCGCGATTTTAGATGATCGAGCTCATTTTTAAGCGATTCACATTTTGTGTAAGACGATTCAATTTCCTGTTTTAAACATTCGCTTTCGTGTTTTAACGATTTATTTTCTTTTTCGAGCATTTTAATTTGTGTTGACGCAAATAGACACTCATCAGTCAATTTTTGATTTTCTTTTAGAACCGTATCACGTTCATCAAAAGTCATTTTTGACTCCTGTTTCAATTCATTCAATATGGATGAAATTTTATTAATTTCCCTTGTTTTATCGATAATAATCGTTTCGGTTTTAGTTTTATCTGAATCATATTTATTTTGCAACAAATCGAGTTGACGAAATGTTTTAGCCAACTGTAGCATTAAATCTTTTTTCTCACTTTCACTAATGTTACAATCATCTTTTAGTTTTTCATTAATTTTTTGACAAATTTCTTTATCTTTAACCAGTTTTTCATTTTCTTTGCGTAAATTTGAATATTTTATTTTGAGATCATTATATTGTTCTATAAATAATCGAAAATCAATTCCATCCTTTTTAAAATGATCAAATTCGCATTCAACACGTTGTTTATTAGATATCGCATCTAATTTATTTCTTAACGAAGCATTTTGATTTCGATAATAATCAATCTGCCGCCTTAAATCACTAACCTCCATAATTGGATCAAACGATTGTTGTTTCATTGGATCATAATCTCGTGGACTCATATTTGAACTTCTTATAGGTTTTTCATTCGAAAAGCCTAAATAACCATGACTCCCTGAAAATTTAAAATCAACAAAATGTTTAATTATAAAATCACTTTTTTATTTAAGTAATTGGTGCATATAATTTTAACATAACAAAAAAAAAATTAGCGTTGGTGGGTTCGATAAATAAAAATAAATACAGTTTAGTTTTACAACTTGAAACTATCTACTGTACGTACATACATTAATTTACTATAAAATTTAAGATAATTTAAAATTAATTTACCTCCTCCGCCACTTCCATTACTATCAAGAGATGATTCACCTGATGCCATATTGAAAAATTATATTTCTGTAAGAAAAAAAACAAATTTTTAATTTATGTATTACTTAAGTATGTTAAACTTTTTATATGATTTTTCGAAATTATATGTAGGGGGCACAAACAAATGATTGATGCTAAATTTTATCCGAGTATATACATGTTATCAAAATATAGGTAGAATTTTCCAATATCCATATTTAACTGTGTCGAGTCAATGTGAAATGTACTGGACCAACTTAAAGTTGTCGTCGTAAAAATAATAACATACTTAAGTCAAATATTTATTTTTAATCAGTGCAGACAGATTTCTGTATACATAATGATGTTTCCTATTTAAACATAGCAAATAATAACTTATTTAGGTACCTTATATCGTGACACTATAAAATTAACAAGAGAAGTGAGTAGAGCCAAAATAAACGCAGTTAAGATAGTTTAAGACTTTGGCGCACGCAAACAAAGATTATTCGAATTTTAAGTAATCGGTGATTGGATTTAAATATTTGCAAATTTTCAAAACATGTTTGCAGAATCAATGGGTTTAATTTTATAAACAATTAATTAATCCGCCCTTACCAAATCAATCACCAGGTCTTTTTTATTATATCTTCACATGTTGCAATTTCAACATGTTCATACAATTTTTGTCATTCGTGAGAACTCTAGAGCTAATGTTTCTACTATAAGAAATTTTGTAAATTTATTATTACTCAATAGCATTATGGAAATTGTTTTGATATTTTTAAAATCCCTTAAACTCGTACTTGTTTGCTTTGGTAAGTGATAGATTTGTTTAACCCTATAGTGCGCATTGATTCACATGTAAATCGTTGCTGTTTAAGTTTGAAGAACAAGCAAATTTACTATTTCACAGTAACAGATTTTACGTATTTGTCCGCATCTACAAGAACGCCGCAGACCCCGCGCTTATGCAGAGCCACAAATTGACAACGACGGTGAGTTTGTTGACATTTCATCGCTTCTTTCGCTTTACAATTCATGCAGTCATCAGCTCAACCTAACTATTGACTCAATGATAGTACAAACTTTCGTTGTTTTTAAATGATACGCGTCAGCTTCGGGAAGAATCGGAGCTGGCTCGACCTCCAGCTGTGGCGAATAATGTGACTTGCTTAAAACCTCGAGAACAACGACTAAAAATATCTTGAACAATGAGAGCTTAAAGCGGGGGAGTTTGTGTAGTATCATCAGTTTCCGCATAACAATAAGGAAACAAAGTAACTTGGTCATCGCTGGGTTACTACAAGAATACGAGATTCCAGTGCACCATTTATTACTTCTAAAGACATGGGTATCATGGGAAACATCATAATCTGCGGCAAGAGGATCCAGCGTAACAACGATATGGCGCGCAATAATGATTGCCGACGGTGATGCGAACAAATATACGAAGGAGTATCCATCCGGTTATGAAAACTTCATGAATCAAGTCAACTTGATGTAGTGGTTTTGCTAAAATCGGCCGATTTGATTCTCGGAATAAAGTTTGTACACTAGACTTCGATTCATCGATATATATTGCCAAAATCTACGAAATCATTCACTATTCCCAGCGAACGGACTCACACTATCGCCAACTCTTCAGACGAGTTCATAGAAAATAGAGACCAAAGTTGCATTTTGAAATGCTAGACTTTAAAGTGTACGGTAATAACGCGGTAATCGCAATGTACATTGCCAAGTACTGCTTACAGGTTCAGCCTAAACAGATGAATTTCAGTTGGCATGAAGCCATTTGAAAGATTCTACACGAAGTCAGCAATCCTTCAGCAAAGCTTTCAATAAAAATTCTTCTTGCGAGCGACAAGTTACCGAGTGCGAGTTCGTTTATCGACTCTGTCATATCTTGATTGTTAATTGAAGCAATATGTTTGACCATGGCTCTTCATTAACATTTGAAAGCGTGAACAGCACTATAAAGTTCTGCGCTTTATAAATGATGACGCAGCAAACTTTTGCAGAAATATCACTGAACGATATATGCACCATCCATTTGATCAGTTAGTTCCACGATGAAAATGAACAATTGGAAGACTATAGGATGATACAGATAGACTTAAAGAAGCATTATTGAAACCGACTACTAGAAAATGCGACTAATCAGAGTAACGCTTTCATACCTACGACAAAACACAAGGAGACATCGATGTTAAACCGAACGATAACGACTTTCGATTGTCATAGGCGAAACTGCCTGTAAATGATCGACCTCTCTTCGACCACATCACGTAAACCATTGAGACAGCTTGCCAGATCATCGGAGCGCTTAAGAATGTTGATCACTGACAATGGCGGAACTGGCCAGAAATTCACGATAAACTCAACCAAGGAGCAGATTCAATACTGTTCCAATTCATAAAAGGATTTCGTGAAGGTTGGTGTACTTACTGATACTTCAAATAATCTACACTCAACAGGTTTAATGCCAGTTAAACGCGATGGAAAACTGCTGAGGTTTCCAAATCTCGCCGAAGCTTACTTGAAACAGTTGTGACTGTACAGAACACAGAGTTTCATATCAACAACTTAAATTTCTTTAGTGGCATAAACATATTGCTGTTTGGCCACATATGCAACTCCCAATCAAGCTCAATTCAAGCGCATCTAAATAGCAATATCTTAGCCTTAGTTTGGTTCAATTCGAATTTACAAAATTGCATAGTACATACGTAAAAAAGAACTAGCATCGTTTTTTTTTGTCAGATTTTTCTAAAGCATTTATTCGTCCCTCGAATAAGGAGCTGGGACCCTTATTATTTTGTATGTACATTAATGACATAGAATCTTCTATTCCCGATTAATCAAATTGACATTTTTGCTGATGATGTCCAAATATATAAAAAAATTTGTTTAGATCAGGATTTAGTTGCATATTAATAGTAAATTCTCTGTTCGATTTCCAATTGACTTAGATTTTTTTTTATGTTTTAATCCCTACCATTTCTTCTGGGGCCGAAGCTCTTTCAACTCTTTCACACCATCATAAAAACGTTTTCGAATTGTTAATACTAGCGTGGTAGAACACTACAGTAATGGAGAGACTCGTCAAACCAAGTTAGAGAACTGGGTAATCAAATTTTAAAAACTAAACAGCATAGATCGGATTCCCTAGATTTCGATTCTAGAACGTCAAAAAAAATAATAAAGAGGTATTACATCTTTACAGGTTCCATCAGATTCGATCCCGAACTCGTTGTTCGTATTTTTGTAGACAACTAGAAAGTTTCTGCAACGAGTTGTCATCGCCATCCAAAGCGACCACTGCGTTTTTCCGAGTTATATGAAGAGGTTTATTAATGAAGAGAACACAATAATTGACGTGATCATCGCGTGTAAGGCCTAATTTCAGGCACATGACTATTTTGTCGAATGTCATTAATCTCCTCACATACTAGTTCGTTAGGTTCCAACTCTCACTCCCATTATGCATGACAACGGGTTTGATTTACACCTTGTACAGCTTCAGCTGGTTAGCTTGCAAAGTGATCAGACCTTAGAAATGGACAAACGAGACCTCGGTTTCTAAAACCAGTGATTATACACTGGAGTGGATCCAGTAAATGTCTTGGAACAATGTAAATTATTTTGTAACAAATAATTATCCTTAAACCAATTTGGGAATCAATCCAATGTTGTTAAACAAAAACAACAATATAATAATCAATTAATTTAATTACTATATACGGATATGATACACTCTGATTAGATTATAAAAACAAATAAAACTTTACACTTTCTTAACAGAAAACATTAGAATGAAAGTTAGAAATTAAACAACGGGCATTGGGCAATAATAAATTATGTGCAAAAATCGTATGCGATATCAATAAAGTGATAGTACAATCACTTTTTAATATGTAATTTAAACATACGAAATGTTAATTTATGATGCGACAAACTACTAATTTTTCGTTTTTGAATTAAATTTTATTTATTGTTAATAATTATATTATTATTTATAGTTGAAGAAAGAACTAGAAACAAACGAAACAGATTAAGATCTTAAAATGTATACACTACTTTTAAAAAAAAATAATCTTTAATAAATAAAAAATTAATTTGTTTTGAAAAATTACTAATATTTACCTTTTGGTTTTATTTATTTTTTAATTACAAATTTGTTAAATGTTTTGTAATTTTGTTTATAATTATTATAATAAACAATAATTAAAAAGTAAAAGAACAAATTTACAATTACATCGTCATCAAACTTTCATAATAAACACACGACCGAACAAAAAAAAATGTCTAGCTGTCAAATTGAATTGAAGTAATTATTTTGTGAATTTATGTACAAAATATTCATTTTATTATGATTATAAATACATTATTTTAGAATACATAAATTATATGTATATGATTTTTATAAATATAATTATTTCACAACTAATTTTTTTCTATTTTTTTTTTCACTTTATAAAATCCTCACATTCATGACGTTTTCACAATTTTCTTGAACTATAGGTAGGTATACAAAAAAAACTGCAACACACAATTTAATAGTTAAATATTATTTTAATGCACGTTATTATATATTTATGTCAAGAAGGCACTTTTTAATTTTAATTATATTATAATTTTTTAACTTAAAAATAATAAAAATGAATATTAAATACGAATCAAAATTATAATAAATTAAAAGCCCCACCTCCTGTGCAGTGAGATAAAAGTATGTTCGCAAGTAAATTTACTGTCATGTAAAACGGAATAGGGCGAATTCTGGTGGTCGGTATTTTATACTATGCATATTGATTAAAAATATTGACAATATTTACGTAATTTTAAAACGGATCGGTTATTTTTATGTTTCGTTCATTCTGCAATTTGGAACAGTTTTAATTTTAAAATACTTAAATTGTAATTTAAAAATCAGCTACTGCATTTGAAAATATAGAGAGGGCTGAATACTACTAAAACCATAAATTTATGAATGAAAACAACCAACAAGCAAAAAAGAGTTCGAAAGTAAGCCACGCGACTGATATAAAGTTAACCAAATAATGCCTCATAAACACCACGAATGGTCCATTGAGTATGAAGCAATACAGTTACAGAAAAACCGATGGACTTTGCTGGATAAGGCTGGATTCTATTCGAAATATAATAATAAAAGAGATGATGAAAAATTTTGCGTAAGAGCTTAAACCCCAATTTTAAAAACGCTGCTGTGGCGATGATAACCATCATTAGATTAAGAGTCCAATTCATAAACACGATTATAAAAGATTTTATTAAATTATATTGGTTTCAAAAATCCGAATAACGCACAGTGAAAATTTAATACAGTGCATATAGGACGAAATATTGTGGAGTGTGAATTTGGCACTATGAATTTTTACGCAATAATTTACTCCAACAAGTGTTTACTGCTAATAATTAATTAATTAATTCGGAAGCGTGTGTGAAATTGGATTGTACCAATAAATCATCGATATTAGGGTTGTCGGGCTTATTCATCTGCCCTAAGACAGACTTTACTTTGGGACATTGGAAAAACCTATTATGCAGTTTTTGCGACATCGTAAATATCCACTCTATTAGCAAACAAATTCATTAAACATTTTTGCGAACATCACTTAACTTCGAAAATCAGAATAGAAATTGAGCATGTCCACTAAAACAAAGTTGTTTAAACTAGCAACGAAATCTTAATAGTGGATGGCTGATTTTATATCAGAAGGGGTAAGTTTAATCCTTCGGATAGCAATATACTGTTCTGCAGATCTTTTGGTCAGCAGTTTTGCGAAAGTAAATTTGCTATCAATTTGCTATGGCTTTGGCAAGTTGTTCCATCTTCAAGAGTTCCGGTAATGTCAATAGATGGAACAGGAAAAAATGTTTCACCGCGTCATTTTAAAATACTAGTAAAGTTTCGTAAAGTAAGGTTTGACCGCTTCTGGCCTGGCCTGACCATCAACGAAAATGTTAAATACATGCTTTTCCTCATTGTTGACCTGAAAATCAAAACTATCCCGTTCTTTAGCCGCAATATTTACTGGCAAGATCTCGATTTACCTAACGCTACTTTAGTTTTGATAGTCTTGATTGTTTAATCACTCAACTAACGGTGGGTACTGAGTTTATTGTACGCACATTTTACACTTTAATTTTGAATAAGGCTTGCCTCTCGTGTACTGTTTAGTAATGATCAAACTATAAAAGTCTGCAGTTTTACGGAAGCTCAAGTCGAAGAATCGATTACAAGTATTTTACTTAAATTTCGAGTTTTACTTTAGGAAACCTAAATTATGTGTTTACCTTAAAATTAGACAGCTAATAGATGGAATATTCTAATAAATAAGCTAGTCGTCGTATAAGCTTCCGCAGCAAATTCATTGATCATTCGCTTTTATCGTAAATAAATATTCAATCGGTTTGTTATAACCAGTTAGTAAAATTAATTTTTATTTCAAAATTTTGAAAATAAAAATTAGGATCAGTGTGGCTTAGTTACAGGTATCTTTTGTATAATTGGATTTCTTTATAAATTTCGTTATGTCTTTAAAACTATTATCATTTTACAGTGTTATCAACAAAATTTCTTGTGATTTTCTTAATTAACGATTATGTTTGAAAATTGTAGAGTGTGAATTGTTCATTTGTGCCTCGTAATTTATTTTATTAATTAAAAACTAACTAGCAATATTAAAATTAAAGTTAATAACCAAACAAAATACAAATTGCAAAATAATTAACTTATATAACGATGACCACGATTTTTTCATTTTATTTTAAAAATTAAAGTTTTCGAAAAAACTTCGAAAATAATAATAAATATATCATAAAATTAATTAAGAAAAAATTGTTTATGGTGTAATGGAAAAAACAGAATTTTAATTTATATATTTTGTTCACTTTTTATCATTTTTAACTTTTTTTTTTTAAATATTAATTAATAAAAAAAATAATTAATTTGTTTTATAATTACAATAAAAATAATAATAATTAATATAATAATAATAAAAACTATTCAATTTGATTTGAAAGAGGATCTTCATAACAATTGTTCAAGAGGGCCCAATCTCAGTTATCTCCTTTAACATTTCGTTTTAGAATTGCTTTTACTAAATCTTGCTTCATTGCATCCTGTGCCCGTTGGTCGGATAATGTTTGAATACTTCGTAGTCCATTCACAATATCTTTTGTTTTACCAAAATAAATTTCGTTCAGTGTATTACGAATTTTATTTTCCATATCTTCAACCATACGGCCAATATTTGCTATATGTGGACTAGATTCACTAACCGCGGCATCTTGTTCAACCTATAAAGGTAATGTATATAGAAAAAAGTAGCAATTTGTTATGCAATATCTTACCTGTCTCGTAAGACTTCCACCTAAATTCATTGTTCCGGAACCTTGTTTATTAGTTTGGAGCCATAACATTGCTGTTGATGTTAATTTATAGTGTGCTGTTCGACCGGAGCTTTTCTCTTGAACCTCAACAACATGAATTGAATCCCAACAACCTTTAATCATTTTACCACCATCGCCAGCCTTCTTGATTAGGATAACACCAGCGAATCCATGATCTAAATCCCATAAGTACACCGATGAAACACCACCCTCGAAGTACATATCACGATATTGATCAAATGCATGATTTGCTTCTATTTCTAATTTACGTAATCGTTCAGACGGCATTGAACCATCTTCCAGCGGTGGATCATACGTATTTGACCATGGCGAACGATATGAATCACCGTCCCGATTATAGTCGCACAACAAATATTCTTTTCCTAGTTCTCTATCTTTTGCTATTTTAAGGGGTTGATCAACAGATGATAATAGATCTTCGCACAAGGCCGGCGTTAAATCAATCAAATCAATAAGATTTTTTTCTATTTGTTGTGGTGGCAATCGGCGCATTAAATCTAGTGCACAGTCCATTTGGAATTCCGTCTAAAAAATTTAAAAAAAAAATCAAGAAAAAAGATAAAAATAAATTTCCATATTGGCTACTGCATTTTAATCCCATCGAATCTGAGTCATTCCACCAACAATACACACAACAAAAAAATCATACAAATTTTACATAAAATAGCAAAATATTTTTTTTATATAACACACAATAAATTAAATATTTGTAATCATTTCCTTTGCATAGATAAGATAAAAATAAATATTATATTTATCATTTTAATATTGGGCGTGACATTTGTATGCGAGATTTTTTTTTTTTTATTACCATTTTGCTTCGTTCCTTTTGCCTTTAAATTACAAGAAAAATAAACTTTTTGAGTTTTGAGCAAATAAACAACAATGTATAAACAAGCTTTTTGATTGATCAATGATAATGGTTACTAATTATGTATTAACACTATGAAACTATAAAATAATTAAATTTAAATTTAATTTACGAATTAGTAAAAACAAAAATTTACTATTTTGATTCTTTTCTTCACGATTTTTTTTTTGATGACAGAAGCAGGCAATACCGTTACTCAAATGAAGTGTGTCGTGATTGAGAATTGTGAATTCAAGTTGGATAACTTAAGGAAAATAATATTTTAGAGAAAAGTAAATGGTTTTACTGTGGGTGATAGATGGCACTAATTGCGATAT
Source organism: Tipula confusa (assembly GCA_963556175.1). Lineage (NCBI taxonomy): Eukaryota > Metazoa > Arthropoda > Insecta > Diptera > Tipulidae > Tipula > Tipula confusa. Next base: position 12,996,040 of record OY744475.1, read on the forward strand.
GTGTATTTCTTAATGTAGTTTTCAATTTGCCGAAACACCTAAAAAATGTACTCGTTCGATTAAAAATATTTTGGCATTTGACAAAATATTACTAAGTTTCGAGTATTTCAGGCCCATAAAAGTTTTTAGATTGCATTTGTAGTCTAGTTTAGAGACTCCTTGTTCATTTTTGAATTTTCTTTGCAACTAACTTGTCTTCAAGTCTTTACGAAGGTCTTTCCTTGCTTGAAGCTTGAGTGTAGAATATTCAATATCATTTTCTACTGCCATTATACTGGTGTCGTCATATCATATTCATTCCAGATAACCGTCCCTAGTTTATTCTAAATATTTTTCAGTTTTGTATGATTCTAATACATCACTGTATTGTTTTGGATATAAAGTCCTCAGCTTATAGTTCAAACGTTCATGTAGCACTTTATCAAAACCTTGTGAGACATCCAGTAATACTATGAAGCCAACCTGTTTTTTCGTTAGTTTTATCAACATCATTATAATAATAAATGATTTTTACAGGCTAATGTTGGTCCCTACCACACTAACAATCTGGATCTATCGGCTTCGATCTTAAGCTTCCCCTTCGCTTTGTTCTAGATAACCCAAAGTCGTAACCGACGCATGACTCTTATCAGAAATTTTAATAGTTTCATAGTCATAGTCATCCATCGGAGATCAACACCCATAAATGACAAAGGGTCTGATCTACACCTTGTTCAACTTTAACTTGTCGGAATTTGCAAGGTATTTTGACTTTAGCAGAGGACGTAAGGCATATTTGCTTTTATATCCCCTCCCACACAACTATCATGAGTGACAATGGATCCGAGGTATCGGAAGACTGTCACTCCTTCAAATGTGTGGTCACCACTATTATAATCGATTGTGTCTTAATATTCAAAACCAGTTATCATATATTTTGTTTTGGACTCATTGATTTTTAAACCAACGGAAGCTGAGAATCGTACGAGTGGATCCTGTAGTTCTTTGACATCGTTGCCATTCAGTCCAATTACATAGATAGTGTCTGCCAATACCAAAACCCGGTTGAACTGATGGTACCAGATATTGTCCTGAGGTGTTTCACTTTTACGAAAAATTAAGTCTAACAGAAGTTTAAAGATTATCGGGGACAGAGCGTTTCCTTTTCGCACACCAGACCTACCTGACATTTTTTGATAGTTTGTTTTCAACTCTGACACAGCATTGTAGTGACTGCATTACGTTATTTTACACAAACGCTTATATTGTTCAGGTATTCCCAGACATCGCAAAGCAAACCATAAGCTGGATTGACTCATAATGGGTTATTGGAAATCCAGGAACACTTGATGGACGTCACGAGATGTTTCGTAATATTTGGAAATAACCACCCTCAGCGATATAACTTAATCAGTGATTGAACAATTCTAGTCATCTTCAATTTTCCCCGCCAGAGGAGTGATTATCTTCAATATTATGTAAGAATTTGTAAACTGTGCAAAGGAGAGCTACTGCCGCGATAGTTTTCACATTTCGAGCGATCTCGCCTTATTGGCGGTATTCATATTTACGTTTATTGCTTCCTAAGACAAACCAAAGATGCTGTGGTGGAGTTCTGCCATGTTCAGTTAGACATTTATTAAGGTAATTTCTTTTTTAAATTATTAGAAGAAATATTTTCAGAAGTAGTTTGAAGGACTACTGGCATTAGTGATATTGGTATGCACGACTTTGATTCCTCTGAGGGTTTTCCTGGTTTGAGAATTATATAACTGCAGCATTATTTGGGTTCAAATTTAAATTTAAATGCTGCATTTATTTATTTGGTAAACTTAATAATTGTTTTTTTTGGTTCGTCTATCACCTCTCCTATTTACAGTCAAAACTTAGCGATTTTTTATACGTTTGAATTGCAGCAGAACACGACGCCCTCGTATTGCATTCTTATAAACCTATTATTCTGTCAATAGAATGTTCTATTATTTCTATTCCATAAAGCCTTTTTTTGTAAACTCCAATAAGATTTTTAACATTAAAAACGGTGCACAGGGTAACTGTCAAAATAAAACAAATCTAGCGTAAACTACGATCATTTTCAAAACACAATTCTTGTTTATAAAATTTTTTAAATACATTTCATATAAAATATTCACAATATATCATAAATTAAATATCTCAGTATGAGTGATTATGATGCAGAAGGGTCTAATGAAACAACTATTTTCTGTAGTAATTTGACTAAAAATGTCACAGAAGATATTCTCTACGAACTATTTTTGCAAGTAAGTTTACTATTATGTATTTAATAATATTCGAGATTTTAATTAATTTTTAATTAAGGCTGGACCAATACAACGAGTCTTTATACCAAAAGCTAAAACTAATGATGGAAAGTCACAAAGAAATTATGGTTTCATAACATATTACCATCCAGTATCTGTGCCATATGCAATCGACATTTTTGCTGAAACCTCTCTGTTTAATGCTAAATTAATGCTAAAACCATCAAACAATGATAAAAATAAGAAACGACCAGAGCAAAATTTATTGGCACCAAATACATTGGAAGGAAATACCAGAATGTTGCAATATTCGAACGATTCATTACGACAGATAGGTGGTGGAGGTGGCAATTTAAGGCAAGCACAACATAATTCATACATGGAACCCTCAATGATTATGAACCCGTTAGCTAGTGGTATGATAAATCAGTTAGATCCAGCAAATCTGCTGGCACTGGGTGCTAATTTTATGTTCGGCCAATTTAATATGGAGCAATTATTTAATGATAACTCAGACAATCGAAATGCCGGAAATAGTGACACTTACAAAATGAAATCGGATCGGTCGTACCGCAACGAACCGTATAATAGACACCATAATCAGCACGATCGTAATCGGGATCATGATCGAGATCGATACGATCGTGATAATCGTCGCGATGGCAGAAGCAATCGCAACCGGAGATAAATTTATTTAATTTTACACATAATATGTTTATTCTTTGTAATGTTTTCAAGTAATTATTCTATTAATTTTAAAATATACTTTTATTGGACTATATAAAATATTTTGATTAGCCAAAATCGTAGGAGATCTTGTCTCGATAAATACATTTACACAAAAACAGTAGACAAGACTTTGCAAATCCTTTAGAAAAAATCAACAAAAAAATAATGCAATACTGCACCACAGCTGATACAAGCCGGATACAAAATTTGCGATCAGCACTTCGAAAAACAAACAGGCATTTTGAAGATTTGAACAAAATTATGAAAAAGTATCGACGAGAACCTGGGCAAAAGTGGAAAGCAGTACTAAGCTTGTGTTGAAGTTGAAACCATTTAGAAAATCTTGGTGTTGTATTTTCATGGGTTTCAGTTAAAAAACCAAGAGTTAAAAAAATGACGGTTTGTTCATCATGCATTATTGTCATTCATCATTATGTCGCTTAATTTTAGGCGCCATATTCAATGCCGGTTCCAGAAGTTTCCTCAAAATAGGACATTATGAGTGTTAATCGTTATGAGTATCTTCGTTATGTCGTCAATATCTATATCTTCAGTCCGAGATTTATTCCTATCGAATAATCAGAGTAAAAACGTTTACTTGCCCATTTTTCTAAACGAATACAAGTAGCTCAGAATAATTTCAGAAATGTACGGGAGTTCAGTCAATTTTACGCGCCATCGGATGGTAGCCTTCCCACAGATAAAGACTTATTTTAAATCATTTTGGGTGAATGGATGAGCACGACGTCAAATGTTGATTGGCAACTTTATTGATAGAGATGGCCATATTCGTTCTCCCAACATGTACTTGCGGCGAATATTAGAGAAAGAATGATGTAATTTGCAATCGTTTACGATCTCATTGTGGGTGTCACTTTCTTGACTCTACCCACGAAATACAAATTTTGACATCATATTGGGCGGATTACTAAAAGTGTAGGCTGATTCTAAAAGTGTAGGCTACCAACACGAATTTTATTTTAATTTGATCAATTGTGACGACACGTTTAAAGGAGTGTGACGTATTTCTCGTATCCCTGCTTGTCATTCATGAATCCATGATACTTGTGTGTTACAAGATATAAAGCGCATCTTTCACCCATTCGTTGAACCCTCATGAAAGATGGCGTAATAGTAAAGGCGACTTCATGACATCGAATATTATGCTAGCATATTAAATTCATGCTCTCGACCAACCACATCAATTAAATTTAAACAAACCACGCCACTACGAGTTAAAATATTTTCAACATTATGAAAAAAATTCGCAGACGGCCAACTTAATCATACAAAAAACCTCGTATTTTGTTTGATTTTCATACAAATGACAACTATGACGTCACATTATGAATTTTAAATGCTAGCATAATATTCGATGTCATGAAGTCGCCTTAAATGTTCAACACCATTACCCTCCCGGCGCAAAAAATGTATACATCAAAAGTGTTCAGTATACGTTTTTTTCAAAACCCTCTTTACTACAAGCCGTATTGTTTGCATACTCATGCTATACAAAAATATATACTTTGATTGTATTGTAAGTAGAAAATCGTGTCGGGATATGATAGCGAATATTGTGTAAAAGAAATAAACAATAAAATCAAATAATGCGCATGCGTTTACAATTTTTTTTTATTTTTTTTTAAATTTTTATATGGAGTTTTGATATTTACTAATACATCTTAAGTATATATTTTCACTAATACATTTTAAAAATCCATGATGATATGTGTCAAAGAAAGTTACAAGACGGCTTGTAGTAAAGAGGGTTTTGGTTTTTTTATAACACACTACCACATATACATTTAAATTTTTTATACTTTACAGAATATATATGTACTCAAAAACGTCTCTATTTAGAAAGACCAACTCATTTTTTCGTACACTAATACTACTATATATCCGCTTCAATAAAGTAGTATTGGTACCAGAACAAATAACAAAGCAAAAATAACATAAAAAAACTAACTATATTAGTGTTAGTAAAAATATTTTTTTGTTTTTGTTTTACGCTATATCTGTACACAACCAATACTAGTTCAAAGAGGCGCTTTGTCTCTTTAAATTTTTGAATAGTTGGTCTTTCTATAGAGACGTTTTTGATGTACTACATATTTTGTAATTCGTATATGATCGCACGATCAGCCATTTTGCATTTAATTTCATTCAAGTTAAACCATCCTAACCATTCGCGATATTTTAGTATGGAAATTAGTTTTAATAATTTTATTGTAATAGATTTTTACTCCCAGAAATCAAAAAATAAAAATTTTCATTGCTTCTTCATATTATGTGTTAGGTAAGAAACAATATTTATTATATATTGTCTTATATTTTTTCTAACTCTTTTAATTTTAGGTGTCATTTATAAAACTTAATAATATTAAACAACACTTGAACTAAAAATTTTATTTATTCAACATTTTGGCTGTTTGTTTCACCTTTATCCGGCTGAAAAGATAAAATGATACGTTTCACGTTGTAAAATTGCGATAGTTATTTTTCTATAAAAGGTTCGGAGTCCGAGGTCCTTGGCATCTCTTCTATCGTTGGGTTTTCTATCGAAAGTAAATAGAATTGGTTTGCCTAATGTTTTAAGACTTTTCGTAGCTGATCTTTTCTTCTAAACCGAAAGCAACATGAACCATCTTAAAAAAAAATTCGCCATGTTGCTAAATAGGCCAACGTATCTACAGAACAGATAGTACAAAGCATCTAACGGGAGGGGTTGATTTATTACAATAGCACTTTTATGACATGTGAGTGTCATGTTCCACAGATTTAAAGTTTTCAATTCAAAAATTGATAAAACAATTATCGGTTGTTACATTCCTTCCCGATTCTTTATATTATTCAATAACTGTCCGGTACTTTATCCAAAATTAGATACTAAGCACGGTGAATACAATAATGTAATTTATGTAATTTAATTGATAAAATATTATAAAAAATAATCATTTTTAATTATTAAAACAATAAATTTTCAATAATTTAACAATTTTCATTTAATAATTTGTATTTTTCATTTTGCCGTTCCTATAAACAGATTTTTCTCTAAATGGTATAATTTTTTCTGTTTATAATCTTAAAACGTTTTCCGAACTCACCCAAAATTTCCGACGTTATTTTTTTCCGTCGGTAATCTGTTTTTTTTTTTTATTTTATTGTTTTGTTTTGTTTTCACATTTTTGATTTGACACAACCGCTGTCTTAATATTTTTTTTTTGCCTTATAGTCATGAAAGTCACCCAAAAACCAAATAAAAAATTGTTGTAAAAAAACAGCGGTATTTTCTTTACTGATGTGGCATCAAAAACCTAATTACAGAAAAAAAGTCTGTGATTAGATGTGCATGTGGCATCGCCTGTATTCGAAAATGAACAAGCGTCGTGAATAAATTTTTCTTTTATATTCACCACTATTAACATGTTCACGTTCACTGTTCTCTTTACACTTCTGTTAACTGTGGTAAATTTTTCATAGTCAATTCATTGTGAAATAAAAAAATCCAAGTTTCATTAATTATTTTAGTCATTATTTAATAAATAATTCTATTTCCTCTTTATTCCAAAAGTTTTATACAAAAAAGTCAAATAATTTCTGATTTATCGATGACAAATGGTTTGTCCACGTTCAAGTTCACGACGTGTAAACTGGGCTTAACTTACTTTACAAATTACCACCTCGGCTTTGCGCTGCGAAAATAATTTTTTTATATTAAAAGTTTTTAACTTTATAAATTAGATTTATTTGATTGAAAATATTAAATTTAAAAATTAAATTTAAATTAAATGAAACTAATTAAATTTTAATTGATAATTTTGAAAAATAAAAATATAATGCAATGAAGTTAGTTACGAGGCGTACGCTATTCGTTCCACACTGCGTTCCACACATGACTTCAATAATTCAAAGTCGTACAAAGCGTATGTACGCGAACAAATAAATACAAATTGTTTTTTCTATAATAGTTTACTTCTTTTAAGAATTGCCATGTATTTATTTATAATTATATTTATTAATTAACGTCAAAAACTTTTAGCTTCACCACTTAAATTCACAAATAAAACAAATATATTTGAAAGATGCAAAATTATGACACAACGAGCGATGCTGTAATATGAAACAGCATAGGCTTCGTATTTGTGGAATATGAAAAAGTCGAGGCGCCTCTGTAACATATAAAGTACTAATGTAATTGCGGGGGTCGGTTGAAAAGCAACAATTAAGCATTTTCGTAAATAGATCCAGAAAAACTTCAGGCTAACTTTTTATTTTTCTTATGTTGGTTATTATTACAATTATTATACTACATATATATATATATATATATATATATATATATATATATATATATATATATATATATATATATATATATATATATATATATATATATATATATATATATATATATATATATATATATATATATATATATATATATATATATATATATATATATATATATATATATATATATATATATATATATATATATATATATATATATATATATATATATATATATATATATATATATATATATATATATATATATATATATTATTATATATATATATATATATATATATATATATATATATATATATATATATATATATATATAAATTTTGAAAAAACAAAATACAGTTATAATAGCAACAAGGTCAAAGTTAGCCTAAAGTTATCTCATACGTTCGTAGACGGATAACTTCGATGTTCGAAAATTAGCCGGAAGTTATTCAGGATCTATTTACGAAAATGCTTATTATTATACGTACTTATTGTTCTTGCAAATTTTGTTGCATTTTATAAAGATTTTAAGCCTTTCTATAATTGTCCTCAAGTTGTTCCCAAGAAAGTTAAATAATGTAAACAAATTTTATTTTTTGACAATTTATTTCCAAATACAATTTATTTCCAATCGAAAATCTTTGAAGTAAAAAAAATTATTTACTATGCTGATCCTAATTTATCGAGCCATTGGTACAGTTTTAGTTTTTTGTTTACTTTCGTCGGCTTTTTCTTTATATTTTCTAATCAAGTATCGCACTATATTTATCACAAAAATGAGGCCCATCGCATAATTAAGCACCATTACTACTTTATCAATTTGTTCAGCCACATCGCTCTTTATGATATAGAATCCATAATATGAGAATACTCCCACTCGTGTTGCAATAAAAGCCAAGATAAAGATATATTCAACAAAGGTGAATGATTTACCATTTTGTTTTAAGAACCATCTTAATTGTAGAATTGGATCGGTTGATTCCAGCACAGCATATCCCGTCGCTATGATTAAGCGCAACTTTTCTCGGAATAGATATATACTAAATGTTGCCAGTAGTATAATATGATTGAGTAGTTGAATTAATGATTCCATATCATGATGCACACAAAACGAAAAGTCCAGTAGTACATACCCAATAGTGTTCGCTAAAAAGAATTTTTCATATCGAAAACGTTGAGCTTCACTTTCGAACATTTTATAGAGCAGTATAACAAATGTTATATCCACAATAGAATGAATTGTAGACAAAATACGCAATGCAAATTCAGGTTCGTGATGTGAGAACATTTTTCGAAAAACGTGAAAAAAACTTCCCCATATTACTATACTAGTCGTAACCAATCCAACTTGATATACGTATAAATCATTGCCCGTTAATTCGGCGACAGTTCCCATTTTTTATAATTATAAATATAAATTTTTTTTATTTTAATTTTTTTTTTTTTAATTTCACTAAAATTTTTATTTCTTTCTTTAAACCATAAATTTCAAAAGTGGACTAAAATTTCTTGATTTTGTTTAAGTTCAAATTGCAAATGACTTGCTTTGATTATTCGATTTTATGAAGAATTTATATTTATGTCGGTAAATCGGGATGTGGATGAGCCCCAACACCTCGCAAAATGTGACCCAAGTCTTTCTCTTCGTGTTTTCGTTGTATATATCCAACAAGGTTTATGCTGAATACCAAACCGGTTGTATAAATTGCTAGTAATAAAGTTTTATCGATGTTATCCACTTCCTCAGCAGCAATGAGTGCAGCACCGCCGAAGGTCAACACACCGGCCCGAATGAATAAAAAAGTACCAATAAAAACGTATTCGGCTTTTGTACAATCTTTATTGTAGTATCTTAGGAAATACCTTAAATGTAATAGTGGCTCCGTTAGCGTAATTAAAGTGTACCCCTCAATGAATACCATACGCATTGTATCTCGGAATATATAGAGACCCGCAGTTGATACTAACACTAAATGATTGATAAATAGAATACCAGTTTCGGTCTCGTACCACATATTCCAAATCATATCGAATGTTAAATAGACTAATGCATTCATTATAGCAACATCCTCAAATTTAAAATCCATACTCTCTGTAAATATAAATAATAATTTTTGGTCAACATATTGGATCAAAACCGACCGAATTTTTCAATCTTACTTTCTTTAAAATCGAAATGTTCACAATACAGTGCGGTACTTAAGCAAAAACTGGTAAACCAGTGCACAATACATAATACACGTCTTGCAAAATCTGGAGATTTTTCAGACAAAACAACTTTGTGCAAAAGAAAATAAAGACCAGGCCACACCACAATAAATAATCCGGCAAGTTCAGCATTAAATATCATCATTTCTGTTGACCTTATCTCAAAGCCCTTAGTAATCGTCTCAGTATTTAAATTAAGCAGCAACATGTTTACAATATAATATTTTAGACGATTTTACAAAGAAATATATAATATTTTATGTCTATATATAGTTACAAAAAATAATTTTTTTAAAATTTAATACTTTTATAAAACTGAATTGACTAATTAAATAGTTTGATTACAACGAAAAGTTTGTAAAAATGCCGTTTGTTTCCTTAAAGCTAGAGGTGCTTTGATCTAAATGACTTTTACAAATAAATGCAATGACATATCATTCTTCCAGGTTATAGAAATGTTCTAGCTCATAAACATAGTTCATTACCAGCCATTTATTTAATCTATGCCCTATATGGTTCTATATATTTTCCTGCTTCCTCAAGTAACTAACACTAGGTATGTTAATATTTTTTTTAGAATTTCGAGTCTACTAGTGAAATGTCGATTTGCAGAAACTATACAGAAAAAGAGTTACTCACACATTTGACCGCAACACTTTGGGAGAACCAGCCAGCAAAGATTCTTAAAGCCAACCTTTTTAGACAGAAGAAGAACAACTTTTAACTTTGATATTGAAAGGAAAGACTGCAGTGCAGAGGTTGGTATACTGAATAAAAGTGAACACATTTACCTATACGCCATTAGAGTTGACCATAGGTATAATTATCGACTCAACTAAATTAAGGAAGGTAAAAAAAAGAAGAGATAAAACCATAAAGAAAATATGAAAGAAAATATGAGACAGCTATCTTAAGGCTTTTATTCTACAGATCCCAACGGTCAGATCAATATATTAAAAATTCTTAAAAATTATAAAAAATCAGGAGCTGGGCTAACGACGAGGAAGGCTGATCTCCATGAGGAGCCACCAGAGAAATATATCAGATGAATTAGTTAAGTTTATTCTGATCAAGAGATCAAATATATAGTTCCAGATATATGTTAGAAAAGAAAAAAAAACAAGAACCATTCTGTACTGATTAAACGAGGCCAAGTCCCGATAAACGACCGTTGGGCAAAGAGCAACTGATGGAAAATCAAAGAAATGATAAGTCTATTGCACCAATCTTGATGTGGTTGTAGACTACCACGACGATATGAAATCGCAACCGAGAATGCACTGGGTACACTGGTAGCCCCTGGAGGATGTCACCGATTCCATGATAGCGTAATCATTGAATCAGTCAAGAAGTTCACATCTACATTGAACACCTCCAGTGACTTATTAGTAACCTTTTACATCAATTTTGAGAGTCACAAGGCTCCGCATTCAAGTCGTAGTAATGACAATATCGTTTACATTGGGGTTATTTTTGTCTTTGTTGAAAGCAGAGCCATCTTGATTTTGTTATCTGGGCTTTTCAGAAGCACTGCAAAACTTATAAATACTAATTGAGGATATTGTTTCAAATTGGACCCATCTGGGTATAATTACTTCGGCTAACGAGGGACGAGACATTTATAAGTCCTTCCATTGTACTGATAAAGTTGGAGGAAGTAGTTGATCCTAAGAGAGTCCTGCTACCCAAAGTTCATGCATTATAATTTAACTACCCATCCAAGGGGATCGAAACGTTTTCCACTATCGGACAGCAAGTTGCGTTTGGTCGAATTCTTGTTGTTAGAACTCAAAAATTCCACTGTTTTGTAGTTCTATATTGGTATCACCTGCATCAGGGCGTAGGTTAAATTCGCGGGCTTTGAATAATGTTGTCAGCTGTTTTTGAGCAACTGCGGCCTCCTGTACTGTATCGTTTTCAGAAATGAGGTCATCTACGTAGAAGTCGCCAACTGTTGCAAGACTCGAACAGCTAGGTATGTGATTAGCGTTGTTCCTTAGATCAAGGTTGTGAGTTTGTACTCTTTTATTGGTTGTTTGGTGTTTTTTCTCTACAAAATTCTCTGATAGAAATCTATGTATGTCAATTTCGTGAAACATTTTTTCTAAGTCGGCTATGATTACATATTTGTGTTTTTGCCAACGCAGTTGTAAGCTCAGCAAGTCTTGTTGGAGTTTATCTATCATCCAGAGTGAGTGATCTTTGATTACAGTGTGGTAAATAAAAATAAAAATGTTCAGCTTTTCTACTTCCCACCTCGATCTCTTTCATATGGCCCAACATTTCATATTCGTCTATGAATTGTTGGTATCGTAATGCCAATTCTGAATTTTTTAAAAGACGTTTTGCAGCTTTGAGTAGACGAGCAGTAGCTGTTTTTTTGAAGAGCCCACAGTTTTAAAGGACAATTGCTCGACGTCAAAAGAAATTCTTACTTTATACCTTATGAAGTTTTGCAAAGTTCAATGAAAACCTTGGGACTAATGGTGAACTCTAGTATTGAGCGCGCTGTTGCCGCTTCTGTTGATTCGCTTGAGTTTAGGCTCGGTAATATTCTTAAAAAATAAGACAAGTGCAAATAAATTTGTACAATTTTTATTATTTAAATAACATATTTAATATCAAATATAACAAATATTAATAATTAAATTATTTTTTTTTAAATTTTCATTTGAGACATAGAAATAAAAACTTAACGAAATTAATCAATTTTTTATAATTTTTTGTTTTTGTTTAAATTTAATTTAAAATTTTAATTTAATTTATTTGATATTTTTAAGTGTTTTCTCTATGTTGCGATAAATTCGTTGCGGTATTACATCAAATAACACTTTACTATAGCTACTGTGAGCCGATAATTGTTTAAATATATCTTTAGCATAGTTTCGTGTCTCCAAGCTTCCCTCTTGCAATAATTGCGCTGTATTTAAAATCAATTTATCACGACATTCTTTACTCAGAGCAAATACTTTATCATAGCCTAGTCGGCTTACCAAACGATTTAATAGTTTGGCCGTACTTGTACGCACCACAGCATTGGCATGCGTCGTGCCACGTGTCGTTAATATATGTATAATTTTGTTCGTCGGTAAATTATCAATCATCGTGTCGAGAGCACGTGCAGCATCGGCACGTAAAAATTTATTTGTATCGGCTGTACGATGTAACAGATTCGTGACCAAATCTTCCGTTTCTTGGTCCAAATATTTACGATGTGTACTAAAAAATTCACCGGCCGCTTGACATGCGGCGCGCGCTACTTGTGATCGTAAATTTTTTATATGCTTCGCCAAATGCACCGCTAATACATGAATTTGAGGTTCAATATATTCGGGATGGTGTCGCATTAGACGTAAAAATAAATGTATACCATTCATTGTAGTTTCCCAATTTTGGCTCTCCAATTGTATGATACATTGATTGAGAGCGTCGCGCGGACGTTCAAAACGTCGCGATAACGTTGACGATGTATACGTTTCGGTTTGTTTAGCTTTTTGGGTAGCCGCTTGTTTGGCCGGAGCCACTTTTTTACATCGAAATATCATCGGTTTTAGTTTACGTTGTGGTGATTTTACCGTCGGTTTTATAAAATCGTCGTCCACCATTTCATTATACTCGTTCTTGTCCGAATTCATATCGATGCTGTTAAAACTTTTGGCTGTACCATTCGATTTTGGTGTTAATGTTTCCGAAATATCTGAATTTTTACTTTTTGTATTTACTGTGTCGTCTTCGTAGTCCGTATCGGAACGTGTTCCAACCGAATTCGATGATATTTCATCAATGTCGCGTGGCGTTGGTGTTTCAATGCGGCGAAATGGATCTTGAATTATAGACGATGATCGCGAAATATTTGATACATTTTCACGTGATGAAGTTTTCGATTTAATTGGAATCTCATCGAATGGTATATTATCGATGGATAATGTTTCCGATTTAATCGATGTTCGGTCTTCGTTGATCGGAATATTTTCAATCGAACGATTTTTCGTTTTAATCGGAATGTCGTCAAAATTTATGATATTTGCAGTTTTAGGACGTTTATTCTTGTCGACAATTTCAATAGACGCTTTGTTCGAGCCAAGCACAGAATGTGGACGTGATATAGACGATGGAGATTTTTGTTGAATTAAATTTTCAAGTTTTTGTACATTTATTACAGGATCGCTGGTTCCAATTACTCGCGTCGGTGTCGAGTTATCAGAATCACTCTCTGTACTTACATCTGATGTATTACTATCGTTGTGTATCGATAATGGTGTGTTACCGTTATTATTATTTATATTGTAACTACTTTTATCGGACGATGATCCTCTACTCGTTGAGTTACTTAAAACTTCAGGACTCGGTCTATTACTTGTTTTTTCCTTTAATTGATGATCTGGATGATTTTGGGATGTTACTTGTTTTTCGTTATTTTGTTGATAGTATTGGTTGCTGTAAATAAAATAAAAATAATAAATTGTATTAGTTTTAGGGTTAACTATATAGATTCTAATCATACTCAAAGATATCGATTGATTTTCGATAATTACGTAAAACGTATGGAACTACATCGAACAGAGAAAATAGTGTTACAATAAAGTGTGTTATGGATGGCATCCAAAAATGTTAAATTTTGGGGTCATAAAATTTTAAATTGTTGGATTTTTATTTGTATTCTGTGTATAGTTGTGTAGTTTGACCGAAAAAGCAAATGTTTATGGGCAATTTTAAATAAATTTTTTTTTAATGCGGTTACTTAGATAAGAGCACCTATAAAATAGTTAAGATCCAACGTTTTAATGTAGTTTCCATTAAAGTAAATAACTTTTTTATTTTTTTTTTGATTTATGTAAATGACGATGAACTTACGACATTTTTGCTTTGTTCGCGCAAATCATGGTGGTTCGCGTGTAATTTATGATTTTACATGACAACACAATTATATGTATATACAAAATTGACTTGTCTGTGTGTGTCTGCGATATACTGGCCCGAACTCCATATCATACACTTTTCGATAGAATGGGTCAATAATGGTTTAATCACCAATCAGTTTCAATTAATTCTATGTATACAGTAACTTACACCAATATAATGGAAAATCATAAGTTAATGTTGTTACGGTTAATTTATGTAAATGACCATTTATTTGTATTATGGTCGTTCCAGTTGGTAACATAGAATTTTATATCAAAAAAATCAATGTTTAAACGAACTTTAGCAGAAATAGGTTATGAAAATTCTAATTCAACAAATTTGGTACGGTATATTAATCCGTGACGGGAAAATATATAAGGGGTGAAAAAAATTCATGGTCGTGCCAAAATTAAAAATTTACTATTTCGTAAGCCTCGCACGATTTATTGTGTACAGTCACTGATGGTTGTATATTAATAATAATTGGTTGTTTTAGCCATTGTTGGGCTCGTACCGTAGCACCAATCAGTTTCCATCGGCGTCAATTGAACCATGTGTATGGAATCAACAGGCGGGACGTGAATAAACTCGGTTAATAGTGTTAGTATTGTCACTTTTAGTAGGATGAGAAGGAGAAAAATATCAAAATATCTGGACAAAGCTTAAACAAATTAAAAAACTAAAACCTTTTTACTTTTGAAACGAAGGACGATTTTAAAATTGTTCAAAAAACGATCTGTCGAGCAAAAGTTTTAATTTTTGTTCGATTCACAGCGAAATACAGATTGATTTTTAAGGAGGATAAAAGTGAATCGAAAACCACATAAGTTTGTATCTTCCAGTTGATTTTGTACCATAGTAACGATGATAACAGAAGTTTAATTAGTTATTTATACAATTTTTGCTTAGAACCTACCCCTTTTAATTTAAAAATGCCATAATAAGATAGTAAAGAATTTAGTTGATCCTTGGATATCTGGATCAGTAGAAATGGATATATATGGGTTGATTTTCAGTTTTCGTAATAGCTTTGTGGCATCCATCGTCTTAAAAGCACGAAAAAATAGTTTGGTCATAACCAAGGTATATAAAATAATATGGTAATATATTCAGTTCCTTTTTTGTTTTTTTCGCATCACGTGTAAATTTAACGGAAAATTCAAAAAATCAACTTAATCGGAGCACTTTGAATCAAAATTTTTTAGGTGGATCTTGATGTGTAGACTTTCAAAATACTATTTTTAAGTCGCTTTCAGGACGCTTAGTTTACGAGATATAACCATTTGGAAATCCGAAAAATCGACTAAATATCGTTTGTTTTTACATTTTTGACGTCATTTTTGAGAAAAAGAAAGAATGAGACCTGTGCAATATATTACCATGTTATACTATAATAACGATCTAGTTTGGTCAACAAATTTATAATTGTAAAAACTTAGTAGACTTAAATTTAAAATCCTTTTGTTTTTGAACAAAAAAAAAAATAAACGAAAGTTTTTGCTCTCATTTTTTAGTTTTTACTTGATAATTATTTCAATAACAGTGGGGTCAATTATTTTCAACTGATAATTATAACCAATCGGAAACATAACCCAATTTATTAACCCTACGTGATATGAACACGCAACCATATTAACCCCAAACATCAGTTCAATTATACGCACAGCACGATACAATGCTAGCACGAGAAGCACAACATTACATCATAACAGAGACCGAAGGAACTCCAGTTTGAACGAGTATCTCTTTACGATCTAACAAAATTTTGTAAAAAAAAAGTAAGTACCCAATTATATTTTTTCGTACATGGCGATATAATGTACTTTCAAAATTTTACTTTGTAATTTTTTGTAATATATTTAACATAATCTTTGTCTTTTTATTCTTAAAATTTTCAAAATGCATGTGTTTCGTTCCAGCCCTTTATTTCTTTTCCGTTTTATTTTTAATTCTTTCGTTTCTATTTTGGCGTGCAGTATCAGATAACTTTGAAAAAGGCGCGCGACAAATAACCAATACGCCAGATCAACTGGCACATATGATGAAAGATGCTGTTGTCAGAGCCGTCATAAAAAAAAATCCTAATGCACAGGAGCCCCTGGAGTTTTCAATTAATTCTTCTGCTTCGGCTGGTTTGTTTGCTCGAGTAGTATTTAAACCTCCGGAACCTCTCAGAACTCGGTCGTATGGTTTGAAATTATATAGAGCGAAAATTCAACGTTGTCGGAATTTCATTACAGTCAATTCAGTATGCGCATGCGGTTGGGGTTATGGATGCACGAAACCACAAAACCTTCGCGCGTTTGATTACTAACATCTTTTTACCGCACTTAAAATCAAAGAAATCCGAAGTGTGTTTTTTGCAAGTCAGAGAAGTTAATGATAAATAACTTGTTGCATGGCTTGGCGCGTGACAACAAGAAATCGTCCAAATTTTTATGCATTATGAAATTTAACACTGATGACAACTTTAACGAGGCAACCATTCGTCAATTCTGGATGGAGAGGTTCAAATGGTGCTCACTCCATTCGAAAATCTCCTTGACAGTCCTGGCTGACTTATTCTATTCAATTGATCAGAAATTAATAGAATTCGAAAAATCGCTATTATCAGAAATTACAGAAATTTTTCAGCATAACTCTCGATTTCAGCATAACTCTCCGGACAGAATACGGATCTCCGGAGGACAGGATTCGACAGCATGTTGCAACTCGGGATCTGCCGACCTAGCAGTAGTCTTTTTGTATTCCCTCTACATCTTCTGCAAAACAAGAAAGGAGAGTGCAGAACGTGTGGAGATTTTTGAGCACTTAATAAAGTCACGATTCGCAGATCGGTATATGATTCTACAACGATAGACTTTTTTTCGTTCTCCGAAGGACATTCCGGAAACTGCAATTTCGACACCTTTTGGGCTTTCCGAATTTTGTAGAATGAGTCTCGGTCTTCGGAATGCTGTCGTTCCAACGTCTTAAGCTTACAGTTTTAGGATTTGATTTCTGTTTTGTATATTTGGACTACGTGCTCATTACTGCTCAACATTACGACGAACATTACACTAAGCAAGTGGCGCAGTGGTTAGAGCTGTGGTGCTTAGACCGATAGTTACCGGGTTCAAACCCTAGTAGGGACAGGATGCAAAAACGATTATGATCGTTGATAATACTTTGACCCCATATTGGTGTGCTGAATTCATAGGTCGACCTATCTTTTATGCCATTGTACTGGATGACATAAAGCTATGTAATGCGCAGTTGGTATACTGTACTTGTGTGCTTGGGTTGAGTGAATTAGAATAAATGTATTGATTTAAGTTAGCCTTCAAAGGACATTAAATCCATTGGCTGATCAATTCTTAAAAAAAAAAAAAAATCTCGAACACATCAAAATTATCTTGGTTAAACTAGAAGAACACGGCTTCGCCAAAAATTTGTTTTATTATTATTATTAGTTACACTACCAAGGTACGTATATTACTATATCACAAGAACGGGTTCAAGTCATCCAAAATTTCGAATGACCACTGACTGTAAAACAACTGAATTTTTTTTAGGCATTATAAACTTTTATCGACAGTGGTCAATAGAACAGAAGCATTCGAGAGAAGTATTTGGAGTGTTGGATAACTATAAAAACAAACTTTCGGACATTTCTTCACTGATTCATCTATCATCATCAGCAAATCTGGCCACCATGGTGGATGCTTCTCATACAGCGATCTGATCAGTGGTTCAGCAGTTTATTTCGGATACTTGGAAACCACTCGGCTTCTTTGCTGTACGTCTCAATGAAACGCAAAAAAAGATATAGATCAATGGATCGTCCAATTATGAAGAACTTCAAGAAATCTTAAAGAGAAATCTTAAATTTGAGAAATTTTCGATTTCCTTCAATTCGGACAATCTTATTTATTGCTATACTACTACTCCTACACCTAGGCTATGCATTCCGCTAAATTTCCGAGAACAAGATTTCGATGTGTTTCAGAATCTTTCTCATCCTGGCGCCAAAGCTTCCATTAAGCTATTGACACAAAAGGTTATTTGGCTATCTATTAATAAAGAAGTCTAGAAAATTAAGCAAAATTGAGTAGCATGCAAAAAGCTAAAGTCTCTTGACACACTAAATCTCCATTCAGCACTTGTAAATTAACTTCTGATTGATAGTTACTCGCGCTGGTTTGAGGCAATTTCAGTTTCTGATGAAAATGTAATGGTATGATTAAGCGATGGCATCATGTCATTAAGTCTGTCATTATGTGCTACGACCAATAGGATTAGACTAGTGTTCTTCCTTCAATTTTACTAAACCCAAGTCGCCCCTCGGTAAAATGCTAATTGCTCTACTTTGTTTTGCTTTACCCAATACCTCATTCTGATTCTGATAAACTGTATCGATCATGATCGTTGTAGGTCTCACTAGATGGTAGCAATTTTGGTGATAATTCCTTCTTTCGCTGTAGGTTGTGAAGCTGTTCCAAACTAATTGTCCTTATTGAAATAGTCTACTATATGTGCGCTTCTGCCAAATCAGTCACTTTTTCCGATCACATGACCAATCACGTCTTTTCTAAATCCACAAAGAGAGTCATAATCGGCTATGTTGCCTGACTTTAGCATTTGTGCTTTACCAAACGCGTTTCAGCCATTCTCAATGTGCGTGTTTTACGATAAATATGGTTTTACAATGGAAGGTTTTTTAGAATATTTTCTCCCTTTATTGCATTACGGTCAATGTAATTATGGTATTAGTAAGATATCAATGATGCTTTTCTTTCAAATATTCACAATTGACAATGCTTGCATTCGATAGGACCTGTCAGTTTGATCAAAAGGGCTACATCTTCTCGATTTTTAAATTGTAGCAGCCACTGCTATTTGAGCTTTTGCGGTTAATTTAACGGCCTTCTTTAAGCCTGTACTGGTATGAACGATGGTTCCATCCATGGATTCTGGCCTTCAACAAAAGATCATAGTTGTGTTCATCGTCTTGATCGTAATCAAGTAACGAAAAATCTCTTTTTCAACTCTCCCCGTTGGGATTCAAGCTCGGTACCTCCTGGCGCCAACACCGCAGCTTTAACCACTGCGCCAAATAATCGGTTTTGCTGTTTTTAGCCCGTTCTATGACTTCTTTATCATATTTCCCAGTGATTGTAATTTTAACTATGATTTTCTGTTATCCGAGAGCTTGGAGTACTCATTGAGTTCTAATTCGCTAGTTCTAGGGCTTTACTATCCTTGTAATGTATTGATCAGAATTGATTTGCCATTAACTATCCCTATTCTATATACAATATGTGTATACTAACCGAGTTTAAGCTTTAACAACATTTGAAATCGCTTCAAGAGATATATTAAACCTCATTAAGTTAATTATCCTGTTTTATCGATTTTCATCGAGTAAATAATTCATAAAGTATTTGGTGATTCTCATAAATGGCCTTTGTACCTATGTACATATATCGATTTAATGAGAAATTAGTTTTTGTAGTATAACGAAGCTCTAAACATATTTTGACATGATGAGAAAAATATCCGTCGCGCTCGTAATTGGAATGTTCGACACCCAAAATATTGTTAATAATTTATGCAAGGGTTAAAAAGAAAATTTGAAATTTTTAATATCTTATCAAAAACCTTGAATACTTTTAACAGTTCTATATGATTACAACATACATTACCATATTTCCCACTTTCCGGTCTGTGGTAAAAGCGGTACATAAATTATTCGTTTGCGTTTCTATTGTGAGTTAAAATCTATAGAACATATATATTATGACCTTTTTTCATAACTATCGGCAACGTCAATCGTTTTTTGGCTTTTTTTGTAAATATTTGAGAACTTCCCACTTTTGTAAATTTTGATTTGGTTCAATTTGAATCGAGTGTACAATGTGTTTCAATTCATTGACACTTGAAAAGAGGGTGCATTAATGAATAATGAGTATATGTTATGTTTAACACGATTTAGTAATTTATTATTTTTTTTAGAATTTATTTATGTTAGTATCCAATTTGAGGTTTTCCATGTTTAAATCTTTACTGGTCAATTTCCTATGCAAAGTATAAAAAATATGTTGTCCCTGTGAACGGACGTTAGTCAAATAACACAACACAACACAACGAAATAAATATTATAGTTCTTTAGAATTGTATTACAGAAATCATTGCATGTGATGATAAATCGCTAAACTAACAGTCTGCATTCATTAAAGTAACTAAATGTAATAAACAAACAATCGATACAGTTTTGAATAACCGAAGTTGCTTGACACGATGAACGATTTTGTTGGTAAACTACAATATTTTTAAGCAATTGGTAAAGCTTCTAAAAGTTTTCCTATTGAAGTGGAGGTCCTTGGAAAAGCATAATTTATTTTAATTCTTATAAGGTCCAATAAACTAAGGTAACAAATATCGTCATCAGAATCTATTCACTTAATACACTTGATAATAGCTCAAGTTGAAATTTTAAGAAACAAATTCAAATTAATTACCGTAGGATGTCATACAAAATTCAAATGTTACTGTAATATAACAATCGAAACTTTCTTTTTTGGAATTCATTTTTTTTAATTTACTGTCATGTTTACATTTTGATGGGTGTAAGTTTTTAGATTATTGCTAAAATCAAAAGTGGCAATCAAGGCATTGGTTGGAGGAAGGAAAAAACCAACGATAAAATGTCAGTAAGTTCCATATATTTTCATAGCTACTCTTAGCTATGTTAAATCTGCAAAAATTTCTTATACGTATATGTAATGTTAATATAAGCGAAATACACGAAGGTTAACTACAGGAATACAACTTGCCGTAGGTTTTAAACGCACATATAAACAAGGTGTTGAGCATTGTGTTGTCATGGTGGCTGATTTAAATTTTCCTCGTAATTTTTATTTATTTTTTGATAATTATTTAATACTAAAATTTAAACGCACATATTTTGATTGCAGGTATTTATATATGGACGGGTGAGTGGAAGGAAAAGTTGGCGGGTGTCTCAAAAACCACATAGAACCATAACCAAGAATGTATGGGATAAATTTAATAGAGTGAGTGGTCATGCAAGTGTTAATACAAACTGAGAATGCATGTGATAGAGTGTTATTGGGAGCGCTCAATTCAATACCAATACACACTCTATATGGTATGAAATGAATGAATCACCTCTCAATTATAAAAGAGACTAGTCACGATTCATGAATGATTATGAAAGATAACGCGTAAATGAATGAAAGGAAATTACAGGTAGAAACAGTCTTCACAAAACCCAAAGGACCAGCGTGATTTTGGAGAATATATAAACATATTCAACAAAATTTAAAATGTGGTTTCAAATGCCCCCCGCTAATCTGGTAGAATGTCTGAATTTTTGAGGTGGTACTGGCACAGAGTTCAACAACATAACCAAAAAATAACTTAACTAGTTAGTTTTGCCAACAAAACTATAAAATATCATTCATTTTGATTATTTCCACTCATTTAAACTTTATTAAGTTATTGTTTGAGGGATTTTTGAGATTGTTTGATTGAGTAACGAGCTATTAAAATTAATTAATATAGCCTAGAATTAAAGACATCTACTTTTTTAGAATTTTAAATGCACAAAAAAAGTTAAGTGCACTGTAATAGAGCTAATCCGTATTTTGATATTCTAAATAGTTCGATTAAAATAGGGGAATGTTAAAGAATCGAAAGAGCGTCGATCCTAGAACAGAGTGCAAACGACATTAACTAAAATATATTATTTAGCCATCAAAATGATAAAATATGACTCAATTTAATTATCCTCATTCCATTGAACCCAATTGAGCTAATTATTGAGTATTTTTTTTAAAGTTACTTTCGAAGGTCCGTTGATGTGTTACGCTTTATTAAACTGATGCTTTTAACATAATTTAGGACTGTTTAGAATTATAAGCTATCTATTAGTGACTGTTAAGAATTAAAAGAGCCTCAGTACTGGAACAATTTTGCAATCAAGCTGAGCAAATATGACTCAATGTAAATATTGCCATTGCACCAATCTGTATGTTGAGAAAATGTTTAAGTGAATTTTTATTTTTTATTAAATCAAAAGATAGCTTCTAACGAGTTAAAAGAGTTTCAGCCCATGAATAGAGTTCATATGACATAAAGACAATTAATCTAAATTAAGTTGCCAACAAAATGTTAAATATCACTAAATTTATTTTATTACCGGTAGTTTTAAAGAACTTTGAGTGACTTGATTCCTTAATTGTGTAAAGCTTATGTAAATGAATTATTAACAAAGTGCAAGCAGCAAAGAAAATCAGACTATTCTTTTGTTTATTCGTCATCGAATACAATATTGACATAATTAACGATAATATCTGAAACATGCTTTACAAATAAGAACTATTCCAAAATTAGTGGGCATTTAATTTATGACATTAAGCATCAATTCAATGAACGGGCCGTGCAGGAATGATCTGGGGACAGTATATAGTATCAGCAGTATATTTCACACCAAAACACGCAATAAAGAACCACAGTTTCTGGATAAAAAAAAGATTCCTGATCTAAATGATTTCTTCGTAACGAAATGTATTGCACTTCTGCCCTCTGATCATTCATCTGTAATATCAATATTGAGATCCAATGTTGTAAAGAAAGAAACGCCAAAACGTCTTACAAACAATTCGAACTAAATAGGACCAATATAGGTACCTATTCGAACAAGATACCTCTCTATTGCCATTCACCTTAATACTCAAAGTCAGATCTGAGAAACTATCTTTTTCAAAGACAATAATATCAACATTTGCTGATGATGCAATAAAATGATGCAATAAAATTTTGCTATAAAAAGCGATCATTAGGCCCATATCGACCTTTGGAATTCAGTAGTGAGAATCCATCAGCACTTCAAATAGAGAATTTTGGCAACAAACACAAACAAAGATACTTCGAATTATTACAATCACAATGGTATATTCATAGCGTCAACATACATGAGACCCTTGGTATTAAAACCATTAAAGAAAATATCAGAGAGCTTAGTTCGAAATATTACTCCAAATTACAAGTAAAAACCAACGAATTGGCCAGCGAAATGTCAAAACGGCTGAGGCTACTTAGAAGGGTAGATCCACTTGGACTTCGAACCTTTAATTTGCATATTTGCAAGTTGCATATTTAAGATTTATATAAACTATAAAATTATGAACTCTAACAAGTATTTCAGCTTATAAGTTTTATATTGAATACTTCTTGTTAGTTCCTTCTCTAGAAAGATTAAAAAAAAAGCTATTGGCATCAATATTAAAAAAAATAAAAAGTTTATTTATTTCCACTCAACTTAACTTTAGTGAGTTAATATTCGAGTGATTTTTATTTTTTCGTTTGAGTGATTTTTGAAAATTCGTTATGATGCCATTTATATACATATTTTGATTCTAAATTATAACATATTTCGTCACAAAACCGAGTGTAAACGACACAAACAAAATAACAAAGCTAGTTGTATCTAACTAGCCTAGACGTTTGCCCAGAAAATGATGAAATATCAATTTAGTTATTGTTTGAGTGATTTTTGATTTCGTAAACGCTTTATCTAAATTATAAATTAAATTTTAGTATCGTTAGTCTAGCAATAAATTATCAATCGCATGAAATAGGAAAATAGTTTCGAAATGCATCCAATATTTTGTATTCTAATTTTTTTTTTTTTAGCTTTTGAATAAATTAAATAGGTTAGTGGTATGTTTTTTTTATTGATTCGACGAACTATACGATTTTTATTATTATTATTATTATTAAATAAAATGTGGGTAAACTATTTTATAAAATGTATGTTAAAGTACGTACGCAACGGGTGACATAGTTATTGGTTTCGATATTATAGTAAATCCATTATATTCGGCTGCCTCTTCTACTGTTGTTAACAGATTATGTTGTGAATGGATATTATCGTCGTCGTCGGGAAACCGTACTGTTGTAATAATAGTTTCATTTGTTTCCAAGTCGGTGATAATTGTTTCGTCTGGTTCTAGGACGAAAATGTCGGCTTCATGCATTCCCAATACTGGTATAATATTGGATTCTGGATTTTCAATTTTTGCGCCAAAAGATGCGTCTAACATATCTAATTCGGTCGTTGGTTCGCCCAGCAAGTCATTATTCTCTATTAAACTAATATCATTCGTATTCGTTTCGACTAGACTACACTCATCCGGTTCGGACAATGCTAGGCTAGCTTCATTACGTTCATTCATATAACCGTTACCATTCGCTGCATGATTGTTTTGATCACTTACACTATCACTATTATTATTATTGTTTAGGCCAATAATTGTTATCTCATTATTTTCTTTTATATGATTATTATTACTATTACTATCACTTAAACTTAGATTGTTATCAGTAGTTTTTGGTGTAAACAATTTTTTACGAAAAAAGTTAAAACAACAAAATTGCGGATAGTTTAAAAATCTTTTACCCGATTTATTTACAATTTTACTATCACTACTGTGAGCACCATCACTATTATTATCATTCATTGTCGTATAACTATTTAAATTCGGCGCTTGGGTTTCAATCCTACTACAACATTTAATTGTTGGACACCATAAGAATTTTCCGCCCATTATCAATAATTAAAACAAAAGAAAAAAAATGAAAATTCATTTTCACTTATATTTAAATCACGAGCGACAGTCACCACATGCTTTACTATGTACATGTTAACATCGAGTGTCCCTATTATCGACTGAAACAATTTTATTAAAATGAAAATTTAATTTTCCGAAGTTATGTTTGTTGGTGTTCTACAGTTGTGACTGGACATAGATTACACGGTATGGATATATGTATGTACATTACGGAATAGAGAATAATAGTAACAGAAATATTTAAATGTGTTGTATTGTTGTTGAGTGGAAAACTTGGAAATGAAGAAAAGGTTACTGATTTTGTTGGTATGCGTGGCTGTGTGTTCGTGACTTTTGTATTAGTGGTGGTGGTGGTAGATTATATGTGTATATATACAAAAAGGGGTGAATATTCGGTATAATATTTTGTTAGTAATATAAGTTCAAATAAAGAAAATGCTCATTAAAATAATATCCAATGGGAAAACTATGGTATATACATATAGACAGGAATGTATTTATCGTTTTTCAATCTTGTAAATATGTTATCGTATAAGCTTATGTACTTGAGCAAAATTCCAATGAAATAAGGAAGTAATCAAATTAGATAGCTTCCGTTTTCAGTTTCAATATTTGATATTTTGGCGAAGGTTTACATTTTTTCAACGTTCATAATATCAATTTGGTTTTGCCACCATAACAAACGAATTATAACGAATTTGTTTAGCGTTACGAAAATTTGCCATCTCATCATTAACAAATTATCTACCTACGCCAATATATTAAAACCTAAGTAAGAATCTAACACTTTATTTTAATTTAGTATAATAGATAATAGTTTTATATGGGAAAGTTTATTACTCAATTCTTATGAATTTTATGTATATCGTCGTATATGTTGTACTTGTGTACATGCCGGAGTTTTACAATTTTCACATTCAAACGACTTTTCCATGCCCTCAATTTTGCGTTTTAAAATAACGATTCATGCGTGCTCTACTGGTCATAATTTATTCATTATATTATATTGTACATATCAGTAAATGGAATCGCTCGCCAGTTAGACGTACATTTTCTATTTTTCTAAATTTCACTCTTAACGTTGTAAAATTCTTACGTTACGAAAAGGATATAACCCTCATGAAATTCTTTCCGTTTTGACGAATTATGGTTTTGAATGTCAAACGGATACTTATATAGTTCTATAAATACACAAACGAGGATCAATATTAGAATCTAAAATTTATTTAAATTAATTAATTTAGTTGGAAATCCCTAAGCGGTCGTCTAAAAAACATGACTCATTCTACAATGGCTATGTTCAGTCGTATTTTCTAGTCCATTTATCATTATTTTATGTAGACAGTATGTATTCAATATTAAAAAATGACTGTTGCTGGCTTATACCGCGCAGTAAATTGTTCTGTTTACTCAAAATCAGCAAGAACGTGATTGAAATCTTTTTGTCCTTGTTGTACTTTTCAAACTTTAGATATGCGCTTTCCAACTTAAATCTTTTTCCAAGGTATCGAAATTAATCAACCAAATTTACTAAAAAGCAATTATCCGAAGATATGATTTGATAGTTTTGGACTCAGAATAAAATTGTGAATTATCAGCCCCTAAGCGTGATATGGTTTTGTATACTCGCACTAAATTATGTAAATAATAAATCCTCAGCAATGGCAGTAAGATATCCTTGAAATTGCTTTAAAGTTTTAGTACCATTAACATGCACTAAAACAATAAAGGTCCTTAAACGGAATTCTGTGGTATCCTCACAATAATTAGTAAATCCGGATTTAATTGATTATCGATACTTTAAAACCGCTATCAATGTGATCACTACACCGGCTTTCCACAATGCAACATTTACTGTCAGTATTTTTTTACTGTGAAACCAGAAGGAGAAAAAATACTAAATTACTTTAGAGTGACAAAGACTATCGTTTTTGTTTTTTTTCTATTTTGTTTTTACTTACAGCAAAAAAACAAAAACAGTTGTCTTTGTCACTCTAAAGTAATTTACAGCATAATATAAATACACATAGTACTACCATGGTAAGTTAGCCCATTAATGTGCTAGATGTCGCTACTGGTATCGTTTTAAAATAATCAAAATATTTTTATATGTATAATTGCCTAAATGTCGTATATTTATACTAAATGTTGCCGATGGCAGTACTATATGTATTTATACTATGTTTACAGTTACCAACAGTTGTAAAAATTGCATGCAATAATTATTAAAACAATGTTTAATTTTGATAAAAATTACGACATCAATTTTGTTGCCGTAACTTTACAGAGCATTATTTACAGATACAGAACATATTTACATTTTGTGAATAGGGGCAATAATATTTCTTTTAATTTGCTTAGAAGCATCCAGCAAATTTTCACATTGGTTTTCTTGAAGCACCCTAAAGCTGAATACTACTGGTCGATATTGGTTTTAGAAGATATGGTTTATAATGTAATATTAGCTCTGAATTTCTACCTATTTTTTGTATTTAATGCTAAGCTCTTTGTTTTTTATGCACATGATATTTCCACTTAAGTTTAACATCAATTGTCATTTCTAGATATTTGACCGTTGAATATGGAATTTGCTTTGAGTTGATTTCCACATGGTATCAAGTTATCCGTTTTGTTTGTGAAACAACATGAATTTATTACAACACGAATTTAGCACAAAGTCTTGTGCTATTTCAAGAAGATCGTTGAACATATTTTTTTGCTTCCCAGCACATATATGTCTATGATTCTACGACCTTGTTCTATTGACGAATGTTTTTCTCTGAAACAAAATTAATGGGAAGGAATCAGAGTCTATGATGAACATGGGCCTGTTAAGCAAAGGAATCGGCTTGCACGATTTTTTGGCGTAAAGTGTTTTGTTGGTTTTAGTTTCATTATCACTTCTGCCGAACTTTCCATTGGATTGAACTTGGAACGAAATTAAATCTAGATGCTGAGTTTTTCGTAATCCTTTTTGGGGGTTGGGCTTCAATTTTTTACCTTGTAATTAAGTCATATCCAGAAAATATTATTGAGCTTAAGTTACTGTTGATTTAAATTTTAACTTTTTTAAAGATATAAATCTTATGTTTGACTGTCGATTTAGTCAGCGAACGTTAAGTTTTCATTTGTAGTTTGTCTTGGGAGAAATCGGAATCTGGCTCCAAAGTATATGATGCAAAAAAAATCAGGTTGGTGTTTCTAGTCTAAGTTCTATCAACACATTCTATTGTAAACACTTGCGTTTTGGATCTTTTTAGACTTTTTGTTGCTTTTTGAGGAAAAAGTCAGTGTCCTTTTGACCAGTAAGGCTGTAGTAAGGTAACCATTAATTTACTCAGTCTTAATATCTTCCATTAAAAATAAGTTTATTGTTTAGATATAGGTGGGTATAGTGTTACTTTGTAGAGCCCGATTTATCTGCCAAGTTTTCCGTGCTTTACGTTTTCGAACAAATTCTCAAACTACCAAAGAGCAGTTATTATCCAAAGCTGCTACATATGTGAAGTTAGGCCAAACATATCCCGAAAAAAGTATTTTCAAATAATGGTGTGTGTCTTTACTAAACACAGTAAAAAGACTCAACACGAAAACCAAAAAACATATTCCATCCCAAAATTTTTTAAAATTTGTTTTTTCGTAGCCAATCGGCATAGCTCGGCATAGCTCAGCTCAAAAAAGGTTTGCAGATTTAGCCATATATGACATATGGATGATCAGACCAATGATAAGTATCAATCGTAGGGTCATTACCTTATGATGGTGATTAAACGTTAGATCCTAGGATAAGACGTTAAGATTCAAAACGATAATAATTTTGGTGGTATCTTAGATTTTGATGAAAAGAGGAAGAAAAGATAATTTCGGGACGATAAATATATTCAAAAAATAATGTTTATTGTAACGGTGTACACCCGTCCATTGTAACGGCGTACAGCGAAATGCACGTCATTAATGCTTCTGGTAATTTTTTTACGCTCTTATCGTAGCAGCACAAACTTCCGATTCAGATGAATCGTCACCATTTCCTTTGGCAGATATAATAAGTTCAAGCCATACTGTTGACTCAATTGGTGGTTTGCTGAAATCGTTCAGACTATATGTTAAGGCTAATTTTGTTAAAGTTTACTTATGTTGTTGTCATAATTCATACAACAACTCAATATATGTATTTTTTTAACGAACTTTAACTATATAAAATCATCAAGGTAATATAGAAGCATTTTACTGTTATAATTATGTCAAAATATATAACAAATAACGTATAACACGAATTGGATTCTGTTAGAAATTTGGTAACTGCTTGTCCAACTGTTATAGATTTTGAACTTGGACTCGTTAATCATGATAACATCGATACACAAAGAGATTCAGTCTCCATATTTTAGAGATTTTAAATTAGGTGAAACAAATCATAGTATAGATACATATAGTTCTACCATTATAAGAAAAAAACAGTTTATCCATTGATGTTCCAGATGTCGGGTCGATAGAAAATCTTCAAAATTTAGAATAAATATATGACATTTAGGCGATTATACATACACAAATATTTTAGTTATTTTAAAACGATACCAGTAGCGACATCTAGCATGTCAATCGGCTAACATACCATGGTAGTACAATAAACACATAGATTAGGAAATGAAGTTTTAGTAAAATGGCATAAGACCATGATATTTCAAAAAGATCTAATGGAATTCCTGAAAAATATGTATTCTCAGTTTTCGATTCTAATTCGATTCTGTGTATGTGCTCCTTACGATTTACAACAAATATTGTGGTAGAATTCAAGTTAAATTGATTTCCTAATATTGCTGGTTGTCTCAGAACTTCCTAACTTCAAAGTTAAACAAAAATAGCTTAAAACAAAAGAAATTGAATTTTAAAACACTTAGCTGTAACTTTAACTCAATAAAACCGTGTGTCAAAAATTCGTGCTTATAACATAAAATATTGTTACTAATAAAAACCATAATTATACATTGCAGTACGAATAACAAAATTTTTAAATTGTTTCGAGAACGCATAGCCCAAATAAAAAATAAATTCTAGAACTCGAACAAAATCTTATCATTTCTATCGAATTGTAATAAATAAAATGAAAATCTATTTCGGTTTATAATTCGTTAATTATAGTAATCAAAATAAATTAAAAATTTTAGTCGTCGGTGAAAATTTATATTTCCAATCGATATTCTCAAAACACCATCACACGCAACTATATTAGCTAACAACTACTTAGTGTAAATAATTCAACAAAGGACTTCAATTATCTTCATAAAAATTTCATTTATTATTTCCAAAAAAAAAAAAAATATAGTTTTATACTGACCATGAACTCCAAAATATCGAAATCAACATCTTGACTATTTACCATCACGAAAACATACAAAACTTTTCGTGATCTTGAACCCAAAAGTTTAATAGAAAATTTTAACTTGTGTACTCGGTTAAGTCTAGTTGTTCAATTTGAAATCAATATTTTTTTCTATCGATGTCTTGTCTATAGATGTGGATTTGTATGTGTATTGGTTGGTATATAAGTACTTAATTTTCAATGTCGTATAATTAAAAAATTCTTAGCCCTATTAAAATTAGTTTTGAAAGTTGGGATGAACACCCAGGATCAGTTACAAATTTCTTAATCTTTGCAATTGTATAGTTCAGAGTGGTAGAGTTTAAGTAAGCATTTAGCTTGACTGGCGGAGATGGACGAACCTCATCGAACATACTTTTTCACATATAGCAAAAAAGGTGGACAACGAGTAACTACTATACTCTACGAATTCTTTTTAGAAAATACCAGAAAATAAGTGACAGGTATCAGCAACAGTCACATCACATTAACAACGTAAGAAAGAAAACTAGCTTTCCACCGTCATTCATCACCGTGAACCCAGCAAATCAAGATAGCTGGATATGGAGGAATACCCACTACTGTTTGCAATTATAAAGTAGTCCTAACCTTACCTCAAGGTTTCAAAGCTCTTTTAAAATTAAGTTTGATTCAATGCTTCTTAAAAATTGATCGAAAACGTTCCAGAATACGTTATCATATAAAGAAGGCCTACATAATATTTCACATACATTCAATGGCTACATACTGCTTTTGTGTTATACTGAATATCTATCTGTACAGCACATCAAGCAATTGGCAAAGTGCTTAAAGCTGCTGTGTTTGGAGCAGATTTACCGGTTTCAAGCCCCAACGTGGAAAATATGTAAATTCAATTTTCCATCAGAGGAAAATTGGAGAGCAGAATCCCTGGGCCAAACCATCGTCTACGACAGTACAGGTTGACTGGAATAAAGTTGCCAATGTAATATGCGGATGGTAATTTAAAGCAAACCTGTAGTCGTGCTCAAACTAACTGGTAACGGCGTAAAGTAGGACATTTAAAAATTAATTGCGAAAGAATTGGAAGAACTGTGGGAGACCAAAACATTAAAAAACTGTACAGCTATAATTTATCATTCACATTAGACACATATTTCGATTACTTACGACTTTTACAAATTGCGTCGTAATTTAAAAAGGAATTTGTGAAGGGGAAACTGAAGGCTAAATATTTTATTTTTGTTATCATCAGCAACAATCTCGTTGGACTTATTAAAATAGAAGTACGTCGTTTAGTCGAAAAATCATTATAAAAACGGAAGTTCTGTTAAGTATAGTATTTTAGGTATTGAGGAAATTACTTAAAGATGAGGCAACACAAAAATGCGTAAATTTTTTAGGTCAACGTTACTTTTACTATTAGGTTGACACATTTATTACCAACCTGCGTTTTAAGAGGGTGTATTTAGCTTTAATTAGAAAAATAAGCGTATTGGAATATTCTCCCATTTTGGTATAGCATACTGCCAACTATTTGGGGTTTTCAGCTACATACTTTATTTTAAAGTATCGAAGATTACCCAGTTTTAAATAGTAAAATACCCCTTTTTGAGGGCACTGGATAAATTGACCGGGTAAAAAACTGATGAAAAGCTATTTTATCGGCGGCCAAAAGTGACCAATACTTTAAGGTCTTTAGCGTAAAATAACTAGATATTTTGAAATAAACAGTTGCACGAGCATCAAATATTTGAGGTAGTAGCCAATGAAACAAAAGAAAAAAAGGTAAAGAAAAAATTAGAAGGGAATAAAGCGGGAATAAAAAGGGAACAAAAACGAGTTTTTAAATCTACTGGTCCTAGCGAATTTGATTTCCAGATTGTATATGTGCAAATGTTGTCTTAAATTACGCGCAGGCCTTAACAAACCACGGGGATAAATCCAAAAAGTTCCACGGTCATGAGCAATGGCCGTGAACTTATACTTGTAAAATACGCATAAGGCTCCCTCATTACGCCTAATAGAATCAAGATTAGTTAATAAAATTACGTAAGCATTCATTCAAGATGCTCGGTTTTAGACCTCATCAAGTGCAGTCAAGACAACTTTTTGCACCAACTGCTGCTTTGTTTATTTCTTCAGCCCAACATATTCTTTTTTTTTGTAAAAAGTATTGATCAGCTAGTAGATTTAAAGTCCCTTTAAGGCTAATACTTCAATACTTTTTTACATTCACACAAATCCATTCAACCCATTCAGTCAAGCACCGTATACCACCTGCGAATTGTATAGCTCCATGTCACCCTGTACAATGACATGGATCGGCCCATGAGCTCTGCACACCAATAGGAGTCAAAGTTGTGTTCATCACCGATCGTAATCATGTTTGAAAAATTCCCTTTTGCATCGAGCAGCTATTGAGATTCGAAGTCGCTACCTCCTGCTCCATGCGCCGCCGCTCTAACCAGCTGTTTGATATATATAGAAAAGCCGAGAATTTCAAATATGCCAGGCGTATAGCCAAGTTGCATTTACCAGTCAGAAATGACGACAAATAGCTATCAGTTTGATAACGAAAAAGGTAAACAGTAAGAGGTAGAAAGTGACCTGTCATCAGCATAGGAGTATATTAGGTTGTGAGATGCTGATAGAAAATCATTGTTGAATATTAGAAAAAGGTTCGGAAAATTGACGGATCCCCATGAGGGACACCAGCGTTTAAAAAATGTGGAATGGAAGTCAAGCCATCCACCATCACTTTGATTTTGTGGCAATGAACAAAATGCTAACTCCATCAAATTAACGAACCATAAAGGCCAACAGCTCCTAATTTGCATAGCAAGCTATTGTTCCACATGCACTATCAGTATTGCAGAAGGCAAAACATGAGTGTCAATGGAACTTTTGAAAGATCTTGTCCATTTATTTTTATAGCCGGTCCTCAGTTGTATAGTGCCATAATCGACGTTAAGGAGGAACGTTCTCTTGGCATGACCACGGCGTTGAAATTTCCACTGCAACAAGCCGATGCTCAGCATTTCTTAAAGGGAACTGACAGAGATATTGTATTTCTCAGCATAAGGTGTTAAAAACAGATTGAGTGGGTAGGTAGTTGGTTTAAAGCTGCAAACATTTTAGCCACCTCACCAGCCGGTGTAAGTGTATCGGTGTAGAATATTGAAACCACTTGTCATTGTGGACATTCTAGTCACCTGTAATAGCGATTATAGCACTTAGTGATTTCTAAAAGATTTGCTCAATGGAATCTGACTGTGTATTCAAAATGAGCGGCGCTATTTGGATAATTTAGGCTTCGATAAAGAACACATAGAAATATGAAGTGTTTCAAGACATGGATTTTAACCCATATTAAGCTGAAACCATTTTTAGAACTTTTGTCTAAAAACTGAGAATGAAAAAAGGGTATATCGTTGCAGTTTTGTAAATATCGTCAGACTAAGGAATAACCATTAATACCGATGGCCAATGAATTACCAGAGTTCAAAATTGGGGTTTCTCTCGATGAGAAGTAAAACTCATGGTTTTGTGGAAAATGTATGGTGTTCTGTATGGCTGCAAAGTTTGTGCGCAATCCACAAATGTTACAAAACTAAAGAGAGGACATTCTCTCACTAGATATATGGCCATGGAAACTCAAACTTAAAGAATGCAAAAACAGCGTTGAGTCAGCAAACGATGTGTGTCTTATTGATAGCACCACCAAGTTGTAGAGTCCTCACGACCTATAACCTTCCGACTGAATGCAATAAAATTTAACACAGCATCGCTTGTTTAACGATAGACAATAGCTGTTCCGCATATTTATTAATCTACTTGTACCAAAAAATCGACTTAACGGAATATGAAATAATAACGGGAAATATCTGGTGGTTGGAAAGCACGTCATTTTTCATGCTAAATGCCAGAAACAAAACTTCACATTTGTGACTGTGCTGTGCACGTGGTCTCAGAGAAGGCAAAGAGGATTAAAAAAATATTCTGTGTTTTTTCGCTGAATTTCTTGCGAGTTTCTAGTTTATGAGTAAATACCAGTACCTTTCAAAACAGAAAAATGTTGGTTTTTGCATTTTTATGTTAACACAAAAAAGCAATATAATATAAAATATAAATAAACGAACTTACAATAAATAATTGGAGCGCTAGTCTGATAACCAGCTTTCATGGAAAAGCCCAATTAATAAAAATAAAAACCACCAAAACATTACCGGACACCTTCGAGTACAAAATCACGTTATTAAGATGAGTACCTAAAGCGGAGAGCCTATGTCCTATAACTATATGAAACTTTCAAATGGAAATGACCTCATCAAGCTTCATTTGATGAGCTAGAGCCGAAGAGGCTATTTAAATTTCAAGGCAGTTGATAATTCAGTGAAAGCTAAGCTTCCACTTTTGCTAATATTTTGCTTTCCTTTAATCATAGAAATCACTAGCAAACCTAAAGAAAAAGAATCACTTAACTACAGTTTAGAAATATTGGTGCAATACTTCAGAACTGTAGATGAGATCTGTGTGATAATTGCGTGAAAGGACTATTTGGTCCATTTTTACAATTCTCAACTGCCATTGATTTAAAAATCAGTGTATTAAAATATAATATTAGATCATATACGGTTTGGACACCAAGGCTTAACGTATACTCTAAGTGGGAAACACTCATTCGAGAAGTGGTGACAACTTCAAAAGTCTAAATCCCTTTAAAAAAACGAAGTAAAATGTAATAAATGAAGTAACAGGCCAATAAGTACGGTGGCTTGGTTTTGTTTCACGTCCCGATTCTAAATGGATGTAATCTCGGCTACAAGAGGCACTATTTGATGAGTCGAGATTCTGATTCATGAAATTGTCAATGATTGAAAACTATTTGACGGGAAATAATAGATACATTTCTTGTCTTAATTATATCGAGGGTGATTAATATTATACCATCACTCAATCTCAAACTTATAACCAAAGTTAAAAATTGCATACAGTCAACAGCCAAATGACATATAATGGCCAAATGCTAGTTCTCATAAAAAAGGCACAGTTAAAAGGAACTTAATTAACCCAACGATTTGTCGTCTGAGGTCGATGATTAACGCCACTTTGTTAGCTAACATTACTTTAGCCATGGTATAAAGACATATAGTACTACCATCATAAGAAAAAATCAGTTTACCCATTCATGTTCTAGATGTCGGGTCGATAAAATATCGTCAAAATTTAGTAAAAATATATGACATTTAGGCGATTATACATATAACAATATTTTTTTATTATTTTAAAACGATACCAGTAGCGACATCTAGTTCATCTATGAGCTAACATATCATGGTAGAACTATGTCTATATATATTATGCTTTAGCGATATTTCTGAAATATCAATAGGTAAACCATAAGGTATATGGTGCTTGCAAACATTTATTGGTTCATAGCTAGAATTTCAACATTGCAGCACTAAACGTTTGAAAGCACTAGCATGCATTTCAAAAAGGCTAGAAGTGTTTACCTTTTTTTAATCCTACAAAACCAACTAGATAAATTGACCAAATTTCGAATCGAATTTCTAGAATCATTTGAAGATTTGACTGAAAGACGAAAGATTAAAGTTAAAGATAAAAATAAATTGGAACTTGGGTTAACTCCAGTGCCAGTTTTGACAACGTTTATTTGTTTATTTTAATGGTCAGAAGTTTATTCAAACCGAAATCACTGATATCATAGTCAGGAAAAATCTGGTGCAATGAGTGTTACTGTAGGTGATGATAAATCCGCTCTGAGATATACATTTAGTGAAAAACTTAGAAAAGCTTTCTACCTAAACTAGTGATCCGGCAGAATTCGTTTGTGAGGGGTAAAAACAAAATGTTTTTTAATTAAGCCAAATATTTTCTGTCACTTTTCTGTCATCCTAAATGAAAGCCTCATTATATTTGAGCTAAAACCGTGGTATTGTAAAAAAGCATTGAAGATATAGCATTGACAATTATATGACATTTTGTTAAGTTTAAGAACGACAATTGGACGTCAACAGAAAATTTTAGATACCACTGCCATTTGAGATAAACAGCATCACAAGTTTAGTAACATTACCAACAAGTTAGTAAAGCAGGAATTCACCTTCATAAAATAATAATCACTTCTATATACCACGATGTACATATGGTGGTTGATGTTTGAAGAATGGTTTGATTGCTAGCGCTCCCATTTAAGACTTGCCAAAAGTCTTCACTTTAGTTTGCGACATCATTCGCTTTGCCAATTTTCTAGCCATTTTAAATTCAACTCAATTTTCAGTTGTCTGGTTTTTTACATATTTGGGATGAGAGGCTTCTTTATTAGAGGCTGCTGTTCTGCAGTCGTGGGTATGTCAAAGATTTCTAACAGTATTACCAAAGACAAAACAAGAGTTCTATTCAAACTCTTAAAAAGAACTTGTTCCATTTGCATTTTTATAGAGACGTAATCGACGTTTAGGAGGAACATTCTTTTAGCATGACCATTACGTTGCAAATTTTGCTGTTATAAGCCGATGGTCTTAATTTCCTAAAACGGAACTGACAAAAGTATTGTATTTCTCCCCATATGAGGTGTTAAAAGCAGTTCCAGTATATGACATGTATCTTTGACCCGATCTGGTATTCTCTATTCTGATCTACGAGCTTGTGAGTTAGTTTAAACCTGCAAATATTACAGCCGCCTCACCAACCTGTGTATAACAAACTTAGAATGTGGAAGCTACTTGTCATTGTACTCATTTAAATCACCTACCACAGCGATTTCAGAATTTGGGTGATTTTTATTTGTATAAACCATTTGAAAAGAATGACTATGGTAAAAAGTACCAACCTTAAAAGCTTAAGTTTAAAGTTCGATGATGCCATGCTGTTTAGTATTTGTTTGGCAGCCATCAATAGTGAACGATTTCTGTGAATTTGTAACCATGGACGAAATTGGTCATCGTTATGTAATACAATAATTTCATTTGAAAGTTGTTCGTACTCTGCTTTCTAGATTACAACTGTTAAGAAAAAAATTGGATGCTAGAGTTTAGACGAGGCCGTCTAAGCTGCGAAATCAAACATTTAAATTGTCAACTGAATGAGGTAGTGATTCCAAAAATGGTGAGGTAAATCCACAAAATAGTATTGGATGACCGTCATCTGAAAGTGCACAAGCTCGCAGACATGGGGAGCATTTAAAAAAATGCTTTACATTGCATATTGATTAAAAATTTGGACATTAAAAAACTATGCTCAAGATGGGTGGCACTGTTATACACAATGGAACAAAAACAGCGTCGTGAAGATGTTTTAATCAAGTTTTTGGCAAAGTTTCACAGTAGTAAAGCCGAGATTTTGCATCGAATTATAACTATGGAGGAAACATGAGTTCATCACTTCAAACCTGAGTCGAAATAACGGGCAAAGTCTTATTTAATTTTCATTGATTATCTGCAGAAGGAAAAAACACTCAACGGCGAGTATTATGAGAACTTATTGCAGCGTTTTAGTGATGAAATCAAGAAAGAACGACTGCATTTGGCTAAGATGAAAGTTTTGTTTCTTCAAGACAATGTAGAAATATTTTATTACTGCCCTAACTCACATCTATGAATTTGTCGTTACCGATCATCACTCAACACCAACAGTGTACAACATGTATATCGCATTCGGAGTACTCGAGCATAAATTAAAGAAATGTTGAATGCACAGTGTTTTTGTAATTTCATAAGTGAGATTAAGTTTACTGCAGTGAGGTCTTTAAGGGACAGAATAGTCTTTCAATATAATGTTTGTAATTATATGGTTTTAATTTAGTGCCTTAAAAGAGGTAGTTTTTGTAATTAAAATTTACTATAATCCTCTGAGCCCTAAAGGTGTTCATAAACTTTTTAATTCAAAAATTAATTTTTTTTTTCAAAATTAACAATTGTCCTTTAACTAGTAATATTCTTACTAAAAATGGTCAACAATCAACCTAATTGGGCCCTATAATTTAAGATTAGGACACAAATTTACCTGCTTAAAATTTGAAATCCTTGTTTCGATGACGTAAAATATCCTTTTTGATTAGAAGTCATACTATATTCAGATGTTGTGCCCGACGGAAGACGTGTTTCTTCTAAAGAGCTCTGTTTCATCAGAGATCCTAAAATCAATAAAATTGTATCGTAACTTTTCTTAATTTTTTTTCCTTAATATTACCTTGAGATTCAGGACGCATTCCATAATTTCCATTATTATTATTATTGTTGATGTTATAGGCGTTAATCGATTTTGGTGGAATTCCATTTAATTTTTGAACCGAAAAACTTTTATAAATCGTTGGATGTCCATGTATCGTTGGATTATGTTTATTATCGGTGATGTGTACCAAATTTTGCATTGAATCATTTTTCAAGCTACTTTTTAGTGCTCCATTGTTTCCATTATTTTCCATTGCAGGAAATCTATTTTTCATTTTTTTTTTATTAAATAAAAGAAAGTATTTAAGTCAACAGTGTTAAACGGCTTACCATCGCATAATGAATATTTACCTTGACATTGTAACTGGTATTTTTGATGGACGTCCATTTCCGTTACCCACATTTACACTGCTGATACTATTTTTTTTATTACTACTCGTATTTCCGCTACTTGATAATTCAGGAACTGATCGTGATTGCATTTTCATATTATACAATGGTTGAGGTGGTTCTGCACCTGTTGATCGATTGATGATTGATAAAAAATAAACAAAAACGAAAATTAATTTTTTTATAAAAGTTGTTGCGGAAAACTTTAAGTTTTACTTTTATTAAAAAATAGTTTACCAGTTATATTTATCTGTTGTTGTTGTTGATGTTGTGGAGGTGGTTGTGCTTGTGGTGGTGGTGATGATTCCTGCTGTTTTTGTGTCGATGATAGTTGTGCGGTTGCTACAATAAATTGCGAATTTTTTTCCTCATCCTAAAAATATACCACAAAAAAAAAAAAAAAACAAAAAAAAAATTACTACAAAGCACGACTGTATAAAAAGCTTTCATTCATAGCTTTTCACATAAATATATATAAACTTTAATATTTTGTGATATGGAATATTTCAACTTGACAATATGGTTTATGGTTTGTTGATTATATTCGTGTATTGTGGAACATAACGATGCATAGAGAGCTTTTTCATGAATGAATTTAAATGTTTTGATTGGGTATGGCATATTATGTCGATCTATATGGTTAAATCAGTTCGTTGAACAGAACTATTACCTATTGTGTTTATGTTGCAAATAACACGAAAATCAATTTGTTCGTTTTTTTTTTGTATTTTTATAAAATCTAAAATTAAATGTTGCACGAATATAAATAAAAATGCGGAACTAAAATAAGAAAAAACTTTTTTTAAATTTAAACAAGTCTATCATTTTGTAAAGTGGTTTTAGCTTTTATTGCCAGATAATAAAACATGTGTGTGTACATGCAAAACGTCTAGAAGCAGTTTTTAGCGTACATTCATTCAAAATTATGATCCATATCAAGAATTTACATCAAATTTTTAATGTTGTAATTGAAGAGAACTCAGATCCTAGCGTTTATGGTCATATAAATTGTGACAGCGTTACTCTAATTTTTTGTAAATTCAGTTCTTTTCAAACTATTTTCAGATTTTTGAATACATGGAAAATCTGTGACTACGTTTCATAGTGCAAAAGTGACAGAGGAATTTTCATACTCACAAGTGGCAAGACAAGACTACTTGAGCTTTCAAATCAAAATATTGGAATTCAACAAGCTATGACAGCAATGCAAAAATGGAAAACATCCTAAATGCTATTGTCAATCGGCTTTCTAAAATAGAAGAAAATATAGAGTTTCTAAACAAAGGACAAAAGTTAATCTTGAACAGCAAGTAGGACATACAGGGAAAATTAACCAGAACAAAAAATGAACAAAACACTAAGAATACCAAACTGGAATTCTAATGGGCTTCTATAGCATCTTCTAGAGATACAAATCTTTTTGAATACAGAAAAAATTGATATATGCTTAATAGTAGAGAGCAATTTCACTAGAAAGTCTTATGCAAAAATTAAAGGAAGCTCTTGTTACAATTCTACACATCCAGCAAAAAGAGTTTGGGGTGGCAACTATCTTAATCAGAGAAAACATCAAACACTTCGAAGTTATCAAACTCGAAATAGATTCAATGCAAGTTGTATCACTTAGCATTTAACTAAATAATTACAAGAACCTGCGGGTTGCTGCGAAATATTGTCCAATATGGTATCAACTTAAAAATGATGATTACAACTCATTGATCAAAACGACGAAGAAAGCAGGTCAGAGAAAAGCGGAAAGCCCGCAAAATCTGACATAGAAATCGAGCACCAGAGAGCAAAACTGTTTTCAATCAGCTCAAAAACAGGTTGCAGAAGTTAATACAAGAAACCAAAGCTGTAAGCTTCAACAAATATTTAATAAGTCTTTCTGACGCATAAAGAAAGTGATTACTCTTTATGGAAAGTTACAAAAGGCCTGAAAAGAGCAGATGGCACTAATCAAAAAATCAGTTGGTCCTTTGTCCAAAATCCCCAAAGATAAAGCTGATCTTTTTGCTGTACATCTGGAAGAAACCTTTGACTAGACAAACAGCAGATGAAAATACCTTTCTAATGCAAAAAGAAGACGAGTTAAACATACGATCAGTTAAAATGAAAGAACTCAAAATGGAATCAAACATAACCTAAATGCAAAAAAAGCTGCTGGATACGATCTTAATACAGGGAAAGTTATTAAAAATTTGCCAGAAAAGTGTCTTAAGAAGTTACTATACATAATTAACGCAGAATTTAGAATAAAATATGTTCCTCAGCAGTGGAAAATAGCAGAAGTTATTATGATAACCAAGCCACCTAATGAGAAAACATCATACAGACGTATATTTGTATTACCATCATTGTCCAAACTCTTCGAAAAATTACTCCTCAAAAGGATGAAACCTCTGATTAAAGAAAGACACCGCTTACCATCTCACCAATTTGGTTTCAGAGAGAAACACTCGACCATAGAGCAGGTACATAGAGTCACTAACGTGCTTGAGAAGACGCTTGAAAACAAATAGGTATGTTCTAGAGTTTTACTTGTTGTTGCCTAGGCCTTTGTTCGAGTTTGGTATCGAGAATTGGAATATAAATTACATCGCGACTTCCCTAAGCAGTTCTATGTGGTATTAAAATCATACAATGAAGGGAGGTATTTCAGAGTGAAATAGGAAGGTGAGTTCTCATCACTCAAGAGAATTGAGCAGGCGTACTTGTACGCTTGTAATTGCTTTATACGAGAGACATTTACATATTACTGGAGGAACAAATATTGCAACATTTGCGGATGATACAGCAATCTGGAAGTACATCGAAGAGACACTTAGCAAATTACAGCTCACTGTAAATGACATTGCCTATTGGACAAAAAAATGAAGAATAAAATTGAATGAGCTAAAATCAATTCACACAGCCTCCACATATTTAAAAGTTGATCACTTACCTATTTTCATAAATAGGTAAGTAATACCACATGCGAACACGGCAAAATGTGTATGACGGGGTATGACGCTCGACGTCAAGTTAAAATGGATAGATAGCATATGTCAAGAAAAAAAAGGCAAGAACTGCAATTAAGGTTCAGAAAAATGTATTGGCTCTTAGGAAGAAATGGTGAAATTACCATTCACAATAAGCTACTTTTATACAGGTGAATATTTAAGCCTGTGTGGACATATGGCATTCAGCTCTGGAGATGCACAAAGAAAACGAACGTTAATATTAACAAACGTTCCAGAACAAAGTACTGCAATGCACTGACAATGCACATTGGTTTATTAGAAATGATAATCTAACCGATTAATGTCAACAATCAAAATAATGTCAACATAATGCAAGAAGATTTAGAACAGACCACTGTGACCTACCTAAGCTAACCATCATGGAAAAATAACAATAGAGAAAGATTCGTCGACAGTGGGGTTACAGACAAAAAAATACACAAATATACACATGGACATCGCCGGATGGCCAACAAAAAATTCTTTACATCACTACAGGATAGAACAATGAGGGGCGTATATATTCATCACGACTGTTATCGTAATAGCACAGTTTCAAATCAAGTCAGCCACAGTGAAAGACACTAAGTAAAATGTCTCAATTTACTGAGAGATATTGAAACAAGAAACATCTTCAATGAACAACGATGGAACCAAACTAAGAAAGCCTATATCCAGACTGCCTCGGGCTTACTCAAAGCTACAATAAACACATCCTCCGATTAATGATGATACATGGAAGAAAATTGAGGAACGTCGTCCATTGAAGTTAATAATGTTCTGACAAAATACGGCAGATGTGAAACGCATGTACAAAGATACAGCACGTCAAGAAGATGGCAAGGAATGATCGAAAAACATATGCAGAGGACATTCTAAAAGCAGCAAATTAAAACATACGA
Source organism: Tipula confusa (assembly GCA_963556175.1). Classification (NCBI taxonomy): domain Eukaryota; kingdom Metazoa; phylum Arthropoda; class Insecta; order Diptera; family Tipulidae; genus Tipula; species Tipula confusa. Next base: position 13,038,900 of record OY744475.1, read on the forward strand.
ACACTATAACCATTGAGTCATTTCAATGTCAGTAGAAATCTCTGGTCATTATAACTGGCACCAATAACGAGCCTAACAATACTGCTGGAACAGACTACATAACTGCCGTAATATTCAAAAGCAATACATCGACAACTACAAGCGCATTAATACCATTAATACAAGAAGTTAATACCACAAAAATGGAAAGAAATGGCAACAAAATGCAATCTTAACGCAACAAAATAAATAATCCCAGAATCCCGGAATCTTTTCTGCAGCCAATGCAAAATTAAGAAACGAAAAAGTTGGTTTCAGATCAGGAAGAAAGTGGACTGATCCCGTCATCTAATTCCGAATCATCACTGAACAATCTAATAAATCGGATTCTGCATTATACCTGCTTTTCGTTGATTTTGAACGGGCATTCTTTATAGAAATTGTAATAGGAACTGGCAAGTTCCGGCACACTTATATGATCAAGACAAAACAGGGTTGTAAATGCTTTTACGTTATTTAGGTTTAAGAGGATGAGAATCGGCTCTAAGAAAGCTCTGATTCGTTTATGATTAAACATCATATAATTGATTTAGGAATTATGTATTTTTTTTTTGGTTGATTATCGTTGATCAAAACGGTATTGGAACAAACCCGGAAAAGAATTCAACAATTGCTGAACCTAGAGAGCTTAAGAATGAAAGCGAGGTAAAGTAATTTTTGTAAGCATGTAAATTCGAACCGCAATATTTCCAGAAATTTCCATGCCTTTGCCGAATTTGAAAAAGCATCAGTTGTCATTTGATAGATTGCAAAATTGTTTTTTCACCTCCTCAATACTGCAACAGGTGAATCCAGCAGAAACCTATACTATGAAAATCGATGCAGGTAAATACGTAAATAAGTAGATGCGGTGTAATTACAGGGAACAAATAAGGATGAAAGTCTCATTGAACATACCGGCCGATTATTAATCGCATTGGATGTAAATTATAGTACTACAGAACGCAAAGTATTAGCTGTCGTATGGAAATTAATTAGTTTTGCAAATATATGTTGATTTTGATCGATTGATTGATTTTAAGGGTGTATACGGCTAATTTTTAAAGAGGGTATCCCGAAAAGCGCCGGGTTTACATATATACTTGGCCGGGTTTTTACATATATACTTGGAAGGATAAGAAAGGATCATAGTACTACCATCAATTACCATCGTATTTTAACCCATTGACGTGCGAGATGTCGCTACTGGTATCGTTTTAAAATAATCAAAATAGTTGTATATGTATAATCGCCTAAATGTCATATATTTATTCTAAAATTTGATGATGTTCAATCGACCCGACATCTGGAACGTCAATGGGTAAATTTTTTTTTTCTTATGATGGTACTACTACATGTATTTATATTATGATATATTGCAATATATATATATATATATATATATATATATATATATATATATATATATATATATATATATATATATATATATATATATATATATATATATATATATATATATATATATATATATATATATATATATATATATATATATATATATATATATATATATATATATATATATATATATATATATATATATATATATATATATATATATATATATATATATATATATATATATATATATATATATATATATATATATATATATATATATATATATATATATATATATATATATATATAGCTACAATAACATTTAGAATTTGGTTTAAGGTAAGCAATTAATGTTTGTTGAATATATTTTGAAAACCAGTTCCATAATAGCTGTTTTCCAAATCAAGTGAAAGATGCATGACTTCATTTAAATTTAAAATATTTTATATATAGCGAAAAGTTATAATTTTCAAGAACAGTTGAAGTTCTCATCAAGTTCAGTTGTTTTATTAAGCTTTACAACTTTAGAAACACCTCGAAAATGAGGACAAATTTTAGACTGTGCTGTAGCAATGCTTAAAGATGTTTTACATTTCAGATATATAGCTTGCTTTCTACTAAAACTTCATTTTCAAGGTAGAAATTTCTACAACACTCAACATCAAAATCAATGATTTGTAATATTAAAAAAAAACAAGTGTAATAGTTGGTTCGTAGAACTATTTTTGGATAGTACCTTTACAAGGTTAACAGAACAATGTTAAATGTTAACGCGGGCTTGTACATACAATTTTCATTTTATTCAATGACGTGACTAATAAATGATGAAAATGTGTAATAAATTAAATTAAATTTTTTTAGTGGTTTGATTAACATATTTCTTTATATAGGTAATTATATTCCCCATTAAAAATTATTCTAGAATATCAATTACTATTTTTGTTGGTATATTAATTTCAAAACCAAAAATTTACGCAAATCTGAAACTTTGACTAGCAACATGGTTTATATCCAAACAGCTTCATCGCAATCCATCGAATATTAGAATGTATACAAATTCCTCGCTATGTCCTTTAAAACACCATTCTTTGCTTCATTTTCCGAAATAAACCGTTCCCTCAGTACAGTTCGTCGGTAACTTCACAACAAAATTCATCAAACTCTGATGTTTCTCAATTAAAAAATCACAATTCGTTAGGTCAACAGTCTTCATCGGGAAAACCTTTGAATGAACCCTAATCAAAATTACTAAAATATACTTCTTTGGCCGTTTTACATAAGTTAAACACCCAAATTTTATTGGCTTCGGCCATTATTTGCCGTGCAATGGGCTGACCATGGATCACAGACCAATTTCATAATACAAAACATGGTTCATCTTCTCAAATTAGAACCAGAATCAACTCAGGTCAATATTTCAGATATTAATGGTACAGTTTCTACATTAACAAGAAAGATGAACATTTTCTTGAATCTCGAGTATCCAATTTTCAAATGCAGATAAAAATAAAATACTAAATGGTATTGAAGTAGCAGATCCATATTTTTTCAAGCCTGACACCACGTTGGTCTTTTAATCGGAGCTGAAAATTTTTCAGAAATAATTAAATCCGCAGAATCCGCAGTATGCTGCATATTAGTAAAATTCCACTATAAAACTCTGTTTTTGGATACGTCGGTGTCGGAAAAATAATTATGTTCTTTTGAAGATCTTTCTCAGCCAATCAAATATCTTGAACTTGGACACGCACGCAGTTATTCGATTCGTTAGAATTGTGTACCCCAATTGTTTTTATTGCTAAAGCTTTTATGCACACATTATGATTATGAATGGGATGATCTGCTTCCAGTTTCACTTCATGATTATTGAAATGAGTTCAAGCGACAATTTCTTTCTATTGAACAGATTTCAATTGCACGATGTATTACTGCTCCTTCACCAAAGATAATCGAACTCCATGGGTTCGGAGATGCCTCCGAAAAGGGTTACGGGTGTGTCATTTATATGCGAACCAATGATAATAACAGGAATTGTTTTGTTAAATTTGATTCTTCGAAAAGTAGAATAGTCCCATAAAAAACAAACAATTTCTCGACTGGGGCTATGCTCTTCGTTGTGTCATAATTAACCTATAAAATCGTTTTTTCCTAAACTTAAAATTGTCTTCTATTTTGTTGTGGACAGATTGTGAAATTATTTTTCATAGAATCTAATCTGTTCAAATCTCGATGCTTAATGCCGGCTGAGTCTACAAAATCTTTGAATTGGTGTATAGATTTAAATTTTTTGAATTCTCTAAAACTATAATTTTACCTGATCAGCTACCTACAAAAAACTAAAACTTCTAAACTGAAGTAACACCATCTACAGAAATAAAGGAAACTATCGCCCCACTTTCTGTTGTCGAACTTGATAATGATCTTATTGCAATTATCAGGTATATCCAAATAACCGAATATTCTGAGGATATCCGTGACCTTTGTAAAAATAAACCGGGTTCTTGAAACAGAAATCTGCAATCTTTGTGTCCATTTGTAGATCATAATGGTTTAATTCGAGATGGCGGAAGATTAAATAATGCCAACATCTCGTATGATTATTACCATCAAATGATTATACTTGTCTCGGAGTTTAACAAAATTAATAGTACGCAATGAACACTTTCGTCTACTCTCTGGTCCTCAATTCCGTTTGTAGTTTTCTCCAAATTTCATCAAAATGAAATTTTTAAGTATAGAACTACTGTTAAAAGTGTGAAATATCATTTAAAAAGAATTTTAGGTTCAGAATCGTATACATCGGAATAACAATCGACTCTAATTATTGTTCAGGTTGAAGCGTATATTCAAATTCACGACCGATTGGTTATAATATATCGAATAATCCAAATAACTATGATTTTCTTACGCTAGAACATTTCTAAATCGGACAATCCTTAACCATCATTTTCTATCCATTTCTATCGCATCTTGATTTTAACCGATATAGTCTTTACCAAAAGAATAGATGGTTGTCATAATATATCTCTCTCAATTACATCACAAGAAAAAATGGATACAACCAAATTTAAATATCAACGTGGGTGATCTTGTCATTCTGCAGTAAGATAATGCCCCCCATTGGAATCGCCAATGAATGCTTCAGCATCTACGTTTATAAATATAAATTAATTATTGTGTTTGCCAATAGATGGCACGACATTAAGCAGACTTCGAGTAGTTAAACTTTAGCAAAGACACACATTTAAGTATTTACAGGGTTTTCTATTTGGGACTTGACAACTTTGAACTTTCACTGTGAACGCACCGTTAAACAAATAACTAAAAAGACATAGTCGAAACATTCAGTAAAGGCAACATTTTCATCATGGTAAGTACACGAACGAACAACGATTACAAAATATTAAAATTTTATCGCAAAATGATCTTCAGTGATGAAATGCGTTTTTGCTAAACGGCTTCGTCAACAAACAGAATATGCGTTATTGGTTAGATTAAAACCCTTATGTGCTTCAAGGAACACCACTTCATCCCCAAAAAATAACTGTATGCTTTGGTTTTTATGGTGGTGGTGGTTAGACCATTTTTTTGTTGATGAAAATGACCGTCACGTTACAGTCAAAGGAGATCGCTCTAGAAGTATGTTGCAACGTTATTTCTTTGGTCAATTGCATGAGCTAAACATTAATGATATGTGGTTTCAACAAGATGGTGCGATATACCACACAGTGGGTCTAACAATCGACTTATTGAAATTCGATGAACGTGTTATATCCAGAATAATGGTCCTGTCGATTGACCGCCTAGATCAAGTGATTTAAATTTTTTTTATTGAGCTACGTTAACTCAGTGGTCTATGCCAACAAGGCGACATCGTTAGACGAGCTCTGAGCCAATATTGAACGATATAGATAGCGGCCGTTTCCGTCGAAATGTGTGACCGAATCATCGAAAATTGGATTCAACTAATCGACACCTGCAAACGTGCCCATGGTGAACATATGAGCAATGTCGAATTCCATACATCAATGTTTTGAATAAATATTTTGTACTTCAAGCCAATAATAAAATTGTCAAGATATCTCAAATGGTTTGATGTTTATTTAAAAAAAAAAGTTGTTAAGTCCTTATTGGAAAACCCGATATAAGTATATGTACTTTCGATGGTCGATTGGAAAGCAATTAATATTTATTTCTTTTGATAAAATCATAAAAAGACTATAATGAGTAATGATAATTGTCAATGAAGGTTTAAAGTATTTAGATAAGCGTTTAGTTAAGAAGAATAAGATAGCTAACTGTCAGCTACTTTCAAGATTCTTTACGCCATTATTGCTACCTTATTGATAACATAAGGCTTCAGGCTCGCTTTCCATTATGAACGACACTTTGCAACCATCCAGCCATTCTCTTCTACAAGTATAGAGGCTGGTATGTACTCACTACTCACCCAGATTAGAACAAAATACAGAAAATCGCCTATATTTTAAAGGATTTTACTGTGACTTTTGATATGAAAACCAACTTCACTTGAAAAATTTTTTCAGACTGGTTTACTTGAAATAGTATTGCTGTGTTATTTTATATACCTATCTGAATACCTGAAGAACTGCAAGTGCACACCAAGTAATGCTATAAATATCTAAGTTGAAGTTTGTGATATTGTTTATCATGTTATTAGAAGAAGGATAAAATCACAATATTGATAATCCCAAAGGAATAAACTTCCAAAGGTTTAAAATAAATTTAAATTATACAAAACTCCAACGGTTCCAATTCACAAGAGGTTAATATCAAGGATATAAAATCCCAATGATACAAAGACCCGAAGTCGTATATACCAGAAACCACAATGTAAAATTAATATTTTGTGCAAGATTCTGTGCTCTCTGGATTTTGTACCAATCAATCAATTTATTATTGCACAAAATCATATTTTTCTTAATACATAGAAGTTTCCTGCGGCTAATAAGACCTTCAAAATAATTTTTTGATTACATCAAACCTTAAAAGTGATAAAATATATGACAATCTGACAAATATGACTAAGTGAGATAAAACTGAACCATGGCTCTGCGATATCCATTTTAAACTCTATAAAATTATTTTGGAATTGAACTTTCTAATCGCTGATGTAAATCCATTTAATCTTTTAGACGTTTAAAAAAATTAGTTTAGAATAGGATAGACATTGTACCACTGGTTAAAATTTTAATGGATTAATTGTAAATAATTGGCTTTAAACAAATAAACTGTAACCTAAATTATATTTTTATTTCGTCGAAGTTACAAATTTTCATCATAAATTGTATTACTCATTGACACAATCAACAATTTATCGTGCTCCTAATTACACCTTGCTTATCCTAGTAACCTCAAAATTATGGAATATTATACATGTACTTGTATCTATTTCAAGGTCAAGAAATTTATCGTTTTACCCTTCTTTCAATAAATAATTAGATATAGTAGATTAAAATGAAAATAGTTTACCAAATTTTTTTTAAAACTAATCGGGATTACACCTATTATCCGATATAAAATCATTTTCACCCAATTATTAATTTTATATACACTACACTACAAGAAAATTACAAAAATTTTAATTTAATTTACTTTAATTAAAAATATATTTGATATCAACGAGTTAGCAACTTGAATCGAACTGAAATATTTGTTAAAATTTAAGGGAAATACAATATTTTGAAATTGGAAACGAATTTCTATAAGTCTCTCTCTCACTTTTTTTCAATATAAATAAACGGCAAATAGAATGAACCGAACCGCCTCACGTTTATTTAGTTTTGTATTGGAAAATTACTTTTTTATTTGGTTCATTTTCATTTGTAGAAAATGGTAAATTGCATGATCGATATAATAATAATTTAGGTTTTGTTGTTTGTCTGGCAGCGAAAAATATGTTTTTATAGCAACAATGAAAATGGTATAAACTATGTGCGAGTTTTATAAATAGGATTTGGAATGTGGAAATTTATGTACATATATCGATTCGTTGGTATGGTATTAAATAAATGTCGGTGCCATAATAATAATAATAATAAACTGAATTTTACAGGCCATTGCTGGCGCAAACCAATGTGTAAGATCTAGCTGAATTATTTAATTTGGATATATATAGACCAGGGAAAAGTAATTGTTTTAAAATTTAGTTAAAGGTCTTTTGATTCATAATGCAGTTTCGGACAAGTATTATATTTTAGTTATAAATCTAGATAAAACACTTCATAAAGGCTCACTTTATAAACCAATCAAATCAACACATCTAAACCACGTGACAATATTAACCAATCAAATCACCCGATTGCGGAACAAAAAAAAATAAAATAAAAAACAAAAAAATTATAAAGAATAAAAACAAAGTAAAAACAGAGTAAAACAATTTTTTACTCGGTTTTTACTTTGTTTTTATTCTTTATATTTTTTTTGTTTTTTTTTTTGAATGATTTGATTGGTAAATCTTGTCAAATAGTTTAGATGTGCTGATTTGATTGGTTTGTATGCGGCAACATCTTCGAAAGCATAATCAAAACTAGACCAAATGATCATTTGAAATCAAACAACCTGCTAATACCACAACAATTTGGCTTTACGCGCCGCATCAACATTCATCTACACCTCAGGTTCAGCGTATTATCCAACATATCAAAAGAAAGAGAAATGGTAACAAGTCCATTGGTGTGGCTTCTCGTCCTTGAGAAAGCATTTCATTGGGTTTCAAACTAGATTATTTAGAGTGACGAGGCATTTAAATTAAACTGTCGATCAATTTTCACAGTTGCAGCTATTGGTCACCAGAGAATTTTCATGTTACGGAAGAACATGCAGGAATATTATGTGTATATTATGTGAGCAGTTTAAAGATGAAGTGGACTATTAAGCATTGAATTGCCCACGTGCTCTCCAGACTTCACGCCGCAACACTTTTTTTTTACTTATCAAATATAAATTTTATCCGTCAAAACGAAGGCGGAAGTTGATGAGAATACAACGAAATTTTAAATGAAAACCCCATGTTTGCGATTTCATTTGGCTTCTAAAGCGCCTCCTTTTACAACTAAAGTGAAGATGTTTGGAAAATAAAATCTAAAATTGGTTGTAGTCCAAAAACCAAGCACCTTTCGCAGTCTTATTTTATTGTTCTCCAATATACTCTATCAAAAATGGGAACAAGTAAAATATCAGCACAATTACCAGAGTGTTTGACAATCAAGCAGGATAAAACCTGTGAATTAGGGTTGAATAGTGAATGAAAGCCGACAAACAGGCGGCAGTGCTACTGAAGATTTTAAAAACTTTAACTAAATCGACATTGGCAGGGAAATTTCTCTCACATAAGGGAAACGAAAAGTGAGGAGACCACTAGTGAACTGAAAGGAAGTGTTAGCGAAGTTCTAAGCTAACCAGTATATCACAATAATTTCATTGACAAGTACAGAACCATCAACAACCACCTACGGGCTGTTCATAGCAATAAAAGAAAATTACCCCATAAACATACGAACACTAGACTCTAAGAACTCTTTCATTGTTTGCCAATCAAGAAGCCATATATCTTCTTTATCTACACCACAGCTTATATTTTAAGAGGTTTTTGTCAATGTTATCGTTGAAAGTATAAAATAAAACATTCTTAGCAGGTCTATCCTCATTATTTAGCAAAGAATGTTTAGTTCCTCTGTGCTACACTATAGAAGTGTTTGTTTACTTTCAAAAAAGTTATCATTTTGAAAAGCCAGCAGCTATGAAGTGCTAAACTTGAAAACTAAGCTTAAAAGTTACCAGCGTTACCATAAAGAGGTGCTGAAAATAAGTTCCACATAAATCGGCAACTTTTTGTAGAGGTGTTGATATACCATAATTAAAAAAAAACTCAACTCCTTCGAGCCGGATTTGAACCAGCGACCTATGGATAACTCCACTTCATTTTACATTCAATCTACAGTCCGCCGCTCTACCAACTGAGCTATCGAAGGTGTTTGAGAACGTGGAAGTTTGATGAGTTTTGACACTTGTACTATAAGGTTTGTACATAGGTATGTAGGTATAAATATACAGGTAGGTAAGGGTTTGTAGGGAACGTTAATCAGGCAGCACGAATCGCACTTGCTAGTAGGGGCAACGTTGTGAAAAGATGACTTAAAAACAAAAGAAGGAATACGAAAAATGATGAATTAAATTAGCAGATAGGGAAAGAGACAGATTAGAGGATAGGAGATAGCAGAATTTTGGAATAGAGGAGCTTGAGATAAGCAAAAGTAAAATTAAAGAATTAAAGAGGACATCATGGAAATTGGAAGAAGAAAATTATGAGTTAAACGTTACACTGAGAGAGTGGAATTTATGGAAAGAAGATAAGAATTGAGCACCGAATAAGGAGACAACAGAAGATAGAAGAAAGATTAAAATGCAATTAGATTTCAAGAAAACAATATGGGATATAATGATGGACGTGAATGGAGTCGTGAGAAAGAGGAACCAGTCATTAGTAAATTACTTCATGGAAGTGAAATGCATGGCAATGGGAAAGATAGACCGATACGATTTAACAAGAGCATTCGTTAAAGAAAGCAATGACGATTAATTACAATCGGGAATAAATTCAGGGTCGGTAATACCAAGGAATGAGCTGAGAGAAAGGGTGTGGTTGTCGAACCAGGTGAGGGTGTCAGGGACTGAGAACGATGAAGAATAAAAGGTAGACCAGATATGGGCCTATCAATAATGAAGTATACTATGTATGTGGAAATGTAGATAATTTATCGAGTAACAGCAGAGGACGAACTAAAGAAACATTAGTTTGTTAAAGATGTCAAGGAGGATCACACGCAATCAGAATGAGTAGCAACAGAAAAAAATCGATCAATTGGTATTCGAACAGATAGAACCAATCTAATGTTAATTATAATAGGAAGGAGGACGTATTTACAAGCGGACTGCATTATGATAGGTAGTAATCGAAAAGTATGAGGGTTAAAAGTATAAAGTGGTCTAGGGTCGTGGAAGGAGCTCTGACATGAGAAATCAAGACCACCGTATGTGCGATCAAACCCAAAAAACTGAGTAAGGGAAATTTATTGAAAAATGAAAGGTTACTCGGGAATTTAGGGGAATACTTGGGTCTAAACTTAAGATAATAGGCCACGTAAAATAAGAATATTTAAAAGAGGAAATAAATATTAGGGTGACTTACTTGTGGTTGCAGATGTAACAATGGCGGATGGTCTTATGGTGGGACGGGATTTTTTAGATAGTAATAGGGTAAAGCAGGTTGAATTAAAGAAGAAAAGTCAAAAAGTACGACAAATAGAAAAGATGGGTAAAGGAAAATAGTGAAATGGAAAGACGAGGAAGGAAGGAAACAGCTAGATATTTGTAAGATAGAAGTAGAAGAGAAAGGTGATGAGTGTGAGCTAGATGAACTCGATTGGAGAAGAACAATATAGAGGAAATTTTTGTGAGGATTGACGTAAAGGGAAATAGTAATGTCGGACCGTTTGTGAGGTACAAAGTGAGAATTAGATTAAAGGAGATATTGGAATCAAACATGTGTAGCGAGAGGCGGTATGTAGGGAACGTTGATCGGGCAGAAAGTAAAAAGTGTAATACGTGTGTACAAATATATAGAAATAATAAAGTGAATATTACAGTGAGGCCTACATATATTTATTAATGATAATTTTCAGAGTATCCGCTAAAAGTAATGACCATTAAAATTCTAAGAACAGGCAACATACATAACAAAGGAACTAAAGGAATATAAATAATCGTTCCTATTACTGTAAGAATCAGATTTTAGTTATTGACGCAGGAGGAATAATTTACGATTTTTAGAACAGTTCTTTAATAAGTCGACTATCGACTTTATTGTAGAGTTATTGTATATATACTTTTAGAATTTTAAACTGTTTGAGTTTTCGCTGTTTTCATCTAAATACCACCTCATTAGGTAGTTCTTCTATAAAATAAAAACTTTCTTGTTTCACTGTATCTCAAGTCATTTGGGCTACACTAAATGTTGAAATCAGCAATAAATCACCTCCTAATACACATTAGTTTTATTATAAACTATGAATCAAATAAATATCCTCCAACCACAGCCGCGCCATTTTGTTGCCATACCTAATTTAAATGCAACATGAAAATATTCGATTACGAATCTAATTAAAATTTAGTACTGATTGCGCCATTTATACAAATTCAATTAATAATCCTTCATAAAGGCCAATTCTAATTCGCTATTATTATCAAAATATCATTTCACCTATGTTATAACCTTGAACTTGCGTACATACACAGAAAAATATAAAATAAGCTATGTTGTATGGTGTTTGATACCCAAAGAAAATCCAAATATTTCCAATTAATTTAACCATTGTGTGTACGTAAGATGTTAATAAAATTGTATTATGCTCTAGGACTGGCACGTTTTTGGTTCGATCGGTTTATTATAATTATTTTTTAATTTTTTCATTTGGTTTGGAACAAAACTATTAAAACGAAATAAAAAATTTTTATGTTACACCATCTATCGGTTAGTAGCGCAACTTAATAATGATTTTACTTTAGTCCATAATTAAATTGGAAGGCTAAAATCTTGTGTTAATATAATAAAAATTACTTACCGCTTGATACACGGTAAATTTACGCCAATTTCCACTCGTATACACATCCTTATCGTCGATATTTTTAACACCAACCCCAATCGCTAACATTTCATGGGGTGCACGACGTCCAAATCGATTTGATGTATTTATTATATTGTTACTGCTGTAATCAAACAAAAATAATTTTATATTTACATTTTGTATTTAGGTCACCTAAATTTAAGCGTGCCTTTGGAAATTGTTTTAGAGGGTTGCAACCCCCTATCCCCTTATATAATACGTATATTCGAATAGTAATTGATTAATAATATAAAAAAGGATTTCTTACTGAACTAAAACTTAAGTATGCACGAAGCAACTGGGTCATCAATATTTTACTAGATAGTTTGAGAATTAATATTTAATCAGTAGGGAAAGGGAGTGTTTTGAATGCAATAACGCAATTAGTTGTACCAAATACATTAATAAGTTTTCCCTTAGGAGTGTTCGATTAAAATCAGTCAGCATTGATGCATATATGTATTTATTTATTTAGGGATAGATAATTTAAAAATTCGATTGAAACGGATAACAGAATATGTACATATATACAATTTGTCTAATTACCTATTAAAATTACTATATTCGAGATATCTATTAACATCAGCCACGGTTGGTTGTACATTTGGTGATGTGTGGTTTATCGTGCGTTTTGTCAACGAAGTTGGTGATACTGAACCACTCCCTGCAATTATCCATTCCACATCAGCACCAAATACATGTGTAGGCATATTACTCTGTGGTGATGGTATACGAAGTGTATACTGTACACTTCCATCACTTCCGACAATAGGTAGTTGTTTTCGTGCTAAACGTGCTTTTACCGCAGCCGTTAAATGATCCCCATCCTGACGATGTTCAACAACCGAATTTACAACTTCTATTACGGTTTTTGGTGAACTTATTTGTCCTAGCACGGCTAGTACGTCCAAGGCTGCCTAAAAAAAATCAAAACGTAAATTTTATGTTTTTTGTTGTTGTAATGTTGTATGGAGAAAACTATGTAAAAACCTTGAAAACTATGTATAATTTATATCCTTATTAGCATAATTTTTAGGTTGAATTTAAAAAATTTATAAAATTTATAAAATTTATGTACTATGTAATTACCTGTCTTACTCGTTTCTTTCGATCGATTGCCGCTTTTGTTGCACGCCTAACACATGTTGATATGTCAAAGTATGTACTGGGAAATGTCATCAGCGCATATAATACCATTTGTAAAGCATTTTCGCGAAACTAAAAAATAGAAATACAAATTCGTTTCGAATAAATTTGAATGTTAAACCAATGTTTAAATGTCAAGGTGGCACTTACCCGAGCGCTTCTTGCATGAACAAATTCGTCAGACAATAGACGTAATACAATGGCAGCGGGTGGAAGACGTTGCATTAATGTTTTGGCGACACGATTACTACCGGCCCCACCTTGCCTACACAGCCCCGTTACAAGTTGGCCAACACGATTTTCTAGGTTATCTAATGGCAAGCGTGATATTAAATTTATGATAACGCGGCGTTTATCATCGAGCACGTCTGAATGTTTTTCCGATGACAGTAACGTCTTTAAAAGTGACTCTAGACATGGTTGTACTTTGCCTAGGTTGTCACTGTCTCGTAGTGCGTCTTCTATTGCACATATTGCACGTGATCGAAGTCTCCAATCCTGGAAATATAAGAAAAAGGATATCGGTTATATTTAGTTTTAAACTTTTGCAAATTCAAACTATATTTGCTTGCATCGCATAAGTGATAGTGGTAATAGGATTTTTATAAAAACATTTCTTAGGTTGTCAGTTTAGCCCAACCAGAAGCAGTTGGATAGCGTAGATACCCCAGGCATCGGATTTTTTTAATAAAATCATTTCTTGAGAAGTCAGTAATGCGGGACACTTATGGCGACACCATGTTTCCTTCTACAAAGTTAACGGTGTTATTTTTCGAAATATATAGAGGTAATGCGCGATTTGCCCACATTTCTACTACAGTAGTCGATTGAAGCTTAAAAATGCGATAAAACTAAGCAAAAAGAAATGCTTTAATGAGCTGTGCAAAGAAGTTGTAAAATGGCAATACGATCAATACTCGAGCATTTTCTAATGTTTTCGATTTTTTTTTCAGTGTAGGTATTTCCCCAAGAGATCAAAACAGCAAAGTTTTTCTTACCATAATGTAAGAATCCGTTGTAATTCATCGACGTACAAACATTTTTGTGGCCAAAAACCCCAACAATGTATTTCAAATCGTTTCCTTACAACTCCTCGTCCCTTTATAAAAGTAACAAAAAAGTGGTCCTTTATAGTATATTGCCATTAAAAATATAAGGCAAATAACTTTTTAATGTTCAATCGATGTACTAAGTAACGATTTTTTTTTTTATGTCACGTTACTAGTTCCGAATGGGTTAGTTTGGTCAAATCACGGCTAGACACGCCGATACACATAACATAATTTAGAATTTTTAATTTTACTTGGCTAATCCATCACACGAGTCATTCAATCGAAATAAATTACAATTTGGCATGTTTATTATATAAAATGGGGTAATGGATACCCCACGCACCACATGAGATTATATATTATATATGAGTATGTGACACACATTTTAAATCGAAAAACTTTTGCATTTTTGATTTAGTGTAAAATATGCTTGCCAGATTCGTGTTATCGTGATTAAGTGTCATGCAAATCAATGATTTAAAAATTAAAAATTGTATAAAATTAAATTTTTGATTTGTGAAGAAAATTAAAAATAAATTTTTTAAATTAAATTATGTTTGTAGCCGAGAAAACATAAATTCCATTTTAATTTTAATTTTGCTTTTTATTTTTTAATTTATTAACTTTGTTGAAAGTGGTTTATTGATATTCATTGTTATTAAAAAGCTATTAAATGAACATTTTTTTAGATCAAGTTTCAGAATGCTTGAGAACTTAATGTCTATTTTTGAGGTAGCGGATGCTCTAGTACCTTATAATATTTTCCTACATAATTTAACTAACAGAAAAATTAAAAACGACAGATTCCCAATTATGCCTGAAATTATAGGTAAATAATAGAGGTCATTTAGGAGATCACTCCACTTGTTATAAAAAAACGCAAAAACAAAATTATTGCTAAAGTTATTCTTCATAAGCTTTCGTAAAGGCAAGCTATTTAGTCAGCTATTTAGCGGATGTAAAATTTAAAAAATATCCGCATACTAACCAATCAAATTAACACATATAACCCATGTGACTATAGTCACACCAATCAAATCACACGTTTGTGAATATAACGTTGCGTAACAGAATAAAAAAAAAAAAAAAAAAAACCAAGATAAAAATGTTTTTACATGGAATAGGGAATTTTTTTTTTGCGCAAACGTGTGATTTGATTGGTGAAGCTAGAGTCACATGGTTTTGATGTTTTGATTTGATTGGTTAGTAGGCGGGTGTTTTTATATTTTACATTCGCATACGTGATTGCGACTTTAATGGTGAGTTAATGTGTATAGAATAAAATATTTGTATAGGATTTTGTATGTATTAAAATGATAAAGGGACAAGCAAGTTGACACAAAAATAATTAATCCACTATAAAGTGGTTCCATATCTTCAAAACGTTAGATATAAAGAAGAGAAATGTGTAAGATGCAGTTCGGTTTGCCTTTCATATTACAGTAATTTACATTTAATGGTATTTTAAATACTCAAAAGTTAATTTGGTTAAATGCTCCAGTAACTTTTTCTACCTACATTTCCAGGATGTATTGCTGTATAATAATAGCGAAATATGATATCGATTTTTGTAATATATTAAATCCCCTTGATTTAAATATTTGATCAGCTATAGATCCAAATGATTTATGTCAATGATTTCCTAAAGTTCCATGTCATGTGAGATGTTTTATTGAAGATAATTGTACAGGTACTCTATCCCTTATTTTCTTTATATTAATCTTTGAAAAAATGCATAGTCGGACTAAACAGAAATAAAAACGATTGGAATCGAACTACACCCAGTTATCACCTCATGTTTCAAAGGTCAACTAAATTTTACAATTTAATATTGGTTTTAGACTACTTCAAAATTTCGAATATTTATGAGTCTTGATATCGGTTGATTCCTACACTATATTAGATGGCTTAATGCATAATATAAATACATATATAGTACTATCATCATAAGAAAAAAAACAGTTTACTCATTGATGTTCCAGATGTCGGGTCTATAAAATATCGTCAAAATTTAGAATAAATATATGACATTTAGGCGAGTATACATAAACAAATGTTTTAATTATTTTAAAACGATACCAGTAGCGACATCTAGTATGTCAATCCTCTAACATACCATGGTAGTCTTATGTGTATTTATATCATGGTTAGAGGAACCAAATACTAATTTTTGTAAAAATGTTGAACGATTCGCTATTTATAGGCATACTTTATTACTGGATAATTATAATACAATTGACAGTTGTCGAAATAATGATAATACCCCTAATTAAATAGTTAATTACAATAGTTTACACTATTCAAGTTTACATTACACGCAAATGTTTACTAATTACTAAGCGTATGTTTTACTATTTATAAAAACATTTCAGGTCATCAACATTGACAAGAAAGACACTGATACATTCATTGACTGGAATGATTTAATCGATGTTTGACGTAGTTCAAATCGATGTTCAAACTACAGTAGCGACTAGGGATGAAAACAAATGTAAAAGATTTTTGATGATATACTTTAGTTAGATAAGTGCTTAAACTGAATTCGTCTGTATACACCATAGAGGTGGTGGTCTCTTATTATAATCATGAGAAAATAAATCAAACTCCTTCGCTTTCGATCACGAGCTGGAACTTCTTATTGTTAATTTGTAAGTGCTACTTCAAAAAACTCTTCATGGATTATCGCGAAACTCATAAAATGCCATGCCGATTCCTTTTTATTAGTCTGGAGTCTTTGCTATAGCAAAACAGGTCTTGTAACAGGTATGGTTTGTTCCGTCATTTATAAATGGAGTGACACTAAATTTGAGTTCACCGGAAATTTGCTGTAATTTCTTTTTTGAAAGTTTTAAAAGTTTTGGTCCATCATTCTAGATATGGGTTTGATTTTTCACTAAGCTTAATCCTGCTGGGCAACGATAACTGAAATTTTCAGAAATTGTATTTTATTTTGATTGTTTGCGTTCATCAGATCATTAAATATATCAAACCGAGCAATTGATGGCAAATCATTTATAAACCATTACGACTTTTTCTATTCTATAGCTTTTAAATAAATCACTCATATCATATATTGATGGGAAGTTCAGATATAGATTTTATACTAGAGCATTTAAGATATAACAAAATTAGGCTTCCCAATTAAGTTTGGTGAAACTTAAACTGATAATGGACAATAGTCGTCCATTCACATGACGAGTAGTTTAATACTCTCTGGCAAATCAGAGCTAATAATTTCATCAGGAGCGTTGTTCAACCACAACAGAATATGCGCTCGAGCCCTGCCGGGATGTTGAAATTCAAATATTTTAAAACAGTCTATAATCGAAGAAATTCCAAACCATAACGTTTGGATGGAACGCTAAGAAACCATTTTTGAACTATAAACAGTCTCATACCTTATTACACAAGTAACCGAAATAATTATCAGCAAACCGCTTTTTAAATTTCAAATTCCCTTTAGACAACTTCAGTGAAATTGAAATATATGCAAATCAAAGCTTGCTCAGATAACAACTGTCGACGGCAAAAATAAACAAAACAAAAAATAAAAAACATACACTTTTTCGTATCTCTTTTTTATAGGTTTGGCGCCGTAAAAGATTTGCAATGTCAAAAATAAAGGAGGCCAATCAACTGAATTTCAAACTGAGTTTCGTATCCTTTGAATTTACGTTGTAGAACTTAGCGAAAGACAACGTTATTCTCTGCCAAAAATTAGTTAATTTAATAGGCTTATCAAAACCGGTGAAATTTATTTTAGATCGGCAGCTTTCGAAATCGTTTGTATTAATAATTTTAAAAAAATACGACGCGAGCATATAAAAACGTTAATTGCTGAAAATTTAAACTTTCACTAACAAAAGGCGTATTAATATGTTCGACGCATGTTTAACAATACCATACTGGAAAACAGTTAGTGGATGGTATAAAAAAGTAAAGCTGATCCAGGTTTCATTTACCAAAAAAATATTTGACTGGTTAAAAATATTGGCGGACCAGTCACGTGATAAACTATATGTCAACCTAGTGTACGATGAGATATGTATAAGATCCCAGGCTTGTATAAATACATATATAGTAATACTGTTATAAGAAAAAAAAACTGTTTACCCATTGATGTTCTAGATGTCGGGTCAATAGAATATCGTCAACATTTAGAATAAATATACGACATTTAGGCGATTTTATACATATAAAAATATGTTGATTATTTTAAAACGATACCAGTAGCGACATCTAGCACGTCAATGGGCTAACATACCATGGTAATACTATGTGTATTTATATTATGATCCCAGGCTTGAGTTTTTGTTTAATATTTAATTTTTCTAATTGGCTTTTTTGTATATTTATAAACTTCTTGTTTTAGATTGAAAGAGTTGGCTCAAAATGATATGGCTATATGGATATTGGAGATGACACTGAGTACAAATGCCTCAAAAATTAGATTTTATGATCTTTTTTTTGAAAATTGAATTAGGATTTGCATCAACAATTTATTTGATACTGGCGTATAAGTAATGGGGCTCACATTTGATGAATGGCCTGTTGAATTTTATTCAATAATTAGGCAAATCATTTGGATTGTACAACAATTCCCCACATTTGTCGTTGAATCATTGGCACATAGTGCCAATAATTCAACGACCTGAAACATATTAGAAACTGCTTTGGCGAAAAAGGGCCAATTTTGGATGCTAATGGTGGATTAGTAGACTGGTGGACTGGTGAACTGGACATTTTTAGAATAGATGGTAGTCAATATTAACTTGATTTCTGAATATGTTCCCATTGCAATAAAATATCTAATGCCATTAGATAGGTTCTGATAGGATTAGAGGGTTCTGGCAGGTGTTCTTTTTATTGGGTCGCAACGAAGAATTAGTTTCATAGGAAAGATTCTATACATTTATAATCAACCTCCTTATTATACGTGCGATACACAAAAAATCGAAAGCCTTGAAATGCCTACCCTATTATAAACTGAATAAAGATTTAGAATAATTTTTTTGCCTAATAAAAAACGATTAGGATCCTCTAATAATCCCACTTTTCACCAGTTTTTAACTTCTAACTAGCGGCTGTTTCACGAATTTGAAAAATATTTTAATTTTGAGCATGAGCATTCCAAAATTTAGAAAGACTCGAGCAAAATCTACGGTGAAGACTATCTGTTGTAATTAAACTTTTTGAACGAATTTATGGAACATAGTTATCGAAAAAGAAGCATTGTGTTTTGAGTTTGGGAAGAAATCACTACCCAAATCTGCTTATTGCAATTAAGAATAGAAGAGGGTTGACATCTGCGAGAGAGGACGTTGCAAAATTATGTAGAATTTTAGAGGCGAATATTAGAGCTACACCGAAATTAAATGTACATTTCAATTTGTTTGATTCCATTAACATTAAAGTTCGAAATTTTGTTCGTAAGTACCAGTTGCCTATACTAGCGAAGAATATAATTTGAAAATGTAAAGTTGCAAATGTATTCAAATTAAAAATTGTTTGATAAAGATACTAGCAAAGATCTGCAGCTTCTTAGCGACATCTGGCCTTCACTTAAGGTAACATTATGAAATAAAAGGTTTCAGACTAGCGTCACGTCGTTTTTTTTATTGATGTGATAAGAAATGTGATTAGTGTCATCACTTTTATCTAAACTAATTTTTTATAAACAAAATAACCTCAAAATATTGAGGGACTATTGACCTCTAATCGTGTGTCTTCTATTACCTTTAATAAAACGTGATTAGGTAATCTAGTTTTTGACACATTACTATGATAATTACGAAAAAGACTAATCTGGAGTAACTAATCCCCAGTCTGTCAGCAGTATTAGATAACATTTTCTTGAGATGATTAACGTAGCATGATACTAATCCCTGGTCACATAAGACCCTGAAGTTAAAGTTTGCCAAATTTGACTTTATATACTGATGTTTGACTACCCTTTGGTACTCGTACAAACCAGATTAGAAAGGAAAAAAGGTTGCAAGGAAAAAAGGAATAATTTGATGACGTATTATATTTTAGCAAGCCAATTTATAACAACATACTACTTAGAACAGATGGTTTTGGACTTACCGTTGATTCAATGGTCTTAATAACTTAAGTTATATCTTAATAACTGACAAAATATCAACTAAATATTTCGAAGAAGACGGCTTAACATCTCCAACAATTATGAGCACCAACAACTAATCTATCAACACCTATACCTAGCGGAAAATTAAAAGTGTCATAGAAAAGATGAAATACATGCTGGAACAGAAAAAATATCTGCAAATAATAGCTTTAAAATTTCATGTCACAAACATCAAAGATACAAGTAGAATTCTGGCAGAATCCTATAAAATGAAAAAAATCATTTAACCATGATTTATTTGCGAAATAATCCCCAGAAAAAACTGGGATTACTTAAATCCATAATTTTTGTTTTTGTGCTTAAAAAAAGAAGTTGCCACATTGCTTTATTTTAAATGTTGTTAGCCGAAAATAAATACCGCAAAAGCAAAGTACATATCATCCCTGACGATAGTCGGAAGAAGCATGATATCACCCAAATTAAAACAGCCAAGTAATTCATTCAGGCAAATGCTTCGAAAAGAGTAGAATGTAGCATATTATCGGTAATCCGTTTATACATTAAGAATGATTAGAATACATGACAATCTCCTCATTTCCTCGTTTTCAGACGCCATTCTACTGTCCATGGATCATATTAAAAATTACTTCGTCAGAAATTGAACTACCTAATGCCGATAAACTGGTTATTCCCCAACAAACTGTATTAGCAAACCTGCTTTTTGAGGCATCACAAAAATTGTCTGCAAAACTTGCGCCTAAATTCCGGATAACTTTTGTAAAATCCGTTGGTAACGTATAGCCTATACAGACTATAATGGATCAAAAAGGAACTAGGTTCATCTAAAAGTCATTCATCGTAATTTTTAATGTTAAACTATTTTGTTTTCTCGAGAAGATTTTGATCTAAACCTAATTATCATCTAAACATTCCTATTGTATTACGACTTAAGCTTAAATTTTAATTTTATTTTTACCTTTTTCGCCCTGAAAAAGACGGATCGAGTATTTTAAATTAATATACTTTGATATATTTAAGAGCATGAGACTCTTATTCTCAAGGTCATGGTTTCAGGTCCCGGGGCGCAACCGGTGTTTTAATTTCTCGTTAACAGAAATTGAATCATACACAGAGGTCTTGAAGAAGTTGGGGCGTTTGTAATTTACCCGATTTTTTTCATTTGCAAAGCACATTTGTTGTTTATTGGTAATCTGCAGCGTAAATGTAAATGCAATTATTGTGCCGGTGTATTTTAATTGTTAGAGAGCATTCAATTTCTCAAGTTTTATTTTCTTTGAATTTCGTAACGTTGAAATTATCCTGGCAAACGAACGCTCATTTCAGTTACTATATATATTCTAGATAGAAACATAATAGTTGTTTATAGGTATCATCTGAACTAGAGGGTCTGATGTTACATCCCGAGTTTTAAATCGTTTTAAAACAAATAATGGACTAAGGTCACGGTAATCAAGAATATATGCCTGTAATTTTAATACCAATCGATTTGTAGTACCATAAAAATTCAATTTTTTTTAATTGCTTCCAAATTGATAAAAAATATCCTAGACAAATATTAAAAGGTAATTAACACCCCGTAATTTACATAACGATCAATAAATTATTAATAATATCGATCGATATCGGTTGGAAATAGTTTTTTTTTGTCCTGCGGATATTCATTGTTGTCAATTAGCATCTGACGTAATTCATTAGAACAAATTATGAAAGAATTTTTTTTTTGCAAACGTGCATCGATTTTTACTTAGTATACAAGGGATGTATGATAAGTACCCTACTTCTTTTACAGCCATTTTTTAGTAAAAATCTAATATTGACAGGACCTATTATAAGGGTGATTCTGCTGAAGGTGGTTTTTGTATATATGTAAATTGTATAATAAAATAAAGTGCACAAACATACATCTGTTTAACTGCTGTTTAACGTTTAATAGCCTTTGACCATTACCCATACACTGAACGCCCTTTCTTAGCGATGTACTTTCTATTTGCCAAAAGCGGGTTTGAAAATCCTTATTTAAAAATTTCAGTTTTCCGCCAGGGACACAAACTGCATTATTATTTTTAACCATCTCCTTTGGTGAGCTCGTATTTTGCCAATGGTAATTTTTATTACTTTATCCGACATATTACAAAAAAACGGGCATGAATCGTTGCAGTAAGTGTTATAAAGAATTTTTATGTAACCTTCGGATAGTTTGCTTAGCTTTGGTGGTTTTTGATGGGCTTTACTGCAGATTTTTTTATTGGTTCTTATTAAATGCTGACCAATTTGGTTAAGAAAAAAGCCTACTCGATAAAATATATGTTTTTGTTTTCTGTGAGGCAGCGTGTATATTGAACCGACTGATTAAAATGTACCTCTTTGTTCTCATAGAAACAGTTTTTAGTTTTTTAATCCTCTCCAAAAAGAGACCAGTTTTTTGAGGTCTCTTTTTGAGGTCTCTTTTTAAGGACCAGTTTTTGTTCGGTGAAAAATATGCTGAGATTATTATTATCTCGTTTTTATTATTAATAATTGAAAAATGATTTTAAGGGACTGCGGATGTTTGATAGGGGAAGTTTGTATTTCTGTGGTATAAACGACTTTTTTATCAGAATCTTTGCTATCCTTCATTGATTCTGTATATGGCTATTTCTGACGAATTTATAATTAAAAAAATCTCAAACTCAGGCCTTTTTTGTGGTTGTTTAAAGAAGGACCAAAGCCCTGAAACTTTTCGTTGCTTTTCTGAAAAATGTTAGTCAAACCTTCTAATTTTTGCTTTGGTACAGCTACAGCAGACTGCGTAGTATGGTTTAGAGGTGGAGTAACCCTGGAATACAATATATAGTAACTAATATAAGTTTGAGTTTTTGTTATTGTTTTTCTGTATTGGTGTCTTTTTGGTTATTCGTTAAAAATGTAACAACAAAAATTTAACAGATGACATTTGAAAAGACACTAGTTTCGATTTAATGTGAAGGCTCCACCTCCTAACAAGGCCAGATACTTATTATATGACCCTCGTTTAAATCACGCCACAATACATGCTTTTCAATTTCCAATCTTTTTATACATTTTACATACATGAGCATCATCAATCATCCAATCACATCAGCAACATAATATGCTGTGTATTATCGTAATACAAAATAACAAATTTCTTAGCTGTTTTGTACCCATATATTACTGTGTGTGTGTCTATGGTTAGATAATGAAAACTATCGTTTATATGTACATAAAAATGGTTTAATAGACATCCTGACGCTAAAAAAATGTAATTATATATTCATACAAATAAATTATAATGTATCTACTCGACTCGTATACATAAAATGACTACAACATTGTCATTCGCGAATGTTGCTTAATCTATGGTGTGCGACTAGAAAATAATCGTTAAATTCTTTTAATACATTTTCCTTTCGATCTCTAAGTGGAAACCATAAATTTATAAATTTGTCCATTTCATAGTAATACCCACATTTTATTACTTAGCTACATTTTATTTTTTGTCATAAAATTTTGAGAGCTTCGACCAAAATGTACAAAAGTATCAGCAAGGAGTTGTGTCACAAACATTTTATTTTTTATTAAGTAATTAGCAATTTTAATGGATATTTTTCTAAAAGTATGCAATAAATTATCTTGAAAGTTATTTGATTATTAAAGGTGATTGACCACCAGTAAAGAGTCAAATGTTATGAGTCGTACTTTACGAGTCTTTTATATGACCAAATTCTTTCGTTGATAACGTTTTCTTATAAGACTTGTAGAAAATATCGCTTAAAATTAGAAGTTAAGTAATCTAGATTAGTATTTATTTTAAGATTGGCTAATGTGGCTAGTTCGTTAGCCAATCACAGAACTATAGTGAAATATTCTTTGAATAATTTCGGTTCGGTATCGATCACATAAATTATATCATTATTGACAAGTAGATGAGTGTGTTTTTCATTCCTTGTTACTCTTTTTGAAGCATTTGCCTGAGGGAAGTACATGGCTGTTAAAGATTTGAGCAATATTGTATCATATTGTACAACACTTCACAAACAAGTAAACACTACACAACAGCTTCCACGTCCAATACTGTTTACTCTCACTTACAATAATTCCCACATTAATATACAATTATTCTTCTTAAAACTCGAAACCATTCTTTATTTTAACAACAATAATTCACTAGAAACACTTTGTTAATTTCACTAGATTAGCCACTTGCTACTGGTGGGCTATGACACTATGACACTAATCTTTAACTCTTAATTCTTTCGCGCTTAAAGTATAACTCATCTCAACTCACATCATTTCGCTTATATACAAAATTTATATGTATCTCGAATATTCTATTTTTCTATTGTTTCATTTTACTTCTGTCGATATGTCACTACTCTATTTTGTTTGCTCAATTTTCACTAATACTAATACTACTTCATAGATGTCTCTAGGTTTAACTCTAAGGAAATCGTAACAATATTATATGCTTCTTAAAAAATTCTGAATTACGTGAGACCACGTCAGGCACGATATTGTCCATATTTAGTCCATGGTGATGATAAAAAAATATTCTCGTACATACTGCCTGAATTTCGAGCTCAGTGACGCTGTCGTTACTCTAAGCTGCATTAAAAGAAACAAAAGCAATAGGGCGTTCATCACTACTGAATGACTTCCGAAATAAGATGGCTCTCACATTAGTTATAGAATCATTACACTCATTAAACCAGAACAGTTTACTCCATTTAGGGTTACAGAGATAAAATTTGGAAGAAAAAGCCAATTTCAACTACTTCTGGTACAAATTTCTGGGTATCGTCGTTCCGTTTTAAGTAGACCGTCGCCGGCAATGTAACCAAGGTAGTGGATCTCTTAAATGGAGAATTGGCTTGTGTATTTCAATTTATCAAATTTTTGGTAAATGATTCGGCTGAAGCACTCTGCTTAGATTTGTCTTATTTGGTGTTGGTATAGAGGCATACTTTAAGAATTCGTCAGGTTTCCTTAGCAAAAGCTAAAGAGTTCCTGCATCAATATATTTTTTAATCAATCCAGTTGATTCTGAAAACTGGAGACACAAGTTTTTTGCGACCTATTGCATATTATAAGTCATACTCCAATCATATAATTACTGTAAAACTGATTAGTACTTCTCACGGTAAAAATCTAATTTGACCTTCATTTAAATATTAAGATAGTTTGACCCACTCAATTATAATGTACGCTAGACATATTTACTATCGTATTCAGTCATTTAATTGGACTTCCTGTCATTAAAAGCAGTCGACATTTATAATTTGACTAACTTATTATGTTACATACAGAAAATGTGATTAGAAAATCATAAAAGATGTCACAAAAATATATTCATCTCGACTATAAAATACAGTGGCAGTGAGGAAAAAACCAATCTGAAAGTAAAGTTAACATTTAGCTATTTGTTTTAATGAACATTTGTCAATAACTAATTTTCCATCAATGTTAACTATTATTATAGTTGCCCTAAGTGCTAGTAATTAAAATAAAAGAATTTCTATATTTCATAATATTGCTAAAATAAATAAAAAGGTATAGGATGTGAGGTGCGGTAGGTAAAATGTTTTGAACCCATTTACAAAACTTTTATATTTTTACCTATATAGGTATTATAGAAAATTAGATAATATTTACAAATACGATATTAAATTATAAATGCAAACTAAATAAATAACTATTATGGAAACTAGCTAGATATTAAATTTAAATAGAATTTTATTGCACTGCATTACTGCAACAACTCATTTTTATGTCCAAGCTTATATTTATGGGTTTAGTTTTAGTCTTTTTGAAAAAAAAAAAGTTTTATGTCTAATTGGGAAAATTTACACTATTATATTAACGGTTACCATAATCATCTGGTTGGTTATGAACGAAACCATTTAGACAAAATAAACCGATTTGACTGTCCACCTGATATTGGACGGACCTATCAGTCTTTGATTGTTATGATGAACACAATTGTTAAACGAAACTTCAAGTAATAGTTTAGAATTACTACCACATTTACTGAAAATTACATCCCAATATGTAAAGATGGAAAACATTAACTGGACAATTGTTTTTATTATTCTCACCGAATATGAACTATAATTAACTCGCTAGATTACTTACATGATCATTCCAAGTAAGTTTTGAGTTTAATAAAAGCCCTAAATTAGTCATTTACAATTGGAACTTTTCTATCACCATCCAGAAAAGTGAAAGTGAGATGTTTTGTAAATTATTTTTAGACAACAACAACGCTTTACTTTTGTTGGGATTAACCACATGTGAGTTCCGTATTTAACCCATAATGAAATAAACCGAGGATATATCTCTGAGGCAGTCCCTCTAGCACTTTCCAATAATCCAAACGGGTGTTCTTACACTTTACGAACTGCTCACAATTTTGCAAATAAAAGTGTAAAAGTTTGATTGCAGAATTAAAAGATATATAATAAAAATACAATTTTTGAAGCAAAAGAATTTCATTAACGCAATCAAACTCTTTTGAGAAATCTATTAAAATTATAAATGCAAGATAGTTTGGTTTGCCCAATATTGATGCTAGACCACCAACGATATTAACTTAAGCAGTTGTGGTGCTCTGTTCAAAATTGAAGCTATTTTCCAGCGCCTTAGAAAGTGCAGGCAGTATACTTTTCGGGCGAATATCATTAATAAAGACAATTATATGGGGTAGAAATGATTGGAATGGGATAGGAATGATTGAAGGAAGTTTCTATAAATTTGGAAAAATTGACTTTGTCAAAGTCTATCGTATATTGGCCATCGCATCAGATTTAACCATTCTAATTACACCCAAAACATTCAACTCATCAACACAATCAAAAGAAAAGCCGGTTCCTTCAGAACAAATAGACTCGACATTTGGCAAACCAACAATTGTCGTACGAAATAGACTAATTCTGTTCATAATTTGTTTTGCAGAAAATGGTATATCAACTTTACCTGTCGAACTTGAAACTTAAATTATTCCAGGAAATTTTGAAATAAAAGCATTTCTGCAATAAAAGCTGTGCTTAACTTGATTGATAAATTTTGCAGTTTTATTCCGAAGTATTTTAAAATACTTCAAATCCGTTTCTAATCCACTATTTTTTAAAGTTTTGTAGGCCGAATTTCTACGTTCGATTTAGTCTTCTATCGTTTGGTTCAAGCATGGTGCAGTTGGACATAGATTAGTGTTTCATTTACAAACCACACAAAATTTATCTTAGTTTAAAAAATTTGAATTTAAAATTTCTACAATAGAATTTACATCGGAATAGTTATAAAGCAGTGGCCAATCTTTTACCAAATTTACCTAACAGTTCAGTTGCCAAATATTCTACTTTACCATAATAACCAGAAGGTAAAACTTTAGAATTAAGGGTCCTTGTGAATGTGTTAAAAACATGTTAAAAATGAAAATTTCGATAGTTAAAGTCAAATATTTTTTTTACTCAACACTAAATTTATTTAATTTAATTTACCACAAAATTTTTGACAAGGGAATTAAAAAAATCATAACCTCATTTTTTGACAAAATCACAGTGGTTAGTTATAAAATAATCAAATTAAAATCATAGTTGGCGTATATTGTTATCGAGGTGATCATTTTGTTTTTATATTTCTACGATTTATAGCTGTCAAAATTTTAAAATTTAATTTAGTTTCACACAGCAAATTTAAATTTATTGCCCCTCAATTATTTATAATCCTCTATATGTTTAACTAAATATTTTATTACAAAGTCCCTAAGTGTGGATCAATAGTATAACCCAGTACTACTTGACCATTACGATCTGACCTTAATAGTTTTTAGTTATTAATTAAAACAATTGTTTTTCAATATGTTGGAATTCATTTACAAAAACTCCAAATTGCCATGACGAAGCGATATCAAAAAATCAAAATTAGAAATTAAAAGTTTTTATTTTGAATGATGCGAGTATAGTTTTGTTTCTAATTGTCCCTTATCTTCGATTTAAAGCATTGAATTTTAACATCTGATAAATTAAAGGCATTTTGCAGATACTGCTTGATATCTTTTTTACTCGCAACCACATGTACTCGTGAAATAAATATGGATCTTTGATGTTGAACAGTGCGAAGTGTATCAGTTTGACATTTCTACATGACTGAAATTAGATTTTATTTTAAGGATAGAACATCAAAGTTGACAACATTTGGTGGGATTTAATTTTTGTTTTAGCAGCTGCATAAAAAATCAATGTCTTTAGCACTATTATCACTGGTTTTACTGAGGTATGCACTGTTTTTTAATAGTTTATTACTATTTAGTAATTGATTTCACATCTGGCCCGATATTTCTGCACAAGCAAATTTCTTTTATAATATACACTTATTATCCACGCTACGTACTTAAATATAGTATTTATTAAATAAACTTTTATTATTAAATTTAAATTAATTATTATTAACATCTAATAAATATTTATTTTATTTAAATTGAAGAAATTTATAAAAAATTAAATTTTCACTCAAAAACAAAAACAATTCAATTCAGCGCCGACTACTATGTCACCTTTTTTAGAATGAAATATTTTTTGTAATTCACACAGTAGTCGATCACAAAAGTTTATACACTAGTAAATATGTTATAAACATATTTACTAAGTATTGATTTCCTCCGTGGAAGATATGTAAAAGGCGGCTGGTTTCTAGAACGATACCTCGACCAAAAAACTATCTTACAAGAGACAATGAACACATAACAAAAAAGAAACAAAGAAAAACTACCAAACAGGAAAAGCAGAATTCACGCTAATGCTGCAACAAAAACAACAACAAATGGTTGAACTGAAATTAAAGGCACACCCGCCTTTAAATCAGTGACCAACAAGGAGTATAGAGTACGTACACTAAACGATAATATGTGGAAAATCAATACACCAGATCCAGATACATTTAGAGCTCTAGCTGCAAAGCTCAATGAGAAAGGTAAAGATCTTAGCTATTTTTAATATGATGATTAAAATACTAGAACTATAAAGTAAAAAAGGATATAAAGTAAAAAACCCAAAAATGTATAAATTCCAAGTCGTTCAGTAACTTTGGCCATCGAAACCAAATTGAAACGCCTAACAAAATAAACGCCTAAAGAAGGCAATCGATTGCAAAAGTAGGGGCTTGGTCTATGAAGAAACGCCCCGGACAACAATAAAATACTCAATTTTCTCGGTAGAAGACAAATAATTACCCAGGTCGCTTTGGTGATAAGAGCTATCCTTAATATAAACGCTGTAAACTACATTATAAAGGCCACACAGGTACATACAATCAGAATGAGAAATTCTGATTTTAAAAACGACAAATCATTAACATATGCTCATACATCAGCAAAGGCAGTGTTCAGTGTTCCGAGCTCCAATGCTCACGGATGAAGTTAGTCAATTTCAGACATTTCTGTGGCGCTTATTTTATGTTTCTAAATGCACAATCGGCATCTCACTGCAGTTTTTCTTAATGTCCACCTTGAAAATGGACAAAGAATTAATTTCCCGGAACGTAACGAACGAAATGTTGCTGCTTCATTGCGCACAACATTGACAGCATTTTTGGCACTGTGCAAAGAAGATGCATTGGAGGTTTGGAGGGCTATAACCATAGGAACAGGAGTGAGGACACCACTCATTTTTTAAACGCATATAAACAACATCATCCAAATTCAGTTCGTACACAAACATATAACTGAAAACGTTCGTAAGCTTTACAATTTTTGGGATCCGATGTATAGAGTTAGCGAAAAACTAAAGATATTCCGACGCCTTGACACATGTTACACTTTTAAATTTCATCAGTAGTAATAAATAATTAAACGATAAGACTGTGTACTATTTTAAATAATTAAAAAAAAATTAAACTTAATTTAGCATACATTTTTATGTTTTCTGCAATTTTCTGCTAATGAAGTTTCCACTTTTTGAGTAGAACATCGTTCCAATTTTATATTCAAAAAGGAATAAATGATTTATCAGCACTAATTATTTTTTATAGCAAAACCGTCGAAATGTAGACTATTCACATATACAAAATAGTCATAAAGTATATATAGGTGGAAGGTCACAGTTATAATAATTTATTATAAAAAATTATGATAAAACATTTTTCTCAGCTTGCAAAGTACATTTTTCATACTTGTAGCACTGTTGTGTGGTTTTGATTTATAGGAAATAATTTTTTTCTATGTTTTTGAGTGTCTTGTAGTTATACATATTCGTCTATGTAATATACATAATATTGTTTGCTAATTATAAATTTATAGTTATGTAACTTCGGTGTACAAAAATCTGCAGCTGACACCATAAAATAAATGTAAATTTATTTACTATTCACTCATGACATTTTAATAATAATTTTCTTCTTAGTCTTATAAGCTATGACTCAATAAAGAAAAAAAATGATAGGCTAGGCCGGTTGCACGCCGAGATATTAGTTCCAAACATGATTTACGCGTAGGTGGTAATGATGCACAAGAACAGATGTCATCGAGAAATGTAGAGTAGTCATTTAGGAGTTGTAATCGAAACTATAAGAAAAGTTTAAATGTACAATCCGAATCTCAAAATCAAAAATAAAAATAAAAAAACTGACAACTGCGACTAAATTATACGACATTTATCTTTTATTATCATATGCAACACAGCGAGGAAGTGAATAAAACAGAAAATGCATAATCGGCTGTCGGTTGCATTATATTATTATCTCCTAGATAATATTTAATTATCCTGCATACCAGCTTATTGATGCTCGTACTTTTTACATGAAATAGAGACTAAACTAATGTTGAATTTGATGTATTAATATCTATAGGTCCTGTCGGTTGCAACGAATATGTCTCCAGGGTAATGAAGTATTTTGGTTAGGGAGTGATCTTGTATCATTAAACAACACAAGCAGGAGTAAAAATTACCCAACATCATCTTATCGAATTTTAATGATCTTAACGAGCAAATGAGGCAGCTTCTCAACAAAACCCTCAACAGGTTAAATAAATCTTAGTAAAGGTAGAATATATCTCTCTCAACTGGGCATAAATACGTTCCCCATAAAAAATAATGGAAGATCCAAAACCTAAACAAGCAATACAGCTAGCTTCAGCTCACAAGCCACGAACGAAGAATCTAGTCCATGATTCTGACCCGATAACATAATATATGCTTAGATATGTCAAAGGTGAAAAAAACAGCAAACAAATATTTCAAAGAAGAACATTAAGACCACTTCGGCAATGACTATCACAGCGGTAGCAGGTAAACTACAGCTACAGTAGAAATACTGATGTTTATATATTTCTTGAATTTGGTTCGATCCGCATGGATAATGGAACTAATATTATAAAATACCAAAATTCTTTCATTAGGGCATAATATCAAATCAACATCATGTATGGCTTTGGTTTTCGTGATGTGTTATTTTGCCGAAGTGTGAACAACATTTTTTTTAGAACTAAACATGACGAACTACAACTCAACAAAACAAAATTTTCGTCGAGTTTCACTCACGATTGATTGCTAAAACCAACTGGGATTATACTCCGTTAATTAACACGTGTTAATAGTACATGGTTTTCCATGCTATATGATCGAAGATCAAGAATTGGAAACGTTACTCGATGAAACGCAAAATTAATTTTTTTTGCGATTAAACGCAAAATGAATTTGCAGAACCATTAGGGGTTTCACCATTTCTTCAAAACACAAATTTCTAGTACTTATGCACTGTAGCAAAAACTGTAGTCTAACATTTACAATGGTTTAGTTTAAAATATTTAATCTACTTTTAGGAGAAAAGTTTTAAGTGATATATTTTTGTTTTTTACATAATATATGATAATATGTCGAAATATGTTGATTTTCGGTATTAAAATTTATCGCACTTTTTAACATTGCACTTTTTAAATGTTTATAGCTATGGTAAGTGAAAAACAGTGGGACAGAGTATTGAAACAGAAAATTGACATATTATGTTAAAAATAAATTATATTACTTTTCCCCTAAAAGTTGGCTAAAGTAAGTTTAAATGAAAACAAATCAAAAAACATATATATTTCTGTATTTATAAACAACTTTTAGGAGACAATCATTATAAGAGTGTCCACCCGAAAGATTTTACTACTTTTATTGGCTATACAACTAACTCAATGCACCGTAACGTCACTTTCGAGGGGTGTAATGGTGATTAATGAATTATTAGTGGATTCTCTAGTGCCCTTAACTGGTTGTTTTGTTTGTGTAAATGTCGGCTTAAGTGAAAATCACTTGTGCTTCATCACTCATAGTTAATTTTTCATAAAAAATCCTGATTGTCATTGTGAAGCAATGGTACCGCAAATTATCTCTTGGTAGCAGGTCTTATGTTAATTGATATGCGAAGTTATTTTTTCCACAAAGAAACAAACAAATTTTAAATCTATAAAATAAGTTGATCCTATAGAAGATGCCAATGGTTTCAGAAGCTAACAGCAAAATTATATTGTAAGCGGCTTCTTCATCTGCGAGTTTAAGGACCATCCTGCGTCGTTACTAAAATTGAAAATATGCAAATGTTAATTTTGACATTAACACTACGCAATGACGCAAAAAACCTATGACAACTTTTCATTATTTTGACATATCGTAATCACCGCAATATAATTAACTGGCCAGATTTTTCTGATTAAATCTCCCTTTCATTAAATCGTTTAATTAAAAAATAAAGCTTTTGTTTTATTAATAAAGCCGAAAAATATGTAGACATTTTTATTTATTCTAACATGAAAATATGGAAAATTTATTATGCGATTTAAACAAACAAATAATATTATGTACACAACTGGTTCGTTATAAAACTACTTGC
Organism: Tipula confusa; assembly: GCA_963556175.1. Classification (NCBI taxonomy): domain Eukaryota; kingdom Metazoa; phylum Arthropoda; class Insecta; order Diptera; family Tipulidae; genus Tipula; species Tipula confusa. Next base: position 13,072,136 of record OY744475.1, read on the forward strand.
CAAGTTCCAAAAAAAAATAATAATAATAAAATTAATTGACACCGTCCCACCCATCCATAAATATAGTATATATGTGTATGTACGGGCAAAAACTACTTGTTATAACGTCACCATACTCACATGCCATTGGCAAGTATATAAAGAACGGTCTAGCGAACGGATAGAACTACTATAAACATAATTCATATTCGTAACTTTTTTTGTTAACAAATGGTGATGTTTTGCTTTTTATCTTTACAATCAATTAAATTTGAATTAAAATGCAACTATGTAGGTCAAAATTTTATAGGTGGTGTTGTGTTGATCGTTTTTCCATTTTTTTTAACTTTCTTTCTGTGTGTAACGAAAAAAAAATCAATAGAAACGTGACTGTCGGTTATTATAAACTGTGTCCAATATAAAAAAATTTTTAGTTGTAAAATTATTTTTCACCCAATTTCCTTTTTTTATTTTTAATTTTTTTGATTTATAGTTTCGTATTAGCAGAAAATCTTTTTCGGAAAAATTTTATTTCATTTGATGTTGTTACGAAAATGAAATCAAATCGAAAAACTAACGTTATATATCAATGGAAATTTTTGGAAAATCATGCAAATATACTTGTTTTAAATCTTGAACTGTGTCAAAGTTTGTTGACTTTTGGGTGAAAATTAGTAAAACTTGGGCGTTATAATAATTAATTGGTTGACGTCAGTATATTTTTGGAAATTTTTTTTCGCGTGTGCGAAGGATATTATTACTTATAATGGTCGTATAGTTAAAACGATTTATAAAAGGCCGTTAGTATGACTTGTTATACACATTTTGATTTTGTGGCCAAATTTTGGAAGGTCTTGCAAACATCGAATTAAGGAGTTTTTTATTTAAGCTTCGATTTTAATAGTGGGTTTTATTTATAATATTCTCCAATTGCCTCTGTATTTTGCGATATTCATTGACTACCTTGAAAATGGAAAAACTAGCAATATTGAATTTATTACATGGCATCATTGATACGTTTAAGGGACGAAATCAATGAAAAATTGCCGAAAATGAGAAAAAGTTCACCAAGACAATGCATCTTGTCACAAGTTCTGCTCCCAGTGATCAATGGCTGTTTGCAGACCTAAAAAAGTACTCCAGGTAAAGAGATTTGGGTTTAACGATGAAGTCATCTCGTCAACTAAATGTTATTTTGAAACCAAAAATAAATCATTTGTAACACATGGTATAGAAACGTTATAATAGCGTTGGAATGATTGTTTCGCAGTTAAAGGACGATATGTTGATGAGTAAAGAAGGATTTTGCCAAAAAAAATTGTTTTAGTAGTTAGTCTCGGGGAGTCAACCAAACTCATGTCCGATAATTAAAAAGTAGTCGTTTTACGCCTTTATTGAAAAACTTTATTTAGTTCAACCAACATCAAAACGAAGTTCGATTATGCTTTGAGAGAGTCCACTTCTTTGTTGACAACAGTAAAATAAAAGATGGCCGATTTTAAACGGGACCTTACGAGCTGCCAAGACTAACCTCGCGGTAGTTGACCAAACGAGGTGACCACACCAGAAATGGTGAAGAAAATTCACAAAATGGTATTGAATGACCGTCATCTAAAAATGTGCGACAAGTATATGCGATAAATATGGATTAATAATTTGGTCATTAAAAACTATGCGGAAGATGGTTACTGCGATTTGTCATAACGGAACAGAAACAGCGTCGTGATGATGTTTCAATCGATTTTTGGTGAATATTTACAGCAATAAAGCCGACTTTTTTCACTTCTTAACCATGCATGAAACATAGGTCTATCACATTACTCTTAAAAAAAGGGACGGAAAGGGTGAAAAGAAGGCGAAGGCAGTTCCAACCATCTATAGGTTAAGTCAAAACAATCATGGCAATTACTTTGATTTGCTCGATGGTAAAAGATTTGCCAACAATAAAGAGATGTGGTCTGCGGTTAATGGCTATTTTTAGCAGCTCGACGGTTCTCTCTATAAATAGAGTATCGAAGATATTAAACATCGCTGGAAAAACTGTATTGAACGACAACGAGGCTAAAAATAGTTTTCTAATCCCGGATTGAATACTGAAATTCATTGATCACGATTCTCTCAAAAGCTTTATATAGAAAACGTATTATACTCACTGGCCAGTAGAGAGACAATTCCGAAAAAATAGTAGCTTATGGAATTGAATTTACCCTCCTAAGTTTTTACAGGTTTGAGCAGGAGGAGGTCGTGATGATAAAATGGGAAATATGTAACGAGTTCAAAAACCCAAATAAACGACATAAGGACCTTTTATCAAATTTTTTGACTCGGTATGTGTTGTCATCGTCGAGATTGGGGCCATATACCAAGAGCATGAAACTTAAATGGCATCATCCATTTCTCAAACTTATCCAAATCTCACACCCATAGATGTCGCGTGACTAGCACCTCGTGTGGTCACCACTACTAAAATCCATTGTATCTTGGTATCTAAAACCTGTGATCAAATATTTTATTTTAGAATCATTGATTTTAAAACCAACGACTAAAAGTTGTACAAGTATGTCCAAAAGTTATTGTAGGTCATTATAATTCAGTCTGGCCTGGTTAGATGGTACATGATGTTGGTTGTTCTGAGGTCTTTTATTTTAATAAAAGATATACTCTAACATGAGATTCAAAAGTATCTGGAACAGAGCATCTCCTCATCGTACCTCTGGATTATTGAAACAGTTCATGATAACTTGTTCTCGAATTTAACACAACATAATGGTTATGCATATGATTGCAGGAAAACGTGATATACGTCACTGAATGTTTAGAACTTCAGCAAAATAACTTGACCAGTAACTGATCACTACTGTCAAAATCCTCCTTGGAAGTCCCCTACAATTTTTTCCGCTAAGAGGAATGATTTTTTCAATATTATTTAAGAAATAAGCAATTTCTATTCCGCGCAAAGTATAGAGCTAACCTTTCGCATTTTGAGTGATTTTCTTTTATAAAAATAGGGCATAAACCGCTACTTTCCATTCATCGCGTATAGTTTCGCTTTGGCACAGTAATCGAATCAAAAGACAGTCCACGAAAAGACAGTCCACGAATTACCCCCTTTGAATATCAAGAGCTACAATAAGGTGCTTTTACGGATTTAAATTCTAACGACCGAATATTTACCCAATCAAATTGCTGAAAAATTGTCATGTAATCAGAATCCAATCAAAAAGTAAAGGGGAAATATAGAAGATTATTATTAGAAGATCTTCTATTTCCCCTTACGAGTTAAATTTATTTAAACTTTATGATCACATGATAATATTTTAGTAATTTAATTGGTTAATGATTGGATTTAAATGGTTAAGATTTAAATTCGAACTCGTGTATGGCACCTTTAATGAAATCAACTCCATCGGTTTATTTTTAGACTCGGCATGGCCAGTGTGGATTTCCTCTTATGATAGGATCCAAAGTCTGCATTTGATAACTTTCGTCTACTGTATCCGACACATGTTAAACATTTATTAAAACAGGTGCAAACTAAGCTCCTTCCAAAAGGGGCTTGGACTTGATTACCCCTGCCCTTGTTGCCTTATTTAGAACTAGCTCCAATTTGAGTCATATACCACAGGCTTGGAGCCAGGTCAATGTGGTTTTTATCCCAAAGCTTGGCAATCGGCCAAGTGAACTTCCTAAGTCCTTGCAACCTATCAGTTTTACATCATTTATTCTAAAAACTATGGAACTATGGACTGGTAGATCTTCATATCAGTCATCAGGGACTGGTTAATTGTAACCAGGCATCTGAATCCTAATCAATTCGTCTACAGAAAAGGCAAATCCACAGAGAGGCACTGCATCTACTCGTTACCAAGGTTTAAGCGTCCCACCGCTCGAAAGAAATTATGCTTTGCGCTTTTTTGGATATTGAGGGTGCTTTTGAAAATACTGGATACGACTCAATTGCTCTGTATTGATGATCAAACTAACTACTGGATTAGTTCACCTTTGCTTGTCACCTTTGCTGTGGCCAGAAGTGATCGACGAATTACTTGATGAGCCACATCTACTCGGTTATGACGCCATTGGTTATGCTGACGATTTGGATATCATAATCTCTGGCGGGCATGAATGTACGATGTCTGCAAGCATGCAACAGGCCTTGCTTGTTATTTCACTGCGAACTTTTCCCAGTGTTTTTCTAGCCGAAATTCACGCCATTGAAACCTGCGTCTCAACTATTAATACTAAAGGTCTTAAAGACGCTTCGATCCACATTTTATCCGACAGCCAAGCAGCACTGAACGCATTGGTTTGAAACTGCCTGGATTCTAAGTCGGTTAAAAGTTGTTACAAACTGCTACAATTTCTCTCTTGCCATAACAAAGTTAGGTTGTGGTGGGTACTTATGGTTAAAATTGCATCACTGGTAATGCGATAGTCAACGAGCTTGCACGGGCAGGCTCGTCGATTAACTCATTAGGCTTGAGCGTTTCTGTAGCATATTGTAAGCTTCTGCAGCCTATTAGTAAATGGGGAAAAATACAGTGCTTGACCAATTGGAACTTGTATTCGCGACCTTAGACAGCCCAAATCTTTGATATCATTTGAATAAAATGAACCTGACCACAGAGACGGAGTGCCGACAGAAGAGACAGAAACCGCAGAGCAAATACTATGTGAGTGTGTTGCTCTGTGTACATTGAGGTGGCTTCATTTTGAAGAGAAGTATTTGACAGCGGAGAAATGTAAATTGGCCTCTGCAAGCAGATTCCTCTTTATTAGGAAGGTGGAGAAGCTTTTGGACTATTACATCTCAATAGCACAAAATACCTTTTAGGTCGCAGTGCTGGCTTTTTGGACAAGGGGAAAAATACTCCTTCCAAGTGTTGAGAATCACATCGTTGTTAGCACAAAGATTCCCATACTGGTTTCGAATGACTATAGACCCAAAACTTAAAGATGTGGTGCAGTTGGATGGCTACTTTAAATAAGTTTTACGTGAACTGCACGCATTGCTAAGTAGTTGCACACTAAAAGCATTAGTCTTCAATCATCCAGTCTTTTTCCGTTTACAAATTCTTAGTAGTTTTCCAAGCAAGGACCGCTTGGTTGTTGTGGGAGATTGTAAAACTTATTGACACACGCTCCACATTAAGCCAATCATATTTGGGTCTAATTTTTGCCATACCTAGATTTGCCTGGATGGTAATGATAACTGAAGTTTTTAATACCTCCTATAGTTCGTTTACATGATCAGGGCAGTAATTGGTTTTCACAATGCTATTGCTAACCAGATTTTGTAATTGTGTTTTCTCATCTTAATTTATCAGATCTCAACAGTTGAAAAGCAACGTTCATTTTCCTATGGACCTTGACTTACAGCATAATATAAATACTATAGTACTACCATCAAAAGAAAAAACAGTTTACTCATTGATGTTCCACTTATTGGTGGCGGGGCGATAGAATATCGTCAAAATTTAGAATAAATATATGACATTTAGGCGATTTTTATACATATAAAAATATTTTGATTATTTTAAAACGATACCAGTAACGGCATCTAGCAAATCAATGGGCTAACATATAATGGTAGTACTATGTGTATTTATATCATGCTTATGACCAACTGATGATCACTGCCTACAAGGTTACGACTTTGGTAGCCGACCGATATGAACTTGGATAATCTGAGACCGTATTATGAGGGTGTGTTGGTTGGATTGCCTAACATTCGTGGGCGCATAAATACAAATGATTCACAGGTTCGCTTGTCACACGCGTAATCGTAGCTTAGACATTAGGTTATAGATTGTTTTGAAATCCAAAACACTCTTTTTAATGACACTAGCAGAAGTCATGCGGTTTCCACTTTTGGCCATCGAGTTTTTTGGAAAGAAACGAGTTCCAAACAAAGCTCTTTCATGGCAGATATAGTGCCATCAAACGAGCCAAGTTTTATCAATGATTGCACATTCCACGTACCAATCCTAAACCGCGAATTCGTAAACTTGAGTGGGATCTTATTAAATTTTGGGCGGTATCCAATTTTTTTTCGTTGATTTTTTTTACAGGCCCGTGTTGTAAATTATTTATTTAGAAATCTTTATGTATAGCCCAAATTGGCAAATCTAGGATGCATGATGTGCAGCACATAAATAATTTGAATTCGGTCAAACCACAATACTTTCATTTGATTAAATTCTCGTACATAGCATTACACTATCGCATGTAATTATTTCATTTAACAAATCTGTTGTTGTTTACAGACGATGGTGTTCATATTATAGGTCAAACTATTTGACCTGCACTCAAACAAATTGGAGGGACAATAATTACACGTCATATATTGTATGTACATATATGAACCACTTTACAAAAGTTCAAATAACATATACATTTCTCCGTACAAAAGTTATATGTTTTGTTACTTATGCTGCTTTACCATATACATATTATGGGTACATAATATAAGTAGTGAGTGTTACAATAATGCGAATAAAATAAATAAAAAATCATATCGCGTGTTAAATTTTTTTTTGTAATTTTAATTTTTATGTTAAGAAAATTTCTTATTTAGATTATTTTCTGATATCAGATTGAGGTCGCATAAGTCGCGACGTTTTTTAATTTTTTTTAAAAAAATAATTTTTTACTTATATATATTATATTATACACCTATATAATAACACTAATTACTTATGATCCGATATAGTTCACACAAAAGTCCAACATAAAAATATGAAAAATTATGGTGTATATGTACGGCAATAGGTAAACGATTATAAATCAATTCGATTCGAAATTAGGATTACGAGTACATAAAACATACTCATAAAAATTAACCGTGTTATTTGTATTTTGTATGTGCAGTGCTGGACAGTTGTGCCACTATTTAGTTTAAATAAATTTAGTCAAAATACAGCAGCGATCTCTTTAAATTTCAAATTTGATATTAGATGGCATGATATTATATTGTTCCTAAGCTTTGAAGTTAAACTTCCTCGGTCTAACCGTTTTATAGTCCTCTCTATTGTATATAAAAATATAAGTATCTCAATGATAGAACTAGACAATCAACGAATTAATAAAAAGTGTTGCCTTACATGAATGATTCTTAAAATCGTAGTATGTAATTTTGAACATGAACTGGAACATATACGAATGGTTACACAAGCTGTTAATTTAGGTGAAGTTGCCAACAAAAATATATCTAGAGGTATCTTTAAGGCTTCTGCTTAAGCTTAATACTCAGAGCAAAACGAAACGAAACTTTTACGCGGTCTCCAAAATTACACTTCTTTTCTAGTGAAATAGAAACGAAATAATTTTTGGAGGATATATTTTTTAAACAAGCTAATGTTTTTTTTTGAAGTGGACAAAACAAATATTATCCATAATGACACACAAAAAAAAATTAAACAAATATGGACACAACGGCAATTTATTTTTCTTAATGTCAAAATTTCATGTGAAAAAAATGTTTTTAACAATCAAAATTGGTTTGGAGAGTTTTGCGCGCCATCTCTGATGCATAGAGAAAAACTTTTATCGCTGAACTGAGTACCACTTGACAAACATAGAAACGAAAATTTTCATTTCTAATTTCGTTTTACTAATAAGTCATATGAAAATTTCGCGTGAAATCAAAATTACACTTCGAAATATTTTTCGTATTATGACCACATTTGTCTATCACAAAAGGTAGCAAATAGGTTGTCTTTATCAACCACTAGAAGTAATTGAAAAAAAATGTTGTCGCTGACCATATAAAATGTCTTTTATAATATTTCTTTAACAATATAAAGGTCGGTATGCAGCTCGAGCTAAGATATAGTTTTCCATAATAATGTACATCAACAATTTAGCTAGCTAAGAGCGAGATAAAAAAATTAAGCAGAAAATTTCGCTCACCGGTACGCAGCTTGACGTGGAGAATATATGGAAAATATAGTTTGTTGGATTGTATAATAGATAGCACTACTATAAAGTCTCCAATATGAATGCAAAATTTTGACATTTCATTAGGTTTTTATTTTACGCGTTCATGGTTTGCTATATTTGTTTTAAATACGATAATATATTTTAGTTTAAATGGAGTATGTCGAAATTGATGATTTCGATCATGTACATGATTTTGGCTTACCAAATAAAAGTGCAAAATAAAATGACCAACCAAGGCCAAAAATCTTAAAAAGCACCAAAATCTAAAATAAAATCTAAAAAATTTGAAAACATAACACCATTAAAACCAAAAGACACGTCAAATTAGGCATTTCAAAATTTATCTCTACACATTTTTTTAGCGCGATATTTATCTGTAGATTTGTGGAGACCGCGTTCAAATTTAGCTTAGCTTGAGCTCTGAACCTAGCTATAAATTTCATGTAATTGCATAATGAATAATCGAATACTCAACGAAAATTTCCGAATATTCGATTATGCACAAATGAGGGTATGAGGATTCTTATAGCGGTCAAAGTAAACAAATGAATAGTCCTATATAATTTATATGAGAAAACGTAAAGGCAATCACAATGAACGGCGCGGCGTGGTGCGAACGGAAACGATAGATGAACTTTTTACTTTTTCGGACAACATAACCTTAAAATTTATTTGACAAAAAAATAATTTTTTTTTTCAGTTTTTCGCTTCAAGCAAAATATTTTAAAACTAAAATAAATTCTATAAAAATAAAACAATTGATTTTGAAAAAAAAAATTGAATTTAAAATTAAAGATTTCATTGAAAAAATAAAATGGCCGATTTCTAATTTTTCTGAAATGGTGCGAACACATTGTGTTTGCAAACCCGTTTGCAAATCGGCGGCACACGGTGGGATACGACGCGGTTCGGTGTCATTGAGATTGAACCTTTAGCTAAATTGTATGGGAAATTTATCATAGCTCGAGTTGCGTACCTACAAAAAATTTTCTGTAAAAATGTCACTCGTATTCGTTTAAATTAATGAAATTATTTCTTTAGGGCCCCGACATTGACCATTAATTTAAACAGAACAATAATAACAAATGTATAATAAAAATTCTGTTAAATGCGTAAGACGAACATGTTAAATTTGTTGAATATAATCTGTACTTGTTTGGCCTTAGGTGTTTGGTTGGCATTTTACATTTTATTACATTCAATGTACATTTACACGTTAAACGCATAGTATTTGATTGAGTTTAAAAAATCAAATCAAGACTCTTGCATATTTATTCATATAATAAATCTGTGTCATGTCATTAAACAAAATTATGCATTCAATTTAACACATTTTTATTTTTAAATGTTGGAAACATAACCGTCGACCATTTTAATACATATGCAGTTGAGGTGTTTGTTCAATACGACGCGGCCCTGAGTTCGATTCCCACTGCTGATAACAATGCCGTGACCAATTACGTGTAAAATCTTTCGTTTGGTTGACCACCTTAAACGATCGTCGTGATCGTCTGTTGAAATATGTACATATCTAACGATAAACCAGAATTACCACAGGACAGGGCTCTTTGCAGTACTCGTTCATGGCATCGCATGTTGGTGGTTAAATAATGTTGAGTACAAACGTTTATGAATATCGCCTGTTGGCTATTTCTTCAAGTAAAAGAGGAAACTGCTATGCTATTATCACCCACAATAGTCAAGAATAGCGATCGGATTGTCAAGAATAGCGAAAATAAAGCAAACTACACTGATGGCACAACTATTTGATGTAATTGAAACGACACCTCCGACCATTTGGAGAAGGATTCAACTAGCAGTATGAGTTTGAAATAGTATATTTTGCTTTGAAATGGTCCCGCAAAACCAATATAGAATCTCAACCATGGCCTTTTCGCTTAAAAGACGAAAAAGACGCTTAAAAGGCGTAAAGATGTAACCGAAACCGGTGTCCTTCAAAATGAAGGATTCAAAATTCTGAAAACTGTGAATATTATTAAAAAAAAGAGAAAGGAAAAGGGGATAATCTTTTAGAAACTCTGTCAAAAAGAGGACTTCTCCGCATTATTCTGACGTTAGATAACGTTTGATAACTCCGAAAACTCCGAAAAGGTGTGTTGAATGTGCCGAAAAGCACCCAACAGGATTGTGCAAACTAACCAGAGATCATATAGTATACACATAGTACTACCTTGGTATGTTAGCTATTGACATGCTAGATGTCGCTACTGGTATCGTTTTAAAATAATCAAAAATATGTGTATATATATATATATATATATATATATAATCGCCTAAATGTCATATATTTATTATTCATTTTTACTGTGGAGAGATTCTTTACCAAAATGCGTTAATTACAGCGAGCAGCACCCAGCCTGAAGCGAATTTCAATTATGACGAAAAAACTGGGTAAAGAAACATCCAGGCTATATAGGAAATGTCAATTGAAGATCCTAAGGAAATGTCAAAATTAAAAGACTTTCTTTGTTTTCTAGAACGACGATTCTAAACCCTAGAAGCTACAAAATATTTAACCATGGATCAAAATACTAGGGCACAGGTTCTACAGAGAGCACGACTTAATACATCTCGCACACAACCATTAAGAGACTGTATATGGTGTAAACAGGGACACGGTTTAAGAGATTGTGTACAATTCCAACAACTACATTTGAGCGATCCAAATCCATTGCTCAAAATCAAGTGTGTAGTATGTGTTTCAAGGAGAAACACGATTTTTGCCCTTTTTCACAAAGTCTAGAAAGCAAAGGAAAACGCAACACACTCCTGTACTCGAATAATCATCGGAGCACAATGCTCACCGTGAAGATCGATGACACTTTAAAAATTGAAGCATATGACAAGTGAATCATCTAGTGAACCAGTATTAGAAGTTAACCGAGACAAGACTGAGAGAAAGCATCGAAACAAATCAAACAACCAACGAAGAAAACTTTTGTTGAAATTGTGGGAATAAATGGAAGCAAAATCGCAACTGCCACAAAATTTGTTACCTTCCAAGTACAAGCAGGATTTTCTTTGAATTTTTGCATGAAAATGGAAGCCCTAGTGTTGTCAAGAATTGTATCACACGGCTTCTGCCCTATCAGAATTTTGACGGTAGAAAATGGAATAATTTGAATACCTAATGTGGGCGGATCCAAATTATAATCAAACAAACAAAATCGACATTTTACTGGGTGCCAAGGGGTACCAATCGCTCAACAGACAGAGCTAGAATGGATTATTTTTGATAAATGGCATCCATTGAAGCAATGGTTGACGGACATCGAAAAGCAATTAAAAATATTCTTGGAAATAGATGAAATACAATCCAAGATGCGAGACAGAAGAAGAAACTATGTGTGAGTAACATTATCAGCAGAATTACTGCTGGGATATAAAAGGCCGTTATATCTTACGAATTCCGTTTAATCAACAATTACCATCCAATTGGTTATCCAAACAGAGAGCATTTGACAGATTCATTCTACTTAAACGTCGTTTGTCAGTGGCAATAATATTTATTGAAAAAAATAGAATTGAGAAATATTATGCAAAAAATATAATGGCGAACATCGCGAGACAAAAAGATAAAATCGATCCAGCTGACAACTGAAACATTTGGGGTGCACCATATCTGGCCAACAAGACATTGCAATAGTTGGCGGCACAGTCTTATTCGAAAGCTCACTGAGCTCAGACCAAAAAAAAAAAAAATTAAAATACTTTCTAGTAAATAATAAAACAAAAGTCTATAAAATAAATTTTTTTTTTCGGTGAATTAAAATTTCAAATTTCCTATTTTTCATAATTGAATTTTATCATATTGTAATTAATTAGTAATTTAATTACATTTTCGTTTTCACTTTGTATGTGCTTTCTAAAATATATACCTAAGATAGTGTAAATAATTTAAGTGTGTGCGTGTTTCATAAAACGGGAGCCCTTGTATGGGGCTACCCATATTAGTACTGACGTGTTCTTATATCACAGAGATATTTGTGTTATAAAATTTCTTAATTAAAAAAAAATAAAAATCTATAAATTAAGGGACAATTAATTTAAAAACTTAAAAATATAAGTTTTTAATAGTGATCGCGGAGCTCTCGTATACTTCTCTATATATACAGAGTTTATATATATAAACTAGAAACTGGAGACACGTATGTCTTTACAAGAACAAAAGAAAAGAAATTTTTCTTTCTTCGAAAAGCTTGCTTGTGTTTAAAATACTTGTTTTCGTTTTTTTTTTTTTTTTTTTTTTGTGTGTGAAAACTCTCAATTTCCTACGTGTGTTTTTCGTGTTGTAAACATTTAATTTAGTAAAAAAAATAAATAAAATTAAACCAAAAACTAATTATATAAACAAAGACAGTTATGCTTCAGCATATAAAAATAAATTAAGATTAGTTTTAAAAAAAAACAAAAATAATAATAATAATAAAATAATAACTTCCAATATTCTAAATAGCCACAAAGAAAATTATAAAGAAATCATGGGCAAACAAGACCATGACCAAGAAGGGAATATATACCCAGCTACATTTATTACTACGGCAACGGTCCATAGCAATAAAAATGAATCAACCAACAACAACGAGCTTATCACCAACGATTTGACTCTATCAGATTCATCATCAACAACAACTACAACTGTTGCTAACACACAATCAATGCGAGGGAACAAACGGACACATAAAACAAACAATGAATCGGGTGAGTACTGTTCATTAAAAAATATCATAAAAAACATGTCCAACGAAATTAAAATACTAAAAGATCAATTAGCAGAATCGCTAAAAAACAACAATAACAATAAAAAAGTCCTAAATAATAATAATAACAATAATAATAATAATAATATAACGACCAATAATTCCAACAACCACAATAATAATAAAGACAATAATAACAATAATAATAAAAGACATATAAATAACTTTCTATCAAAAAATACGTTTGAGGCCCTAATTCCTGAAATCGAGGAAAACGAGACCGAACTAAATATGATTGTCGACACAATGCACAATCATGAACATCAACAACAACACAACAAAAACAATAACAATAATAAAAAGAATTTCAACATTAATAACAATAATAATTCCGGTAACAAAATCAATAACAATAAACCATCGACATCAACAACGACTGATGCTCCAACGATTTCAGCGGCTGATGCTAAGACAACTACACTAACTTCAACATCAAACGTGTCTAAACCAAAAGGTCAACATAAACCTCCACCAATTCATATTTTTGGACAGGAGATCAAGAATACAATTGCTCTGGCAAAGGGCATTAAAATTCAACATTTCGAGATAAAGAGAATAAATTCCTCTAAACATACAGTGACGACCGATACGCTCGACAATTACAAAGCACTGAAAAACATTTTCAGCGAAGTCAACACTCAGTATTATACGTATACACCAAAAGAGCTTAAGCCAAAAACTCTTGTACTACGTGGACTGACGGAGTCGGAAGACCTCACCGAATTAAAACAAGACATTGAGACTGTTGACGAACTTATTGAAATTTTCAAAATTATACAGATGCGATCGAAACGGACGGACCAACAGAAAAAGTTATTGCCCCTATACATCGTACAATTCGCTCCAAGTACTCCACTCAACCTGGTGTACAATATCAAACACCTTAATCACCAGAAAATTGAGTGGCAAACACTAAATAAAACCAATGACATAATGCAATGTCGCAATTGTCAACGTTTTGGACATACCGCATCAAACTGCAGTCTTGTATTTCGATGTGTAAAATGCGCAAACTTGCACGAACCGGGTGATTGCCAAGTTAATGCTGAAATTACAAAAGAAAACATTTATTGTACAAATTGCAAGAAAATGGGGCATCCAGCTTCGTATAAAGGCTGTCTAGTCTATCAGACATTACTATTGAGACTTAAAAAGAGAATTGAAGAGCGTAAAAGATTGGCAACGGCATCAAAAACTGTACCAAAATATTTTGATTCTATCAAGGTGACCAAAGAGAACGGTACGTTCGCTAATATGATGAGAGGAGGACCTGCTTCTTCTGCACCCGCACCTCAACAACAACAACAACAACAGAACAACGACAACAACAGCATACAATTATTAACGTCTAGAATCGACAAAATGGCCAAACAAATGGAACAACAAGGCGAGCAAATAACTCAACTACTCGAAATCATTTCGCAAATATAAATTTTCAAAATTCAACAAACACTTATCGACATCAAAATTCGCATTCTTCCAAATTCAAAATTATCTCGTTGAACGTGAACTCTATAGTGAGCATTCAACGCAGACTCAACCTTCTCGATTTCATTAATAAGCATAAACCGGACTGTCTTCTCGTGAACGAAACGAAATTAAATGACAAACACAGAATTGACTTTAAAAATTATAATATTATTCGACGCGACCGCATCCATGCGAAACAGGGAGGAGGAACAGCCATTCTCATTAAAAATGGTATTAAATTCAAAGCTATCGATCCACAAATGGTGAGCAATCGGGAGGGGATTGAGATTGCCATCATCAGATTAAATTTCAAATTTTCGGCCAACAAAATCTATTTAATTTCCATCTATTGTACGGGCAATCAGTCGCATATTTCGGACGAACATTTTATGAACGAGTGGGGCAAAATTTTCGATAAATTAAATTTAAGTAATCCAAAAAATTACTATATTATCGCTGGGGATCTCAACGCTAGGCACACGAATTGGGGAAATGCGGGGAACAATTCTCGTGGCAACCGCTTAAACAAATGGATGGAAGAATATGCTTTGGAATATAGGGCAAAAATAATTCATTCAGATAAACCTACCATGATTCGATCAGGAAACTTCCTAGATTTGGCCATAGTCGACGTACGAGTCAAAATTCAACAAAATTCCAATCAACAAATATCAACACTACACTATGACAGCGATCATCGAGCGATCGAAATTGTGGTTCGAGGATTAGAAGAGATCGAACGTGGCACCAATAAAATCGAAGATGATGACAACGAGGACGCAGAACATCAAATCAAATACAATTTTACTGGAATAGACTGGCAGACATGGCAAACAAAATTAGACAAAGCCCATCATGCAACGATAGCGCGTCTTCAACAACAACTTTGGAACGATGACGATGACAACACAACGCAAAATATAATCCCATCAGACCGAAATCTCACGGATGATGAATGCAATAATTACATCTATCAATTAACTCAGCTCATTTTGGACAGCTTAAAACAAAATTCACCGAAAAAACGTCGAGTTAACAATATGATTTGCTATTCGAATCATATCATCGAAAAATTATACAGACATAAATCTTTTTTGATTACAAAAATTAAAACTTTAAAAAGAAGCTTGATCAATATCAATCAAAATTCTCATTCAGGAAATTACCATAATCAGCTTCGCATCAACATTTTAAACGGGAAAATTTTGGAATGGAAGGTCGAAATCAAAAGGACTTGTCAACTTATTGAACAAAATGTAAAGATTCAGATTGAGAAATATTGGACGGACGTTATGAAAGGGATTCGGCCGGGTGCCAAAATGTGGTCGGAAATAAGGAAATTTAACAAAGCTAAACGTCAAAATTCAACAAAAATTAACTCTTTGGAAATTAACGTAACAGACATTAACCGATATAATAACCTAGAGATTGATTGGAGCCAAACGCACAAAAATATTACAGGAGATAAATTCCAAATTTTTGACAAAATTACCAAACTAAATATTCTCGGCCAACATATCCAAGAACACACTTTTCAAAATTTAATTCATTCCATCTCCACCACCTCGGTTCTGCAGCATCAGGAGCAAGAACGTGAAGTTCAAAATTTATTATCGCCTATCATCAACCAACACAAACATGATAAAGCGACTCACATCACTAAAACTACATTTTCAGCCTCAAATCGTGCGTTTGCACCTCAACAACCAAGTGACGATCAAAATTACTTTATCACCATGGATCAACTTTCGAACATTTTAAATTTGGCTAATAATAAAAAATCTTTTGGACCTGATCTTCTCCCAAATTGCATTTTCAAACACTTACCAATCTCAATAAAAAACGAAATCTGTACATTATTTAATAATTTGTTGAATAATAAAACATTTCCTGAATCGTGGAAAATTGCTAGGGTGTTTCCAATCCTAAAAAAAAATAAACTGCCTACGGATCCGGAGAGCTATCGACCCATTAGTCTTTTGTCAAATTTCGGAAAACTTTTCGAAATTATAATTTATGAAAAAATTAATGACCATGTAGCTGAACATAAATTAATGCCAGACAATCAGTTTGGTTTTCGACAAGGCCATAACACTGCGCATGCCATCACAAAAGTGGTCAGCGATATAACACACAATCTAAAATTTAATCAACCGACAGGAGCAGTTTTAATAGACATCAAAAAAGCATTTGAATCGATCTGGCTCGATGGACTATTATCAAAATTAATTAAAATGAATTTCTCGACCGACCTTATTGAATTACTCTACGAACTTCTTTATAATCGAAAATTTACAATCACCACTGGCGGAGATATTAAAATATCTTCAAAAATCTTCAAAATTTCAAACGGTGTACAACAAGGCTCTATCACCGCTCCAATCCTATTTAATTTATATACGGCCGACTTAATTTTACACGATAAATTAAATTCAAAATTTACACAATCATGTGCGTACGCAGATGACATGATTGTCTATTGATCGGCATACCATGTGGGAGAAATTCAAAAAAATTTACAATCATCTTTAGATTTTATTCAAAATTACTTTCGACTTTGGCACATAGAAATAAATTCATCAAAATGTGAAGCTATCCTCTTTCGACGTCCATTAAAAAATGCGACGCGCGATTTAAAGAGAAATTGGCGTAAACTTTCGGTCAAAATTTCAAATCAACCAATAAAATTATACGAACAAATTAAATACCTGGGAATTAATATAGACAACATGTGTTACATGACACAGCATACGACGATTCAATTAGAAAAAGCGAGACGTGCGTTTATGGGAGCGCGGCAACTTTTTTACAATAAACGTTTGGACAAACGGGTAAAAATTATAGCGTACAAAGCACTAATTCGACCTATACTGACATACGGTTGCCAAGTATGGTTTAACCAAGTTCCTCGTTATATTGAACGGTACAGAATTTTCGAACGGAAATGCTTACGCCACTGCAACGGACTTTACAGAAAAGCCGAGACGGACTATACTCATTATATTTCAAATAAAATACAATACGAAAAATTTGACTCGGACCGTATTGACTTACACATGCTCAAATTGACTCGTAACCATATACGACGGGCTTGTCTGAATACTGAAAATTCATTGATTTACGGACCGTACTACGTGGACGAACAACTTGCTAAAATTTACACGACAAACGAAACGGTACCAGGACCGAATTTATTCCTTTATCTCGACAGATTGGGCTACATCCAAGATCGGAAGGCGATTCCCCTCATTTACCACGTGACAAGGCGGCCTAACGAGAAGTGGTTCGACGTGGCGAAATTTAGAAATCCGTCGGAACATCTTCGGTTCGACACCTCCTTCAAAATCAACGACGACGAATTTTCAAAACGTTGTGAGGCATATTGGTGGCTGAATGATATGGCCCACGACGATGATGACAACGATGAAGACAACGACTCCAATCAACAACCGCAGCAGCAGCAGCAGATATAACATTTATTTTTTTATTTACATATTTGATTTATATATATATACTTGTATTGTATAATTTTTTAGACAATCATTTTAAAATCAAACATTTACATTGATTTGCCATATAACTTATTTTGTTATAACATTTATGTTAATTTTAAAACTGTATGTATGTTGTGTAATTGCTTTTGTATATAGGTGTGCTTGTGTGTGTGAATGTCTTTTCCATTTATATATTTAGTTTTGTAAGCTCAACACTTGAGTCAATATAGCCATAAATTTTTTAACATTTTTGTTTATGGCAATTTAATTTTTTACTCTTTGATATTGTATAATTTTTTAATGTATTTAAATTTTTGCAATGTTAATTCTTTTTGAAGTTTTTTACAAAAATTTCATATTTTATTAAGCATTGAGCCTGAGCTCCCATTTTATATAGGGACAGGGGCTCTAATTTTGTATCTCTATAATGATAATATATGGACGGCATTTTTATTATTTCCTACGTCCTTTTTGTAAAATTTAATTTTTGATAAGTAATCTTTGATTTTTAAATTTGTAAAAAAAAAAATGTTTTTCAATAAAGGAAATTTTGTTTAAAAAAAAAAAAAAAATAGTTGGCGGCAGACGAAGAGCAAAATTTTCCAGTTTCGGCAAACAAAATTTGTAGTGATTTCCGAACGAATGTTAAATCTCACTTTAAGGTCCAAGTCGTAAATTTGGACTAGGGAGATTTAACTGTATAGACTAACTATTGGATTACCGCGGGTGGAATTATACCGGATGAACTGTACTATTGTAGTTGTTTGAATGCATATTTAATTCTGCATTTAAATTTACTGAAATGCGAAGCATTTCGACTTTCGACAAGATGACCGATATTTAAAAAAAATGATTTTTCGACATGTCGTAATTGCGACAATTTGTTCTTGTTTTACTAGAATCCTTTCATCTCTAGTAGTTAGTAAACTTATAGTTGTCAAAATATAGAGCTTTTTTTAGTGGTACATATTCAAATTCAGTCGTCAACTAAAATTCACAGTGAACATACGTATTTAATTTCAATGAAGTAAAAAATTAAAATTAAAATAAATAATTTTTTTTTTTTTTTTTTTTTTTTTGCCACATAAATTAAATTTTATTATATGTTAAACTGGTTTTGGTAAACAGTTTAAATTTAAAAAAAAAAAAATTGACTTCAGCAATTGGTGATGGGTCTTTTCTCCCCATCAAAAAAGAAAAACAATGACCAAAGAACACAATCGACATCTGATATAACCGAGTGTAGTGTAGTGGAAAGTGCGCCAAAAACGTGTAAAGTTCAACATTCTCCTAAGAAAGTAGAAAAAACAGAAAATAAAGATTCAACGGTGTCAAATTTAGTTATACCGCCGTATAATAAAAAAAATTATTTTTCAACAAATAATACATTTAGTGACGAACACAATATGGACTCATCAGCAAATTCTATAAAATTGAATGAACTCAGTGACTGAGCGCACTGACTTAAATAAAAATAAAAATAATATTATTTCATTGTCAGCAAATAGTATTATTTCAGGTGATATAGGTCAGTGTAGTAACACGGTGCAAACCGGAATGGACAGATATATCACTGTTACTAAGCGCAAACGAAGTCCAAGATCTGCGCAATCTGTTAGCAAAACCAAAGCTACAAGGCTAGAAGAAACTACTGCCCAAATGCCTTTAAATAATAGATTTTCTAACCTTAAGTTTGTTGCGTCCGATGGCACCGAAGAACGGATAAAAAACGAGAAACCGCCGCCGATTTATCTAAGGGAGGCTTCAAATAATGAAACCGTAAAAACTATTAGTAGTTTAACAGGCGCTAAATTTTATATTGCTCCGCTTAAAAGGGGTAATATAAACGAGATCAAAATACAACCATTTGAAATTGATGGCTACAGAGCAATAATAAAACATTTTGATCAAGCTGGTAAGCATTATTACACTTACCAATTGAAAAGCCAAAAGGGAATGATTATAGTTTTAAAAGGTATAGAAAGCTGCGTAGATGTAAGCGATATATATGCTGCTCTTGCCGAAAAAGGGTTTCAAGCAAAGACTATCACAAATATCCTAAATCGTGATAAAGTACCACAACCAATGTTCCGGATAGAACTTGAGCCCGATGAGGTAAAAGTAAAAGGAAGACACAGCGTATACAATTTAAAATATTTACTTCACCGCAAAATCACCGTAGAGGAACCCATTAAGAAAACAGGACCAGTGCAGTGCATCAAGTGCCAAGAATACGGCCACACTAAAGCTTACTGTACGCTGAACGAAGTTTGTGTTATTTGTGGCGAACTTCATAGTTCAAAACAGTGTAATAAAACAAAAAACGATCCATCAGTAAAACGGTGCAGTAATTGTGGTGAGAATCATACTGCTAATTACCGAGGCTGTCCAGTTTATCTGGACTTGAAACGCAAAACTACCCCAAAAATGCGATACGAACAACGAGTGCTTAAGACACAATACAACCAAAGTAATATGTTCTCAAGAAATTTGATTATTCCAACAGCAGATGTATCTACAACCGCACAAAATAATAATATCCATATCACTGAAAATAGTTTCGCAAAAACTGGCATCTCCTATGCAAATATTCTAAAGGGCACCAAACTAACACCAAAAGTTCAATTAAATGCCGAAGAATCGAATATCCACGCAACCATAAATAAATTGACTGAAACAATTCAAAATTTCATGATGATGATGGAAAAACAAATGAGCATGATGATGCAAAATATGACCACTCTAATGCAAATTATTGTTAAAAACCAGAAATGACTCTCCTAAAAATAGCTTAATGGAATGCAAATGGTCTTTCACAACACAAAGCTGAATTACAGTCTTTCCTCAACGATCATAATATTGATATCATGCTGATATCAGAAACGCACTTTACAACTAAAACATATTTTAAAATTAATGGCTATTCAGTTTATGACACCAAACATCCGGACGGTAAAGCACATGGCGGCACTGCAATTCTAATCAAACAAAGAATAAAGCACTATGAACTAAACAAATACGATAAAGATCACATTCAAGCAACTAATATCTGCCTGGAGGAATGGTCTGGTAATTGTGTAATTTCGGCCGTTTACTGCCCTCCTAAACATGCAATTAAAAAACAGCAATTTACTGATTATTTTAATCAGTTGGGCGTAAAGTTTGTCGCAGGAGGTGATTACAATGCTAAGCATGTACAATGGGGTTCGAGACTGACTACACCTAAAGGTAAACAACTTTATGAAGCAATTACCCAGGCAAATCTGGATTATTTATCTTCACAAAACCCTACTTATTGGCCTGCAGATAGAAAGAAAATACCTGATCTTATAGACTTCTGTGTAACAAAAGGAATCGCCCGCACCAATGCTCAAGTAGACGATTGCTATGACCTATCATCTGATCACTCTCCAATTATAGTCAAATTAAGTATCGATGCCTTAAAAATTGACCCACCTATACGACTAACAAGCAAATTAACTAAATGGAGTATATATAAAAAGGTCATTGAGCAGAACTGCCAACTGGATATTCCACTGTTCACACCAGAAGATATTGAACTGGCAACAGAAAAGCTAACGCAAATAATGGAAACAGCTGCAAAAAAGGCTACACCAAGAGTTATTAGCTCTGAAAGAGTCAATAGGCCAACACCTAACATTCAGCAGCTAATTCAACAAAAGCGGAAAATACGCCGGCAATGGCAACACCAAAAGTCTCCACTACTCAAATGGAAACTAAATAAAGCTATTAAAGCTCTAAAACGAGCTTTGGTAGAGGAAGCAGATCAAGGAGTTCAGAATTATCTGAGTGAACTCTCAGCAACGGAAAAAACCGATTACTCACTATGGAAGGCAGCAAAAAAAATAAAAAGGCCAGTCCTACCGAATCCACCAATCAGGCAACCAGATGGTCACTGGGCCAGAAGTGATATTGAAAAGGCTAATGTTTTCGCCAACCTCTTAAAAGAGGTATTCACACCAAATGTTCAAAGCAATATTAGTGTACTGCCGGGTTATACAAAGGATGCTTCTTTCTTAAATCCTATAAAATTTAAGTGGAAAAGTGTTAAAACCACTATTAAAAAAAGTCTAAGTTCAAAGAAAGCTCCAGGACATGATTTGATTACCGGAAAAATGATTAAAGAATTACCAGATAAATGCATAAAACTCTTAACCTATATTTTCAACGCAATAATGAGATGTGAATATTTCCCTAAAAAATGGAAAACGTCACTAATTATAATGATTCCGAAACCTGGCAAGGACGTAACGCAGGTCACGTCATACAGGCCGATAAGTCTTCTTCCTACAATCTCAAAACTTTTTGAAAAAATGTTACTACAAAAATTAAAACCAATATTATCTGCAAAGCACATTTTACCAGACCACCAATTTGGATTTCGTGACCAGCATAGTACTGTTGAGCAGGTGCATAGGGTTATAAACGTAGTCAAACTAGCTCTAGAGGAAAAGAAATACTGTTCCGCTGTTTTCCTGGATATTGCACAAGCTTTTGACAAAGTGTGGCATGAGGGCCTGATATACAAAATAAATACTCTGCTTCCTAAAAAATTTCATGCAATCCTTGAAAATTACTTGTTCGTAAGAAAATTCCAAGTTAAACAAAATAAAGCCATTACCGAACTAAATCTGATAAGTGCAGGGGTTCCACAAGGAAGCGTGCTGGGACCAGTGCTTTACTTGCTGTACACAGCTGATCTACCAACAACTGAAAAGGTGATTACATCAACATTTGCCGATGACACTGCTATTATGTATTCACATAAAAATCCACAAACAGCATCAAGAGAGCTACAAGATCACATATACAAAATTCAGGACTGGCAAAACAAGTGGCGCATAAAAACGAATGAAAGCAAATCGGCACACATAACGTTTAAACTAAATAAACGAACATGCCCCCCTGTAAAATTAAACAATGTCACGATTCCTCAACAAACAAACGTCAAATACTTGGGTCTTCATCTTGATAGAAGATTGACTTGGAGAAAGCATATTGAATCAAAGTGTAAACAAATAAAACTAAAATTCTCAAAAATGTACTGGTTGATTGGGAGAAGATCAAAACTGTCACTAGACAGTAAAGTTCTATTATACAAGGCGATCCTAATCCCCATTTGGACATATGGAATTCAACTATGGGGCTCTACCAGCGCATCAAATATAAACCTTTTACAACGTACGCAATCAAAAATACTACGTAGTATTACAAATTCTGCTTGGTATATTCGAAATGAAAACATCCACAGGGATCTAGAGATTAAAACGGTAAATCAGACGATAAAAACATACAGTTTGAAGTACCATTCAAAATTGGAAACTCATCCCAATGAATTAGCAAGGGAACTACTAAAGCAGCCAAGGTATAGACGGCTTCGCAGAATAGACCCACTAGATCTAATGCAGCTATAAACATAATTTATCCGTAAGGAGCTAACTCAATTTTCTAAATAAATTAATTAATTGCCTACCAGTATAAGTATTAACATTGGTTAAGACTTAGTATTAGATAGTTTAGATTTAAGTTTTGCACACTTCTTGTTAGTTTCAGATAAAGAAAGATTCAAGAATAAAGCCATTGGCAATAGTAAAAAAAAAAAAAAAAAAAAGTGAAATAAAGCACGTAAAAATAATAGCCGTATTATATTTGACTATCGAATTGGAATTGGATTTGAAAGCCAATTTATTTTTTGGAATTAAATTTTGAAGCTTGAAAATTTATATACAGTTAAATTTTTAATTTTTTTTTTAATATTTAAATTTTCGCAATAAAAAGTACTAAACACATGGAAAGTAGCGCACCTGTTATTTGACACTCTAACTAAAACGTAGTATTGGAATACACCAATTCCATTTAAACAAAAATTTGAATTTTTTTCGTTGCTATGACAATTATAAGAAACGATAATGAGTATCGCACACTACTATAAATCTAAGTTTTCTTCATAGTTTTATATATTTTGACTTGACGTTTAAAAATGTAACATTAATATGGTTTACAATAATCATTGTAAACCATATTAATGTTACATTCATAAATTGGCAGTTGTTACAGTGTTCTACAATGTAGAGTTTAGGAACGCACTCCTGATGAGTTTGATTTATGTTTGATTAACAATTTTGACAACAATAAAATTAAAAATAAAAAGACATATACATATAATATGTAAGTCGCGTCGATCAAGTCGCATCAAATTGATGCGTTAGCATTCAGTAACCTGCTCATCATTGTATATTAAAATCATCGTATATAGGACTAGAAGTAATTATAAAAAACTTTCCAGTCTTTATGCAGAAAAACATCTGGTGAAAATGCATGCAATATAACTGGAAGAAATGATTCACTGGATATATATAGGCTGTAACACTGAAACAACTCCGCACATGTAAACTTCACGAATTTACAAATTTGTCGGGGCATTTAGTTATTAACGGTAAGCAGATTCCTTACGCAAATTCAGCTATGTACTTGGAGATGACATTAAATTAAGCTTAAAAAAATGTAGTGACTACAATGGAAAAATGTCGGGTTGTC
Organism: Tipula confusa; assembly: GCA_963556175.1. Classification (NCBI taxonomy): domain Eukaryota; kingdom Metazoa; phylum Arthropoda; class Insecta; order Diptera; family Tipulidae; genus Tipula; species Tipula confusa. Next base: position 13,096,359 of record OY744475.1, read on the forward strand.
AGTAAAAAACAAATTTTACTGTACCAACAGGTGCATAAGAAAAATTATAGAAACCTTTCAAAACAATGTGCTACGTTGTTTAGTTAATGCTCCGTGGTACATAAGGAATGATAACTTGTACAGGCATCTGAAGATGAATAAGTTAAAAAACATGCGAGGTAATGCATGGGCAGCATATTGCACAATGAATAAGTGCAAAGGTGCACACCACTGACACAGGGCGCGCTTAGAAATAATGATGATCTGATCTAATTAAAAAATAAAATACCTATATAACTAGTGAAGCGGGGTCTAGCCAATCCTAGATTTTACTTCAATAAAAGTGTCAAATTACTAAATCCGTCTGCCCAACGAAACCATGTTTTGACTTTACATTAAAAGTCGGGCTCAGGATTGTAGCTTGGTCATATTATACCAATATTTTGCTCATATATATATCGAAACTGCGGAGTATAATGCTAAATAGTTTATTATTCGAGAACAGTTCGATATACGATACGTTGAGGTAGAATAAGATTGGCTTAAGTCTAAAACAAAATGGCTACTATTTCTTTTAAGATTCCAAATGGTAATGTAATATGTAATTAGCAAAACAGCTTGTACATAAAATCGATCGTATATAATTTTATATTAAATTGCGTGCAAAAATCCTCTCAAATCGCCAAAAGACAATTCCAACTTAATATTAAACTATACAGCATTACACAGAAATATATAATTACGTATCTATAATGTACCGATTGGAATGTACCAACAACAAAACAAAAATTAAAAATAATTGTTCAGATAATTATATAAATGTACATACCCCACTTTTTAAATCAGCCAATGTCTCATTATCAACCAAACCAAGTTCCTCCCATCGTTTTGATTTCACCTCGATCACATCTTGGGTTAAGCAACCGGAACGTAAATTACTATCATAATTGATGTTGATGTATGGTTCCACCATACCATTGCTCGTACTCGTTGATATCGATACAAGATCGACGGTACGTTTCGGTGATGGCATTTCAATCGAGGTTTGAGTTTGTACCGTGCCACGTTCAACCGGCGACAAACTATTCTTTGCCGTGTCGTCCGTTTGAGTTTCACTCGTTACACTGGTTATACTATTTTTACGGTGCACTTGTGCTTGAATTGGCCGTCCAACGGGGGTTGGTGATATTAATGGGCTGCGAATTAAATTATGAAGTACTTGTACTTCATGATGCTGCCCTAACGGACTTAGAATATTTTCGTTCCGATTTTGGATACGACGTTTTTGTTTGCCCGGTGAAATTGATCTGCTACGCGGTTTAATGTAATCGATTTCCTTACGACTTGGTGATCGTGTTTGATGTGACTTATGATTTGTGGGCGACGCTACTGTTGAATCAGAGTTCGGTGTACTATGTTTCCGATGACTCGGTGATGCAGCAGTTTTCGGCCGGACCGGTAACATCGGTTTTGTATTATCATTTGTGATCTCAATCTGTAGTGTTTGGGTCTTTTCGATTGGTATGTTAAAGATTTTATCTTTTACAGGCTCGTTTGACGATGCTCGCGAATGATTAAGATGATTTTCGTCGGCATCACTATGAATTAAGGCATCACTGTCGGGCGTACGCATTTTTATTATTTCGCCACCAAATCGAACACGACGTGGTGTTCTTGGCGTTGCGTCATCGGTTTCGACATTATTATCGAAATCGGTTTCGCTAAAGATGCGCATTATACTGTCGCTACGTTGAAGTGATTTGTTCGACGATCGAAATGTTTGTTCTTCCTCACTCTCTTCGGTTTCTTGAGATATTTGTGATTCCAAAATACGCATAGTAACTGCCGTGGTTTCGGACAATTTTATTTCCGTTTCCATAATGATTTTATCGCCGGGGTTGATTTCATTCGATTCTTTGCGTTGAAAAAAACTGCTCACGGCCAATGTTATATCGGGTTCGGTACCCTCTGTGTCACTAGCCGATTTCATGAAACTTTCAGCCGAACTAGATCGCATCGGACGTGGACTTGGTGTTGGTGTGGCCGATCGACTTCGACGCATTGGACTTTTATTTTTACGCTGGTATGCCGAATGACTGTTTCGAGAGTGTGGTCGACGATGGGGTGACTTCTCTTTCATGGGTGTTCCTTTTTTAGGCGATTTCACCGGTGATGTAATAACAATTTTCGCTTCGGGTTCTTTTGGATCCGGATTTGCATTTAAAATCACTTCAGGTGGTGAATAATGCAACATTTGCATGCTACTTATTTCCTCGAAATAATTTTCATTCGGCTGTGTCGACTCAACCATCACCATTTCCTCAATTTGTTCAATCGGTGGTGGTTTAGGTTTCATTTTCCTTGACTCATGATTTTCATTATTTTCCGTTCGCATTTCCATAATTGAATTTGTTTTTGATATTAAATTTTTGTATTGCCATGTATCTTGAGGAATTTCATTATTTTGTGATGGTGGCAGCGGTTGTGGTAATAGAGGTTGAGATTGTTGTGTTAACTGTATGTGAAGTGGTGGTGGTTGTTGCTGCGGTTGATTAACATAATTAAATTTCCATAAATTTAATTGATTTTCATAATCTTGATTTGACGTCGTCATATAACCGTTTGGTGGTACTGGCGGCGGTGGTGGAGGTGGTGGTAACATTTCATTGGGGACTGGTTGGCCGCGATGATAATATTGCCATGAATTTTTACTTTCGCTGCTTGATGGGACATTTAAATCAATACCTGAATCACGTAAACTCGTAGGCGACCCTTGAAGGCCGTATACATTGCACAGTATATCAAAATCACGTTTTGCCTTGAATGGCATACATTCCATGAAATCACGTTGTGAAATCATATCACGAATTTTTATGATAGATTTCAGAGCAACTTCTTGATAGGTGACTTGAAGCATCTTTCCGACGAGAGCGTTTAACGACAGCTTTAAAATGGCTGCCCGTTTAATCGATATCAGCGTTGGTTGAATAAGAGATGGTAGGGCTAATATTACTCCTGCAGCTAGTCGACCACCAAAATCACTTGTAAATTTTTGATCCATCCCGATATTTATGACTTCATGAATAACCGTGTCTGGTATCCGAGTTTCACCTAAATACACCTTAAAAGCATCTAACGCACCTTTACGTACGGCTGGCGTCGAATGACCAAGATTTTCGACCAGTGGAACAATCAATCGACTTATATACATATCACTATTCTGACGCATTACAGACAGTACATCGACCAATACGCGTAGTGCATGCTGCCGCACTTGCCACTCCGGATCATGTAGTCGTTCGTAAAATTCCTCAAACATTGCGTTAATACTTAAGCCTTCGGGTAACGTTCGCGTCCTAATGATGTGCTCCCAAAGTGGTGTTAGTTGTAATATCGTTAATCCTTTTGGTTTCTCGTCGGACGCAGTTCGTCGCGTATTTTTTTTACCTGACACTTCACCATCGCCACCTTTGTGACCATTACTATTAGGAAAACCTTCACTGTTATTATTCGTACTGTTACTCGCACCACTATTATTACGACTATTCGCGGGGGCCGAAAATGTTTGCGAATTATCATTTTTAAAAACACGACGGAAAAACATTTTCACGTTATAAATTTTTTTTCTCAATAACTCGCGGATAAATTTTTCACAACATTGCCACTATGTAAACGTTTTTATATCACCGCACTAGAAAACTTTTTACAACTTAACCGTTTGAAAATTTACTCGAAACTAAAAAAATATTTCACGATAGTAGTTTTGTATATATTTGTGGAAATTAGAGGCCATGCGCACAGTAACAATTTTTTAACTGGCCACATTGTGAGTTGAGAATGAAAAAAGCTTTTCTCAATATGCGAGTATTTGTATGGGAAAACTTATTCTATAGTTTTCTAGATGATGGAAAATTCTACACGCAAAATTTCTTTTATTGTTGAAATAGTTCGTTGAGTTAACTGTTATAGTTTTATTTTGTTTTTTGTTTTAACTGTCGGATTTTCAATCCGATTAGCGTTTGTAAATAGGGAATTTTTTATTACGTCGTATGCGATAACTTAAGCATTTTCGAATTATTCGATTGTCGATACAATGTAGGTATATAGAATATTCCAAAAAAAAAAAACTATTGTTCTGTATATAGTGGAATTGGGTTGTGTTCTATAAATAGTATCGGTTTAGCAGTGTCATCCTGTTACTTGCTCAACATTTTTATAGGTAATGATTATCTGCCTTTCAACGAATCGATAAGATCGGGATAGAAAAACTTGGTGAAAATCAAAAAATGGGACATCATAAATATTGTTTGCATATAATATATTTCAGTATTGGTATCGTGGTCTTCAGGATCGGTAGACGATTTTACTTTCTAATTTTGAATCTTGGTCCTTCGAGCCGGATAAGTGAGACATACATACATACATACATATTTTTTATCACCGACGTGGTAGCATCACTTACGGAATTTTGGCGCCAACATTGTTTCTTTTTGTTGCATATATAAACGTGAGTAAAAGTTACACTATAGATATTTGATTGTGAAAATAAACGTAAAATAAAAGTGAATTACCAGTGAGTTCGAAAGTGAGAACGATACGATTTGTTCAATTTACATTTTTATTTTACTAAACCAATTTGACAATTACGAGAATGGCGGAAACGCGAGCTACTAAGCGTATACTAAAAAGCTTAGAAGCGATTAAAATTCAAGTAGTAAAATTTTCTGATACTACTAGAATTAATGAGATCAAAGCCTGCTTGGCTCTGTTGAGTGATGAAAGAATTTCAAAATCTCGAAAAAACCGTGAAGGGTTAACTATGCTAATTCAGAATCCATTGATAAAATTGAAACCCTCCATTTTGATTTAAAACAAAAATTGTTCAAATGGGAAAAGTTATATGAAGAGAAAAATGATCAACATAATAATTTATCAATAGATGAATTAATGCTGAATCAAAGCAACTTCATTCAACAAATGTCCACGTTAAATAAACGTGATAATGAAGCCCGTTCACCACGAGTAAATATTCCTTCATTTAGTGGTCACTATAGTGAATTCCCGTCTTTTAGGGATTTATTTGAAGCGTTCATTCATAACAACAAGAATATTTCGAAAGTTCACAAATTACAATATCTAAAGGGTCTGCTTAAAGAAGAAGCATATTCATTAATAAACCATATAGCAGTTACAGATGCCAATTATGACGGGGCATGTTGAAGCTTTTTATGGAGCAACCAAAATTACAACAAAGTTGTTCAAAGTCTTTCCTTCACCTATCAGACGTATCCGATGAGGTAGTTAGAGGTTTAAAAGTACTAGGTGAATAGGCTGAAGATCGGGATCCATGGTTAATATATATTCTAACCAATAAGTTGGACTATGAGTCAAACGAGGCCTGGGCTCACAAAGCTGCAAAAACATATTTTCCTACTCTTGATCAACTATTTAAGTTCCTAAACAAGAGAAGCGATGTATTAGAAAGCTTGAGTTCAATGCAGAAAACTAAAAACTCTCCAGCAAAACGAGTTAATAGTTTAGTAGTACAATCAAATAATAATTCGTGTCCCTTATGCTCAGGAGCGCATTACTTGGGAAGATGTGATCAATTTCTTAAATTATAAGTTGAAGAGAGAAAGCAATTAACAGTAGAAAGGAAGTTGTGCTTTAACTGTCTATCATCGAGTCATCAATCCACGGTGTGCAGATCAAAATTCAGCTGCGTAATTTGTAGACGCAAACACCATCAAACGTTGCATCAAGAGACTACTACAACCGAGGCCAATAAAGAAACAAATGCTGAAGAAGTTGATTCAACCAAGCAATCTAATTCGAATATTGCGGTATTAAATACGAGGACACTGTGTACACCTACACAAGCAATTTTACCAACTGCGAGCGTCTTAATCAAAGACGAATTTGGAGAATACTATAAGTGCCGAGTGCTTCTTGATTCAGGTTCACAATCATCTTTCATATCTGAGAATTGCGTACAACGGCTACAATTAAAACGACACACAGCTAATGTGCGCATAACTGGTGTTACGACTGGTTCAATTACATTTAGAGGTAGAACTGTGATCACAATGGAATCATTTTTTGATTCTAAATTACATATTGAAGTGAACGCGTTAATCATCAACCAATTACCATCCAGACTACCAAATTATCAGATTACATGTGAAGAAAAACACTTGATCCAAAAAATGCAATTGGCCGATCCAGAATTTGACAAACCTGCTCCAATAGATATTTTGCTAAGAGCAGATAAGTTCTTCACAATTCTCGAGGAAGGGAAAAAACAATTCAATTCTATAACCTTGCAGAAAACCATATTTGGATGGATTGTTTCAGGCCAATACCAATCGACACAGAGTGAAAATTCATCAACATACATGGCACTCAATATCCAATTGGACTTTGATATAGATTCAACTTTGAGATAATTTTGGGAGATAGGGGAGATACAGCATACATCTAACCAATCACCAGAAGAAAGTAAATGCGAAGAATTATTCAGCCAAACTCACAAACGGCAAAGTGATGGTAGATACATTGTTAGACTTCCGTTCAAGAACTCAACACCGAAATTAGGTAATTCGCTAGTTGGTGCTACTCAACGCTTTCTGAATCTTGAAAGAAAGCTGATTAATAATCCAGAATTACGAGACCAGTACATTGAACAATTCCGAGAATATCAAAAAATGGGACACATGGTAGAGATTACGGAATCCAGAGATCGGGTGAACAACGAGAGCCGGTTTTATTTGCCACATCACTCAGTGACAAAACAATCCAGTAGTACTACAAAGGTACGGGTAGTTTTTGATGGTTCTTTCAAAACTAGCACTGGAGTTTCGTTAAACGACAAATTAATGGTGGGGCCGACTATACAACCAATCTTATGGACTACTTTGATGAGATTTAGCAGCTGAAATTGAAAAAATGTATCGACAAGTTATAGTCTCAGCAGAAGACTTAGGTTTAAGCGGGTTCTTTGGCGAGAGAATCCTAATCAAAAACTACGCCATTACATGTTAACGAGAGTAACACTAACACGGCCATTCACAAATTGCGGAGTAGATTTTGCTGGCCCAATCTATTTTGCATCAAAGAAAGGAAGAGGAGGAACAAATCCAGTGAAAAGCTGTATTTGCATATTTGTTTGTCTCTCAGTAAAGGCTTTGCATATTGAACCTGTGAGTGATTTAATAAGTGAGGCCTTCTTAGCGGCACTTCATCGTTTTACATCAAGAAGAGGGATCCCAAAAAATATCTACAGCGACAATGGGACAAATTTTGTGGGAGCTAAGCGAATTTTAAATGAGGCTTGTATATTGATTCAAAATATTAATCAAAATTATGTCATTACAGAATATTTAAACACTAATAGTATGCACTTTAATCCTCCAGCTTCTCCTCATTTCGGCGGGTTATGGGAATCCGCAGTTAAATCTGTCAAAACGCATCTGTTGAAATCCACCCACAACGTCAATTCAACATATGAAGAGATGGCGACGTTGTTATGCTAAGTGGAAAATATATTGAACTCGAGACCGCTTTGCGTAACATCCAGTGACGACGACTACGAAGTGCTCACTCCAGCTCATTTTCTTCTTGGAAGTTCAACCGGGTCGATTTCAGAAATACACATAACAAAAGCGGATTCAACATTATCACGTTGGCAGAGGGTTCAGGCAAGAATCCAAACATTCTGGAAAAAATATTACACAGATTACCTGAACAGTTTACAACAAAGAAATAAATGGCAAAAATCACAGCGAGATTTACAAATAAATGACGTTGTACTCATCAAAGAAGATAACGTTCCAGTTTGTAAATGGCCTCTTGGTCAAATTATACAAGTGCATCCTGGAGTTGACGAACGGGTGAGAGTGGTGACGATCAAAACTGCAAGTTCTACTTTACAACGCCCAATAGTAAACATTTTAAAACATTGGTCAACATTTGTTTAAAGTTTTTTTTAACTACTGCCATTGTAGAAAAAATATCATAGACCTATGTTAGTACTTATTATACTTTTAATTTAATTTTATGTAGGAAAACTTTTCTTCCACTGCAATATAGTTTCAGCCACCCCCACTGCAGAAGTAAGTTTTCCTCGCTAAACCTATCACACTGAAAAAATATGTGATATGTAGTGTCCTGTTCTATTCCCCAGCATCGGCATTGGGGAGGCCTTAATTTGTCCATACTCTCTGCCCTTCATTAGCTTGTTATTTCTTCCACCCATCTTTAATGTCATGCCTCCAGAGTTCTAGTTCGAACTCTGGTCACAGTTTCTTCCCTTCTCATCTCTGTACTCAACCAAAGATCTCTTGGTGCTCCAACCTGAGCAGGTCAATTGGACTTGCTTTAGCAACAACAAAGGCGGCGGATACCGTTCGATATGAAGAAGCCACTTTTAATGCATCACGATACTGGATCGATACCCAGTGTAGTTTCTTTGCAGAAACTTAATCATTTTGGACTGCTTCCCTTCTTAGCCAGAATATCCTTTTTTGCATGCCGCTCACCTTTATATCCTACCTGGCCTTATCCCCAACAAAGGTTGCTGTAATCGGGGTCTATACATATTGCGTTTGTCTAGCTGCTCCTAAATTCCCCTGGAGCTTTAGGAGAGCTTTGCAATGATTTGGTTCAAGGAGAATTCCTTCATCTGCGGGTTTCCTTATGCGTCGGATTCCCCTCTTCGAGTCATTCCGGAAAGTTCCACTCACTTAGAACCTCCGCATAAGTTGCGGAACCTTCCTCTTATTTTTCACCCATCTCCTGGAATGACTTCTCTTTTTCCTCTACTGTTTCTTATTAAGGTTTGCCTTGCGTTGACCCTTTTGGGTCCCCTGAGGTACCACCGGTTTTAGAAGGCCTCGCAGTTCTACTTGTGCCCTCCCATAACGGCAGCATTTGTATCCCTCTCCCTTTCACTGTATCTATCTCTCTTGCATTGGCAGAAACAGAGTCAGCAGTTTTATCTCTTTCGTGGCTGGTCGGGTAGGTCAAGTAGGTTTGGACCTCAAAATACCCTCGCTCAATTGATTTGCCACCCTTTCAACTCCCGGCGTCCTACATAGATTTTTCTCTGCTTCTCGCTGTCTTTCGGCTAGTGATAATCGCATCGATTACCTCCTTTAGCTCATCAATTATTGTATTGAAAATTATTTGGGTTGAAACAGACGGCACACTTATGGTAAATTTATGGAGCAACCAATCATTCATCGATTGATGCCATTTACAGCAGCGGCACTATGCTTACACTGTACAGGTTACTTTATAATTCGAGAACTTTTAAATTACGACATGCAAACATTATACTCGTGAATCGTGATTGACGTGGAATATTTCTAAATTGTTTTTCATATTTTTACTGCGGTTACTATAATTTCATTAGTACTCGGTTCAATTTCGTTCGAAGGAAAGGCATGCTGTTTGCCTGAAAAGACTTTCCAACGCTTTCTCTACTGTCTCATAGGCGATAATTGAAAAGTCAAATTACGAAGTTACTTTTGAATGACTTTTCATTTTATAGTGTGACTTGAATTGACGAAAAGAACAATGGTATACAAGCCGTGCTGTAAGTTTTGTAGACAGATACACTAATACAAACGGTCCACTTCAAAATGTGTATAAGCACATAGATGTGTTTGGTCGTAGGTTAGCCGCTGTTACTTCATGACATTTCGAGAAGCCGTTATCTTCCTCATATCTAAATCTTAGGACGAGATTATGGGTAATGTGGTTTGAGAATTATCCAGACAGTTTTCTCGGTTTTTTATTTGTTTGCAAGGAACTATCATCTTCCTCTTCCATCTCTTGATCTGGCATGGAACTATGATCTGCACTTGTAGTATGCTCTGCATCAAATCTACTTCCTGTTGTAATACGTGGATTTTCGTGGATGAGTTATAATAGCTCTAATCGAGAATTATTTTATATGCTATAGCGACAACGATAGAGAAAATCGATAGAGAGGAACATTACCGAGCCAGCGTATACTCCATGTCGTTTTATTTGATAAACTACTCCTAAAATATTTATGAAATCTGTGATTTTGTGATTAAAAAGAAATCGGTAGTTGCCAGTATCTATACCAAGCATATTATACTTTGAACATTCGACAGGGAAACAAAATAAAGGATAGTACTGTAAGCACTCCACCTTACTATACTACAATCATGTTTTCACTTGAAGGGCGTTTCGAACTATTGAAAATTGAGTTTCAAAGTATTTATGGTGTAGCCGAAACCGCGCGAATTTTGAAATGAAATATGGGTCGTGAAGGATAGGCAAGTGGAACCTCTGTAGTGAAATTGTTGATTGAAGAAAGTAAGTGAGAAAGGTTTGCTATTGGATAACAGCAGTGGTCCCTGAACTGGAACAGTGCTCACGCCGCAAAATATTGTAGCTGCGGCCCATAGTGTAGGGCAGAATTCATCGATCTTAACTCGATGCTGATTGCAGCAACTGACCATTAATAGCACTAGACTGAGCACAATCCTGTAACAAAACGTCGGATTATTTGCCTACAAGGTCCAGATTACTTAGGCGTTGAAAGCAAATTATCATCCGATTTGTGGCTTAATTTTCACAGTTTGAATGGGCTAACCATCATGATTATTTGAGATTTCGGAACTTTTCGATTTGTGGCTTAATTTCCACAGTTTGAATGGGCTAACCATCATGATCATTTGAGATTTTGGAACTTTTTGATTTGTGGCTTAATTTTCACAGTTTGAATGGGCTAACCATCATGATTTTTTTAGATTTCGGAACTTTCCGATTTGTGGCTTAATTTTCACAGTTTGAATGGGCTAACCATCATGATTATTTGAGATTTCGGAACTTTTCGATTTGTGGCTTAATTTCCACAGTTTGAATGGGCTAACCATCATTATTTTTTGAGATTTCGGAACTTTTCGATTTGTGGCTTAATTTTCACAGTTTGAATGGGCTAACCATCATGTTTTTTTGAGATTTCGGAACTTTTCGATTTGTGGCTTAATTTTCACAGTTTGAATGGGCTAACCATCATGATTTTTTGAGATTTCGGAACTTTCCGATATGAGGCTTAATTTCCACAGTTTGAATGGGCTAACCATCATGATTTTTTGAGATTTCAGAACTTTCCGATTTGTGGCTTAATTTTCACAGTTTGAATGGGCTAACCATCATGATTTTTTGAGATTTCGGAACTTCCTGATATGAGGCTTAATTTCCACAATTTGAATTGGCTAACCTTCATGATTATTTGAGATTTCAGAACTTTCCGATTTGTGGCTTAATTTTCACAGTTTGAATGGGCTAACCATCATTATTTTTTGAGATTTCGGAACTTCCTGATATGAGGCTTAATTTCCACAATTTGAATTGGCTAACCTTCATGATTATTTGAGATTTCGGAACTTTTCGGTTTGTGGCTTAATTTTCACAGTTTGAATGGGCTAACCATCATGATTTTTTAAGATTTCGGAACTTTTCGATTTGTGGCTTAATTTTCACAGTTTGAATGGGCTAACCATCATGATTTTTTGAGATTTCGGAACTTCCTGATATGAGGCTTAATTTCCACAATTTGAATTGGCTAACCTTCATGATTATTTGAGATTTCAGAACTTTCCGATTTGTGGCTTAATTTTCACAGTTTGAATGGGCTAACCATCATGATTATTTGAGATTTCGGAACTTTTCGATTTTTGGTTTAATTTTTATAGTTTCACGGGTTATAAAAGTAATTTCATGGGCGTAGTTACATCCGGCTACCGGATTTGGGTTTTAGAACAGCCACACGTAATCATAGAGAAGCCAATGCAGCCACCAATAATATCAGTTTGGAGTCGTTGCATAATTGGCCTATTTTTCCAGAACAGATCCGCCATAATCAAATGATGAAGAATTTATTATTCTTCTGTGGTGGCTGTTAAGCAGCAGTTATTCCTTATATTTCACTACTGTAGTTTTGGTTTGCGGCCGATTGTTGAAACCACTTCCATTATAGGATACGCTTCCCACATTATTGATGTTGATGATTGTGATAATGCTGGGTTGATAGTCAGCATTTAGTACTACCATGGTATGTTAGCCCATTGAATTGCTAGATGTCGCTACTGGTATCGTTTTAAAATAATCAAAATATTTTATATGTATAATCGCCTAAATGTCGTTATTTAAGCTTAATTTCACTATCGACCCGACATCTGGAACATCAATGGGTAAATTGTTTTTTCTTATGATGGTAGTATGTGTATTTATATTATGGTGCAATAGAAATTGGAAGAGATCTGGGAAATGTAAGTTTGACCCATATGATGTAAGCATTTGACTATGATAGTCGAGAGAGAAAATTTTATTTTTGATATGGGCCGTTGCAACAATTGTCAGTGTCACCATTATTAAGGACAACTATTTTGTTTTAAATAAGCAAATATATATATATATATATATATATATATATATATATATATATATATATATATATATATATATATATATATATATCTATATATCTATATATATATATATATATATATATATATATATATATATATATAAATATATATTTATATATATATATATATATATATATATATATATATATATATATATATATATATATATATATATATATATATATAAATATATATGCCATTAATTATAGCCGGAAAATTACGCATATTACGCATATTATTACGCATATAACAATGACTCATTACCTTATAGTAGCCCCTAAGGAATTACTAATATCTTGACAAATTTTGCTATACAGTTATTTATAACCAATCATTTTTCGACGGCCTGGATGAATAACATTTTCAATTCCTCCTATATACCTTCAATGATGTGTCTTCATCATTAACTGTTTATTCACAATTAAACAATTGTATGCTCCAATTTAGGAGCGTATGCCGTCTACTAGGCTGGGCCAACATGCTCTATTGGAAGCTGCTTCTTTTAATTGTACTCAAGATTTGTCAAGATCTTTTGCATCTGCTAGCTCTGTTTTTCTCCAAGTTGTTACTGGTCTTCCGATCTTTTTGTCCCCACTTTGTAGAACTTTGTGGAACTCTTATTCCAGCATCCAGATGGGTGCCTTATATGTGTTCAATTAATTTCTTTGGAATGCCCAAAGCTAATTCGGATTAAGTTGATGTGATCAATACAACTTCCTCCTATATTTAAAAACTAGCTTACTCGTTTCATAATGATTATAAATTGAATTGACTGTAGGTGAGATTTTTGAGGTATTCTGCGATAATTCTACACTTTTTCTATTATTGGTGTCAGTGCACTTGTAGTACACCAAAATACATTAAAAATGGAGATTTTAACTATTCAACTTAAACGTTTTAACTGCTATATATTTTTTCAACTTACCATCTCACCTTCGTAATTAATATTCAATAAATGTCGGCCGTTACGCCAAGATAGAATCCAGGCGACGAATTATCTCTCTAAGAGCGGACTATAGTAGAGTTTATTGTCATCACCAATGTACTTACATAAAGTGATGTTAAACTATATGAAGTTGAAAAAGTTCCATCCGGCTTTGTCAAAAATAGAATTGTTGGTTGACATAATTGAGAAATTATGATTGACTATATCGTTTGCTTTAATTATTGTGTGAATGTCAGAATGTTGATATCCATTTAATTGCTTTTGATGGTACAAAAAAATGTTTTATCAAGTTTTGACAAAAGACTTTGGCGTAGTATTCAAATTCGCATTATCGCATAATTCACAATATATTTTTAAACGATGAGACCATCACCATCTGTATTATTATGCAATTAACTAAGTCGTGTGAATTTTGGAGTCACGTCGCAGTTACATTTTTAGAATATAAATTTTGTGTCTTAAAGTGTGGATTTTATATGACTTAATTTAATACGTTAACAAACACCGTCGAGCTTTCCCACCTCCCGTCGAATTTTGACATTCGTATTCGCGGTAATTTTGGCAAACTTATTATTTGCTTAATGTTTGATGTTACTGTTATTTCGATGTCTTGAAATAAGGAAGAGTGATTTCTTTGCCCCTTGTCGCTTCGATGTATGTTTATTACCTCGAGTTAATAGGATATGGTGGCTAATCAGTTTTTCTAAGTATACATAAAATGCAAGGGGATAGGTGCGGTTTGCAACGATTGTTTGAATTTATCACAAGTAGTATTTGTAGCCTAACGTTTCAGCACATATTACAATCCGGCCTTATTCGTTACATCTTGACAATAAGTTAAAATGTTAGTTTTACATACTATCATGCAACCTCCAACTATGTATTTTTGAAAGTTTATACATAGTTGTACCAAAAAATAGGATCAAAAAGCTAATGGCCAGCTAATTGGTTGTCAAAACGTTTTTTTTTAACGAAACACATAATTCTAAATTCTAATAAAAAGTCTGCAAACATGATCGTTTATTTAAATAATTTGTACAACAACAGAAAGGAAATGGAGTTCACATTTCCAAAATCGAGTCAGGATACACAAAAATAAAATACTTTCGATGTACGTACACCAATTATAAACGCAAGAAAATCATTTTACGTACGTACATGAGTTGACATAAAACAAAAATATTTATTAACATGTTCGGCCATACGACTTGTAATATTATATCTACATAAGTCGTATTTTATTTGATTTTGGTATTGGAATTGGATTTGGAATTCAAATAAAATAGGTTTTAATTTTTTTTTGGAATTGGATATTATTTTTAAAGGTTGGTACGTTGTATATTTTTAAATTTGAATTTTCAAATAGTTTCTTTTGGTAATCATCAAAAATTTTAAATTTTTACCTATATATTATTTTTTATTAATATTTTAATTAATTATAGTTTCAAGCAACGGAGAAAAGATAAATAATGTTATAAGAAAACCATAGTGAGTATTATTTAAATCGTCAATTTCGGCTTAGGTTTAATAACGTACAATCAAAATTTGTTAAATACAAATTTGATAATTACAGTTCTTCAAGATAATTATTATTATTAATAATAATAATATTATTAGTTATGCTCTAAAAATAAATACGTCATGAAAATAATATAACATGCTTACATACAAAAGAAAACGTTTACCTATATATTAAAAGTTCATCTTGATCCATTTCAATTATCTAAATGATTTCGCTTTCCAATACTAAATAATTTAAGCACTAAAATACTGATTAAATAATAACATTCAAGGTTCAACAAAATATCGCTAACTCAAAATGAATATCAAAATAATAAAATAACAACAATGACCAACTTATAGAAATCAAAATATGAGATGTTGCGCACCTGGTATTCGAGATACTAACTAAAAAGAAGAATTGGATTTACAATACCATCAATAGAGAAAGATTTCAACCAATTCCAAAAAAGAATTCGATATATGGGATTGTTGTTGTAAAAAATCAAATAAAATACGACTATAGTTAAATACATGGGACCGAATAAGTTTAAATCCTTTTAGGAAATTCTAATTATAAACGAAATTTCGTCGAAACAAATAAAATTATAAATAGTAAAATAAAACAAATGAAAATGGAAATGAAAATGAAATAGCAAAATCCGGTTTCGATTTTTCATTTTTGGACGTGAAAAATGGAAAAATTCAAAGTAACAAAAATATCGGCTGAAATTTGGAAAACATGCAAAAAACTAATTTTAAATTATTACGCTTCGTTCACATTAGCAAAGTAACTTGTAGAAATTTTAACCTTGTGTATAGTATAAACTTTACATTATATCACTTACTCTTTGATAATTGGATATTAACAGTAAAATGAAATGGAGTACTGAAAAATGTGTTTGTCCACGACTATCGTATAATAGTACTCATTATACTTTTGTTTCTTCAATTATAATGATATCCAATATTCATTGCTAGCAATGATTAATCATTAATCACTGTTATTCAATATTGAAGTTTTATCTAGTAGTCTCTTCTTTATTTATTCAGTACTACCATTAGTCAATTTTATCTAGTAGTCTTTTCTAAACTATTAGTCTAGCAGTCAATGACAAAAGCAACATGTCATTCTCATTATAATTAAATTGAAATACATATAAACAGGAAGCAAAATACTTAAAAAAATATAAATGGATATTGATATTTGTTCAACACCACCAGAAATAAAATATCGTGGACAAAATATCGTATTCTACTCGCATATAATGGCTGTTAGTCACTCAGATGATTTACGGTAAACTTCATCTTCGTGAATAACAGCTATCATTATATGCTCGTTGAACAATATACTATTGTTCCTCTCAAAGCCAATAAAAGGCCAATCAAATTCGAAATTGTGGTGACTAATACATTTATCAAATGTTCTCAGCCTCATTATAACTATTGCCGCAAAATCTCCATACATGGAGATTATGAATAAAAAGCCAATAAAATTCGTAATAGTGGTCTAACTGTTGTCGTTACGCCTCTTTGAAGAAAAATTTACCAAAACAATCCCCAGCTTTAATTAGGAAACGAATAACTTTTCGAATTTTCGAACTTGAAAAACTAAGTTAATGGAAATAAACAATATCTTGTTTTTTCCTATAAAAAGCAGATACTTACCTAATAGGCCCCGGATAATTTTTCACATTAATCTCAACAAATCACGGCATTAAATTTAAAAAATGAACAACAAATTTATATTTAATTATTATTTTTTATTAAAAATAAAAAAAATTTAATTTGTTTTTTTTTTTTACTTCTTCATTCTACTTAAATTTTATAAGACGATTTCATTTATACAATTTTCAATTATTAATATCTAATTAAAATTAATTATGTACCCTAACAAAGTATAAAATTACATTATTTTATCAAATAAAAATTTAAAAAAATTAATTATTATGTTTACAAGAACAAAAAAAAACAAAACAAAAATTAAAAATTCTTATAATTAATTTGTTAAATAAATTATGGTCAGATGATAAAGAAAATATTATTTATTTTTGTCTAATTCATGCTGTTTATTAAAAGTATTTTTATTAAATTATTTTATCGCGATATTATATAAATAAGAAATTGTTTTTTGTTTTTTTTCCTCGATAAAATATTACAGTTGAACTTCTGTAATTTATTTTAATCACTTAATTTATTAAGTTTTTGAATTTTTGGGAGAGACAGCATGTGGTGTGTATGATGGAGTTTTGTTTATTGTTATCTTTGAATCATAAAATTCACATACGATGATTTTTTTTTGTTTGTAGGGTTTCGTCGAAATTAAGAAATTAATTATAAGTTTTTTTTCGTTTTTTTTTTTTTTTTTTTTGTGAATTATTATGCCTACTTCTGTACAAAAGAAAAATGTTAATTAAAGGTAAGAAAAATTACTTTACTCGTACCAAGGTAGGAATTTATTTATTTGTTTTTTGGTGTGCGTAAATTAATAAAAAATTCTACCTAAAATTAAATAAAATAAAAAACTATCGCCCATCATTGTAATCATCTTTACGGTCCGCATCAAGGTTAAGTAGCACTAAACGATTTAATTACACATAAATTATATAAACAATTTTTATTTGCTGCTCTCGCCGATTTTGTCGGCTCTTGTTATTAAATTTATTGCGCGGATTGCCAAAAACGCGTAATAATTTCTAAATTATAATGAAAAAAAAATTAAAATTTTTTTTAACCCTGAGTTTCCATCAAATTTTGATTCTATAACACCTACACCACACCAGAGATGGTAACGTTTTTGAGTGTGTGTGTATGTATGGGTATGCGAAGTTTAGGAGCATCGAGCACCTAATCCATACAAATAAAATTCTAAACTACTAATTAACTAGCTAAATCATTAAAAACTATAAAAATTACATATGATATAACAGTCTCTTGTTTAATTAATTAATTATATAAATGGTTCTGTGCCATAACATAATTTAAAATATTTAATTAATATTTTTTTAATTAAAATTAATAATTGGCATTTAGTTTGAGTTTTTAATTTAATTATTTATGGCAAGAAAACTATAAACTATACATTTATTTGTTATATTATGTAAATTTAATTTAATTTTTATTTTTTTTAAATTAATAAAACTGAATACCTTGATACAAGGTGAAAATGGTTTGTAATGTCCGCAGGGGGGGAGAGCGCGCGGAGAAAATATTTAATTTCGAACCACGCGCAACACACTTGTTACACGCGGCGCGCACGGTAATTATAAAACTCAAAAATCGATCATAACTAAAATTTATAGTTTTCCGGAAAATTATTTACATTCTACTTGACTAATTAAAATTATAATTAATTAAATGCTTAACTATTATTGTATCTGATTTTGGAACACCTTTTTAATTTAAATTTTTAAATTTTTTTTTTATATCAAATCAGACACAACTTATGTACCACACTTATATACTCTACTCTACGTATTATGTACCTAAATTAATTTAAATTGCAACATTTACACATATTCCTCCGATGGTTTTTGTACACTAGTTGGTAATCGAAGCGATGGTATATGCCCGTTAACCGAGTCGGGAAGCTCGGCAATATCTTTAAATACGCCCATTAAACTTTCAAAATTTGGTCCCCAATTTAGTAAATAGTCCCAACCTAATGCGGTCGACGAGGGTGATGCACCATTCGTTTGTCTATAAATACCGCCTAAATGTGTCGATAAATCATCATCGCTTGCCACTAGTGTACTTAAACTACCGCGGAATGAGGAATCGAAACCGTCGTACGAGGGTGGTGGCATTGGTGGTTTACTACTACTAGCCCCACTCTCGTTCGCCCTTCGATCATCTTCCTCACCACTTTTTGAATATTTTTCACCACTTATACTATTATTGTCATACTCTATTTCGGAACATGTAAAACTATCGTTCCCACTTTCATCTGTTGTCGTCGAACTGTGCGTATCAACTACCGGTGAATGATGCATATGCGTCAAATGATGTCCTGGACCGGGGACACGTGGTGCTTCACTACTACTAGACACTGCGTCTAATGTTGACACCAGACTAGATGTACGCGGCCGTGCATTTAATCGTTCGATTTCTTCGGCCGTTAATCCCATAGGACCGGATCCGACCGATGTCACATTCGGTGCTTGAGGCGGTACACCAGGATTTTTCCTACTCACACTGGAACTTTGGCCAGATAATTGTGACATTACAGGACTATTTAAACTACGTTCACTATTGCTATGTAGCGCATCTTTGCCAACTCCACCCGAACTTGAGGTGGTTGCTAAGAGTGCACTCTGCAATGGTTTCCCTGATATATCGTGCAGGGTTAATATTCTAGGTTGTTGAGAGCTCAGCTCTGAACTTGGTGACAGCCTTGCTAATGGTGTTGTTTGATGCTGTCGTGGTGTACTCGACGGTGGTGGTTGACTAGTTTGTGGTGGAACACGTGGTGCATATGGCCCGGCATGATGTGGTGAATGCCTATGTTGTTGCTGTGCAGGGGATGCTTGATGTTTGTGATGTGTATACGAAGCCACTGGCGGTGGTGTCGCTTTATATTTACGAACACCACTCGCTTCTCGATATCCCTTGTAGTGGTATACGATGTCGATATCGGACGGGGCTATGGAACTGGCATTTTCTAAATCATAATGTTCTGGAAATTCAGAACTTAAATCGACACCACCCGGATGATCATGTGGATGATGCGATTGACTAGGTGGTGGGATTGGTGGATGGTGTTCGTCCCGAAGTGGTGGACTTTTACTAACCACTTCACGTTCTATAATATCGGGACGTTGTGGCCTCTGATGCTCACCTTGCCCAATTTCTCGTTCTTTATATTTCTTTGAGATAAGTTCGGGTCCCACCAAATGATGTCCGACCCCTCTCATCATATCACTATTATCATTATGGAATCCAACGGATGGATCTCCAGAATGTAAACCTCTACCCATAACATCTCCTGGTGAAACTAATCCGCTTCCTCCTAATAGTGCACCGCCATTTTGTTTACTATGCATTCCACTTCCACCACCAGGTCCTCCACTCTTCTCTTTATGTTGTTTTCGTAGTCTGAACACAACGAACGACACCAAAATTGCGACCAACAGTATTACAAAGAACACAATAACCAATGTTATTCCAATACTTAATGGATCTGGAACTTGGGCAGCTCCAATTCCTAACGTACCATGACATCCTTGATAAACTTTGCCACGAGTTACTACTTCTTGGAAAACACTTCCTGACCCGTTGAACGGTTGAATTTCATTATTAATCGTAAAATTAGAGAAACAACCTTCAAAACTGGGACTTGTACTATCCTGTTGAAATAGTTCTCGGCGTACACCTCCTATCGATAGAACCGTTAAATACGGATCTAAGAAGTCGTGTACTCCGGCTGAATCTAAATCATCGCCCACATGTTTTCCATCGACAATGATATTCAAAACTCGATTCCAAGTATGAAGCGTTAAATTATGCCACTTTCCGTCCGATAAATTTTCCGGCTGTGAAATAGTCATGTTGACTGTCGTCGATTGTTTTGAATTATATATTAATTTTCCGTGATGTAACTCGACCGATGTGTAGTGTTTATTTGTGGCCGCATACAAAATTATACCGTCCATTTTGTGGGTTCGGAACAGTAGGCTTAAAGTTTTAGGTGGATCTTCGGCAAACGGCATACTCGTCGTATTCTCGAATTTTGTTGTAAATCGTTTGTTTCGATGAATTTCATAATTCCACATTGTTGATCCACTATAGATGTTGTCGAGTAATTGCATTCGACGATGTTTTTCCGAAATTTTAAATTCAATGAATCCACCATCACCAAGCGTGATAGGATCCAGAGAATTATAACAGTCGGGTGATAATAGAAATCCACCACAACGACACATTGCCGTATGCCAACGATCCATACAGCCACCGAAAGAGCCGCATAGCGATAATGCTGGATCGTCGGGAAGGCCTTGTGAACACGGACCACCATTTGTGTTACGGCTACAGGTCGATTGTATCCCGCGTGCCTTGATTGGACTGCTCAAATTAAGGGCACGTCCATTAACTGATATGCTGTGCACACAACCTACCAAATCATCTGAGTGGACCTGGCCTGGTCGTTCGAGGACCGGGTCTGCGGTTGATAGGCCTCCAATTAACAACGGCTGTTTATTGAAATTTAAAGTTCTGCAAAGAAAAAATTATTTTAGGTGTCAAAACATCTATAATTAAATAAAATGAAAAATAAATTACATCGTTACGAAAGAAACCCAAGGTATGGAAACCTTGTGGCGGCAACCCTTGAAGATGCCTGTGAAAGGTTAGTGTAGTGAAGACGAACACGATTTTCTTGGATTTTCCGATTCAGAAACCCAGACCAACAAAAGAAAATACAAAAATACGAGAATGACAGACAGTGTGGATAAAATAAATGAACACTAACAAAAAAAGCAACAATCGTTATAAATAACGGCATAAATGGTAATAACACAGAACGGAACTTGTTTTAAATACTTGTTTTCCAGACACTGGAAAACAAGTATTTAAAACAAGTACCTTTAAGACCATACTATTCTCCTAAAGGCATAAATTCTGTTCAAACTACCTCGGTTATGGACACCCGAATAAATACTGTAAGGTAGGAACGAAATGTTCCAAATATTCAAATCAAATTGAAAATGACAAAACAACATGAATACCAAGGCAAACCAGTATGCATATATTACAAGGAAGAGCATTATACTAATTCTAAGAATTGACAAGATAAAGAAAAATAATTTAAAATTATAGAGTACGCCACAAAACACAAAGTTTCCTTCCGTGAGGCAAGAGTTGCATAGTTCCAAAAAAAAAAAAAAAAAAACAAACAAATACAAATCGCACTACTTTACGGAAAATTAATACCCAAAATCTAAATTAGCGTACCCCTCGATTTTTTATTTTGCTTTATATTATATGACACGTCATGCTATAAACAGAACCAGAGCGACAACGACGAGAGTCGACGCCTGTCAAATTAAAATACACTAAAAGCATAGTATGCTAACAGAAACATCGACGATGGCGACGACGATTTTTTCGTTGAAATAAATTTAGGGTCTATTTCTAATTTTATCGCCGGCGAAACAATGTTGCCAACTGTTTTTTATTTTTTTAAGGTGCTTTTTTAATAAAGAAGCATAATACAGCAGCCATGTTTTAAATTTTTTCTTGTTATTTTTATATCGCGATTCGCTGACGCTTTTGTTAGTTATGTTTACTACAGCGATATCGCTGGCGAAATATATATTTATTCGTTGACGCTTGTCGTTGACGCTCTGGTTCTGTTTATACCTTTAGTATGGCATATATAGTTTGTTGTTATAATGCGTTCATCAACAGCAGGAGTGATGGCTGCGGCGGAGTGCTAGTAAAAAAGTATTTAAGTTGGAACATAAACAAGTCACTAGAGGACACAGAATTTAAGAAATTGCTAGACTCACAAAAATTCAACGTGCAGGGCAACTTCGTTGTTGTCTTCGTTACTACGTTCGTTCGTTCTTTCTGTAGGTTTTTTTAATGATTCATGGTTGATGAAAAACTACAGAACGATTTTGCTTCCTCCTTTCGATTTTTTATTTGTAATCAAAAGTGTTTTTTATTTTTAGCTCTTTCACATCTGTCATTACTTTTCTGTCACGCCATGTTCGTTAAGTAGAAAAGTTGGATATAAAGTAAACCAACTTTATAGAAAAATTGCAGAAGAAAAAACGTCATTTTTAACGAATATCTACTATTGGTTAAAAAAAACGAAAGGAACGAAGACAACACTGAAGTTATGAACAGTAAAAATGACAAGCTTGGAAAACAATTAGCAAAACTAATATTGGGAAGTGATTTTTAATTATAAAACCATGGAAAACACACGTGACAACAAAGCCTATACAACTACACCTCCTCGGCGATAGATATCAATCTACGCAGTTTAAATATGCATAAGAATATAAGTTGAACGTGTACCGATGTCAATATATATTAAAAAAGCCAAATAACTATCATGGAATAATTTCTTGCCCTCAATAAATCCAAACCTAAACACGAAATTACTATGGACTAACGTTAACAAACTAAAAAAACAAACGAAGCAGTGCATTTAACCTGCTAGAAAATCAAGAAAACGCATAACAATTCTAGATAAAAACTTTCCCCGAGACAATAGAAAAGATAGCTTGGCCATGTGAGTAGAATAAAGAACAACTAACACAATCTCCCAAATTAACAGAAAAAATTATCAAGGACATCATAAACTCGAAATAAAATAGAACTCAAAACCAAATATCGTACAGGCTCCTAAAACATTTGATGGAAAAGAACGAACACATCAGTAAAAATATAGAGGATTACTTTAACCACATTTGGACCATGCAAATTTAACCTAAAAACTTGAAAATAATCAAATGTATAGCAATAAAAACACTAAACAAAGACAAGACGCTCACTGAAAACTATCGGCCAATATGGCTGCTCTACACACTACTTAAAATATACAATAAATTATACTACAGGGGCAAAACAGTCACATTACACAACATAAAATACTTTCCCACAACTCATATGGCTTTAGACCTAGACACGGTATCATCGACAATTTCTTAAACCTCTTCCCAGAGATAACTGAAAGCAAACGAAAGTGCAAAGCTCAAATACTAGTAGCAACAGATATCTCAAAGGACTTCGATAATGCTAACAAAAACACGCTAATAGAAACAATAAAAAGGAAGGATCTATCAACTAAAGGGATTCCGCAAGGAGCGATCTAAGTCCTACTCTCTTCCGTTACAACAGGGACATTTGTTTAATAACAAACTATCGCTAGCATCACACTAAAAAAATCATATTATCGGAAATTCCCAACGCACTAAATTTATTGAAAATATTAACCCACACAAAAGGACACAATTAATAACGGGAATACAAGACAGAAAAGTAAAAGAGGTATTGACGGCAAAGGGATATACAGCGACGTTTAAACAAAGTGTGGAGAAAGCGATAGGACACGAGTTGATCGAAAAGGATTTAATTATCATGGATAAATATAGTAATACAATGAAGGTAGTATATAGACGTGGTGAATCATAAGTGGAGTCGAACAAATTTTGGAGATTAGAGTCGACCACAAGGTAGTGATAGACAGAGAATTATTGGATCAAAACCGGGAATGAGATTTTCAGATGTGGAGCAAACGGGTACATAGCTAACACTGCCAGGGCAATCAGAAAACACGACCGCAAGCGATATATGAAATATTTTAAATGCACAGGATTTGGGCATATGGTGAAACAATGTCTGTTACAACAGGGAGCCTTAGTAATTTTAAGGTTTGTCAAAGTAAAGAAAATTTTAGTAATGATAGTCGCAATAGTAATAAGATTTTTGCTAACGATGAAATGAGTGGAATAAATTTTGGAAATTCGGCATTGGCGCACAGTGATTCAAGTGTAGATGCAAATAGAGTTTTAATAAGAAAAAAATGGTATATGGTTGGAACAAAATATTCAATCAATAAATTCGATAGATCAAGTAAATTTACGGGTTCCTAACGTAGAGTTTATTAGGTTCAGGATTGAAAATTCCTTGATTAAGCTGGAAGTTGATACGGGTGCTTGTGTCTCGTTATGTAATTTAGTAGATTATAGAAAATATTTTTCGTATTTGCAATTGGAGCAGGTGAATTTACCCTTATCGGTATTAGCAGGTAGTGAAATTAAAGTGATGGGCCAAATTAGAATGAATGTGCCAAGTGATAGTTTTCTGTTAGATTTGATAGTTATAAATACAGAGAAAAATATTTATCCTTTGTGTGGACGCAATTGGCTAGATGTTATCAGACCTAGATGGAGGGAGTCATTCAAAATGAATAGGATAAACTTGTGTGAAGCATATCGGATAAAATATTTACCTAAGTTAAAAGAGGAATTCAAGGGGTATTTGACGGAGATTTAAGCAAGCCTATCAAAGAATTTGAAATAAGTATAGAGTTGGAAGGAAATGTTAGGCCGATTTCCCATAAATCTTATATCTTAACCTTTAGTATGCGTGAAAAAGTAGACAGAGAATTGGAGACAATGGAAAAAAAGAGGGTATCATTGTCCGTATTACTATATCAGGTTGGGCATCTCCGATAGTAGTATAAACATGTTTGTTGGCAGCAATGCTGTCGGAAAGTGCCAAAGGTTAGTCACAATGACCCACCGGGGATTGTTTTAGTACAAGAGATTACCATTTGGTCTTAAACCAGCAGCATCGATGTTTCAATCAGTCATTGTCCAAATTTTGCAGGGTGTTCCGGGGACGTTTAGTTATATAGACGATATTCTTGTTGGTAAAAAAAGGTAAGGATTTGAATGAATTATTTGGTAGACTGCGATTAGTATTACTGCAGTATAACGTTAATGCGAATTGGAAAGTGCTAATTTTTTGTGGAGCAATTAGATTATTTGTTGAGGAAGGCTAATAGTTGGAATAGGGAAATAAAATGTCAGGAAGTTTTTGAAAAGTGTAAAAAACGCGGTATTGAAACACTATGATCCAGCTAGACTAATGGTTGTGTCATGCGATGCAAGTGACAGTGGAATTAGTGGAATTTTGTGTCACGTTATAGATAAAGTTGAAAACCTCGTTTTCTTCGTGTCTCGAACATTAACTAATCCGGAAAAGAAATATCCCATACTTCAAAGGGAAGCTTTAAAAGGTGTTTGCTTTAGAAAATTTTTAAAAATATATATTCAAGTTTCAGGTGATAGTATTTAGTGATCACAAACCACTAGAAGCAGTTTTAGATAAAAAGCGAGGTCAGTCAGCTGTAATAACAACAATACTATAAAAATATATAAATCGAGTATCAATTTTTAGTTTTGAAATTAAATATCGTACAGGTTCAAAAAATAGAAATGCGGATTGTCTAAGTAGACTACCGATAAGTAGCAGAATATCTGAAGGAAATGTTAGGGAAGAAGGTTTATTTGAGTTAAATCACATGGAGGCAAATTACGTTTTTCCAGTGAATGTTAGTATGGTTGAGCGGGAAATTGAAAAGGATCCTTTCTTGGCAAAATTAAGGCTTTATAAGGGAGTGTAAGAATTATTTCTTAAAGAATGAATTTTTAACAGTAGAAAAAGGAAGTTTTATATATCGAGGTAGGCTATAGTTATTCCAAAATTCATGTGAGAGGTAATCCTATTATAACGTAATCCTATTACATCGTAATCATTGCGGGATAATCGACACAAAGGTTTTAGCAAGGGAATACGTGTTTTGGGAAGGACAGAGATATAGAAGATTATATTAAAAAATTTTGTTCCTGTCAAATTACAAGACATGAGAAAAGTAACAAGTTGTATATGAAATGACCGGGGGTTACATATATTTTTGAAAGGATTTACATTGATTTCTTTTATTTTGAGGGAAATAAATATTTGATAGTGATAGATGTATTCAGTCGTTGGGTGGAAGTGGTGTGTATGAATAAACCAGACGCAATTAGGGTAGGTAATGCATTGGATGATATATTTAGGATCTTTGTACTTACCAAAATTACAGTAAAAATTTTGATTATGTAAAGTGGAACAAAGCTAGAATCTTAGAGCGGGACAGTAAAGTTGTATATAAAATATTAGTTAAAGATTCAATGAAAAGGGCACACGGTTTGTTCATTGGTGAAATGTATTTTAGCAAATAATTGTTACGATTATGTTGGTGAATGCGGATCTGAGACTTACACGAAATATGATTTCAATTTAAGCAGGTCTCCGGAGAATAATGAGAGCTATAGTAGTTTGGGAAATGTGATTGAGGAGGATGGAGATTTGATTTGTCGTAAGTCGGGTAGGATTCGTAGAGCACCGGTTAAATGTATGGATTATGTGTAAGATAATTGAAAAAAAAAAAAAAAAAGTTTGGTTTGTATTTTTACAAAAAATAGAAGGAAAAAGGGGAGAAGCGATAGAGTGTCTCCATTGGATACGATAAACGGCAGAGTTTTAACGAACATAAAAAGATATAGCGTGTTTTAATATTATAACCAAATTTATATATATATATAAGAGGCAAAATAAAGAAGAATGGTAATTATCACTCCTATACCAGCTTTATTAACAAAAGCCACAACCCTTTCTGCTGAATTGGAAAATAACAAAGCTACACTCAAATATATAGTTAAACAACTTAATAAAAATAATAAATTGGCTTCACAAATACGAAATAACAGGACACTCCAAAAATCCCAGAAATTACATAATGTATACCCTTTTCACCAAGAACATTACAACGAGACGTGACAATAAAAACAATTGAACTGGTAGCTGTCAAAATAGCTAAAGCAAAAGCCATAAAAATTAAAAGACAAAAAATTCTAATGCACACTAATCTCGGTTAAATCCAAAAACATCACCTAACAGTATTAACAAAACAAAATTGTTATTCAATGGACACCAGGACACGCAGAGATTCAGGCTAATGAAAAGGCATACCCATGCCAAAACAAGGTAACACTAGAGGATTCGATCTACCTGATAAAAAAATAAGTAAAGAGTTAAAGACAATTTAGAATAAGCAGTACAAACACGATATGGCAAATTACTAGATTAAGAGTGAAATTTGAAAATTGTTAGATAGATTTGAAATGGAATTAAAATTGTTCGATCGAAATGATCGAATTTGATTCGGTTTGAAGCTTTTCGTTTTTTTTTTTTTGGTAAATGTGACATATTTTGGTAAATTATCGAGCCCACTGGCCATTTAACATCACCGGTTTCTGTAAAACTAAATAATTTCTCTCTCACATGAGCCAGACAATGTAGTTTGAAAGTTGCTTTAAGCTGGCAAATTTTTTACGTTAAAACATCTACTTAACTGTCGTAAACATCAGAGTGCAAGCAAAAAATTAAATTTATATCGAAAAATATGTAGATTATTGGACATTGTCTGTCTTGATTCTTGCTTGGCTCTTATATATACACTTGTATGCTGCTTATTTTTTATTTTTTATGTATATATATGATAAGTATCCTAGGGCAAATTAAATTCTTCAATCATGTCGTAGTCAAAAAAAAAAAAAAAATAAATAAAAATAAAAAAAAGAAAGAAGTAAGAAATATTACTTTACGATAAAAATCATCGGTTTGGGTTGTTGGATAGATAGATGTGGATGGATGGATGCGTATAAAAATATAAGATGAATGTATAACAGAATAAATGATTTTGATCGTCGTCGTTTCGGTTTTTGTGATTTAAATTTAATTTTTCTGATTTTCCATGTTATTCCGCGCGCCGTCCCTTTGTGTGTCGGTCAGTTTTTTATTTTCTCTTCTTACATACAAAAGAATTTAAATATTCAAGACAAATCTAACAAGAACAAAAAAAAAAACGCATTCAAATCTGTGTGTGATAGAAAAATCTCGCGCAAATAGTCTAAGAAAATAATGATTTCCTTAAATCTATTTTAACTATTTTATACAAAGTATTGCGTTTGTTCTTTAGCCAGCAGTAGAACAGAACAATAGGCAAAATAGAAAATTTTAATTAAATGTCATGTTATGCGGAAAATAGAGTAAAATTATAATAAAAAGTGTTTTGTCTTACCCAGTTGGTCCAACATCGTCGGAGTAGCAAACGCTATCACCCGGGCGACATTCTTCGCAAACATCACCGTTGTCTGTACATTTGGATACGCTGAGCGACATGACGCGTCCATTTCGAGTTGCGGTCACCTTATACCATTTGCCATCTGATAAATTTCCATTTGATCCGCCCACAACAACTGAGGTGATTGCGGTTCGGGCACCACCGAACGAGAATACTGCTTTACCTTTAACAATTTCCATTGCAACGAAATCTGATCGTCCACCACTTTGGATGCCATAATTATATATTAGAAGTGCATCTGGTTTAGTGGTTGCAAAAATAATCGAAATATCATTGGTCGCGGCATCAAGTGCCGAGAAGGACATGTAAGATAGTTCGGTAAATCCGTATGTTGCACGTTCACAGTGTCTTCCATATCGGCCATCGATACAGCTACATTTGTAACCAGGTTTAAGACCAACACATAGACCGCCATGTAAACAAGGATTTGGTCGACACGAATCGGCAACCGTTTCACACTGATTGCCGCGATATCCTGGACGACATAGACAAAAGAACGACGAACCATCCGGACTTTCACGACATGATCCACCATTTTTACACGGGTTACTGGAACATGCGTCACCTCGTTCGAGTTGACAGAATTTCCCTTCACGGTGTGGTGGACACGAACATTGGAAGTCATAACCTTGACGACGACATTCTCCACTCGCTTGACATGGATTTGGTGAACATGGATCTTGTCGCTTATCACATCGTTGTCCAGTATATCCTTCAGTGCAGCGGCACGTAAAATCATGTGTCACTAGTGGCGATGTGAATATAAAATTTTGACTATCCGTGATTTTTAAATCATCATGGATATTAACTTTCTCGCTGCATATTCCGCTATTTTCGCATGTCTCTACATTACACGGCGAGTAACCGATTGCAATACTATTTCGCTGGAGAAGTTGTAACATTGCATCCCGTTTCTTTTTTAACTTTTCAATTACGTAGCTTGTAGGACGATAGTCTTGTTGATTTTTTACAACAACTCGTAAATCCAGCGAATTGTTACCGTCACGTAAACTGTACAACGATAATTCATCACCTGATTCAAACCCTGATTTTAATAAATCCAAATATCCTCGATAATACGATGCCAGGAAAACGGTCGATGTTAGATTATCGATTCGGATTGTGATTGAATTTTCAACCGTTGAATTATCAAAGAACGCAAATTCGACACTAACCGTTGAAACCACATCTGCATGTTTTCCATCGTTTCCGGATATAGAATATGAATATCCTTGCACTGGTGTACTATGCGAAGTATGTAGATTACAACCATTCGGTATTGTGAGTGCATTACGTGGATTAGCATTCGAGTCCTTTAGTATTTTACATTTATAGTCGCCTGTCGTATCAGCATCATTTGGATGTACGTCGGCTATTTTCCCAACAGGAATTTTACCGTTGAACACATATACGAGAACATGTACAATCCTAGGTGATGACGGACTATCATTTTGATCGAGAATATTTACGGTAATCGTGTGTTGTGACTTCATTTTTGGTTTTCCATTATCTTCGACCTCGACTACAAGATCGAGCTGTGGTGTCGATTCACGATCAATCGAGCGTGTAGTTTTTACTAGACCAGTATGTTTCTCGATCGTAACAAATGATTTATGTCGGCCACCGATTAGATAGTATGTGAATGGTGCACCGTTAGGTGGTAAATCTGGATCTGATGCCGAAAGTGTCATTATACTGGTACCTGGTGGTTCATTTTCGGTTACATATCCGATTGTGTCATTTGGATCGAACACTGGACCATTATCGTTAATATCGGTAAGTGTAATTTTAACAGTGGTTGTCCCAGTTTGTGGTGGAAGTCCTGTATCGATAGCACCAAGTATTAAATTATAAAGTGGCGTAGTCTCACGATCAAGTTTTCTTGATGTTTCTATTTGACCACTTTGAGGATCGACCTTAAACGAATGATCAGAATTCCCACCAATGATCGAATAACTAAATTGATTGTTGAGAGGACGAACATCTTTATCGACTGCTTTTACCGACACCACACTTGTTCCAACTGGGGCCCCTTCTGAAACATTAGCCTCGTAGAAGTTGAGTAAAAATTCCGGTGGATCGTTTCCGTCCTGTATCGATACTATAACTTGAGCTTCATCAGTGTCATTTCCACGAATTCCACCAAAGTTCTTGGCCATTACAGTTAAAACTACACGACTTTGTGTCTCACGATCCAAATTTCGTGCCACACTCATAACTCCAGTCTTTGGATGAATTGTGAATCCTTTATCGTTACTCGACCCGACAAATAAGTAATATACTTTTCCATCATCACCCGAATCTTTATCGGTGGCTTGTATTATACCAACACTAGTTCCAACTTCGGCCGATTCTGAAACATCAAAGTGGAATACTGGTTGAATGAATTTTGGATAAAATTCATTAACTCCTGTAATATGAACATTAACTCGTGCTGTTCCTGACATTGGTGAATCTGGATTAACGGCCAACACTTCCAAAACGTATAAATTCTCTTCTTCGTAATCAAAACTCGTTTTAGAATATATCAAGCCGGTTGTTGGTTCGATAGTAAAGAATTCACGACCGCTTCCACCAATAATCGAATAGTGGATGATTGCGTTTTTAGGTGAATCACGATCTGTGGCCATGGCTTTGTAAACGAAATATTTTGGAGGAGAATTTTCTGGAAGATATGCGTGATATTCCGTTTGATTGAATACTGGCGCATTATCATTAATATCGGTCAGTGTCACGGTCAGCATTGCAACTGCCTTTCGTGGTTTATATGCCAAGTCCGATGCTGTGATATTAAGATGGTATTCCTGAACAATATCATAATCGAGTGGTTCTAGTATTGTGACTGATCCAGAAATTGGATCAACCGCAAACTCTTTACGTTCGTTTCCACCGGAAATCATGTATCGTACCATACCATTTGGACCATCATCACCATCTGATGCGTTTACCGTAAGTATGGTTGATCCGATTGGTTCGTTTTCAGGCACAATCACTTGATAGCTAAGCGCAGTAAACACAGGTGTGTAACGGTTCTCTCCAGTAACAATTATCATAACGGTTACTTCATCTTGTTGTGACGGAACACCACGATCGATAGCACGAACATTAAGTAAAAATACCTGGCCAGGTGTATGTTGAAGTGGTCGAGATACTGCAATCCAACCATCGATATCATTAATCGCGAAGTTTGTTGTACCATTGCCTCCAATAATTTTATAGTTGATCTCCGCATTAACGCCAACATCGAGATCATCTTTCGCCACGACTTGGACAATTCGTTGACCAACAAGAGCATCTTCGGGCACAGGCGATAAATATTCTTGATTCTCGAATTTCGGTGGATTATTATTCGCATCCACTACATTAATATTGACTAAACATTCCGAATACATTGGTGGTTTTCCGTTATCAGTCGCCAAAATCGTTAGCGAGTACATATTTTCTGGAGACGATTCGAGTTGCGTGTGTTTATAGTGAATTGTACGTTTACTGAATAGTTCTCCCGTGGCTGGATCAATTGAAAATAGGTCAGAAGGTTGTTGTAGCGAGTATGATATCACAGAATTTGGCCCTTGTTTATCGCGATCGGTGGCGATTACTTGACCAACAAATGCGACATTACGTTGTAATTCTGGGAAATTGAAACTGTAGTAACTGTGTTCAAATTCTGGTGCATTATCATTTTGATCTTGAATGGTAATCGTAATTGGAGTTTCAGCCCGCCACGCGCCATCGAAGGCGGCAACTTTAAGGAGATATTCATCTTGCTGTTCACGATCTAGATATCCAGCGACTGTTACATTTCCAGTGATATGATCGATCGAAAATTTTCCTCCGGGATTTTCAGCAAAACTATATGTTGCATTTGCATTTTCCCCAATGTCAAGATCTGATGACGTGACTTTTATTACGAACGATCCGATTTCTGCATTTTCAGTTACGTTAACACTGAAAAGTCGTGTAAATCTTGGTGGATTATCATTTTTATCGAGAACTGTTACGACTACGGTTGCACTTCCAGTTAACTGTGGCATTCCTTGGTCGACTGCTTCCACAATAATTTCATAGTTTGCAATATCTTCACGATCAAGTCGCATATTTGTATATATTTCGCCAGTGTCGGCATCAATTTCAAACGTACCCTCAAAATCGGTCACTAATCGATAAGAGACTTGTCCATTATCATCGGAATCTGCGTCTGATGCTTTAATCTTAGTGACAAATAATGGTGGAGTTTCTTCTTCTTGTACATCAGCTTGATACACCATTTTCTCGATTATTGGCGGATTATCATTTGCATCGGTCACATTTATGATTAGACGTGTTACACTTCGTAAACTTGGTCGATCGGAGTCCGACGCCTCAACCCAAATTTCATATTGCTGGGATGTTTCGTAATCGAGACCGGATTTAGAAATTGATATCTCCCCGGTACTTGAATCAATTTTTAACGCGTCGTGTACATTACCTCCGGCAATTGCGTATTTAATGTTACCAAGCGCACCTTTTTTGGGTGAAGTGGCCGATATTCTTGTAACTATTTTACCCTCGGGCACATCTTCGGGTAGTATAAATTGAGTTTCCGATAGGTACGAAAATGTAGGAAATAAATGTGCTGGACGTAATAGAATGGTTAGTTCGGCGGTTGCCGATTTTGCATCGATTGCTTGATCAGATGCATGTACCATAATGCTGTATACTTTGTCCACACCTTGTCCGTTCAATGAAAGCTCTTCGGTCGCTTTAATTACACCAGTATACGAATTTATCGAGAATTTTTTCACATCTTTACCGCTTATTGTGTATACAATTTTACTATTTCGACCTTCGTCTAAATCTATCGCATTTACGCCGAATACAAATTGGCCAACTTTAATTCGATCTGGTATGTTAACATTAAAACTGGACGATTCAAATGTTGGTGCATTATCGTTAACATCGACGACAACGATTGTTAAATTAACAGCAGTCGCTCTCGGTTCCGTTGCACTACTATCTTGTGCCATTAAAGTTAGAAAATAAATTGAGGTATCTTCACGATCTAAACTGGTCGCCGTTGTTATTTCGCCCGAATCGGAATTCACGTTGAAACGTTCGACTTTTTCGCCTAGCAAGCTGAAACGTATTTTCGAATTAATTCCTGAATCTTTATCACTCGCGTTCGGTTGGAGTACTCGAGTGCCGGGTGGTAAATTTTCTGCTACCGTCGCCCGATACGATTGACGTTCAAATTCAGGACTATGATCATTCATATCTTGTACAACAACACGTACTGTACCGGTACCGGTCAATGGTGGTGATCCTGTAAATAGAATAAAAAGAATGTATGTTAAGTGGTTAAATTATACGGGTTATGCATAAAAATGTAAATCGTAGCGTAATTAAAATGTTTTACAATGGCATTTACAACAATTGATCTTCGTCTTATTGCGCTGCGTATGAGTATTCGTGTGTATGTGTGCATATGGTGTTTTGTCTTGTACTTCTTTGAAATTAAATAAAAAATGTGATTCGTTTGGTTTTCTTTATAAATTTCAAATTTGAGATGATCAGATTTTGAGTATGTAAAGTACGGTTGATGAAGTTGCGTAAGAATGCTGGTAATTTAACGTGTAATTATGATTGGAAAATAGAACAGACATTATATGCCTTATGGTTAAACAAGTTAGACAAACTCTTATGAAGTATAGTAAATACTTATCGCCACTTTTAAGCTAAACAAATAGAATTATGTGCAATTATCCAATTTGAAAATATTATAAAAATTCTCACATTGTTCAGAGCATCATATTACCTTCTTTGTTGTTTTATATTTGAACTATCACTCATTATCTATATTTAAGACAAATAAAAAGAAATCAAAATCAAATATTCTCATAGAAATGAAATGATTTAAGAACAAGAATATTTCCTTATTTTGTCATCTTATACATAACAATAGTTGCTGTGCGCGCTTTTCCCTTTATCTTTTATTTTTTTGCTCGTTGTAACCAATTTCTTCTTATAGAATTTTGTCTAATAATTTTGCTATACGATCAAAACTTGTTGTTATTGAGGAAATAAAGAATATTATCTCGTCTTAAGCAGCACAACAAAATAAAAATTATTATATCTTAATAAATAATTGAATTTGATGTTTAAGAAAGATTTCGAAAATAACTTTCAAGCAAAAAATAAAAGTACAGAGATATGAGAATGGAATCGTCTTCCTATTTAAGATAGAGCGCGCATATAAAATACGTAACATTTTGAACAGGTTGATACTGTTAGTTATTTATGTGAGATCATATAGACAAGATATGTAATTGCAGTAACCCTCATATAACACGGTAGATATCGATTTCTAGAAAATTTATTGTAGAGCGAAATTCATCGATAGTTTGTAGCTGTTAATAAAAGGTTTAGTTTGAACCTATTTAGACTATTTTCAATAGTTCGAAACAATGAACGTCTCATTGCTAAATTTTCGAACTGGTTTGAAATTACACAGTTGATATTTATAATAGTAAGGAAAGTATTCGTTGAACAATGTAAAATTGAAAAACTAAAGATGAGGTTTTATCTTTTATTCTACCACTACTAGATGAGATCTTCGCCAATAGATGGTAATCAGCCTATGAATTAAGCACGACTTTTAGTGATTAAAAAAAATCACTAACGAAAAATAATTATTAAAACTACTACAATAAGGTTACATGATACCAACTCAAAACACGGAGGATTTACATGATACCAAAAAAAAAATCACTACACAAAATTTATTTTATGAGTACATCCATACCAGTCGATAAAAAAAAATCATTATAGAATTGATAACAAATATGCAATATTTAAAATAAATAAAAGATATTATGAATTACAAATACATATCATACAATGTTTTATTTTATTTTCATTTATTTATTGTATATAATATATGAACTTTGCCGACTAAAAATGAATTTGATCAATAAATTTGTACATAACCGCCGAACAATATTTAAAAAACGGAAAACTAAATTTCTTTTTGTAATAGACTATGTGATAAACGTAAATCGTCTATCACATAGTCTGTTCCAAAAAAATGTATGGTTTTATACAACATAGAGAATAAAATAACCAAATTTAAATATTTAGATGTTATTAAATTATATTTATTTTTGTATATTTTTAATATTTAAAGGCAAATAAATATATCAAATTTAAATTTTTAGCAAAGCAAAAAATAATTATTTTTATATTGACAACAACATATGTAAATGTCAAAAAGAAGCATACAAACAATAAACAAAAGTGTTTTTAGACATACGTTTTTCTAGCAAAGTACAAGAAATTATTTCGTAGTGTTTTTAGACATACGTGTTTCTAGCAAATTACAAGAAATTATATGGATTTTTTTTAATCACTAAAAGTCGTGCTTAATTCCTATGCAGGAACGTATAACTGGGGCGCGATTAATTCCAAATAGAATTATATCAGCCGCAACCCCTTTGCAGATAAAGAATTATGGAAAACAAAAATAAATGTTGAAAAATATCTCTTCATAATATTTTTCACAATTTGACCGCAGTAACGAATAATTGGCATGAATCTGTAATCATAATTGGCCGAAGTATTATACAAATTCTTTAACTGTGGTTAACAACGTACCAGTATTTAACATCATTTCACTTAATCGAAGTACAGCTAGAAACCTTGAATTCTGTTAGTGAATCGTTGGTGATCCGAATTACTCTTTCGCAAATTCTGAAGTTGCCTAGTCAGCTTTCAACTATAATTTATAATTTTGTGCTTCGTACGAAGATCAACCTATAGTTATGCGTGTGCAACCACTCAGATGAATTTAAAATACCATACGCTGATGGTTTTAAGCGATCAATAGATATCGATTGTTGTTATTACCTTAAATGTTCCTTCATACGGGACTTGTAAACCTGTTCGTACCCTATCTACTCTGACGAAAACATGTCGGCTGAAAGATGATTTAGGATTCTATAAAGACGTTACAGGGAGGTTTGACCAATTCCGCAGAGGGAAACTTAATATCCTCTTTCAAAATCGTGAAACATCCAACCATGTCATTAGCTTGGGGATGATACGACGTTGTGTGTACCCTATGTGAGCCAAGGAGCTTAGTCAGCTCTGCAAGCAGCTTAGGCTCAAATTGAGGTCCCTGATCAGTAGTAATATTGATCGGTACCCCAAATCTACAAACATAATTCCCAACGACAGTGAATACCATGGTTGGTGCAGACACATTGGTCATACAGTAGGCTTCTGGCCAACGAGTAAATCTATCGATACAAGTTAATAAATATTGATATCCCTCGGATAAAGTCAATGTGCCTTAACGACGTAGCAGTAGGTTTAAAAACCAAGTAGTTTAAAAAGTGGTACTTCTCGTAACGAACTGCGTAGGCTCCAGAATTAGAGGCATCAGAATTTTCCTTTAGTATGGTCTGAAGTTCTAAGTTACTTTTATTGTAGTTGAAAACAACCTCGACTGCTGCCGTTTTCTTATCAGTGGTTACCCATTAACAAGATTGCCCATCATCAAATGCTGAATTCTTATAGCTTCAGCATTTCAAAGTTTTTCACTATAGATTACCAAAGGTTTCTAACTAATTTTATTATACTGTTGCCTCACTGCTCCAAGTGCCGTATTGATAGATGCTTCAGTTGTAATACTGAACTTATCATCGTTCAGTATATTTACCAATAGTGCGATATTCGCCAATTCTCTCTTAAGCTTTAAAAATGCTAAATTGCATTGCTTCGTCCAAGTAAAATTCTTGGGCTCTGTGGTTTAGTATTAACCACGGCTAATTAAGAGATAATTGAGTATAATAATTAATCATACCGACCAAATGCTGTTTAATAGAAGTAGATAGGTGTTGGTCATTCTCTAATGGCATTATAATTCGTTTATAGGACAGCAGAGTACTCTTAAAATTAGTTGTATGATTGAGGAACTCTAACGATTTAGCGTCAAACACTCAGCTTGAACTTTTAATATGAAAATCAAACTCTACCAACTTACGAAAGAGTTGTTTCAAATGGAGCTTGTGTTTTTACTCAGACTGAGATGCCACTAATATATTAATGACACAAACAAAGTCCAGAACTCTAACGACTTGGTTCATAATTTATTGAAACGTTTGTGCGACATTACGTAAACCAAAAGGCATTCGGGTAATATGATAAGCTCTGATGAGGCCAATTTTGCTAAATACATTGCAACTATGAAGGTTGCATGGTGATCTAATATGCCTAAAAGCCTCCGACGGTCATTTTTTGCCAATGTCGCGACCAGTTAAGAGCACCTAAAGTAATGTTTCGTCAAAGGGGACAAGATTATCGATAAGTGTCGATTTTATCACAGTGTAAGCATTTTCTTTGGGCGAACTACTGAGAAAATCCGATATCGTATTGCAGATATCGAGTCAGACAAAAAATCAGATTGGGTAGCTGAATTTAAATGTGGTCATACAGATAGCATTGGATGCATTTCACGTGATGGATTGCCACAAAAAATTGCCCGTTGTGTGGAGTTTTTAGCGATACATCAGCGTAACCCCAATGATTTTTTTGATGATACATAAATCCATTACTAGATACCAGAAACAAAAAATCTATCAAAACAATGGGAAGAACCCAACATCTTAAAAATAGAACAACAATAAAATGTACATTATTGTGGATTATTGGATCGATTGAATGACGAAATGGTGAAAAATGACCACATAGTACGGAAGAATGTGTTTTTCATCAAGACAACGCATCATCAACACATCATGTTCGGTAACAGCAAAATTGAATGAATGACACTTCAAAATTACTTCACATCTATTTTACAGGCAAAATATAGTGCCTTGTGACTTTGTCTTGTTTCCAAATCTTAAAAAAATGGCTGGCTGTGGGAAGTTGAAAGAAGTTATCGCTAAAACTGAAACACGTAGCGAAGGTATTGCAAATTCGTAGTTTTCAGAGGGAATAAAATTACTTAAAGCCACTTTCATAAAAAAATTCTGCAGAAAATTTTACATAACGGAATCAACTATTGTTTAGCTTTTAAAATATTAATATTATCAAAAATTTCTGCAGAATTTTAATTATAAATAAAGGCCTTAATAAGCATTTATAGTAACTATCCCCAGCAAATAATAACCAAGCGATGGAAAGATATATCTCAAGATCTATAGAGATTACTATTTCGTAGAACTAGCTGGTCATGTATTGATCAGTGGTACCCTTCAAAAAGATTGATAAATTCGCCAACACTGTTACATACGGCCATAATGTTCAGACTATAATCCAGCATTACGATTGATGATGACACAAATTTTAATATAGCATCCATCTATTGCACCAATACCTCTAGCAAATATACTGGTCTGCGCCCGTAAGATGAAACGAAGTACTTTGTAACTTGCAAACCAGCCAAAAAAACACATATCCGAAATTTAATGGAATAACCAAAATTATTTTCTTCGAATAGTACAAATATTTCATGTAGCGATTTGGAGGAAACATGAATATGTGTTTACATAAACGTATCATCATTTAACATCATTTTATAAACGTCAGTTCTGTCTAAAATTTTAACGTTTTAACATATTCATAAAAAATGCAACCACCATATCCATATTTGCTTCATTAATTTATTATAATTGAGGATACTTAAGTATTCTTAACTATACCTAAGTATACTTTGGGTATTCTTTAGTATGTACCGAATATTTTTTCTGTTCAAGCCCACTTTGACGCATGAAATGTCGTAATTCAGTTTAGTTTCAAATTTAGAATGGTATATAGGCACAGTACTTTTTAATGATACTATATGTAGTGTCACTTTTGAATGACTAACAAGACCTAATTATCCATTTAGTTTAGTCAACCATTTAGTCAACTGTTAACTGTTGTAGAAACATTTTTTTTATGGCTCTGTTGATTGAGGTTACAAACGTACTTGTTAATAATCTTGTAAAATATGTAAAATATGTAAAAATGATTTTATGCAACCGTAACTAAATTTTATTGTATAAAAAGACTCAATATTCCGGTTAGTAGTTAGTTTTTAGTATGATTTGAGAAATAAAGTTATACATTTTAGTATACTCGCAGCCAACTCGTTAACTTTTATAATAAGGTGAAGTCTGTCACCTACAGTGTTTATCTTTTAAAATCGTAATGCCCATGCGTAAATCTATTGACAACTGTGACCATAAAATCAAAAATAATTTGCATATCAAAGTAACATATCGCAACCTTAGCACACACGCGTTACTTACAATATTATTGTACACAACTTCCGCAATATTACTGTCGTTGTCGCGCGCGCAAATACACACATATTATAAATGCGATATAATTAAGCGCGAAACACATTTTATAGAACTGTGTGTTGTGCAATTCGACAAACAAACCAATTTAGATTTTATTCCTTAAAAACACATTTTAAGGACATATACAAAACAACGAGAACAGAAAAACATGCAATTTAACAACACATAACACAAAGTCTTAGATGCAAACAAACGAAAAAAAAAATTGCATTAGCTAAAAACTGTCAACCAAATCTGATTATTATTATTACGAGTATTATTATTGTTGTACGCAACCGCAGCACCAGCAATAATGTATTTTT
This sequence comes from Tipula confusa, assembly GCA_963556175.1. Classification (NCBI taxonomy): domain Eukaryota; kingdom Metazoa; phylum Arthropoda; class Insecta; order Diptera; family Tipulidae; genus Tipula; species Tipula confusa. The sequence continues at coordinate 13,136,582 of OY744475.1, forward strand.
AACTTATATATTATGTACTATCTCTTTAACAACTTTTTAGGTACAATTATTATGCTATATACAACAATAATAATCTTATGTGTTAAACTTACTTTTTAATTTTAAAGAAATTTTTTCTTTTGTTTTGTTGTTAAATTCAATTTTTCCAATTTGAATTCTGTTTTTTTTTTTGTTTTTGTTTTCTTTCTTCAAATTATTATTATTATTTATATTTCATCTTGAGTTGTTGTTGTACTATTATTACTATTGTTGTAATGGCAATAGAAAAATCCGTGTAAGGAAATGACTTGATTTTCTTGTTTTTATTTTCGTTTGTTCTTATCAAATTAAAGTATCGTTGAAATTTTTTGAAAAGAAAAAAAAACCGAGAACAAAATGTTTATGCAAGATTTACCTACAACAATAAATTTATTGGTAAGTTGCGTGTATGCGACACAACGATATGAGCCGAGATTTGATTTTTTTTTTTGAATTTTTAAAGTTGTATTCTATGTAGATTTGTCGGACAATGTTTAAGTCATGGCTAGGAGATGTAAAATCGACCACAGACCACAGAAAATTTTATCAACGTCAATTAGATTTGGTTTTTTGGTAGCAGGAGTTTTACTAGATCTTGATAGAACTTTACTAGATAGAAGCAAAGCCATGGGTTGATATGATGATTAGTGTAAAAGTAACATAATTGATAATGATGGCAATTTTAGAAACGTAAATTGAACGGACTTTTTCGAGAATTGCATTATAACTATGATAATTAAATATTCGAAAATTCTAATTAAGGTGAAAATTTTTTTTTACATTATCGGTAGAATAAAAAACCCTGGGTTACGTCAGTTATGTTTAGCAAAAGAATGCTATCATCATTTTATCGAAAGGTCAATTTCAGAAATCCACGACCCAAAATAATTGGATATTTTCAGCAAGATAACAAATCGATTAGATAATATAAAAATAAAAGCAGAGTATTCACACCGCTGTTTGCAATCACTTTCTGAAAACCCTAAGGCATGAAATTCTTGAGATTTTTTGTCATTTCTGGTTTAATTTGATCCCAGATATTTAATTGCAGCAAAACTTTAATTTTTTACATGACACCAATTTTTATCGCCATTTCTTGCTCTAAATAATACTATAAATTCTCAATTTCTGGCCTTTGCTGTAGCTAATCAAGCGTTTGTTGACTCAAATCTTTTAGAAACTTCATGATGAAATTACTTTTGTGAGTTTGAGCGTTGCCTTTAATTTTCGTTAATAATTTTTAAAGTAAATACTTGCGCTTCTTTTTTAAGGTAGGATCATACGCTTTCAAATGCCATTGTAGCTTAAGCAACCCTTTACAATTATTTTATTTCCACCACTATGGCTAGTTGGTAAAATACGGTAACGATTTTTTTTCGGAAGTTGTTTGCTCCACAGGCTTTGTCGAATAAGTTTGAGCAAATTTAAGTCGTTTTCTCTTATTTGTTTGGCTTATGAAAAGCTTATTTTGAATAGAATATGCATTGACATTTGCCTTGTATAGTCACCTTTGTTATTTGGCTCATTTTGTCTTTCTGAGTATTTTGACAGATAATTGCGTTTAGGAGTTGCACTATTCTTTCATCATCTTTTGCACTCTCTCTTAGACAACGTTTAAATTACTCTTATTTTAATTTTTTTTGTTTTAATAGGCAACTAAATTTCAATGGTAGTTGAATATCTATGTTAACTCTTTTATAGGCATTCCGGCAGAATACTCCCTAAAATCGCAGCTTTAACCTCCAAATGTAATTCGTTAGTTTTACTTATTATCGACAATATCGACTACACACTTGCAAAAGGAAATAATAACTAAAAGGATCGCCTGCATCATTTTTGATAAAACATTTAAAAAATCGGAATTTCGATTATAAGATAATTTTTTCTTCTTATGCACAAATATAAATGGGATTTTCTGAATTGTTGTAATACTATCCCCAGAGAAATGTTTTAAAAAAAAATAAAATTCTGCTTAATCGATATTAATTACTTTGTATATAACTTGTTGTCCTACAAACAAGTTTATGGCAATGGGAAATCCTCTATCTTGAGTGATTTCTGTAATTGTAACTCAATGTTTACAGAATACTACAATTAACAGTGTATCATAGAAAATCAAAACCTTCAAAAAAATAATAATGATTACAAAAACGTACACTACATAGTAATATATTTTCACATATTTAAAAGAAAAATCCCTCTTTGGAGGACTGGACTTGGACATTTTTTGTGCTATACTTGATCACGGTATATAGATCAACAAAATAAGTTATTTCGCAGTCTACTGGTGTTGTCCAATTATGGAGTGTCCAATCCTATCAAGTGATTTTTTAATATGTTTAATCCGTTAATTTATCATAAACGTTTTAAAATTTTAATGTTATGTTCATGTTGTGTAGCCCATGATATCATAGATTGTCGAAACGATAACGACAAGCCTATTTGCCAATAAGTACGAATAAAATAACAAAAGTCACATTATACAATTCAATAAGCTCAATACTACCTTTTTATTGACTAAAAAATGATTTTGATGGATCTCATCAATGACCCGACAATGGCTTTACCACCAGTAGTGATGGATTGTGGTCAAACTCTAATAAATCCGAATCGTCTAACTCGAAAAGCTTAGTTACTTCGATATTTCACAATTTTCACCGATTAAAAATGTAAAATTGGTCGACTATTCATCAAACTGAATAACAAGTTTGACTTGAATGAACTTCATATTTACAGAAAAATAGTAAATTAGTTTGAAATAAATCCATACAATTTTTAAACATAAAACCATACTTTAGTTTTAACTATCGATTCTACAATAACTTAACCTAAGCGATTCGCTTAGACCATTTTCTTCTCAAATTACAACCTCTACAACTGACAAAATATTAATAGTACATAAAAAACCATTCCAGCCAAATTTAATAATTATCCGGCCAGGTCCACGGCTAGTTACTTTGGTATGGGAGATACCGATTTTCTCAATTTTGCCAATAATAAAAATATTTTAACTCGAAAAAAATTTAAAATAGCAACGAAAATGCCAATAATCTTTTTAAATTGACTGTACTCTAGAAATGTAGAATTTCTAATTTAAATCTGATTAATTCAAAATACTAAGTTGTTAAATTAAAAAAGTTAATTAAACAATTTATTTTATTTTTTACCAGGAATGTTAAATCACTTGTTTATTTTTATGGTTTGAAACTTGAATTGATAGGAAAATTAAACGACGATTTGTAATGTTTTAATTCAAATTAGAAACAATGGAGTTGTTTTAATGAAGTTACCCGGTCCCGGGTATTATAATAAATAACCGGATCCGCGTAACAACTGGGTATTTATAAAATAGCCGGGTAGCCCGAATACCGGGTAGTATTCGGGTACCCGATGCATCACTAGTAATTATTCTAATTTTGTCAATATGCAGTCTTTTATTTTTTCTATTACTTATCACGTGGACCTAGCCAAAGTTTAAATTATGTCTAAGAGACTTTTGGAACAAATTACCTAATTTAGAATAAGTTCCTAATGTGAGAATGGATGCATTCAGGTTCCCCAACTGTTGGCAACATGTTGGGCAAAATAAACATGTTGAGACCTAAATGCAAGCGATTCAAAATTAAAAAAAAATGCGAACATAGTTGGCATAAACGTCATTTTTCCATCAAACCGATTAGTGATGCCACCATGTTGGCGAACCTGAAAGTGCCTAATGTTGTTTGTTGCCAATATTCTTAATAGTTGTTGTGGCCGGTGGCAAGAATTGATCTTAAAGTATTTTAACGATCACAATAAGCTTAAAAAAAACTAACTCTAGTCTAATTATTATTTTGACCTTTTATTTGGCTTAAATGGTTTAATTTCTCGATTGTTCTATAGCCACCTAATTATGCTGTATACAGTTAGATTATATATCGAAACAGTGGTTGACATTTTTTAAATTATATATTTTATATCTTAAATAACTTGAACAATTTTTTTGTAACATAAAACAAGTCTGTTGATCACAAAACCAAGGTGTTGGATTTCTAACATAATAAAATTATTACACCAACTCAGTTAAAATTATCATCGCGCTTTTTCATTGGTAACAAATAGTTGTTATATATAAAATGGGAAACTTAATAAATTTAGGTAATATCAACTTTGCCATAAAAATGGTAGACATAATAAATTGAACCTAGTTATATGATTTTATAAGTTTAAGTTTTAATGTTCCAGGCAAGAGGAAAACCTCAAACGATATTTTTTATGATACGATTTATGATATTTTATAATTACGATTATTATAAGAAAAACTTACTATTATTTTTTATTTGAATATTAAAAGATTTAACCAACTTTTTCTTAATCACGATCTCTCGATATATGGAAACTTACAATATTGCCTCTAGGACCGAGGTGTTAATATTTTTAGTAATATTTTCATCGATTGAAAAAATTATACCCAAATAAAAAAAAGACTCAACTGTATCAATGAGAAATTAAAAGCCTTTATAAGGACTGGAGGAAAACCAACATGATCGACACTTTTATTACTATCAATTTTAAGCATGCATTCAAGAACTACTTGTTCCGTGAAAAAAAAAACAACTATACTGTTAAAACAACTATGCTGCATCAATGAGATTAAAATTATATGTCTTCGTGGCTGATCTATCTATATCTTCCTTACGTTGCATTTCTAAATGTCAAAATATTTTACAGTTGTAATTTATGTATTTAATTCTTTTAATGGATTCGCCAAATGAACATAATCGTTGGCAAAATGGTATACGTTTCGATACGGTGTAGTCAACAGCTAAATAGTTCGATCAGCAAATTTATAATTCGATATACTCTTGAAGGTTCTATTTAGAATGTTTCAAAACCTGTGTACATAGAAATTCCATTATTCAAACAACTTTTAAATTTGATACCGAGTTAAATTTTATCTCCATTTCTAAATGTCCACCCAAACTGAATGATTTGACACATTTTTGTTTTGTGTTGATAGGCCTGCCGTATAGAAATGTTTTTTTTTTGTTTTTTTTATTTTTACTTGGAAAATATACGATAATGAAAGAAATTCGAAAAACTCCCACAATCCCATTAAATTTAATAACAAAACGCAAAACAAGTAAAATTTATCAACTAAAAATGATCAAATCACTTCTCGGTGATCATGCCTTGATGATATTGAATGGCGAATTGAATTAAAAAATTAAATTTTATATAATATACAAACTAAATAAATTTTAGCAACTTTAAGATTTCGTTTTTTTTTCTCTCTTGTGTAATCAAACACAGCATATCGTGCGTTATGGTATGTACGGTTTATTGTACACATCGGTACCAGCACAGATTTTGCAAGACTCAATAATAAAACAGAAAACTTTTCTTTTTATTTTCTTAATTTTTTATGTTTTATTGTGTTACCTTCGAATTCTATGGTTTTCGCGTATAGATCCTTTATTATAACAATCACTTTTATTTATTTACTTCGTTTTTTTTTTTTTTTTGGTTTAATAACAATTCTTTTCGACTTTAGAGTTTTCGTAAATGAAACAAATAAATAAAATGTAATTTTCCATATAATACATTACAAAAATCAGATGGATTATAGCGCAGAGTTGCGATTCGCGCATTTTTTGTTGTTGGTAAAGTTTTATTTTTTATTTATATTTGTTAAATACAACCGACACGAATTTAATAACAGATATTGAACAGAACTTTAATATAAAATTAAAAGAAATGTGACTGTTTTTGGTTTAGTATGTATGTATAAATTGGTGCTTGAAGGATTAATTTGCATATATTTTGGTTGCGTTTTTTTTATTGTATTCGCGGTTAAGATTTGGAGACAGCATCAACAACGTGATTAGTTTTCGATTTTTTATTTTTTAAATTTATTTTCTATGTTGCAACATGAGAGTTAAAGATATTTAAGAATAAAAGAACAATTGATTGCGTGATTTGTCTTTTAGCGTTTGACCAAAAAATAAAAAATAATTATTTTTGTTGTTGTCTGAAATTCGCGTCCGTTGTGGAACAATTAAAATATTTTAAAGCTTTATATAGATATATTGAGTGGGAAAATTGACTAATCTGAAAAAACACGCACATTCCAAGAATTCTAACAATCTAATCATGTATATGTCTATATATACGTATATGAACACTGAATATTGTGTTTGTGCAAATGAAACAGTTTATGTTTCGGAAATGAAGTTGGTGCGAACGTATGATTGGGACCATAATTTAAAATAATGATGAAACCTCAAGACAATTTTAAATTTTTATTTAAGAAATAAAGAATATTCACTTTAATCTGATAAAATTGCCAAAAATATCGGAAATGTGCCTAGAAAAGCATCCGGCCATTATTTAAAGTGCGATGTTTCAACATTTTTAGGAATTTTACCAAACATATGGCAGCTACCACAATACAATATTTTTTATCAAGTTAAGAAACATATCAATTAAATAAAAGTGTCTAAAATGTGATATTGAAAATTAGGCGGCCAATTTGAAGCAAAAATTCTATGCGAATTAGAAAGATATTTTTCACATTGGTCAAATAATATTTCAACAAACAAACATTTTAAAATTTTTTGTTAGGGAGTTTAATTAAATACATTCGCCTAACTAATGAACTTAAAAAATTTTTAAACTTGAACCAGACTCGTAAATGATCGTACAAGATTAAGCCAAAGACATTCTAAGGATTTATAAGAAAATGTTTAGTTAAAATTAGAAGCCATCTGGCCCACTCAGGCAATCACCACGTGCAACATTCAACGAATAGACGTAAAGTTTAAAGTTTAAAGTTTAAAGTTTAAAGTTTAAAGTTTAAAGTTTAAAGTTTAAAGTTTAAAGTTTAAAGTTTAAAGTTAAAAGTTTAAAGTTTAAAGTTTAAAGTTTAAAGTTTAAAGTTTAAAGTTTAAAGTTTAAAGTTTAAAGTTTAAAGTTTAAAGTTTAAAGTTTAAAGTTTAAAGTTTAAAGTTTAAAGTTTAAAGTTTAAAGTTTAAAGTTTAAAGTTTACAGTTTAAAGTTTAAAGTTTAAAGTTTAAAGTTTAAAGTTTAAAGTTTAAAGTTTAAAGTTTAAAGTTTAAAGTTTAAAGTTTAAAGTTTAAAGTTTAAAGTTTAAAGTTTAAAGTTTAAAGTTTAAAGTTTAAAGTTTAAAGTTTAAAGTTTAAAGTTTAAAGTTTAAAGTTTAAAGTTTAAAGTTTAAAGTTTAAAGTTTAAAGTTTAAAGTTTAAAGTTTAAAGTTTAAAGTTTAAAGTTTAAAGTTTAAAGTTTAAAGTTTAAAGTTTAAAGTTTAAAGTTTAAAGTTTAAAGTTTAAAGTTTAAAGTTTAAAGTTTAAAGTTTAAAGTTTAAAGTTTAACGTTTAACGTTTAAATTTACTAACAGGATTTCGTAATTCTTTAATATTTTGGTAATATAACCTTATTTCTGCCAATTTATAGTTTCAGTTTGGATTTGTTAAATCCCAAAAATATGTTTGCCATATATTGGTTTTATTAGCGAATGGAAAATTGAGAAAAATATTGCAATAAAACTACTCTAAACTACAATAGTTCCCAATTTTGGATCCATAATTACCTAAAGATATTTTCTGTTTATTGAATATTTATAAAGAATATTAATAATTAATACAAGTTATCTACTAATCCTCAACAAAATTAATTAAAAAATTAACGTCTATAATTTTAAAAGTACTATAATTTTAAAAGTTTTTTACTCTAACAACAAATATTTGTAATCACTATAATACTCCTTGGTAAACAATTTTTGCTAAAAAAAACGCCAACATAGATAAGATCTCTAAAGGTAGGACTACTAATTACCTTTAATGGTTTCAAAATAACTATAATTAATAGGATTTTACCATTTTTTTCGAAATGCAAATTTTTGGCAATATTGTCAAAAAAATGTTAGAATTTTATATAAATTTCCAAAGTGTCGCATTATGCTATCTAAGCGTATGCTATCTAAAGTAGAAATCGTTAGATTCTTAATAACGTTCAACAGATAGAAGTATAATTGTAAGTTATAGTTATATAATATGACAAACCAGAATTTGTCAAATTTTAATATTAATCGGTTGGCACTATTTGTTGAAATCAGCCTTATACGCTGACAGAATATGTAACAGATTTTAATAAGCATTTACCTGTGAACGTACCTCTACGAGTAACACAGTCCAACAATTTTGTATTGCTCCATGGAGAATCAAGAAGATTATAATCTCACCTTATTATAATTTACTTTGACTTAAAATTTTAATGATGGGGCTAATTATTTTTGGCTCTAGCATCGCAATTAATCGAATTTCAACTGTATGCACAATATATGCTTAAACAAACATACATAGTTGGTACATACACATAAATTTCCATTTAATATTTTTATTGTTTAAAAAAATTAACAAGGAAATTTAACATAGCAGAAAGAAAACATGAATAAAATGACCATTAAGCTACAAAGGCTCTCTCTTCCTAGATATAGCGAAACTTAAATCTTTTTGTTGTAATTTTTTTATTATCTTTTTTTTATTTTTTGCATGTACATACAATTTAATTTTATTATTGTTTGAATTATAGTGCATGAAGCTAATATAGTGACATGTCTTTAGTCTCGTGTATATATTTATATATATATATATATATATATATATATATATATATATATATATATATATATATATATATATATATATATATATATATATATATATATATATATTCATGTCTAGAACAAGAGACTGTATAGCAAAGCGCGAGCGGTTAACCCCATATTCAAAGTGGGGTTACGTTATATGATTTATGAGTTATATTCGAACGTTTCGCGAAATTAGAATTTTAATTATTTCATTATAATTAAGCATAAAGAAATTATGCTTTTTTTTCTGTATGTATATGCACCTACAACATTATGTACACCAACATAAAGTTTTTGTAAGAAATTCACCATGAAATATAAAAATTGTTAAAATAAAAATATAATAACAATAATAATAATAATGACCATTTCTATAAACATTTTGAGATTCTTGTCTCTTCCTTCAATCTTATTGTATTTTTTAAGTATGTGTGTGTATGGCTATGTGTGTGTGTGTAAAAGATTTATATAATATATATTGTAAAAGAAAATAACTTTTTGAAGAAGGTAAACAGAAATAATCTAAAACAAATACTTTAGGTATATATATTATTGTTTTGGTATCTTATAAGACGTTTACAATAGTAATAACAACAAAAATAGCAATAATAAAAATAATAATAGTAATAATCATCTCGCGTACCTATATAATAAGTTGTGAACTCCACACAAACAGTCGTTTTGATTCTATTTTGTGATTTGTAATTTTTTTTTTTTTTTTTTTTATATTTTTCGCGTGCTGCGGCTTAAAAGTAATTTTGATTGTGAAAATTGGTTTTTGAACGTTATTGGAAATTGTGTATATATAAATTTTCTCTATGTGCATACAAAAACCATATATATACATAATGTATGTAAGCGAATTACCAATAATCGCGAATGAAGTATGGATAATGTGGATGTAAACGGGTGAAAATCTTTCGTATCTATATATGTATAATGTACATATATATATATGGTACTCGAGCCACCCGGTAATAAAAATAACTACAAACATCATATATAGCCAACAATAACAAAACAAAATATGTTTTTTTATGCTTTTTGTACATTTTTAATAGTCTTTTAGTGCTTGGAAGTAATAAAACGATAAGAGAGTCTTCAAGTAAAATAAATTTTTAATTTAATCGAAATTAAAAGGAATTTATATTTTTTTTATTGATATTTTTACACATATAAGAGTGTTAGTATATTATATGCTGCTTTTTTATTTAATTTAATTTAATTTGTATATATTGCCTATTTTAATTTGTTGCTATACAATATCATTTCGACTCTATATAGTGTAAATAAAAAAAGTCATTTCACATGTTAGACGTGCAACATTTTATTTGGTCGATAATTAAAAATCGATTTGTATGTACATATAGTACATAATGTAGTGAAATTCACACCAATCTGTCTGCACATTGAAACTGTTTATGTACGATTTATTATGTTATATCGAAAAAAATATTTTTTTAAATAATAAATAAGAATTATATTTACCTTTGATACATAAAATTACAAAAGGTAATAATTCTTATTTTTATTTCATGAATAATTGGATAGAGTGGAATAAATAAATAAAAATACAATTTATATTATTATGTATTGCGTTGAAGAAAATAGGTTTGTTTATTGGAAAATTTGTATAGGATTTGTTTGTGGTACATAAATATTTTTTATCGTTTTTATATAAGCGATTGGATGAGATCAGATGTGAAACATCACTCAAAAACCATTAAGACGCGAATTTTAATTTTTTTGCACTTTTTCGCCAACATGATCGTCTATCGTAGGTATAAACGCTAATAAAAAGTCGTAATTGTCAAATAAACCATTAAACATTACTTTGTTTTATCACCTACAGTCAAACCTCTCTTAATCAAAATTCAACTAATCAGAGGTGAATGAAACTATAAAGTAATAATCCTATAGTGATAAAGTTGATCTTTGACATTAGTAACTTCGAAAAAATAAATTTTACATCCTATATTAAATGTCAACTTGACATTAAACTTTTTTTAATTTCCCTGCTTAGTTTGCCCACAACCAGAAAACGATGAAAGTCAATTTGACAATCGGAAATGACAATCCACCATATCGGGCCAACGATAAACGCCCATTGCGGTATTAACGTTGAATTATTGTGGGTGTTAAAAAATGATCGATTCGAGCTACGAAACCGAATTGGTGGTTGAGCTTCTGCCGATTCCGAAAAAGCAAAAAAAAAAGGCCAATGGGTTCGGTTAAGTGGCGTAGCCGGTACAACTCTTTCAAAATTCATATCGAATAGAACCGTTAAACGATTTGATAAGAAACGTATCGGATCGATAATCGAGGAAACGCTTAAAAATAATTTAAAAAGATTTATATATGAACTCGCGTGCTGCTTCCTTTATGGTTAAAGGCTTAAGTAAACTAACCAAATTTCAAGTTATATTAGAAAATTTATATCAACAGAGACACTCAACGAGAACTTTCAAGTCAATGCAATAATCAGAGTTATTGCCATAACTATAATATAAAATTACGCTAACAATATTATAAAAAGCTTAAAGGGATTTTAACTGGGGTTTTATCAAAACTGATAGAATGGCTGCCGACAATTGGGTTACTAAATTAGAAAATATTTTATTTTGAATAGCCTCTTATTTTGGCAACTATCAATTTTGAGCTGTCATCTTTTGACATTTGACAAGTAAAAACTACGCCACTAAAAATGGAAATTGTAAAATTCACTTCGAAAATGAGACTGGTGCGTCTGTTACGGTGAATGGATTGCGCTACCGAGCTATGTTTAATGATTTTGTGTGGGCGGAATTGGAAGATAACGAAACAATCGCAATTTTGCAAGAAAAGTTTCCTGATCGTGTTATTTCTCAAAGAGGTGATCACAATTGGCCACCGAGATCTTGTGATTTAACACCTTTAGACTTGTTTGGGGCCACGTGAAGGATAAGGTCTATGCCAATGCTCCACAATCGATTCAAGATCTTAAAGATGGAATTCGTGTAGCTATCGAGGACATACAGCCGTAAATGTGCGAATTGGTCATGGAAAATTTCATGAAAAGGATATGGTGCTGCAAACATAGCCGTGGCGGCCGTTTGACTGGTATCGTTTTTAAATGTTAATGGCATACCTTCCTTTTGTTCCTTTATCTCCAATTTAGGAGCATAGGGCGTTCACTATTTTGAATCATCTTACTCTATTTGGGACCTTCCTTTTTACAATGAAATAAACATTCATTGGTTTCTTTTAAAAAATACTCGTTTTTTATTTAATATCAAAATGAAACCTCTTATTGGAAAACCTGTTATTATAGCAAAGCAAAAGTCACTCATAAGTGCAATCTTTGATCATTGCTAAATTGGTACACCAGTTGCGCGTTAACCACCTGTGTGATACACTTAACAAACTAAGTTGAATTATTCAGTAAATGATATCATGTTTTTTGTCCTGCAGCATCATGATTATTGATGAACAAGTTAAATTTTCAAAATGTCAAAATGTTAAAACTTTTTTGGTCTGTTGGAAACATGGTCAACATATTTTAATCCAAATGGATTAAAAAATGGGTTGACAGAAGGTAATATAATTACCCTCTAGTGCGCATTTATGCCTCATTGACGCGGTCTCCGTCGACTGATTGACAATGATATGCCACCAAAAAACGAGTTTACAGTTTCATACCAAAATATGATCGCTGCTAACGAGTGGGTAAAAGAAAAAAAAACGTATCTCGTCATCGTGAGCCGTCACACAATGATGACTTTGATAAAATCGGACGATTCGATTCCCGGAGGGATATTAGTTGATCATTTGTGCAAAACGATTTCTCGAATCGGGAATACTGGTTTGGATCAAAAGTATTTCACCAGTTTTCGTTTTATGGGAAAGAATTGCCAGATTCAACAGAGTCATTACAGGTAAGCTGTCCGATGATCCAGAGATTTAATTTCTGCTGCAATGTGTTTGACAACTGGAGCGTGTTACAAGTACGGATCTGTTGAATGTATATTCCAAGCAAACAGACTCATTTTGTTACCAAAACTTCAGATAAGTTTATCAAAAATGAAGTTTACCCGAATATTTCGAAACGTTAGACATTCAACCCTGTGATAATAACAAGGCTATCGCAATGTATACATTTCTAAGTACTTTTTAAAGAACGAGACAACAGAGATGTCTTCCAGTTCACCAGAAGATATTCGAAAGGTTCAAATCAAAAGCAACAGAACCTCACAAAGCTTTCCATAAAGATTCTGCATGATATAGTTAAAAGAATCCGCTTGCTAGTGCGTTTGTCGACTCTGCCATCTACAAATATGAACAGCGTTACATAATTTTCCTCTTTTTGAGGAAAATGACTACGCAGCGATTGCAATATGATGATTTTTGCAATAATATCACTAAACGCTATATGCAGCATCTTTTTGATCCGCAACTGGCAAATAATTTTGACAATATTTCCGATCTGCGATGAAAATAAACTAACGGCACACTATACGGGTCACAGGAAGCATTATTGGCTAGAGATGATCACCTCAATGCTTCAAGTGCGCATATCGTAATTCACAGGACCTAAGACCGACTGTTGGAAAACTAATTAGGCTATTGATTTCATCCAGTAGGCTGATCTCTTATTGATTGTAACAACGACGCCATAGAACAAGGAGCCTAAGATTTTAGACCGAACGAGATCGACTTACAATCGTCATTGGCGAAAATGAATGTTACAGTCAGGTAATCTTTTAAACCACATCACACAGAGTATCGAGATGCAGATAGCCAGATCATTAGAGTGCTTGAAGCTGTTCACAAAGTTGCCAAAACTACTCCGGGGAGTTAGTGATACTTCAGTAAAACCACCAAAGACCTCATGAATGGCGCGATCTGTGATAATGTAAAAATCATTTGCCAATTTTTTCTCTTGCCTAATGGTATGCTGCAGGTTTGCCAAATGTAAAGATAACATTTCTTAAGATCGGCAATCAAATCAGAAAGCCACAGACAGATAAATTGTATGCAAAATTCTTAGGAGGAACTGCAGAAAGACGAATAATACCGCAAACCTTTTACTGTAGTTCTGAATAACCCTGCGGCATATGGTTCCGGCAAGATCGATCGACTTGCAAGTCTTTCCGAGAGCGGCGAAAAAATACGGGATTTTAAAAATATGAAGATTATATGCAATTTTAAACAAGTTTTTATCAGTTATTTGAAAGTTTAACTGAACTTGCAATTCAAGTACTTTACAATTTTCCCATAGAAAAAATGATAACTTCAGTAAAAATAATTTTTTAAACTATGTACAATAAATTTACAATAAACTGGCACTATAAAATGTTATAAATTCCAACATCGCTTAAATTTTGTAAACTATTAATTGAAAAAACTGTAGCTGTAAAATCTTTTTCGAAAACTGACGTATTTGACTTAACGTTATCTTGCACGAAATTGTGATATATATATACAATATATTAAATGCAATTTTAGCAAATATTATATAGAATATATTCTTATAGTTATGTACATATTATACAAAGTAACAAAAAAAAATTATATATATATATATCTTTGTTAAGTTTTCACAATCAAAGCTGGGTCATAGTTGAAATCTATGAACACAACACAAAATATAATAAAAATTTTTTTTTTTTTTATTTTGTTTTGTGATCGATCGAAAATTTATATTCTCTTTGGTACGAGTACATTGTGTGCTTATAGTTTGCTTAACTATATCCATAAAAAAAACAATACCACAGAATTGTGATGCTATTTCAATGATAAACCATCATCTATAGCGCGCGGCGCACACAATTTTTGTCAAAATATTATTTTATGTATCCCCATCGATTATAAATTTTTCCCAGTCCTATTTCACAATTTGAGCTCTCTCATTTCAAGCAAAAAAAAAATCGCTAGATTAAAATCAAAATGCGTTGGATAGGAAACTAAGTAAAAATTAAATATATTCTTGACAATGGTTGAACTTGACCAGAGAGAGCAAATGCATATATGTATATATATAAAAAATATCATATTATTAAAAAAAAAATACACAGGCCTTTAAGGGTTAAAAAATAATAAAAGACAACAATTTCCATGCTATAACCTTGAATTATTTTACTTCTTTTGTATGTGCTCGGTGTGTATGTAAGCGGTGGTAAGAAGCAGCCAAGAACATAACAGAATTGAACATAAAAAAAAATTATTTTAGTTTATTATTATTATGCGCTCTATGTACATATCTGTATACATATATACGAACATATAAATACACATAAAAATCATCCCCTCGGGGATCTCGTGACGTCACGATTTTTAAAAACAAAACAAAACATGGCTGTAGTTACGGCGTCCGTCCGACACGCCTTTTATACTCAAGTATAATTCCTTTAATTTTTATGATATTTTATTTTTTGAAAATTTGAAATAAATTGCGCACTTGCTCTCTCCTTGCTATTATTATTATTATTTTTTTATTTTCAGCCCTAATTAGGCCAGCGTTTTTATTTTTTTAGGGTTTTAAAAAAATTTGGACCCGGGCATTTCATATATTTATTATAATAAATAAAGTTCGTTGCGTACACATTTTTGTATCACGAACAAATAATAAAAAAAAATTAAATTTTTTAACAATTTTAAATCAGGTACAACCGACCGACCGACCAACCGAATTGATCACATAAAAATAATGCAAACCGTGAGAAAAATTGTATATTTTCACATAATTTTTATTATTGTTGTTGTTGTTGGTGTTTTTCTTTTTAACAACTTTCTTTTGTTTCATTTTAGTTTTTTCTCATTTTTTTTTTTTTACAAAATGTATATAAGAAAAATAAATAGTAGTTGAAGTTATAGAGATAAAAAAAAAATTTTTTATTATGTCCAATTTTTATAAAAAGCTGTTTTTGCGGGATTTTAAGTGTTAATCTATAGATATATAGTGTGTAACAACGAAACCGGTAACTATTTATGTGGTGAGCTATTAATTGAAACTAATGACTGTGGCGCAGTATCATTTTACTATATTTAATCGTTTCTCGCGTATTTAATGGAAATCGTGAAAATTGTTAAGTTTTCGTTTACTTTTTTAAAAATATTTTGTTGAATTTTGAGATAGTGAAATTTAAACGAAAGTATACAATAGGACTGTCAAATCCAACTTGTAATTTATGTGTAAAGTTTTTAAAATTTTAAATGTTTAGCTTTTCAAACTATAACCAGGGTCCGTACTTCTGTATTCGATACCAATTTGAAAGTACAAGATTCATAATTGTTTTACGTATTAGAAAAAATATTAAAAAAGTTTCAAATCTCTGCAAAATTTTGAGATCGCCAATTTAAAAAAAAACCTAATGTGCAATAGGGCCGTCAAATTCGATAAAATATGATCACTTGATCAAAAAAAAAAAAAATCCAATTAAAAAAACATTAAAAATTGTGTCGTAATTCAGTATATAATTGAGCAAAACTAAGGAGGTTGTAAGATCATTTTAAGCAACATTTTGTTAAAAAAAAATTTTCAAATTTTTCAAACTTGATCGAAAAAAAGCCAAATGTCTAATTAAAAAAGAAATTAAAAATTGTGTCATAATTCCGAACATAATTGAGGAAAATTAAGGAGATTCAGAAGACCAAAATTAGGAGGTTAAGAAAAATTATTTTTCAAATATTTTTCGAAATTTTTCAAAATTGGACTTTAAAAACACTCAAATGACATATGTATTTTAATTTAAAAACGTTATCGAGCGGTGCTAGAAATTTCCTTTCCTGGCTTTTGTCTTTCTAATGCTGTATTTTATTCTCAATGTCAGTATGTCAAAAATGTTCAGTATACAAGGAAAAGGAACGGAAAAAATACAGTCTCGCTATCGAACTAACTTACTGCTGCAGCTTAGTATTATTGTACATTTACAGTTTAATAATTTATCGAGCATTTAAAAGACATTGTAAAACTTGTCAAACATCACTACTGTCTTCCCCCGTAAAAAGCGCCTAGGCGTAATGAGCGAATAGAACGCCCAGTGGGCGCACTATACGTTTTAAACGCCTAGGAGCAATATTTGAGGATAATTGATGATTTTAAAACCATAAACATTTTAAGTACCTATAACACTATAAAATGTTAAAACTTCTCATTGTAGTTTTTAATGTCTGTAGTGACCGTATTCTCGTTATAAACCATACTGGAATGTGGAACTTCGATATCATTAAGCAATATATTACAGTGTAATAACGAAACGCTCACAAACAAGTTTGTTACCACAACCAGTTTTACTTATTTATACTCGTTTTCGCCACACATTACGGTAGCAAGCTTAAAATATTTTGAAAAACAACGTATTTATCGAAATCATACCGTTTAAAATGACTGGCTTATTACATCCTTTGGCTGTAAAACAAAATATTCCAAGAAACATATAATGATAATTATGATGAATACGTAGCAAAAGCTATTTCAGACTCAAATAGGCAAACAAAACTTACGCTAAAGTGCTTAATACTTCTATAGTGTCATAATGGGCTCGAAAAAACAACGTTAAAGCTGACAAAATAGCCAAGGCTTTTAATTCCTAAAGTTGAATTTAAAATTATTAATTTGCACGAGTCATTTATCTTTAGCGATAATACATTTGAAAAAATTGAGTACTTTTGGCCAGAAAAAATTGCAAATAGTTTTTTTATGCATTTAAAATGCAGTAGTGTTAAATTCAAAGAATAGGTTGCGTTATAAGGTGCTGGTTAGTGACCATAATCTTACTGATGATAATGATAGGATAATTATAAAATCAGATGAAATAACTAATTCGAATGTTTATGCTGTTTCGATGGTTAAGTAGTGGAACATAAATCGTTATCCTCGATAATAAATGTTGCAAAATTAATAAGCATGTGTACGTTGTTGAAAACCCATCCAAAAATGTCATTATAATAACAATCGATTTTTTTTTAAAACAAAAAATCGATTAAAGCGGGCGTTCTATTCGAAAATTTTCATCATTTTTAAAAAATTTTAAATTTTGGAGACCACCCGAATATAATGCTTAGGCGCTTTTTACGGGGGAAGACAGTAGCAGCAGATTCGAGAAACATTTCAAAACATAAAAAAATGTTTTTAAGTTGAATTTACATTGCACATTTTTTCAAAATTAATAAAATTTTGAGAAATTTGAAAGTGAATTTTGGTATATAGAACAAACCGGTATATAGGTCATCTATTTTCATTAATATTTTTGGAAGAAAGGGACAGAAAATAACTAAGTTCATTAAGTTACTTATATGAATAATTTATGTTCCCCAAATAAGTATCTGGCCTGAACAGAAACTCTTAGCTCTGAAATTGGTAACCGATCATTTCTATACATAATTATTGTTGTATGATCCCATTTATTAGTTCCAAGAAAGAAATAGCATTGCATTATTAAATTTGTAAAAGTGCATTTTTCAAAGATAACTTAAAGAATATCTATTTAATTTTTTGAAGATTTTCCCAAAAAGAGTTATTATTTTTGTATCTATACTCGATATGGGGTGGTGGATAAATCAACAATGCTAAATAAATTGGATATCATACAAAAAAGGATATAATCAGATATTCTACATGTTCCTAAACGTTACGTAGCTCAAATTAACTTTTTACTAGAGCTGTGAAAATAATATGTAAAATAGAAGGATTAGGAAATATAACCAGGTTCATATTTCCCTTAAAATTATTTTCAATCGACCAGAATAAATTTTTGGGAAATAAGGAATAAAAATAGAGAAAAAAGTCTTGGGAATAACTCTCAAAATATAGACAAAGTAGCCAATTTTCTATTTTTAACAAAAAATTCTAATATTTAAATTTTAGTATATTTCACAAAATTCGACAAAATTTAGATCCATTTGTTTCAGTGTATTTTTAAATTACATCCATGGCCAAATTGAGAATTAAATTATTCTTAATATTACAATCCGAAATCTTTTTTCAAATTGGAATATTCGATTCAAAATTTATTCCAAATTTTATGAAAATTTTTTATAAAAATTTCCAATTTAATATTCAAAATTAAAAAAAAAATAGAATTTCAATATATCATCAGATACTCCAATACTTTTCTTTCTAGACTCAAAGTCAATGAAGAGTTTGTATATAGTGTAGGTGCGCTACATTCATTATAGAATGTGGAAAAAAAAAATTACTGATCCCGTCATAAAGCAATAATTGTATAACCGATGAAAGACACTTTCAAATTATGATATCTTATTCAATTATTAAGATATCAAATTAATTCAGCACACTTTCAAATTTAACTGGCATTTTGAAATTGGATAATTATACTAAAATCTAATTGATATCCAAGCAAGGTGATTGTTCATTTTAGTGTTCGTTGACCTTAAAAAAATTTAGTCACAAAAGGCGATATTTATCATATTGTGCATTACATCAATCAACCTCTTTCTAATTATCCTCTTAACCATATGTATCTTTGACTGAAATCTCACAGATCTAGATTTCATCTTATGAAGTTTTTTTTTTCTCTTAGTATTTTATATTCCCAAACATGAAAGTTCATCGACCAGCAACAAAATGATGCGCGACATAATTATAAAATTTTGCTCTTGAGCTCTAATCAAATTATATAAGATATATATATATATATATATATTTACATGTTCTATGCTGTAGTCTAATCTAAAATCTAAATAAAACGTCATGAACATTAACAATAAAATATATATGTATATACATATATACAAAAAATTTCACGAAATAATGAAATCAATTCATCTTATTGTTCGTTAATAAGATGACTAGAGACTAAATCTTAATTTTTAAGTGAACTTGAACTTACAATTTTTGTATATAAAGATACTCGTATAAATAGGAGAAGAGATATAATTTTTTTTTATGTGTCCATAATGTCAATGATTAAGCATTTATTTTAATTCAATTGTTAGATAGATATAATTTTATATAATATGGAAATACCATAAAAGGATGGTTCAAGTATGTATATACGGTTATGTATGCGTAATTAGAAATTTTTTTTTTTTTTTCGTCTAATAAACTTCTAACACCTTTAATTGGAAATCATTATTTTTTAACCCTTGAATTTATTTTATTTTATTCAATCATCATATTCAAGTGATTTTGATAAATGTTTCTATTAAGAAAATAATTTAAAATATTTTTAATTTTTATGTTGAATTGGCTTGTTAAGAATTTAAAAGAGATACATTTTTTTTTATTTTTATTAATTTTTATTTGTTTAGTATATTTCGGTATAATTCTTAAAAATGTTTCATTGTCTGGACATCGAGAACATTTTATGAAAATTTAAATTTTTATTTTTTTTTGAATCATTTTTGAATAGACCAAAATTAAATTTTGAAGGCGGCTAAATAAGAATAATATTATTAGAATTTGAAATGATATTCTAACCTTGGATCTCGATCGAGAGTCAAGTTTCACGATTTGTTATATTGATTTACGTTAATTATATTCAAGTGACATGAGAACTTTTTTTTCTTTTAATATATTTTCGACTATCATTCATTTATCATCTTGAGAGTAAATCTCTATATATTGTAAATAATATGTATCGAGGGTACAAAGTACAATATTCGCGTATCTTCGATTTATAAGAAAAATTTATATCCTTCAAATACGAAAAAATAAAAAAAAAAAAAAGTTCGTATCGAAATATTTAATCTGGTGTGTTTGTGTATGTATTTCGGGTAAAAATGCCAAAAACATTCTTATTTTGCATATCATAAGAATTTTTATTTTAAATAATTGCCTTGGGGTAATAAAATTAAACAAAAATGCTATAATTTTTATACCGCATACGTACAAGAGTATATAATATGGTGAATGCATATATTGATCGTATAATTTGAAAAGCTCGATATAAAATAAAAAAAAATAAAAAATCTTGTAATTTTAAAATTTTATGAAGAATAATAAAATGTCTTATATATATACCAATCAGGGGTATGTACTCTACCCATATGTGTAGAGGGAGACATTTTTAATGAAAATAGAAAACCGATAAAATTTGTGGTCCAATTAAATAATAATAGTTTCTACTGTAGATTAAGGCACTATATACATATAGGCTTAACTAAAAACCATAAAATAAAATTAAGTTAAGATATCAGAAACTATATAGATATAAAAAATTAGTACGAGGGAAGGAAAATATTTATAGCCATCGATAAATCAACCATATAATTGATAAACAAAAAAAAAAAAAAAATGCATATAATTGGCGGAGAACCAAAACAAGAAGTTTAATTAATTTACTTTTAGTTAAGCAAAAAAAAAAAAAAAATTTTAAATTCTTTATTCCAACTTTAATCAATTTTTTATTTTTACCTTACGCATTTCCCAAAAATACTTTATTCAATAAAGATGACCTTAAGCGCAATTCTTATACATAATATTTATTCTGATTCTCGGTTTATTATTATTATATACGGTATATTCATTGAACTATAACGGCTAATCTTTTTGAAAACTATCTCCGCGCACATCTTAACTATATTTAATATTCTTAAGGTTTTATTTTTATGGTTATTGTTATTTTTATTATTATTATGATTTTGTTCATGTCAGATGTGTATGATTACAATATAATATGTACCCCGAAAATATAAATCTGTAGCTTAAATCGACTTGTGGTGTGCAAGATTATTCAACTCAAACTGCAAAAAAAAAAAGTTATGTCTTACTGACGTTTTTACAATTTATATAATATTTTTGGGTTGGATAACATCACATTGAAAAATATTATTCTAGACGCAGAGATTTGTTTTGATTACGAGGTATAATACGCAACCCCATAGCTAAGTACCATACATTCTTATTGGATAGTCTGGTAGGCTAGTCTTTTGCAATACAGGTTCATTTTGGAATGATGTCCAATTAACCTGCACATTTGACGTTGTTTTAATCGTATCTGTTCAGATTGCTGCCTCACGTGATGTTTCCAGTTGAGCCTTGAATCTAAATGCAAACCAAGGTATTTGCCGATTCAGCCTGCGGCACTTGCACCTCATTGAGGTATATGTGTAGACTGTTATTTTTATGTCGAAGCGTAAATGTCACAAGGGTTGATTTAAGCTAATTAAGCATGATTTTCCAGTCAATTGTCCATTTAGTAAAATTATGTTCATTGAAGATTTTCCTCTGCAATTGGTTGTGGTTCGTTTACTGATATAATTGCAATGTCGTCAGCGAACGTGCCGAAAAGCAGTGTAGAGAAGATATAGGCTAGGCCCCAATACGCTTCCCTATGGAACTCCCGCTAGCGTTGGATAAAAGTCAGAACATGTTCCTTCATGGATGACTCTGAACTGGCGTTCAGAGGTATGATTCAAGCAGCTGGCAATATTTTTGTGGTAGTATTTTGCTCATCTTGAATGTCAACCCCTTGTGCCAAACTCCTGAAAATCAGGAACCTTTACCATTGGCTTTAGGCGTTTTAGTGTAGTTTTTCCAACGGCTTTGATAAGGTCAGAAGCTATGAAATTGGTCAGTATGATGTTACTTCTTCATCTGGTTTACATACTTGGATTTGGGTACATACTTCAATCTCATACATACATTAAATAAGTATGTGCGCATGATAATTGCTTTACTTGGAAGTTCCTTGAATAGACCCGGTGATATTTCATTCATTCCTGATGCCTTTTTTGGTTAAGACTTTTCTTCAGCAATTTCTATTGGCCTTAAAATCCTGATTTGGTTGATAAACAGGTGCTACGTCAATGTTGGATTGAATGTCATGGGGTTGAAACACTGTTGCTAGGGGTTGAGCAAAGAGTTCCACTTTTTCTTATAGAGTAGTCCTTATCTATTTCTGGGCCTAGCCCGCTTAAGTAGTTGTCGAAGCAATCCTGTTTGAAGCTTTTGATTAGTCTATTGACTTTGTTACTTATTCGATTGAAAGTTGTCTTGTGAGCGGAATTTCTAGTGAGATGCCATATTCTCCTGGCCTTTCTTCTTTCCTTGATTTTTTCCCTGATTTCATTCATACGATTTAATATATGATCATTTGTAAATGTAAGGCACCATTTGTAAGGCACCATTTGAAAATGTAAGGCACCATTTAAAATTGCCATTTGTTTTACGATAAATAATCACATACAGCAGCACGATCGGCAATATTAAATTTCGGTCTTGATTGATTGCTTTCATGCGATTTGTTTATTTATTTTTCGATTGGCATCATCACATTTAAATATTT
This sequence comes from Tipula confusa, assembly GCA_963556175.1. Lineage (NCBI taxonomy): Eukaryota > Metazoa > Arthropoda > Insecta > Diptera > Tipulidae > Tipula > Tipula confusa. The sequence continues at coordinate 13,159,475 of OY744475.1, forward strand.
GCAACTTCCATTCGTAAATCAATTCGTTCGCATTTAATTGTTTTCAATTTATCTTTATTAATCATTTTCACGTAAATTCCTGCTTGCTAATTCGTACTCGGATGATATGGTGCAACTTATTTATGCTGAATACCATTTGATTGTAGAAATTTTTTAAAATCATGCGATGCAAATTGCGTACTTCAATCACTAACGAAAACTGATGAAATACCAAATGTTGAGAAAATTGTACGGCATGTTTGAATCGAACAAAACAAATAAATACTGTCCATGTATAGCTCCCGCAAAATTGACATGCACACGTTGAAATGGATTTGTTGGTATTTTCCAACAACGCACTGGATGTAATGTACTCGGTTGAGCACGATGTGATTGACACAAATTGCAATTTATCACCATTTTTTTGATTTCTTTATCCATATTGTTCCACCACAAATAGCCTCTAGCTAATGCCTTCATTTTAGTCATACCAGAATGTGCAGCGTGTAATTCCACCAATACACATTTGAGTAATTTATTCTATGTATACACACCTATCCCGCATGCATTAGACAAATTTTTTGGAACGTAAAAAAATGAAGTGATAAAATTTCAAGACACCAAAAATGATTACATAAGCCTCAGGATCGATTTGACACAGCACCAACACCATACGGAGTTGCATCAACCGCTGACACCAGTGGTAATTTCGGATTGTAATGAATCAAAACTGTGTTTGTACAATGGATGCACACGTCTCCTGTTGTAATTTACTAAACTTCTGATTTGTCCAAATTCACACGCATATTCCTTTCAAGTAATCTTTTGAAAACCTCTTGTAAACGTAGCAGATGTGTATTGTCATCAAGGACAGTGATTTTAATATCATCCAACAACGCCTTCAATGTTTCTTACTAATTAATGTGTCCAATTGATGTATCTTGTCTTGGCTTTATTTTCTGCAAACTTTTTCCAAATGTCCTTTTTATTTGCAAAAATTGCAATTTGCTTTTATGTGTTTAATTTGAACCAGCTTACCGCATCGAAAACATCTGCTACCAACATTTGTATTTGACGTTTTAGCCATTTCATTCGATTTATTCATATCGCCATTTGTGCCGCCACCTTTATCTTCGAATATGACTTTGATTAACTGTATTCGTGTCTTTGCATAAATATTCACCTTTTAACTCAAAGTGGTCGGCCGCTAGCGATTTTTTAAGTAGTTGTTTGCCCGCCCGCGATACTATCAAGGCGAATAACATTTAAATATGATTTTAATACTTCAAATATTCCTTTCACCGGTTCACCAGTACTGCTCCAAAAAATTTTAAGTTGACACGATGGTGCTAATCTTCAAAAAAGTATTTCTTCGGCCAGTTTTTAAAATGAAGGTAATAACTTTAGGGCGCTGCAGTTAAGACATATTTTAAGCTTTTAATAACCTCAGTGTTTTGATTTTCTTTTGGTGGTACTGCCACCTTAGTCTGCAACCATAATATTCAATTGAGCAAAACATTTTTCATATGGAAAATCTTATTGCAAAATATTGGCGCAAGGAAAAGATCAATTACAGAAAATTTTTGGCGTAATAATTTCCGATGTTCAGTTTAGTTTTGTTTATCACAGAGCTTATATGCCAACGTAGTGAACAAGATTTTCTTAAAATAATGTCCTATTGAACGTTCAAAGTTTCAAAGATAATTTCAAAGATTTAGGATTTTCCCTGGACTTTGATATTTTGCGTCACCATACGATTAGCTATAGCTACTTGAGAAAACATAAATTTGGAGCAACGAGGACGATGCTTGCAAATCGAAAGTTCATCCCAAAGTGCCTTTTTTGACCACCTCTAAATTTTTTTCCTTATTCCTAAAATATTTCAGTTTTTATCACCTCATATACGATGGCTTAAACAAGCATACATAATTTTCACCATTAAACCTTTCGTTACTTTAAATGTGAATCCGAATCAATAAAGTTAGAATTTAAAACATAACTACTTGTAGTGAATGTTGGCAAACTGTATTGTGTTACTCACCACAATCATAGAGATTCGTTTCATCGATTTACATCCCTTTTGGGCACAAACATTACAAATTACAATTCAATTGTGTCTTATTTCTATTCATTTCTCAAATGTCATTGTTTGTTTTTGTCTTAAGTATACATTCGCGAGCGCATGTGCATATGCTATATACAAAGATTACAAAAATTGTGTTCAACATAAAAAAAAAAAAAAAAAAAAAAAAAAAAAAACAAAACAAAATGTAAAAAATAATCTATTCCTTCTCTATTAAAATTTAAGCTTGGAGGCATTTGAAAAATGGAAAATTCATCGAATCCCAGCCATATATGTCGTATCGGTGGTCTAAATATAAAATGAAGGTTAGGATAATTTTTTTTTTTTTTATCATTACGATAATCATGTAATCAAATTAAAAACGTATCAAAACTAGTGGTTCGGGGATATATCTTCCCTAAAGCCGTGCTTCAATCAAATACTATACTAAATGGGTGAATGTACGATCTGGTTGTTAAACTGCGTATGCAACCTTTATCGTTTTTTTGTGTTTTTTTTTTTTTGCTTATATGCTGAACATAAAATTCCTTTTGTACCTGATGATATCAATAAAGTATATAAAAAAAAAAATAAAAATGAAATAAATACAAAAAAATAATAATTCTAGTTTGTGAATGGAATTGGAAAATCGTTTTTTATTATATACATAAAATTTTCTTATGTACGTGGTATAGATGCACCGAGTATAGGATTTAAATTGCGACAAGACATAAACAAACGATTTTGTAAAAATGCATTCAAAAACTTTGATTAGTTCCAGTGGCGACTTTAAATCGTTTGTTGCTCTTTTATTTTCTTCACACTTAACGATTTTGTAGTTCACGTAGCGTAATTGCCAGTAACATCGAAAAAGACCTGAACCCAAAGATAGGCTTAATAATTTCTATTTTAGTAAAATAATTTGTATGTTGCAATCTAAATGACTCACCCTACCTTAAAATGTTTATATGTGTGTACAGTATTGTAACTCTAGATTAAAAGTTCATAAATTATGTTGGACATTCCTCTCAATATAATATATAAATCTTTTGAACTACTTAAAAAAAAAAATTAAAATTTATAAAATCGATGCATTTACTATATGGTTTCATTATTGTTCTTTACATTTCGAAGATGTTAAGGTTTCTTATTTCATATATGTGCAGTACATTTGTAGTTTTAGTTTCTTATCATGTTAAACCTATTAGAGTAGTTATGTGAAAGTTAATTGTTGATATACATAATATTATATATACATATACACGATATATGTTTACCATTGTAAATTAATTGAATTAAATTACACACAAGATGTTTTTGAGGTTATATTTTATTCGCATAGGTAATTCAAGGTTTAGTGATTACACACAAGAGGATTAGCTCTGTGTGCATATGTAATTTGATTTAATTTTTATATTCGCATCAATTAATTATTATTTGTTCATTAATAATTAATTTCACATGAGTTAATTAATTAAAATCTCTAAAGTTATAAGTGAATGTGATCAACTATAAGCTCGTAATATCCGTTTACAATAGGCTTAAATCGAAACTTTTAGTCATTTAACCTTCTACAACCTGATGTAACATCATGTGTATCCGAAACAAAATCGCCCAGTTTTACCGATTGGACAGAAACGCATTTTAAAATTTGGGGGACACAAAATCAACCTGCAATCCATCTTCAAAAGATTCTATTGTAAACCCAATAAATTCCATAAGATTAGTTGCAGTTGAGCGACCTGGAAAGAATCCGTGTTGTTGTGGAATAATTTTGTTTTTTAATAGATTAAATACTATATCACGAACCAGACAGTCAAAAACTTTCGCAGCCGCAGATAAAATAGAGATAGATTTATCATTTTCAACATTAGATCTGTCAACACTCTGAACAATCGGAACTACATAAGGAGATTTCCAGCATTTAGGAAAATATCCAATATGCAATGCCCTATTAAAAATTAATGTTAGAGAAAAAACCAATGAATGAGCGCATTCAAGGAGTATAATCGCTAGCAAACCATCAGAACTAAATGAATAATTAACTTTAAGTTAACTTAAACATATAAAAATTTCCTCAACTTCCAGTTGCAAAAAACCGAATCAATTGCTATTACCGTTTACTGGAGACACACGTGTTTCTAAGTTAACTGAGCTTTAAAAATGTAAATAAAAGAATGATGCAAACAATTTAGCAAAATTATCCATGGCTCAATACTATCAGCATATAAAAGGGATTTTATTCTTTAAGCCCCTTAAATTTTTTTAAGCTATCTGAAACTATTGATTATAAATTGCGTTTTTGGTATTTTAATCTTAAAGAGCCGGTCCATTCTATTTTTTGCAGCCTTTAGTTCTTTATCAAACCACAGAGGCACTGCAACGATTTGACATTGTAAATTTTAATTCAAATTCAAATTCGCTATTTAATTTTTTTTTATTGTTTTGCTTTATATTCTTCACAATAGGTTCAAATCCTAAATAAATTACGAAATTTTCTATTTATGGTGGAGAGTTGGTTTGAGTCTTAGATTATATAGTCATTGCGGTTGGTATGACTTTAATTTAATGTGTGCTTCGTAAAAAGTATATTCGCATGAAAATAACATAAAAAAGAAATTCATTAGATAAAATTTGGTTTGCGATGAAGTAAGGTAGCAGTAGAATGTTAATAGTGTCGAGGGTGCTTTTGTCCCATAGCAGACTAATAAAAATCTTTTTTTAAAGGCAATTTTTTAAGGAATTTTTTTAAGGAATTTGATGAAACCAATCGTAAACATTTTCATATCCGCTCAGTAGTTTCTAATATTGATAAGCTAACAAATCACCACTAACTAATGACTTACTTGGCTTTTATACTAGATATTCTTGTAAGCATTACGTAATGTTCACTGTTATTTGCAATCCGAAATACGTTTAAATTTCACATTTTCAGTTAGTATATAAAAATATTTGCCTATGATTAGTTGAAAATTCAAAACTTTAATCAATAGTCGATTGTTTTCATTTTTAAGTTTCCAAATGAAAAGCTTTACTGTAAAACAATTTGTTTACTATCCTAAGCTTATACAAACTATAGTTTACTGTTTGGCATATGGACTCCACATGATCAACCCAAGTCAGTTTTGAATTCAAAATAATTCCCAAATTATTCCCTTTTAGAACAGAAGTGATGGTGTAAAGTTAAGTGCAACTCATTCTTAGAAAGTAATCAAGCTTTACTTTTACTTTTTACCACCAACATAAAGCTGCATGTCATCAGCATAAAAATGAAACCGACAATCATCAATGTGCCATGAAATATGATTTATATAAATAGAAAAAAGGGAACGGACCAAGAATAGAACCATGCAGCACTTCGGCAGATACGTCCCCTGTTGTTAACCACATATCACCACATTGCACGAATAACTTACGGTTGCTCAAATAAGAGTGCAATAAGCGTATCGACGAAGTACAAAATGTATAATACAAAGAATGATTCTGAAGTAACTGGATATAATTAACACTACTAATTGCTTCTGAAAAATCCAAGAGATAGTACTAAAAAGACAAACTGTTGGAGATGTTCATGTATTTGCTTTTGCATATTTTTTCCCATTACTTTAGAAAGGGCAGGTAAAATACACATAAGACGGATATTGCTAACGCTAGAAATTACATCTTTTTTTGGCAGTAGATGCAACTTTCCATAAATTTGGATACTCTGATATCCATACAAAGACCAATTATACCCACAGAGTGGGCCACCTGTTGGTCCTTTTTTCAATCAATGTATTTTAGTACTTAATGTTATCTGTTCTAAAAAATTCTTAGACATATGAAAAGTCAAAAATATGCCATTTATCATCATGGACATCATAATTGTCCCAATTTATGTTCCCCGTGCAATTGGCAAAATTATAGATCGTTTTGAAGAAACTGGTTCAGAGGAAAGTCGTAGATCGTATTAACATGTTCATCCAGTTTGTATTCCTGTTGCAGTGGTATTCCAAGGATTATATGATAGTTACGGCGAGTCTAGAAGGCCGAACTTCTCTAAAATAAATTCGTAATTTTTCGAAAAAAAAATCCAAATTTTGATAGTCTATAGCCTTGCATATTTTTCAAAAAATGGGCAGAAAATTTTCATTTTTAATTGATTTGAAATGGCCGTAACTCCTTTAATAAAGGACTTTGGGTTGGGTTTCACTGGTAGCTGTTAGTGACCAACCACATCAACCAGGCATAGTTCACAACAACTAAACTTTTCACGAGCCACATTACGACGTATTTTGCGAGTTGACCTTCATTTACATCCATACAAAATTCAACTAACGCAAAAGTTGAGGCCCCCAGACCATTTAAATCGTCGTTTTGTTGATTGGATGCTTGAACGAAATGAAGGTTTTTAATCTCTTCTCGAAGAAGAACATCATCCTCCAAGAGTTATTGTTTTGTGTGATTTATGGTGGCATCATTGGGCCTTTTTTATTTGAAAACATACAGGAAAATGCCCTTACAGTGAATGGGGAACGTGATCGCAACATGTTAACTTTTTTTTTTTGAGGCCCAAATTGAATGAATTGTGTGTCAACGACCTAGTTAAAAAGGACGGAGCTACATGAGGAGCTACATGCCACGCAAATCGTGCAACAATCCATTTATTGTCAACAAAATTTGATGATTGCATAATTTCAAGAAATTATGAAGTTCCTTGGCCACCAAAAAGCCCGGATTTAACACCATGTGATTTTTTGTGGGGTTATTTGAAAGGTAATCATCGACAAATAATTCAACAACTTAAAAACAACATTCGAGCTGAAATTGAGGTCATTGATCCGCCTTTATTGGAATGTTAATGTTCGGATGCAGGCCTGTAGACGAAGCCGTAGTGGGAATATGAACGATGCTGTTTTCATGCATAAATGAAAACCTTTCAGTATCAATACAAAAAATTGACTTTTCATCCCAAAATATGTGTTTTATTTACAAATAGAAAAACGACTAACAGATGGCCCACCCTGTATTATCAAAACTAGTATTAGGTAAAGGCTCTTAAATAATTGTAAAATTTGCTGATAGATATCACAAACGATTTAAAAGTTCTGAGAACCCAAACACATATTTGCCATTAACAAAACATCCTTCTCCAAGGTTAATGGCTCAAACCTCAAAAGAAAGATGAATTCAAAATTTTAGTTAAAATGTTTTATTGCCTGTTGGCACCACAAATAGATCTACTGTATTTGGGTACTGCAACTTTTGTAATTAATTTAGGAAAAGTATTCAAGAGAGCAATAGTACTATTAGTAACAACCAGTTTTAAAGAAATCCCTCCAAACATACTGGGTGGCGGTAAAGGTATCACAGATGAACGAGACGCAGCAGCTGCAGCCTAATACGTTAAATGATTTATTCCAGTGCAAGATAGTATATAATTAGTTGGAAATATTACAGCAGTGGGCGGGAGCATTATAGCTAAATCCGCAGTGTTTTGACCTATAGAAGTCACCTTTTCCATGAAATTTGGCATTAGCTTTCTATTGCAAGTCAAGTAGTAGTTGAAGACAGTTGTAATTACGAGAGTGAGCATTTGTAAATAATTTGAGGGACGATTTATTTAATAATTGTTCTCGACGCGCATTATAAAACCACTTCCATTTGGACATTTTACACTGGCTCAAAAATTGCAAAAATTAAGATTATAGTAATCCTATATCGAAAACCGACGGTTTCGAATTACCACCATTTGATTCGAACATATTTGTGAAATGAAAAACATAAAAAAAATTCTATTTATTATAAAGATAAGGAACTTAAATTAATTAATTTTAAAAAAATTAAGAGAAACAATAATATATATATATTAATCATTTATAATATAGCAACAATAATTTGAATAAATTATCTATTGTTACAAGATAACACGGAACAAAAATGTGACATCTGATGTTTCAAATAACCAATTTTTAACATTTGATAAAAATGATTTAGAATAAATATCACTTCGAATAGATAAAGGCAAACCATTGAAAAACAAAGGTGCTGCAATAAGAATATAACGGCGAAAGTGGTCGTGATAAAATCGAGGAATAGAAATTGATGGTTTCCACGAAAGTTATACCGATGATCATTTCTAATAATATGCTGCCCCCATCGCCTAAAAAATATTTTTAGTACTTTGTACACATATAAGTGTTAAAGCGGTAGAATTTTATTACATGAAAATAAGGGCCAAGCTGATGCAGTTCTGGCTTTTCTCAGCATAGTTCTCAAAATCATTTTTTGAAATACGCATAATGGTTTTATTGTAGTAGGATAACAGCAACCCCAACAAGAAAGACCATATTCCAATTTAGACATGACCAATGCATGATAAATCATTTTTACTACAGAAATAGGACATTGCGAAGTAATTAGAATATTCGAGAAGCAGATGATAAATAATGTTACACATAGGTAACATGACATTTCCAGTTTAAATTAGAATCCAAGTAAATAACGAGATACTTAAACGAGTCAACTAACTCGATATTAAAACAATCGAAATGGCATCTACTAGAATTAAATTTAGATATACTGTGGTATGTTACCTGGTTCAAGCTAGATACCTTCGGAATAACTGCAAATCTAAAGAACATAAACTTAGTTTTATCACTCAAAATTAAGGAGTGCTTATTGAACATGAAATGCAACGTTTTAAGGTCCTCATTAATTAATGTAACGTTTTAAGGTCCTCATTAATTAATGCTATTAATTAATTGTACAAATTACCACTATAAGCTAAAGCTAAGTCGTCGGCAAACCCAGTGCTAGTCCCATTTAAGCTTAATTTGAAAATGGGATTAGAATATAATAGGAACAGCAGAGTCCCTAAACCAAACCCTGAGGAACACCAACGTTCACCGTACTTGACTCACTAAAGGTATTATTAATTTTTACTCTTACTTTCCTATTTGCAAGAAAGGAAGCAAACCATTTATTAGAAATACCTTTAAAGCCAATGTTGGACATAATAGATAAGAGAAGTTTGTGATCAACTATATCAAATGCCTTAGTAGCATCCACAAACAGGCCCGCGTAAATATTACCGCAATTCAACTCACTATGAGTAGTGTCAAGAAACTCAAGCAAAGCCGACTCGGTGCTAAAACCTGGACGAAATCCATGTTAATCCTATCAACCTATTTAAAATAGGTATACCTATTTAAAAAATTAGTAAGTCTGTTTTTAACCAATTTTCCAAGAACTTTTAATATTACAGGTTTAATGGCAATTGGTCTATAATTTCCTATCTCGTTACGTTTACCTTTTTTAAATAAAAAGATGATTGTGAAATGCTTCAGTCTCTCAGGCACAATTCCTTCCTCAAAGGAAAGGTTGAAAATGTGAACGAGAAGAGTGGTAATGTATTTAGAAGTTACTTTTAAAATAAAATTACTAAGTCCATCAATATCAAGTGATGTCTTCGGTTCTAATGATTCAATAACAGACAATAACTCATTATTGGAAACGGGGGTCATAAAAAATGTTTTAGAAAAGTAGTCATATGGAATACGATCAATATTAGCATAACTATATATAGTGAAAAGTGTCATTGCAAAACCCCGACAGACCTTGTTAGGCGAAGTGCAGCAGATAACACTGAAACATCACGATGTACTAGTTTTTTAAAAAAATATCGGTATCTATACATAACCAAAAATTTATATGATTTAACAACTCAATTTGTTCGAAAATGCCGCAGATACATGAGTTGCTAATTTATTTTCATAATAGAGATATTTTTTATACTAAAAAAAAGTAATAAAGTTTCGGTACTAAACTTCAACATTACTTCATAAAGACTAATAAATTTGTTCAACCAAGATGAGGTTAGGATTGTACAAAAAATTACCTTAGTAAAATAGATCCTGTCTAAATGTGGGACAAGCTTAGACGGAATAATCGGACATGAGTTTATAAAACTAAAGGAAGTTTCAGTTTCACCTAGTAGATAAAATAATAACATAGTAAGTCCTAATTTTGCAAACAATTTCGGCTACTCACAATTTTTATCATCAAATTCGGTATCTAATACTATCTTAAAATGATCACCCATTTTTTATAGTTGATAAATGATGCCAACAAATATAAAGATTAAGCTCACTTATTAATATGAACATTAAGTACACTGAATGACTTTGTGGAATTAAACGGGAGATATTGGGAACATATTAAACATGTTCACTTTTACTCACTTTGCATATCAACAACTGGTGAGTTTCATTGTTATACGACAGGTCGTATAACATCACAATAAATTCATCAGAGGGAAGTTTATTGGATCAAGTATCATTTAGGAACTTACAGCTAAGATAAAAATTAAACATTGCCACATGAACAATATATATGTATATGAATAATTTATTTGCAGCTGAAGATAACTCAAACGGAAATGGCAACAGTAAAATAAAAATAATAAAAGAAACATTAAAAATAAATCTATATATAATCTTAAAGAAGTTTGGAGAAAAATTTTGAGCTTTTCAAATAGTAACAAAATCGATTATAATTTTCTTCTTCTTCGATGTGAACTTATATATATGTACATATATATATAAGAGCCAACATATATAAGAATATTGGAGAATAATAGAAGTCATGGGGATCAACAATATAATAGATTTTTTGTTTTGTTTTAGATTTTTTTTTTTTTTTTTTTTTTTAGATGAAAAATAAAATTCATGTTCAATTCATACATTGAACACAAAATTTTCCATCGTATGGTACGCGATATATAAACAATTTTCGAGAGAGAAGAAGTTTATGGTTTTATATTTTTAAAGAAGCCGCATTTTTCTTACTTAACGTTTTTTTTTTTTTATAATATCGTTTTTTATGTAATTTTATCTGAAACTGATATGAAAAGTAATAAATTTAATAGAAAATTCACAACCTCAATAATCTCTAGTTAACAAAAAAAAAAAAAAATAACAATATAAATCTGGTATCCACAGTCAAATATCATTTTTATGTATATACTCAAAGAACTATTTTATACTGTGAAAAATTATCTTAATAGCATAGAATGAACTTTTGAGTTGTGAGCTAAAACCTATATGAATATATATATACACATTATATACAACTATTCTGGCGAACAACGATGATAGTTTCTTATCAATTTTATATTTATTTATATTTATATATTTTCCTGACTTTGCTATTTTACGATAAGGTAGTTTATATAAACATACAGCGGTCAAACAAATATATATTTTCTTTTAACGTTAACATACAAAATGTTTTAGTAAATGATCACCTGCGGGCTGCATAATTCCCACCCTACACACACACACATATAAACCGTTATAGCGTGACTATAAAATTTGTCTAATCGTATTTATGCAATATAACAATTACTTAAAAATTGTTGTTAGATAAAAATCACAATATAACAACAAAAAGTAAAACTTAAGAAAAACTGATGACCTTAAAAGAATTAAAAATTAATAAAAAGTTTTTATATTTAATCTCAGTTTGTGCAAAATGAAAAATGATGAAAATTTTATAAATAAAAAAAAAAAAACTAAAATAAATATATTTTATTATTATTGTTATTAGTATTTATAAATAAATATAAATACACAAACTATTTTCGTGGTCGTGATAAATATAACAATAATTTTTATAATATTTTCTTATATAGTTTTTTTTTTTATATATAGTTTATCAAAATAATTGATTTTCAAATAGAAACATAAAATGAAAATTTCATGTGCAATACATTATCATAGTTATAATATTATCATCAATAATAACTATATAATGGTTAATAGTGGTAATAATAATAGTAATAATAATAAAATTGGTTTGTTGTCTTATGGTCTTATCGTAAAATGATTAGAGAGACGTAAATGGAAATCATGACGAAAAATTATGGAATAATATTAAAAACAAATAACAATACGCATAAGAGAGGTCGTTAAAAATAGTTTCGTGATTTAGTAAAAATTTTTTTTATTATCTAAATCGGAATAACCGCGCACACGGTTAGATAGTTCACCACAAATTTTCTCATGACAATAATTATAATATATACATATACATACATACATACATATATTAGAAAGGATATAAATTATTATGATTACAAATCGTAATAATTTGACCGCATATCTTATAATTGATTTATAATTGATTTTCTTGACAAATTTGTGCGCGTAATTTACGATTTGTAATTAAAAGAAAATTACGTGATACTATTGCAATCAATTTATCATGCTGCATTTATTTAATTAAAAAAATAAAAATAAATAATTAAATATTATCTGTGTGGCCTTTTTAAACCATTTTTAATATATTGAACCCAATGAGCCATTTATATTTGCTTATATATGCACAAGGTCTAACTATACGAGAATATTATGTCATTTGAATGGAATTGTTTATGTCTAATTGTACGCGCGGTTCATAAAGCTGTTTGTGATTGAAATATTGATTTATAGAGTTGAAATAGTTTAATGATTATAGATAAATTAGTTGTAGTCAAGAATTTCTATTTTGTTTTGTTTTAGAAAATTAGATTGTATACGTACACAGCATACTAATAGCCATGAAATATTATGGTGTATATTTATAGTTCAAGCACGTGGTTAAAAATGAATGCTTTTTGGACGTTTGAAAGTTCGTATATAGCAAATTTATTTTTTATCCTTTTTGGACAAAGATGTCTTAAGCCGAGTACAGAACATTTAAATGTAACTTGCAGTTCTTAAAAAACCAGAATTGCAATGCAATACCCATAGTACTACCCATAGCACTACGACTACTACCTCATTACGTGACATATTCGGACATATTTTTTAGGTCCAATATATTTAATTTTGTTTTGATCTTTCTATGCAATACATATTCGACATTTATATATTTTGACGCATTTTTTTCTATCATTAGTTACTTTTATAACTATAAATTTAACGGTCTAAAACACTACTATCAGGATTTTAGGTATACCGTAGAATTTAGACGAGTAAAATAAAGTTAGTATTCCAAAGCGCAACTATAGTAGCCTTGTGTTCTCTATTATTCGATGTTTCCCTAGAAATAAGAAAAATGTAGGGTGTTATAGTTTGATTATAATTCTGCAGATGGCGACAAATGTTAAATTTTATTACAGTATTGATTATTTTCGATCTATGTGAATTTCGATTCACCATTAATTTGCCGATAAAAAATTTACGATCGTAGATCATTTTTCCCAGATCTCGATTTTTTATAGATATTTCCTTTTGTTACTATAACTCGAACCAATATTACCGTTATTTTACTAATTTTGAATGATTTTTCGGTCCTATAATTTTGTGTTTTATTAAAAAAAGATGGAAACTAGCAGCAATGCAAAAAAAAAAACACAATCGCAAGAACCCACAGAAATGACGTCAAAATCATACAAGGAGATTTCAATGCAAAAATTGGTACAGACAACATCAACCTAACCACAATCATGGGAAGAAATGCATTGGACTCGCGAAATAACAATGGAGAAAGACTTGTCGACTTCTGTATCACAAATCAATTGTTCATAGGCGGCAGTAGGTTTCCACACAAAAATACGCATAAATACACATGGACATCACCGGATGGCAGAACTAAAAATCAGATAGATCACGTAATGATCAATAAGAAATTCCTCACATCACTACAAGATGTAAGGACAATGAGGGGCGCAGATGTACACAGCGATCATCAACTGGTAATAGCACAATTCAAAATCAAGCCAGCAGCTATGAAACATTCGAAGACAAATTGGAGGAAATTTAACACAAATAAATTGAGAGACACTGAAACAAGAAACACTTTTAACGAAACGCTCCAACTCAATCTCCAGTCTGAAGCCACCTGTATAGAAGAAAGATGGGACCAAACAGAAGAAACCTACATCAATACTGCCACGGACGTACTCGGCTACAGAGAATACAATCGGAAACCTTGGATCAGTGATGATGCATGGCAAAAAGTTGAGGAACGCCGTCAGTTTAAGTTGCAAATGTGCCAACATAACACGGAAGAGGTGAAACGTACATACGAGAAAACAGCACGTCAAGTAAAAAGATGGCAAGGAATGATTGAAGAAAGTATACAGAAAGCAACCTCAAAGCTGCTGAAGAGGCAGTAGCAATCCAAAATATGCGAGCACTAAACCAGTGTGTAAGAAAGGTCACTGGTAAAATTACAAATATACCACCTATAAGGGACGCTAATGGTCAAGTACTAACAACAGATGAAGCGCAGTTAAAGAGATGGAAGGAATATTTCGAAGAAGACGTCGTCGCCGACCCCAAAAATCTCCAGTCATCAATTGATATCAATAACGAAACTAGCTACACCCATTCACCAACGGAACGGGAAGTTAAAGATGTCATTAATAGACTGAAGAACAATAAGGCCGCTGGAAGAGACAATATAACCGCCGAAATATTCAAAGGAGATTCATCTACAACTGCAAGCATATTAACACCAATAATCCAGAAAGTCTGGAATTCTGGGAGAATTCCGCTGAAATAAAAAGAAGGCTTGATAATTACGATACCCAAGAAAGGTGACCTAAGAGAATGTAGGAACTGGCGAGGTATTTCCCTCCTCAACACAACAATAAAAGTACTCGCAATGACCATCCTTGACAGAATCTCACCTGTACGATCAATGTAAAATTAAGAAACGAACAAGCTGAATTTAGACCAGGAAGAAGTTGTACTGATCACATCAATACAATCCGTATCATCACTGAGCAATCCAATGAATGGAATTCACCATTGTATGTGCTCTTTGTCGATTACGAACGCGCATTCGATACGATAAACAGGGACGCAATATGGCAGACACTTTGTGAAATGGACATCCTAAAGAAATTAATTAAACTCATACAAGAAATGGATCGGGATGCTGGGAATCGAATTCAATACAAAGGCAAATAAAGTGAAACATACTACGGAATACTCGAGGAGTAAGGCAATGTTACGTACTCTCACCAATGCTGTTCCTAATCGTATTAGATAGTGTAATGATGAAACTAGATAACAAGTCCTCTAATGACATTCAATGGGGGTTAACTGGTAAACTCAATAATTTGGACTATGCATACGACATACACAAACACTCCGACATGCAGCAGAAAGTGCAACAGCTATCAGATCTAGCTAACGAAGTTGGTCTCAAGATTAATATCAAGAAAACCAAGACGATGAGACTCAACACAAATATGCACATCAACAATATACAAATTGAAGATGTAAATGAATTCGTACTACAGGTATTCGTAAACAAATGCCTTCGACGAATACTTAAGTGCTTCTGGACTAACACGATTAGTAATATCAATCTGCACATAGCAACATGTCAGTCAGACATTGAGACCGAAATAAAGCGACGAAAATGGAGATGGATTGGCCACACACTGAGGAAGTTATTAGACTGGAATCCACAAGGAAAAAGAAAGGTTGGAAGGCCAGCAATGACATGGAAGAGAACGATGCTAGCAGAGGCAAAACACCTAAGAAAATCATGGGCGGAAATAAAAGCAATAGCCCCAAATAGAGAAAGATGGTTCAGAATAGTAGATGCCCTATGCTCCTAAAATTGGAGATACAGGAAAAAAAACTTAGGTAAGAATCAGCAGTTTTAAAAATATTCTCCCAATTTAAAATTAGTTACTAATGATAGTGTAGCCAATTAAGCTACACGCATATTTAGTTGTGTTATCTAATAAATTTGTTTTTTGAATGATTAGAACTATTGCTATCAATTAAAAGAAATTACGCTAAGTTTCTGACCTACTTTTAATTCACACACAGCGTGGTGTAAAATAGATATCATAATAAATTATGTTATCTATTTTAATGTAACTCGCCGCTAGATGGCGCTACACCACATCAAGTACTATACCTTTCAACCGTTTGCCATATCATTGCACTGCTACTTGCCAATTAAATCTGAAGTTTCATTATCCGAGAAATATTAAGGTACTAAGAAACCGATGATTTATTTCTGTAACAGTTGTTCTGGGCATTTCATTAACGCTTTCACTATTTTTTTTAAACCAATCATATTACCCGAAAATGTATTTTTCTTCAGTATTTTTTTCACAAGAGTTGGTTCAACTCCATCGTTTTGACCAAACGAACATGGAGTAAAAAAGGCAAAGCAATATAAAATAAAAGAGACAACATAATCACACCAAATGTCAACTGATTGAATTTGTTCGCGGATTTTTTTAGCAACCATAAAATCATCAAAATAATTTTACAGAACGAACGAACACAACCATAAAAGCGCATTCAGTCAAATGTTCGACGGTTAATTTTCAGTACAGTGCGTTATAAATTAAAAAGCAAAGTAACATTTTCAAAATATCTTTCTTTAGTTTTGTTTTTATATTTTTCGCTATTCAGGGAATAGTTTATACTGTGCGAGTCAACATTCCATATATTGTGAATTGTGTTCAGTGTAAATTTATATTTAAGTACTAGAAATTATTTGAAATGCCAAACAAAAAGTCACACATTGGAAGATAAACCAGACATGATCGAGGAGCGCTACAGGAAACTAAACTAACCGGATCAGAACTTCAAGAGCTTTATTTCAAAAACTGCTGCAATATTCGAAAGGCGAGATACGCAACGGGAAGCTAAACGTTAATGGCAAATTTAATCAAGAACGAAAAGTGATCTCAACAAAGTGGCGTTTAATTATTATAACGAGTACGAGTACAAAGTAACGGGTTAGACATCAAAATAAGAAATATCGATTATCATAAATCTTTTTTTAAATTCACAAAACGATCATAAATACATTTTTCCAAACTGGGACAGGGCATCGGTTTTCGGGTCAGCTAGCGCTAATTAATATAACAAAAACAAAAAATATATCAAACAGTAGTATGACTATAGATTTGCATGGCAAAGGGGCACAACCAGCTAGCATAATATAAAATCACAGACTATTTGGTTTTCGATATGATTACCGTAGACAAAATAAATAAATTCCATTTTTGTACCATGACCACACTAAAAAAAGAAGAACTGCAGTTGACAAAACAATGAATATATTTCGTGCTGATGATTAGAACAATTAAAAAGTAACAACATACTTAATCAACAAATTAATTGTATAATTAAAATTCACGGTAAAATTAAAAGTTCTAAGGTTTGTGTCAGCTTAAAAAGACGGAGGTATGTTAGATCCATCAAATTATAGCTCACTGGCAATGATGACGCGGTGTATATAAACATATACCGGTTATATTTTATATGGATTCCAAAGACTGCATCATACTCTTTCAATTATCATGTGGAACAAATTGTAAAACATCAGGTGACTTATGGTCATCGTATCTGATGCACAAAAGGCAGCTAAACAATTACTTTGCAACCAACGACTTTGAAGAAGACCTGGCGATATTAAATTTAGAGTCTTATAACATGCAGCAAAAGTATTGCAAAAACTGCAAAAGTTATACCCGTACTTAAAACAGAAGCTTGCCAATTTTGGTAGTGCTACGGTTCAGCACCCTGTGTCTAAAGATTTAAATGATAAATTACCTGGAAATAAATCCAGTTTTAATTGAAATTTTTTTAGAGAAAATTACTAATTTGGAGAAAAACAAGTTGCGGTTATTGAATTGATTGCATCATTAGCTGCTGCGCTTTTATCATCAAAATCTACTTCAAATCTATGTGGTGTTGCATATATTTATGCACTTTTGTCATCGTGCTTGGCAGCATATATTTCATAAGCTGCGCATGTTGCTTTTTCGGTATGCTCTTCGTTTAGTGTCGTTGACTCTTTGAGACCAATTAGTTTCAGTAAAGCTTTAATTTCTGATAATTTGGGTTTAATATTTCCTGAAATTAATGTGGATATTTCTAAAAAAAATTGGTTTCCTAAACAATAGGCTAAAAATTTACAGAAAAGTCGTACTATGCCGATCTGTGGTACAATCAAGATGCCTTTTAATTTTGGGGTGTAAACTTGTGCTCCAAAGTTTCAGACCACTATCACTGCAGTAAGCAATTTGGGAATTTAAATCCAAATTGTTTAAATAATTTAAAAATTTTCAATTGGTACTAGTCTACCTATTTCGGACAATAATTTTCATTTACTTGATGCTATCTTTTTACTGCGGCTAATCATGTAAATAATTTAATTTGTTCTCTGGCACAAGAACAAATTATACATTTGGGTTTTCTTTTCTTTTTGGGCTCGTTTTAAATTCTAAACTTAGATGGAATAGTCACGTAATCGGTCTTTGTTAGAAGGTTAAGTTTAGATTATACTCATTAAGACCAATTTAAAAAATGTGTCCGGTTCCATTCCAGATTTCCCAGATTAAGAGTTAAGTTTAGCCAATATTTATGTAGTGTGATGTAATTTGTATCAACTGTGATAATTTGATGTAATCGTAATTTTTGAATTCATTTTTTTTAATTTTTTTATTTTATATTAACGAATAATATAAAATCACAAATACAACGATGAGATTGGAAATATCAGAAGTTTGATTTTTTAATTTCAATTACGCAAATGAGAAATCTATAGTATTTATCTATGGTATTACTTTAATAACTGTATTCGTTATACATAGTTTAAATTCAGGACATAAATAGTTTAATTTTAGGGCGTAATCTGTTCGATTATTATAAAAGGTTTGCCGTTTTATTTATATGAGAAATTAAATTTTTCTAGCCCTCTTTGCACGAGAAATATCAACTTTCTTATATCAAGATAGTTAAACTATCTTAGCGTGATTTGTGAGTTTGAAATTCTAGGTTCCAATAAGTTGTTCAAACAATCAGATTTCAATAATTGCGGGTTAAAAATGAGAGCTTCATATCAAACTTCATATAAAGTGACAACTGTCGCATCACTTTTCTTATGACTAGATAATATCATTTCTGTCATTTTAAGTTACGATTGTCGTTTCAAACACGACTAAGGGTTTAGGTTTAAATAATCAAATATTCACGTCGATTATAGAACTCGCCGGATTGCGGCGGCGGGAGTTTCATTCGATTTTGACGTTTTTCGTATTATAGAAAACGTAGGATCAAAAATTATAGAATCCGCTAATGAAACGCACTCTATATAACAAATGTCATTTTCAATCCGTATTTGGGTGTACAAAAAGTATGTATGGAATATGGAAAGTAATAAAATTTCTTACAGGAAACGTACAATGAACAGATCATTTTGAGAAAATAGTCGGCTTTATGAAGCAGTACCATATATTGCGAAGATTTAAACTAAATCAGTGATTGAAGTTATCTATAACAACTATATACTATCTCAGAAAGTTAGCCACCAATTAATGAAATGGGCATTTGTTAACTGGAATATGTATGCCCTGACAGATTTCGTATTTTTCTCATTTCTTATCTTTTGTGTGTTACTTCATCGGTAAAATGTTAAAAATGGCTTAAAACCATAATTTATATAAACTTTTAATATTTATTTATTGTATAATGTTTATTTTATTAATAATGCAATTTATTGCAATAATGCAATAAATAATTTTAAATGCGGATCGAATGCGAATCAGATGTACTCCCGCCACAGTAAATTCGGTGAGTTCCATAATCGGCATGAATATTTAGGAGATTTTCTAAATATCATAAGGTGCCGCCGGAGCTTAAATATTAAGTAACCTAAGATTTATGAAAATTGTGAAGATGAAAAATTTGTAACTTACAGTATAATTGTAATAGAAAAAATTAAATAGAAAAATAATTTATTTTTGTGGTGAAGTCAAATATGTTACCTCGGAATTAGTTTTGCCGATAATTTGCACGAATATATGATACGATATACGTTAGTATATTATATACCCTTAGCTTTACACCATGTTAAAATTGCATTAAGAAGATAATTACTTATTAAAGAAAAAATAAAAGTAATATTATTTTAATTTTTCAATTTTCCTTCTTTTATACTGGTTTATAAAAGAAATAAGAATTTTATTACAAAGATGGGTTGTCTCATTATATCTAAAGAATATAATGTGTACATATACATATAGATAAAAAATAATTTTAATTTGTAACATGCATGAATTCTTTCATATATCGTCTAAAACGAGGGAATGAATGAATAAAAAGATGAATTACATAGTAGGTAAGAAAATTATGTGCCATAGGCATATTTTCAGCTGGTATTTAAATGTTCTTGTTGGTCTTCTATCTTTATATTACCAACCGACTTCGACCAATAAGGAAACTTATATGTTCACCCCCTTTTATATCTTAAATGTGCAAACTATTATTAAGTGGGTTGGAGTTTATACATATATACATATAAGAACTTTAATTTCTTTTGTTTTACTTAAAGTAGTTTATAATTATCTCTCGCTTAACGGAAATCCTTGATTTCGATTACAAACTACTTAAATATATATATATATATATATATATATATATATATATATATATATATATATATATATATATATATATATATATATATATATATATATATATATATATATATATATCAACATGTTCAATGTGAGTAGCTGTACGTATTTAATTTTATTGCAATCGATTATTAAGTAGAATTGTACAATTTACCGCCAGAAGCTTGACAATTAAAATTAGAAATTAGAATTTACATAGCGCGCAAAAGAAAATAGTAGGTATTCGACCACCGTAATAGTTGCGTTCCGCGAATTAAAATCTAATTTTTGTTTTTACTTTTGTATTTCATTTTAACAATGCAGAAAATTAATCAAAAAAATAAATAAAATAATAAAATAAAAATTAATTAAAAAATAAGAATTGATTGATTAGAATTAATTTAGATTTTACTGTTTATAAATGGAAATCAGCCGAGTGGAACATTAAATTTCTAATTTGCAAAACTATGCTCCGCAACTTAATACATAGGTATATATTTATATATATATATATATATATATATATATATATATATATATATATATATATATATATACCAAATTATAAATGGCGAATCAAAAACCAAACCATCTCACAAAATGGTCGCTTTAATTGTTACCAAAACCAAACCGACATAATTACCTTTCCCAAATTTTCGTTTTTTTTTGGAATTTTTAATATTTCTACAACAAACAAAAATTCTGTTGTTTGTGCTCGCGATAATACTGACGATTGGTCGGTTTGCAGACAATTAATAAAAGTCGTTTAATGTGCTTTAAAGTGCGGTACGCAACGCACGCATACACACACAAAAGCGTGCACAGCCACACAAAATTAAGAAATAACTTTTGTGGCATAAAGATGTATATAACAAAAAGATGGTTGACAAGTTTTTAATATAAAAAGATATTGTTGTTGGCATTTTTATCTTCTTAAAAATTATGATTTTTTTTTGTTGTGCTGTTAAGTTTTAAGGCGGAGTTCCATTCTTGATGATATTTTTTTTTTTTTTTTTTTTAATGTATCTTCTTAATAAAATAATAGTTTGACTTTTTATTTTTGTGTGGTGTTGGTAAACAAATTAAACAAGAAATTTAATAAGATGGATAAAATCACGAAGAAGAAGAAGAAGAATAAAAAGAAGTAAAAAACGAATCAAAATTAAGAAAAGTTTAAAATCAATTTGATTAGCACTAGCGCGCAAAAAACTTAAAAATATTTTATGGTTCTGTTAATTATTATCCATTGATAGAGTTGAACGATGATGATATTGATATGTACTCGCGCATATATACATGATGATTAATTCATAGTTTAATATAAGTCGTCGATCTTATATATATGTACGATGAAGAACACCCAAATAAATATGCGGGTAATTTAAAATCGAAAGGTTAAACCACATTCGTATATAAATACTTATAAAAGTTCTAAGAATATAATATATTAGGTATATAGGTATGACCACACGAAAATCTAAAAAGCCTACATCATTTTCAAACATCTCGCTATATAAACTATAATGTCATCTTATGATTATTGTCTTAAAATGTCTATATTTATTTCCATTATTAAAATATAATAACGAACACCCAAGATGTGTTTAAAGTGTCTTAAGAAACTATCATAATCGTATATTAAATGAATTGGACGCTCCTATAACCATAAATTGTATAATATAATGGCAGTTTTTCTTTCTAGATAAATAATAGTCTGGCCACCACATATATATGTATAAAACCCGATTGAAAGGGGTTACAAATTATGACAACAACAACAACAGCAAAGATCGTTAATATCACGTCATACACTCAATTTGCATGATCGAAATTATAATAACAATAAAAATTATATCATGGCGGTAATATCCGTGATTTTATGTTATTTTCGTGTGAATTTTGAGTTTTTTTTTTTTGTGATCGCAAAAATTTCATTTAATCCGATAATTTAAGCGTTTGCATAAATACTTTGTTGTATCTTATGGTATTCTAATTATATAGATATTTAATCGGTTTAAAACTCGATCGCAAGGTGTTTTTAAATTATATAAAATCCAATTTATGCTTAAGCTATTTATCTATTCGATGTTGGTATCTTGATTTATATTTTTTTATTCATTGTTTTTTTATATGTAGGCATGATGTTATGAATTTATAATTCGATTTTATGACTAAATTCTAGAGCATTTATTCTAAAATGGTATATTGATCTCTTCTAAGTGATTCGAATATATATAATTTAACATAGTTAAACACCAATGATTTATTGAAAGCATCGTTGTGGGTTCCATCCAAATATTTAGCACTGTAAATATATTAAAATTTGTTTAGTCCAATGGAGAACTGCTTACTTTATTTACTTCAATGATACGAATGTGTTTTGATGCTTTTAGGTTCATAGTTGAATTTTGCAAGTTTCCCAAAAAACAATGCAGGCTTTGCAAAGATCGAAAGGCGTTTAATGGTGAGTATTGAACTCGGAAGCGACGGTAAGCAATAATATTAATAAAAATAATCACAGAGATGGAAGAAAATCAGATAAATAATAGCAAACCCATATGAAAATTCGTCATTTCAACGGTGATATGAGGTGAGGAGATTTTGCTGATACATTTAAAAAACTGATTCATAATAACAAGCAATTAACCGGCACACATAAAATAATTTCGCTAAGAGACCATGTCGGAAGTTCAACAGCCAAATTAATAAACCATTTGCGGCCAGCAGCAGAAAATTGTGCAGCTGCTTTTTGGAATCTACATGACACAAAAACAGAATGTCTACATGCAATCAGAAATTTTGGAATCAGCATAGAATCATGGACGATTTAAATCGCTAATTTTATCAAGGGCGTCACAAAATATTCGAATGTTCGCGATTCAATGAACTAAATGTCGCGGAAAGAAGTCAATTGGCGAAGTTACCAAACTATGTTGCCAACTTATAGTCAGGGATTTTGGAAAAAATGGTACCGGAATATCTCTCACGACTACAGCAAAGGTCAAAGTGGCTGCTAATAGAACTACCTAACCTCCAAGTGGGGGAGGGCCAGTGAGTTGCTCATCTTTTAGTATTACTAAAAGATGAGCAACTCACTGGCCATTAGCCCGAATCATCAAACTACATCCTGGAGAAAATGGACACGTTAAAACGGAATATTACCAAAATATGCCGCCACAAAAAGGACAATCAAGTCCAGTCAGTAATGACTAACGATGGAAATACAACAAATAAGCTATTATTACTACACGAGCCGCACAAAACTCTACCTAATAAAACTGCAACGCAGAGATGCTGTGCAGTTTATTGGAAAAAACAACCAAAAACAAAAAAGGCAAACTCCCAGAGCTCAACGTTCTGGTTTCAGACCAGAAAGAAATGACACTGATCACAACAACGCAATTTAAAACATCACTAAACCATCTAATGAATGGATTTTTTCACTTAACGATGAGCAGTCATCGTTGATTAGAAACGCACATGTTAGAAAAATTCATTAAGCTCATACAACAAATTTATCAGGATGATGGAATCCTAGTTAAATACAAAAGCAAACGCCAATGCTCTTCCTGTTCGTATTAGGTATAGTGTTATACAAAAACTAGGTAGCACATCCCCTAAATAAACATAAGAATATCAATATAAACATAAGAAATTGGTTGGAACATCTCTTTACGTAGTGTACCGTAGTTTACAAACATCGAACTGCACATACACACAGAGTAGTTAAACACAGAGACCGAAATAAGGAAACGGAAATGAACATGGATTGACCACACTAAGGAAATCACCAAATGATATAACAAGTGTGTCATTGGTATGAAACCCGCAACTGAAATAAAATTCGCAACAATAACTTCACGAAACATATTTAGGCGCCATTTCGAGCAATTGTTACTTAGCTTTAGATGCGACAAAGATTGCATTGATGATGAAACTCATTTAATGTTACTGTCAATCAATCTAAATCTAAGATCAAGTTTTAAATGGCCTGTATGTAAATACCGAATAATATTATTATTTGACAACCCCATATTTAACAATCGATAAATACGATGTCAAGAACAGTTAGTTTAGGTGACATGCTACAATTTCTAATGTTAAAACAGAAGTATAGCCTATAGATTAATAATAATTTTATAATAATATAATAATCTTAATAATCAAAGATGCGGATTAACTAACCTTATCATCCTCCAAGTATATTTACAAAGTTATTCATTGAAATTCAAAAATTTTTCTGACATTACACCAAAATGTTGCCATGGCTACGGAATCCGTAAACACAATAAAACGAAAAAAAACCAAAATCAAATCGCAACAAAATCACAAAAATGTAGTAGAATTCTGGTACTAAATACTCCGGGATTTTAGAAAATTTTTAGTACGTGCTGTGAAAGACGCCCAATCGACCAATTAATTAAATGGCATTTTCAACGTAAATTACCAGTTTTTCATCATACGACGACGACAATGTCTAATATATTTAATACGAAAATTATACAATTATTATATACATTTTTCATTTCATTTTCCTCATTCCGCTGACGTAAATTATTCAACGACACGGTTGGTTCTTTACTGTCTGACAATAAAATGTTAATTTTCTTGTTTATTGGAATTTGCATAAAAACATTTTTACATTCTTAGAAAAAAAGTAAAATTTAATTTTAATAAATTTATGTAATGCTATATGACATGTCACATGACAAACATAAAAATAAAATGATTTTCTTTTTTATTTAAATAAGATTTCATCTTTATATATACACAGGCACACACACTCTGCACACACTCAAGACGACGACGACGACGAGACAACGATGGACGAGTGTGTTAAAGTGTTTCAAGTACTAAAATATTAAATTGTACGAGAAAAATAAACATACAATAAAAATGTTGATTTAATTTTTCAAGATGAAAATGAGTTAGCATAAAATAAAAGTAAAAAAATAATAAAAGTATCTTACCTGTATCCATTGCGACTAAGGTTAATGTGTATTCTGCTTGGGTTTCACGATCGAGTGCACGAAGTAGCGATATTTCACCGGTCGATGCATTTATTCGGAATAAATCGGCATCACCCTCCTTTAAGAAATATCGTACTTGTGAATTAAATGGTGGTGTATCGGCATCGTAGGCTTGCACCGTTATAACATAGCCACTATTCGGTGGTATAACATTTTCCATGACATAGGCCAAATACGGTGAATCCAAAAATGTTGGTGGATTATCATTTATATCGGTGATCGTTATAGTTAGTTCGGCCGTATCGAAACGTGATTCACTGTTGCCCACATCGCTGGCACAGTCTTCGGCACGCACCGATAATATATAACGTGATTTTCGTTCGTAATTTAAATTTTTGGCGACACGAACTATTCCCGAATCTTCGCTAATACTAAAATCACGATTATCATCACCCGCCGCAATCGAAAAGCGTACACGCCCGTTTGCACCTTCATCGATATCGGTCGCCGACACTTGTAATACACTAGCCCCGATACTAGCATTTTCTGCAATCGAAGCACTATACTGTTTCGGATCGAATATCGGACTATTATCGTTTTCGTCCAAAATTTTAACTTGTATTTGAGTATGTGTCGATTTTGGTGGTTCTCCACGATCTCGTGCCGTCACCATTAGCTTATAATTCGATTTTAATTCACGATCGAGTTTTCCGGACACGCGTAACAGTCCATCGACCGATCCCAATGTAAACGGTATCGCTGAATCGGTATTCAAACTATACTCTATATATCCGTTACGACCTTCGTCACGATCGATCGCTTTTATAGCCATAACCACGGTATTGATTGGTATATTTTCGGCAACACTTGTCTCATTGGCCGTTATAAAACTTGGTGCTAAGTCGTTTACATCTTTTAATACAATTGTAACCTGTAAAGAAAACGAATTTTTTTTTTTTTAGTTATTTATTTATTTTACATATACACGTACATTAGTATTCTAATCAAATTCGTTCAAAGACAACCTTTCCAATGCGCAAAGGATAAGAATATTAAATAAGAAATAATAAAAAATAAAAAAATTGAAATGTCACTGAACGTACAGTTAAACGACTGAGCCTGACTTGTGATAAATAATTTATGTATTTTGCGCGACCAAAATCCCTTAACTAAAATCGTACAGTAGCCGGCCGTATCTACATTTTTTTTAAATTTTTTTAATTTGTCCACTTGTTTCTTGTGTTGAACGTTTTCGAACGTAAACTCAGTAATATCTCAGACATTTAATTTTTATTATATGAATTAAATAAATAAGATAAAGCAACTCTTAAAGACCATCAACAACAATTTTGCGATGTCGTTATAAATTTTATAATTTTTTTTTTGTTTCTCATATGTTTCGCTTTTCTTAATAAATAAATAAATAAGAAATAAATAAATAATAATAATTTCTTATGAATAAAAACGTTTAATGAATTAAAAAGAAATATTTCGTTTGTTTCGTTTTTGATATGTTTGTGCAGCAACATAACAAAAATGATGATGGTGGTGGTGGTGGTGCCCGGTTGATGATGATCATCATCATCATCATCAATTGGATATGATTTGTTTTTGATGGCATAATGATTATTATCGTTCGTCTCGCGATGAATTCGATGGACTTTTTTTTTTTTTTTTTGATAATTTATTCTGTCTTTTAATTAATTTATGGATGTTAGATGCGATGTAAGTTTTCATGTGAATGCGCACAGCACAGATGGGAAATGAATTTATTGGTTTTTTTAATTTTTTGGTCTTCGTTCTTGGTTATGGTTTTATTCTATAATCGGTGAAACGTGATGTTAAAGTTTTTTGTTTTTTTTTTGTACAACTTAAAGTCAGCAAGGCAATGTGATGGAATAAATTTTAATCTTATGCGTGTGTATAAATAATCAATTTGGTCTAATATGACATTTCTTTAACATAAGGGGCTAGAACTAAAAAACAAAGAAGCCAGATCTGGCTTAAAAAGAACTTCAAAAAGTAGGTAAATATGGGTTAAGTGCAACTCATCATGTTCTTCCAGTACCATCCAATCTTCCTCGCCAATAACAACCAGTTCATCATCATCTATAACTAGGGGCAATATTCTCGAATTATAATTTCTATACCAGTCTTAGCGGCGGTGAGGTGCTTATTGTTGTAGAGCATGCTTTTTCTTGTGAATTCATTGCTTGTCATTCAACTCATTACTAATTATCGGAGTGAACCGCGGATTTGCAGTTTTGTAAATTTTAATTTATTTTTATTCTTAAAACAATAAATCTATTATTCTCTCGAATTTTGCCTAAATTTATACTATTCGCTTGTATAGCATTATTTGTTGTACTCATTCATAGAGGATATTAGTAGTTCAGCATTTTTAAAATAAATATGCGGGTACAGACTTACATATTAGAATCCGAGTGTTTTGTTTGAAATGTCACATGACAATCACAATTGCACGAAACTAAAGGTTTTCCACAATATTAAAAAAAAAGTTTATGTGAATTGCCTAAAGCTATACATTTTTAGGTTTGAGATTCAGATTTTTCATAATTTTGTTGCATAAACTAAAACATATTACTAACCTAAAATTCAGTCATCCGAAATTTGGTAGTATTTTATTGAAATTACAACTCAAACAATAAAGCGAATTCAAAGGGATCTACGTCCGCAATTATAATCCACATGAGAACCGCTCAGAACTGGACATTTTAAAACTGGATATTTCAAAATAGGATTTGACAAAACGAGATAAGGTACAAAACTGGATATTTCAAAATTGGATAATTTAAAACGAGATAAGGTACAAAACGAGATATGGCACAAAACTGGATATTTCAAAATTGGATATTTCGACATGTGATTTAAACTTAAAAGGATTTTTTAGAAAAGTCCTGGAATATGGCCAATTAGGGAGGAACTCGGCGAGTTCTTAACCGATTTTGATGAAATTCGATACGTAGGAAGAAAATGGGATTTTAAAATGATTTTTTGGAAAAGTTCTGGAATATGGCCAGTAAGGAAGGTACTCGGCGAGTTCTTAACCGATTATGATGATATCCGATATGTAGGATGAAAATGGAATTTAAAAATGATTTTTTGGAAAAGTTCTGGAATATGGCAAGTTAGGAAGGAACTCGGCGAGTTTTTAACCGTTTATGGTGAAATTCGATATGTAGGATGAATAAATTTTAAAATGATTTGTTGGGAAAGTTCTGGAATAAGGCCAGTAAGGTTCCATACTTGAATATTTCTAAGGATAGAAATAGAATTTTCCTTCACTTAATAGTTTTTTTTTAATTGCTGCTTTTATCATTTTATTAAAATAATCATTGGCTTGAAAAAATCATTTTAAAATCACATTTTGATCCTAAATATCCAATCCTACATACTCGCCGAGTTCCTTCCTAACTGGCCATATTCGAGAACTTTCCTAAAAACTCATTTTAAGTTTAAATCACATGTCGAAATATCCGTTTTGAAATATCAAGTTTTGTATCATATCTCGTTTTGTACCTTATCTCGTTTTAAAATATCCAGTTTTGAATTATCCTGTTTCAAGTCTTATCTCGAAACAAAACTCGATTTTAAACTACGTCAGTGGTAAAAATGCAACTCTATGGGTGAAATTATAGATGAATTAGCTACCAAAGATGGGTTTTCTATTTGAGCGATAATGCGTTGAAATTTTATTCAACAATCCATTTTAGACATATAGAGGTTATAAACTACCACAAGCGCATCTGAATGAATACCAGGGTTCAAAAGTATATGACCATTAATGTTCTTGATAAATCAAGAAAAGTATTGATTTCTGAACTAATCAGGATAATCGGGTCATGTAATGCGCGATTTACATTCAACGATATTTTAAAGATTCAGATATTTAAAGAGGAATGTTAAGTCAACTTTTAAGTCAACTACGTGCGGTATTGCAATTTTGTCTCTCCGGCTTATTGAATCAAGTCTATTATGAGATTTTCTATTATGAATCTTCTTAAGTTTCATTATTAGATTGTGATTGTCGTAACGTTGCCGCATTAAGAAGTTATTTTGTAGGTGGCCTACGATTAATATAATTGCACCTATACTAAACTATAAAAAATACATTTTAAACTAAATCTAGTTTCATAACCATTTCTTAAAAAAGTTTATCGAATTATATGTATACATATTTCAAAAATGTTTGTGAAATGAGGAAACAACAACAGACTTCAACCATAAAGCGACGAACCCATTATTTTATGTTGCGAATGCTGTTGTTATATATCGACAAGAGTAACAAATTATTTTATCCAATCGATTTTGTTTAACAAGCAAACTATCTTTAAGTATTTATCTAGTAAGGTATAGTAATAGTTTATTGCACAAAAAAAAAAAATTAAAAATTTTGCGGTTAGGTATATAAGTCTTAAAACCACAAAATGTAATAATTCATATAGATAATTGATTGAGTTGCTTATATATACAAGATCTTACCTGCACAGTTGAAGATAACTTCTTTTCTGGATACTTTGCCGAGTCGGTGGCCGTCACAACTAAATTATATGTACTTTTTGTTTCACGATCGAGTAGCCGTTTCGTTAGTATAGTACCATTTTGCACAATTTCAAAATCATTATTATCATCTCCTGCGGTTATCTTGTATTCCACACGACCATTATCACCTGTAAATATATATAAAAAAAAAATTGTTTAAGAACATTTCGACACATTCATTCATATATAACAGTATAATATTACGCTCTCGATCTTAAAGAGGTCAATTGTAAATTTGCTACAAGACTAACATATATACATATTCGAAATATCGTATATACGAGTATGGATAAAATAAAAATTTGCAATATCACTGGACGCAAAATCCCAAATTCGGTACAGTTGAATGGTTGATTGATTTTTTTCAAAGAATTATGTAGATATATACATATATAAGAAAGTAGGTATCTAAGAATTCTCTATTATTTATTGTGTAGAAATAATTTTTGAATAATGGTTTACGATTTTCAAAAAAATTTTAAAAACACAAAAATGCTAAACAATTCGCTGTGCCTTTTTTAAGCTGAGCTCCGAGAAAATAAATTGAGTAATAATTGCAAATCGAATTGTTAAAAAAAAAAACGATTCATTCGAGAATTTAAAAAAAAAAAAATTATTTTAATCAATTTTTGGTGAATTGAAACTAGAAAATAAAAGATCTACATTTTATTATTTTTTTTTTAGCCAAAGATCAAGCAACTGTATACTGTGCGATAAATTCTGAAGATGGTGTGTATATACGAAATTTAAATTTTTTTTCGCTAATGATTGTCACTGATTTGGGTTCGATGGAATAATCGATTTTAAAATATTGAAAAGTTAGTCAAGCAAATACATTTTTAGAAATTGTTTTAAAGAGTGAAGGGTTTAATAATTCTTGTGTTGTGCACATTATGTTTTTATATGGGAAAATGTTAGGCATTCCTAAACTTTCACAAAAATTAAATTTATGAGTTATGTACACTTTTTGGACACTTGCGGTCACCGCATTGGTCTCAACTTTCAGTGTCATAGTTTCACAGTTTAAATGATTCGTGGGATAAATTTGAAATTTTCATTTGTTAGTTATTGACTCTAACTTTTATAACCAAAATATAGCCAATCAGATGCAAAGATCCTTTGGTATGTAAGACTGTTTTTTTGCGTGGTAACTGTGAGCAGAATTTCGCATATATGATCTCTCAAAATACATATACAAAAATATTTGATGTAACGTGCCGTTACATGTAACAGTGATTGCAGTTATGTCGTTCTGGAACCGCTTCAGGCTAGCGCGTATAACGATCTATACAGAATATCATTGGTTACCCGAAAATGGTAACGGGCCAGTGATGTCTGAGTGGCTATCTGAAAAACGTTGCATGATTGATCCAAATTAATTTGGCTATTTTTGTTATAACCTTTTAAGAAATCGTTGAGTAGCATTTAATTCACAACAGCGCCGCTTATGAAACGCCTGTAAAAGATGATCATACCCAAGAAACGTTTAAGATGACCGTACGACTTTCGAAATTTTGAATTCATTTAAAACGTTCAGGAGGAGGTAGAATGCCTTATTCATTAATTGTGTGTCCTTGGAAATTAACGACTAAACCACATTTCGTGATTTTTTGAAAAATTTCGAGATGTTCTAAATGTTCTTCAAGAGTTGTTATTGTAACTGGTACCTAACAGGTACCAGTTACAGAAGTTTAGGCGAACAAGACGGAATCTATCAATATCTGAAAAGATTGTGCTGCATTTCTTAGGCCCAATGTCATCTTAATATATAGTTCTAAGGCCGAAAAGATTGTAGAGCCTTCCATTTACTGGAACTTCGTTACTTGATTTCGTTAATTCGAGGTTTTCATTATTAAAATGCATAGCATACGAAATGCCCGATATTACGTCACCATAACGCATATTTTTAAGTTTTATGGAGATTGTCCGAAACGGCAAAGCTTAAAACCACAAATGTTATCAACATATTGTTGGACCTCTAGTCTAGTCTAGGTACTGTGTCTGCTGCAATTAACTACAATAGATTTAAATAAATTTTTGTTAAAATTCCAATAATTTGTAGAATTAATAGAGGGTGAAAATACAGTGCAGTGATGATAAATGTCGGGTATTCCCCATTTGAGGAATAAAAAATATATTGTTGTATGATTTTTTTAGCTAGTTACTAAGGTAGAAGCTAGACGTATTTGCAAAATAGGGAAAGTTTATGTGAAAGTTTCCGAAAATTTAATGGATTATCAAAAACTTTAAAGAAAGAGAGACTGTGACAACTAAGCTAAAGTGTGTGCACCAAGGTATAGTTAGAGCATCAGAAAATATTTCTGCTGTTCGACATCATTCAAACACCATGCGCAAGAACTTGGACTTCGAAATTTTGCATACAAATTTGAAATTATTCCCGTATAAAATTCAATTAACACAAGAACTGCTACCAAGAGATCATCCAGACTGATAATCCAGATTTTTTTGAAAAATTTATTATGAGTGACTCTAAGCTCATTTTCACTTAAGTATAGACATGTAAACAAACCAAACAGCAAATGCTGGGCAGTAGAAAATTCCCAAAAAATTAACCTATCATCATTAATCCCTTAAAAGTGACATTATGGTGTACAATGTCGGCTGGAGGAGTTATTGGACCATACTTCTACTAAAATCCGAACGGTTCAGCTGTTACAGTCACTGACAAACGTCACCGTGATATGATAAGGAATTTATTTATTCCAAAATTGCTTGTCAATGTGGTTCCAGCAGGACGGTGCTACATACCATATTGCTTTAGAAACCATGGAATTGTTACGATAAATGTTTTCAGAATAGTTAATTTTAAAATCTGTATGTGGATTGGGCTCCACGGTCACCCAATTTAACTCCTCTTGACTACTTTTTATGAGGTAATTTTAAAGAAATGATTTATGTAAATAAACCAAAAAAATATTGAGGAACACTTGAAAAGTGTCAACACTTGAAAAGTAGTCAACATAATACAGGGTGAAATGTGTGAAAAAGTGATGAAAAAAGTGATGAAAAGAGTCTGCATGTTGCAATTCGTATGATTTGGGAGACATTTAACCCTTAGTCTGCAGTAAATATTCTTGCAGTCAATCCACTATGCCGTTTTTCAATATTTTAAAAAGATTCTCATGTAGCTTGTTTTTCTTTATCGCTTTTCCTAGTTTTTAACCGCTTTCTAGTTTAAATGTACTATATTTAAGTGTAAAGGTCTTCATGGGACAAATTATTAACAGTATTTATTAACAGTAAACTTAGCAGGGCGAACACAATAATTCATGTCTGAAAAGGGCCGACCAGTGGATGGGTGGACTAGCAAAGATGTTTTACGGGTATCTAAGTAAAAGAGCTAAAGGTGTCTGCGAACGATATTTGCATTTCAAAATTTTACTGAAAGAGAACCGATGAGATCCGATATCCACGGACTTGCCAGTCAAACTCAGCTATTTTAAAAATATTTTCAATAACAATTTAATATTGAGTTTTACATGGCATCAAGCAACCTGAGGTGTACTTGAGTAATGCTGAAGGAGCAAATATAAAAATAGAGAGAAAACAACATGACTACCAGAAGAACATGTTGCTACAAGGTTCCAGACCAATCGCCATTTATTATATAGTTGTCAGTTGAATCTTTTTAACTTTGCTATTGTCCAAGTGATGTAAACATAATTCAAAATATATTCAACGGATGTGGAGATCAAAATAAAAATTAGGCTATGATGAGAATTATTTCCTGCTGGCTTCACTTTTAAGATTTAAGGTTTAAGGTTTTAAAACTTTTAAGGTTTGTAGTCTTTCTCAGGGATTTTAACAAACTTCAAAAAAACGCATGGTGGAGAAAACTGGTCTACACATTTATGAAATATATTATCCTTCCAAAAAGCGTAGCGCGACATTTGTCGCTTCCAACAACTCGATGATGGTAAAATTGTTGAACAAAACCAGTTAGATTTCCAGAGTAAGAAAATGAATATCCTGTGAATCTCCACTAATTCGATACTCGAAATTGATTTCTCGAAATACCGAATACCGTAAGTTATTAAATTTAAGAAAGATTCCCTTAATAATCTCTGACTAGAAATACGAGCATAACTCAATATAATACATAACACTTGGCCGAAAATATTTAACAGAAATGTCAGATTGCAGACTATTATTAACGGTAAAACCTTTTTTTACAGCATGGAGTTTATTACTAACCTTTTAAAAAGTAAATTTTAATCCACTTGTTTTTTTATATCTTTTTCTTTTGTTTTCTAAAGACATTTAGAAGACAAGACATTCCATGTGGATTCGTTTTTTTCTATCTGTTACATCACTTTGAGCCAACCAAAACATTATACCGGTGTCAGGACTCAACCAATTTTTTTAGAGCTTGCGTGAACAATCCGTTTCGGCGGCGATAAGTCTGCCTACATAAGTTTTTAGGACTTAACTTATCACCAGCAACAGTTATTGACTGTATTGAATATTGAGAAGGTGGTTTATAGTTGACCGTATAAATTATAAAGACATTACTACACTTGAATAGAGGAACAGGAAAGAACATTAATAATTAAAAATTATGGCAGTGAGAGCTGGGCCTGCCTCATAAAGTAATTCTCATTGGTAGTTTTATGAATCGCATTTTTAAATCTTCAAAATATTGATTTTCTGGATATATTTTAATTTTTCGAGATTTTAAATTGCTGGATTTTTTTTCTATATATATATATATATATATATATATATATATATATATATATATATATATATATATATATATATATATATATATATATATATATATATATATATATAAAAATCTAGTCCAACATTCATCCTAATTTTATTATTTTAATTCTACTTGTTGTAATCTAATTAAAACAACGTTTACATGGCACAAAGAGTATCATGACACAAAAAGTATCATGACACAAATTGTATCGTGCAACGTTTTGTTGCCTTCTTGTTTAAGTATTTAAAAGAGCAAGGGAGCAAGCTACTAAAAAAATTACTAGTTGACTTTACTATTCAACAGCATGATTACGAAAAAAAAACAAAACAAACGAAATGCTAGTTAAAAATATTTGAAATTTTGTTTTATTATTATTAAACGCCCTTTAAAATACAGAAAATCAGTCTGTTTCGTTTTTATTTCGTATGGTTTAGTAGGTTTCATCAAATATATCAGTACTTCTTTTTAAGGGAAAAATGTATGAAATAAAACCAACGTAACAAAAAATTAGGGGAAAAACTTGAAATATTTTGTATAAAACCTTTGCACCATGTGTACGAATGTCTGTACGATTTTTTTTCATGTTGGATTTACTTTTATCTGGCAATTTTAATGGTAGAATGCAACTACAGATTTATTTGTTAAGGGAAACAATGCTAATATATATTTTATATATAAGCTCTTCCTCCGTAGATTTCCCAAGCTCTAAATTCAAATTGGTTATCGGTTTAGAATTGAAATTTATCTAATTAATTTCTAAACCGAATCCTAATTCGGATGATTTTCAATACTACTATACTTTGCAACGATGCTGATTGAAACTGCTGACTGATTATGATTTGTTAGAATAGCAAACTTTTAATTTAATCGGCAAAATTTATTAAATTCAAGAATAAAATCGACATTGCATCCTAACTGGGCAAATTGCTGTTATACTGGATTTTATACATATATGACTTTATTTTTGCCCTCGCCACATTTTATTTCGACTCAATTTAGCACTTTTGACAGACTGTATATGCTATCAATTTGACATGGTTTAAGTTTTTTGACTATATACATTTTGGACATGACATATAACTCAAATTTTGATGTATACACACATCGAACCATAATTTGTTGATATCCCCAACACAAAATGAGTGCAAAAAATACAAAAACATTTCTATCATCGCATGATCGCGTACATATATAAAATCGCGCTCGAAAAAAAAAACACACATCATACATATAAGATATAAAGGCTAACCAAACAAAAACGTACACAACATAACATAACTAATGAAGAATTAAAATTTCCACCAATCAAATTATATACGTTAAATTGATTGAAATAATTTTCGTTTTAAAACTTAAAAACAAATTATTTATCTTAAGAGACAAATGAGATATTTTCTTCTTGCTTTATATATATATATATATATATATATATATATATATATATATATATATATATATATCATAAAAACTAAATCAAAAAATGTATAACAAAATTTGGTGCCATTAAGTCTTAAATACGACAAAATTTAAGAATATATATACGAACGAAATAATATAATAAAAATAAAATAAAAAAATAAAAAAATCAATCAAGAAACTTAAAGAAAAGCAAATATATAAAATAAAATAAAATCATGTTACGTGACAAATATAATTTTCTTATTATTTGTCTTTTGGAACATTGGAATTTGTTATTTTTCTTGTGTCCTTTTCATTTCAATAAATCAAAATCTTTTAGGTTTTTCGTATATTTTTCGCGTTATTTATATTCAAGTCTTAAGAAAATTGTTGCACAAAATACAAAAAAAAAATTAAATTATAGAAAGACAACTTAATTAATATTCAGAAAACGTAAGATTTTCAAATGATTTTTATTTTTATTTTTTAAGTTTTTGTCCAACGTCTTAAATGTATATGTGCGTTATATAAAACGCACAAATTTACAGTAGATTTTATAAAAGTGCATAACATAATTTATCTAAAATAAACCGTTAGTTATCTATTATCATGCTTCCAAACATGAATTCATCATAAATCACATTTGTCAATAGATGGCAGTAATAAACGAAATATATTACTTTCTGAATTTTATTTTTCTCACAAAAAACTCACTTTTTTCGCAAACTGACATTTTGACATAATAAAATATTTTTGTGTCACACTGTGTATACTGTTTAAAAGATTTTAATTTTTAAATCGTAAACGAAACGAATAAATAAAATGTGACTTAATTAATTTTCATAATTAAAAATTCATTTTATTTCTTTCTGGGCATTTATAATATCATGACTTAATATATATATATATATATATATATATATATATATATATATATATATATATATATATATATATATATATATATATATATATATATATATATATATATATAAATATATATATAGCGTACTTTCGTACATAAAGATTTTGGTGGATTCTTCGGTAGTATTCAGCGCCAAATGACAAATAAAAATGCCGCGCGCGATTTTTGTTTTTTTAATTTAACTTCTTTCGTTGTCGTCGTGGTTTTTTTTTTACAATATGATGTCAATGTGAAATGAGTTATTCGATACATGTGCAACATATAACGTATTTTTATATATCATGAAGCAGAAAATTTATAAAAATTTTGTACGCAAAATTTCACACACATCATGTTTGTTGAATTTTTTTTTTTTAGCGACAAAACCATAATGCTTTATCTTCAACATTAATCTTCTAACACCATACCTTAATTACTTATGTGGTTTTATGTATACAAATTAAACATAAATAAATTGTGATTCATTCATCTCAACGCGGTAATTATACAAAAGAAGGTAGATAAATTCCTTATGCGCACGTTTAAAAGTTCTAATCACATAATAATCACATAATATTTTCTTAAATCAACTAATTAAAATTAAAATTAGCCAGCAACTCAATTTTATGTTGCTATATAGTGAGCAAAAAATTATGTTAAAAAAAAATTCATAATGTCTTAAGTCTATTTTAACTTCATCGTTATATGTGCGGATAGGTATTATGTATAATTACCGGGTGATTGGTTTAAACTGTAACTTTTATATCGAGAAATAAGAACTCTACAAAAAAAAAATGACCCTGATTATAATATAATCATTCCTCGTGGGGAATACATTAGTGCTAAAATTAGCCAACCTATTCCCTTCGGCCTTTACAATGGCTCCGTGGAATGTACGATAAACATTGTTAAGTGCAAATGAAGATTGAATTGGCCGAATTCAGTTCGACTTTTGAAGCCAAAATATTAAATCGACTACATCATCTTAATGGTTCAGGCAATATCTCAAAAGTTAGCAATATGCAACATAGCCGATTTACATTCAACAAATTTTTCATCTTAAAAAAAACGAGACACTAGATTGAAAAATTATGCAAGCCAAACCGAGAAAAAATTTCTTCTTGTATAAATAAAAAGATGAAACCCGAGATCCAAACCCAAAAACTGATATAAAAAAGATGATTTTGATTTTTACAAGTCATCTTTTTGTAGCAAAACATATAAAAAGATGACAATACATGTATAAAATTAGTTTAATATGTTTTGGTTACTCACACAAATAAAAACCAAATGTTATTGCAATTTTTGTCCAATTTTACTAAATTGATTTCAAGATCAACATCTTCTTCAAAGTTTGTTGAATGTAATCTGTAAGGAATGGCTGATTTATATTCAACGAAATTTGCAGAATAAGTTGATCTTAAAATCGATTTTGTTAAAGTTGAAATAAACACAAAAAAAAATCCTGTAAAAATCAATTTTATATTGAGCAATTTGTTTGGCGGAAGATCCAAAGAGACGATACAAGTTGAAAGCATTCTCTATATAGAATTCCGAATGATTAAAAGTCACTTTAAGGGTCTGGGAGATAAGTGGCATAGAAAAGATAGCCCATTATTTATCAATATCGAAAAGCAACGATAAAATAATAAGCGAGGTTAAAATAAATTTAATTGGTCATTTGGGAACATTAATAAGAAAAAGTAAAAACAATGATGAAAGCGATTATCCTCCGATATGCCAGAATACTTTATCCAGCAGCCCTGAAACCTGACTAAGATTCAATTTTCTTTCATGTATCACACAAATACTCTGACACGCAGTACAAAAACTAGATCTAGCTAACAAATTCGGTTTCAAGGTAATCTTCAGGCAAACTAAAACGATTAGACCGAACACGAATATAGAGGCTTTTGAATGAACTGAAAAACTCGTACCTTCCCATCAATATCCCGATATATATCAACTATTCTGCCAATTAACCACACCATAGGTGGAATATTATCTTGATGGAAAAGCACGAGTGTTGATATTTTAACATTTTCTGACTCCTTATTCCATTTTAGTCTCTGCTAGAGTTGTGAAAAACACTCCACTCTCCATCGACCCCAAAATTGTTGAAGAGTACATTGAACTTTTTGATACCTCGACAGATTATTAAACTTTATTTCTAAGAATGATGATTCCGCCAATACACAAGTAGGACATCAATCAAAAATTGTCCTGACGATAAAGTTGCATAATCATCAGGATGACTCGATATAGCGGTTATAGGTCGAGAATTTATGTCGTTTGAATTGAGAGAATAGGTAACCATTGAATTGAGTTATTATCTTATTTTGAAACTGCTGAGAGAGAAATAAGGTTTTTATTTTCTTTCATTCTAATTGCACAACGCTCTACAACTCTTTTGAGACATGCTATAAATGCATTCGATGACAGGACATAAACTACTTCCAAATGTGACGCTTTAATGGCAAAACATATAAAAAGACAAACATAAATCTTCCGATTTGATTTAGAGCGAATTATTGGTTTCACATAAAATGGACCACAAAAATCAATCCCCACGGTAGCTTGGTTGTTCCACTCGACAATTCGGTAACTCGCCCATTACTGGTTCAATGAACTTGGGAAGCGCTCTGAAGCACTGAATACACTCATGGCAAATTTTTTGATTATGATATTAATTTTTAATACTGTATGAAAGGTCCATCGGTCCTGCTCATGCTAATGCTCTCGACGTACCAATAACTCAGCAAAATTGTGATTGCGAGGTAATAAAATTGGATGGCTTTGATTGTACGATAAATTGACTGCCTACTCAAAGAATATTTTTCGAATCCAAAAATGGCTATAATGTTTTTTACTTTTGATGTACGTCCTAGCACAAATTGCTCATATGAGAATTCTTGGTTTGCACCAATCTAATCAACCGCTAGACGACTTTCATTAATTTTACTTGTGATAACGGTCCTAGTTTACGAATTGACCTATTTGCTATTTGGAATTATTAATAAAACGGAATACCCGCAAGCACTTCCTTTACCTAATCCCTGAGAAGATGAAAAATGTAAAAATTTAAGTGGGTCTCATCGACGTTTACGCATACATTTTGCTGGCGAACTTCTAAATTTACCATTTCGATATTTAAATTAAAAACTCGATGTTATGGCCACTCAGATGAGATTTGTCCCAAAAACATCAAAGCAGTATACCAATTATTAAGGCACAAGAATTTAGGTCAAATTCCTTGAGACATGTGATCAGCAGGATTATCCTTAGTTGGGACATAATGCCACTTCAATTTTGATGAATAATCCTAAATTCTCGAAATACGAGTGCCAACAAACGCAGAAATTTTTTCGAGTGATGATTGAATCCGGTATAATGTAGTTTCCGAATCAGATCACAAATGAATGGAACTAAACTGAATATTGATAATTGACTGTAACCGTTTAGACCCTAGAAGAAATTTCTTCTTGTAAAAATAAAAAGACGAAACCCGAGATCCAAACCTACAAAACTGCAATAAAGATATTTAAGAAAAAAAGATTCTTGCCGGCGAAACAATAGCAAAATAACTGTTTCTCCCGCAGAACTTTCGTCAGAACGATCAACATTTTTTAAATTCATGATAGATACCTCTACATCACCGAGCAATTGGCGCAGTGGTTAAAGCTGCGGTGTTTGGGACGGGAGGTACCGGGTTCGAATCCCAACGGGGGAGGGTTGCAAAAGGGATTTTTCATCACTTGATTACGATCGGTGATGACGATGAACACAACTATGACCTCCCGTTGGAGTGCAGAATTCATGGGCCGAACCATCGTCCATGCCAGTACAGGCTGGCTGGAGCAATGCAATGTGCAGATGGATATTTGAAAACGCGAACCTGTATTCGCGCGTCCTCAATTTGGTTAGTTATGGCGTAAAGTAGGACGTTAATTAACCGTGAAAGAGTTAGGAGAGCTTCGGCCCCAAAACAGATTGCATAGAAATAAACAAACAATAAACATACCTCTACATCGACGAAATCCAAGTTTTGGTAAAACAAAATAAAAACTTAAAAGTATTTAAGGTTCGCGTCTTTGCTAAATTAATTTATTTACTCGTTTGGCTGTTAACATACACGACTTTAGTATGGACTATTTAACTGTACAAAAGAGGATTAAACAGTTTTTGGTTTATACAGAAGGTGGCAGGCATCTTGACATTGTTGAAGATACATAAGAACTCTGGGTTCTCAGTAGGATAATTTTTAAAAGAGGGGTTCTCATTTAAGTTATCAAAGTTTTCCCTCCTTACATACAAAAAAGAGGCGAGGTGACTCTCATGTATTCCCCGCAGAATAAATTAATTTTGTTTAGGGACATTTTTTCGTACAGACCTTATTTTTCGAGATAAAAGTTTCAGGTTAAAAAAATCACCCGGTATAGATATACATCCATACACGGCGACGTACATATATCCATTGAATTTCAACAGTAAATCGATAATTTTCTTAACAATATTGTTGTTGTGTGCTACGAGTATCTTCTCTACTAAAAACATATAATATTATATAATATTTATGGACATCTTAAGTTTAAAAATAAAATGAAATTAAGGAAATAGTCAAGGCAAAAAAAAATTAAAATTCTAACTTCAAATGTCATTCAAATAATGATTTAAACTTTTTTTTTTTTTTTATTCAAGTCTCGATCGTTTAGAAGTTTGCTAGGCTAAGCAAAAAAAAAATGCAATTTAACATTTTTAATGCATTTGAAAGTTGATATGATTATTTCTTAGCATTTCTTCGTCTTTTAAAATATTATATATTATTATGGTAGTACGTATGAGGGGTAATTGATGTAATAATAAAAATAATTGAGTACTGTTTACTGGAATTATCGTATTCTGGTGTATATGTGTGTGTGTCTGCTTGCAGATGAAACAAAAAAATAAATGAAATGTGATGCGTTTATTGAGTTTAATGTGTGCATCAAGCGATTGAGTAGATTTAATTGAAGTAATAAATTTATTCAGTGAAAAGATGATTTGGCATTTAATCGGCATTATAAGATAAAAAAAAAATAACCGAGGAGATTCATTCATTGAGAAAAAATTTTAGAATTTTTATTAAATGGAATTCATTATCAGGTTGTAGAAATTTTAAAAGGAAGTGATTATAATTTAATTGTTGTGCAATTAACGAGTAGTTTAGGATTTCTTAACACTAAAATTCCAAGTAGATCATCAAGCGTATATAACCACCGTAAACTGTTAAAACATATTTTAAAAAAATTAACAAGATTTCCAACCAAACCAAATGTTTCATTTCCATTCTTTTATTTTATTGTTTTTTTTGTGTTTTTTTTTGTTGTGTGTGTGTGTGTATCTAGTTTCACGTATGCTTCGACCTCATATGTAATCAATCATTATGCTTCTTTTCATCTTGCAAAACCCAACTAAAATTACAATAAGAAAAGTAATACAAAAATTCGTCATCATATGTAATCATCATCATCGTTGGAACGATAGTAATCACGACGAACAGTAAACACATTTTTTAATGAATGATTCAACGTTTAGTGGAAATTAGATTTTTAGTATATATAGATATAATTTTAGCGATTAAACACCATAAGTCACATATTCGAGGCAACAAGTTCATTGTCATGAGCGCACTACATTATAAACTAAAATCGATTACATTTTTTAATCGAAAATGCAACTTCCTTGAATCGTAAATAAAAAAAAATAAAAATAAAATTCCATCTTAAGTGTGAGAATATTAAAATTATTTTCTATTTATTCTCTCAACTTATTTGATATGTGAAGTGAATTGATTTCATGTTCTTGAAAGTTTAAAGAAAACAAAAGATAATGTAAATCTTATATACAAATTAGAAAAATCATTAAAGTATAGTTTCCTCTATTCATTTATAATATACGTATGTTGGAACATAAGCACACAACACAACACACACACACACTGCAGAGAGCCATTAAAAGAAATGGTAATTAAGCAAAAATTAAAAATAAGAAAACTTCTATAACTACATTGTAGGTAACCGCCTCTTGTATTCATTCATTTTTGATACATTCAATTTTTCTTCTTAATTTTTTTTTTTCGTTTCCAGAAAAATTCAAAAAGAAATTAAAAAACGAAAAACTTTTTTTTTTTATGTAATCTCTTCAAGAAACTATAATTTTGCGTGTGAGATTTAAGATTTTTTTTTTTTGAAAAATTTGTTTTAAGATGAGAAAATAATGATATTTCATCGCCTCAAGCACATTTGAAAATATACGAAACGATTTTCGAATGAACACAGGTTTTTCGTAAATAATAATAATAAATTATATATGAATACAAAAGTAAAAAAAAAAAAAAAAAAAACATCTTACCTGAATCAATATCAGTTGCACTCACGGTTACAACCGCCGTTCCAATTGAAACATTTTCAAAAATTTCATTTGAATAACTCATTGGATCGAAAACGGGTGCATTATCGTTTAAGTCCAAAACATTACAGTATACGGTTAGCGTGGTCGATAAACTCGGAAAACCATTATCTTGTGCTTGAATCACTAGAATATAGTGTTGCACTTCCTCGTAGTCGAGTCGAGCGGTTAGCGTGAATACACCTGTTTGAGGATTTAACGAAAATACATCGTTCGCCCAGTCCGATATCACCGTATACGATAACATTGCGTTCGCACCCAAATCAGGATCTGTGGCCGAAATAACACCAACATGATATCCTCGTGGTGTATTTTCCGGTATATCAAATGAATATGTTGGTTCCGAAAATACCGGTGGATTATCGTTTGTGTCAGTAACCTGTAATGAGAAAAATGGAAAAAAATGATTGATTGGCAATTAAAAATATATTCTGGTCAATAGTCACAAGCGCACTTAAATAAAAATAAAAAATTGTTAAAAAGAAAAAGCATCAACACCTAAGGGATCGCGCATGTATTTCCATCATTTGAACTTTCAACTTATATAATAAATTATAATTTGTTTGTTATATGCTGGAAATGACAATTATGGTGATTTAGCGTTTAAATAATTTTATTATTTTGATGAGACATATAACATCACAATGTCAACGATGACTTTCATGTGATCAGCATCTTAATTAGAAATCGCATAAAAATGTTAAAATTTATTTCCTGTATATATTATATAGCTTTAGCTGTGGTAAGTGTGAAATGTCGGTGAGAAAATTATAATTGTATGTATGTATATGTTATTTGTTTTGTATGTGACATGAATTTGTCGCTTTAGTGATTTTA
Organism: Tipula confusa; assembly: GCA_963556175.1. NCBI lineage: Eukaryota > Metazoa > Arthropoda > Insecta > Diptera > Tipulidae > Tipula > Tipula confusa. The sequence continues at coordinate 13,203,776 of OY744475.1, forward strand.
TGCGTTTTTATTTTTATTTAATTTTAATTTATTCAAACTATAATAGTTTTTAATACGGTCACTGTGGGAATAAATCGTAAAACGTTTATCAAAATTTTTAAATTTTATTGTCCATGTGATTTAAATTCGTAAGTGGATCTAACCACCCTATAGTTCATTGCAATAAATCATACCGTGATGAAACGATGATGAATCCATAAAGGATAAATCTGGTAAATTGTTTGTTATCAATTTAAAACGGAAATGGAAAGAAGACTTAGAAGAGTTAAAAATTGGTCAGTTAATTTTTAAAAACTATTATGGTATAAACAATGATGATTCTATTCTTTGAAATATTTCACCACCGATTCAAGTAAATTTAAAAATAACTTTAAACTAGGCTGGATAGACTAGCATCTACCAGTAATTTATTTTATCCGAAAAACAATTATCCGTATCTCTCAATAATTCAGCATATTCAGAATTATTTGGGTCAATACCATAAGAGTCTCAGACGAATTTGTACTGTCGAAGGCGTAAAGCTTATCTGATCTCTTTTTATCAGTATCTGTGACAATTTTTGAGGTACAGTTCTACTATAAATTCGTATATAAAATCGAGATATTTGAGCGAATTTCTATTAACGTAATCTTGGGATAACGGGATGCTTCAACAAATAACAAATCAAACAATTGTGGCGAGAACTAATAAGCGTCACTAATCCGAATCAGACAACTAAATTTACGCTTTGTGATTTTTCACCGGTCAATTTATCAACTATAACTTCATAATTTCAGCATCATTTTCAGAATTTGCTGGTTGAATTATTCGATACTCCATTGCTTTGGTATCTGTAAAGTGTGAAGAAATCTTACAAGAAAGTGGTTATATATAGGCAATTGAGAACACTCTCATATTTCTACCTTTATAAAATAAGCTGCCATCACAAAATGTTTTGTAATATTTCAAAAGAATAATTTTCAGGAAAAATACCTCGATTGGTTTTCGATCTAATAAGGTTCAAAATAAGGTTCTCGTAAGCATATTCTCTAAATATCAAGAGCCCCTAATTAATGCAAATAATCGAAGCAGGACATATGGTTTGGGTAAATTTCTAGAATGAGCATTCCGGCAGACCTATACACCACTGACGCAGTTTTCATCTTCTAATTTAGTATGAGAGTTACCGATGACAATCAAAATTTTCAAAATAATCCTGCAAACGTGATAAAATTAGGGATCACCTCGTATAGCAAATAAGTGTACCTCAGTAATATTCAAAGTAGTGTAAGCATAGCTACAACTCTCCAAGACAAGAGAATGACGATTCATCGTAAAATAAAATTTGCCAACGATTAAAGCGAAAAATGTTTTAATAACTAATTCTGCCGGTACAGAGCAGTCCGAAGAAGTAGCACTTTACAGATTCCACCTTCCACTGTTTACCGAAAACATTCGAGACTTTTTCAATCATAAAATTTGCTGGAATTTCCTGGCATCGTTTATGCATGTCAATACGAATACTGCAGCCATCATTAAGTAAAAAGGCTACCATTTGGAAGGCACTCAATGTTAGTACGATCTCAAAGTAGAAAACAATCAAATTTTTCCTGGCTGGCTTGAACAACACAAAAAGAGGTTTGTAGCTGGGGATCAAATACGATAGAGACAGATTACTGATACAGCCTAAAACGTTTAAAAATCGTTATTTAAAACAAAAGTCGGTTAAAAAATCTAGCAAATCGCCGTCAGGATTGCAAAAGATTCTACTGAATTGCAGAGCTACCTCAGAAATATTAAACTGCGGGTATAACATATATTTAGTTAGGGCAATAATATTAAAAAGTTTTACTACGATACCCCAACATCAAGTCTATGTTACCCCAAGGCAAACGGCCGGTTGTAAGAGAAAAATCAAATTTTGTCTTATCAATTTTGCGAGATTTTTTATAATGCAGCGACACACCTATTGGTTGCCTAATTATTTAGTCTAATTCGTTTAGAAAGAGTCCAATTGGTCGTGTGAGCGTACCTTAGCGTTTATTTCTGAAGGCAAATTGTTGATTTGGAAGTAGTTTTCTTTCTACAAATATATTCGTTCTATAGTATTTTTAGAAGCAATTTCTCTAAAATTATTTAAATCACAATCAGTAGCAATATTGGTCGAAATGATTCCACGTCAGATATTGGCAAATAAACAACCTGTTCAAAAATGTGAAAGGTATATAGGAACAATATGTGCATGGCGAAATAAAGAGGATGGTTCGGTTGATCAAACTATACCTTATAATAAGGTGGAAGAGGATTTTGAATCATGGTTAAAAGGCCAAGCAAAATTCTGGACACTTCTAATTCAGACACTGCTTAAATGAAGAAAGATTCAAACGCATTACAACAAATGCGCGTACTATGTCACATCTGAAGCTGACCTTAGAACCGAAAAAAAAGCTGGAGAAAGAAGCGGTAAGAGATAAACTAGATTAGCAAAAAGTAACTCCATACATGCGGAAGAGAAAACGAAAACGGTCACCTCTACAGGATGCGATTTTAATTAAAAAGGAGTTGTATCGTATACTGAACTGCTAAGGATAGTAAAGGTGAGCTCAGAGCTTACTAATCAGGGGGAAGAAGGTTATTCATATTTGCTAATCTACGAGAAAAGTATTGGTCAGGATGTTGCAGCCTTGACACGGGAAGCCCTTGTAAAAATAAGCTTCATTGATGTAGTGACTACACAGGATGAAATACTTCAGGCCCTTGAATCTCTGGTGGGAGAGACAAAAGGTATTAACTCTATAAAAACGCTAAAAGCTAATAATCGTGGGACAAAATGGACAATGGATAGCCTTCTAAGCCAAATAACAGAGATTGTCGTATCCAAAGAACTTAATGATTGGTAACCACCAACCAATCATTATTCTTTGGATACGACATTCTCTGTTATTTGGTTCGGAAGCTCAACAAGGTTTAAAAAAAATCTCAAACGAGTTTGAAGGATAAGTCTAAAAGGTGATCGAATTAAATTTTAACCCATGTGAAGCTGTGTATGACCTGCTACAGAAACAGTACGTGATTTCGAAACAGATATTGTATCGATCTATATAGACAAAGCGATCATCAAGCCATTTTGTGCGTCTTGCATGATGAAAAACCATTGAGGGAGAAAAAGGAAATTTAATGGCTGGATACCTAAAATGTTTGATAAAAAGCTGTTTATGTTCATGTTAGATGATAGTTTTGTCACGAACTGCAGAAAATCGGGTGTCTCAAATGATACATAGTGGACCAAGCAAATAACCGAGCTGCGTAACAAATTTATCTATGCTAGACGGTTATTTAAATGTGCAAGGCCCGAAACAAAATACGAGCCACGACCACAATATTGTGCTTTTCGCTCAGTTCTTGAGTATTCTATAAAAAGCAATCAAATAGCGATGCTTTTAACCATTGTGTTACAAGGTAGATCAGAATTCTTGAGGCAAGCTATATAGAATAGTTATGCCAAGATTCAAGGGTTCACGCAAGATATGCCCGTCTTGTCCAGACTTGTTGCAAAGTATTGTCTCTACGTTGTTTCATCAAGTTGTTATTTGAGAATTATCAAACCAAGGGACGAGGAAAAATTAACCCTACCAGTGTCAATAAAGAAGGTTCTATCAGCATATGGCAAGGTGGTAAACAACAAGGCTTCCTTATATAATACTTGCCAAGAGGAAGGTTTATTCCTTATTTGCAGTGGAAAGTCAAATGGCTGGTACCCTTCTGCCGCACAAAACGAAGGCACATCCATCGTCATATCGCCCAATTTACTAGCTAGATATACTGAAGGTAAAACATTAGAGAGGATCAAAATGCGAAAAACTGCAGGAGGCCATTAAAAATTAAGGAGGCCTGTCGGAAAATGTAAAGTGTTCTCTATACCTTTGGCACGATTAAGCTTGTATAAGCTACGAGGCTAGAGACAAGTGCAGGTGTCAGTTGGAAGGGAGGTTCAGAAGGGAGTTACATTACTTAGTAACGTGGTTTCATCTTTTTTGATGTATGGCGCACCGATTTTGGCGAGTGTTATTGAAAAGTGCACGTATAAGCAACAAGTGGATTCTGTTTATTGGCTAAACACCTTAAAAGTGGTTTGTGCCTTTAGAACGGTCTCAGATGAGGCACTGAATCTCATACACAGTGTCTCGGAAATGCGGCCAATGATTTTTTTAGCTAGGAAGCGCCTAACTAATTTTTGCGCCTTTGAGAATTGGAAAAGACATTGGACTCATCGTCTAATCCCTTTGTTGACTAAATGGACAAATATGAAGTGGTGGATTTGTACCTAAGTCAGTTCTTTAATGGACGTGGTTGTTTTCTTGAGTTCGATTAGGCATGGAATGCTAATAATTAAAAATGATGGCGGATTCCTCATGAAGAAATACTTATCGATAGTTCCACGAGGCTTAATCAAAAAAAAATTAATGCTAACATATCTTTATCTGAAGGTCATTGTTCTTAATGTGTGTAACTTAACATAAAATATTGGAGAGATTAGATTTAAAACAAGTAAGACCGAGTGTCCTTTCATTAGCTTCAGTATTAGAATTTAAAATGAAAATCAGAAATTTACGAATTACAATTTGACGTGCAATACAAATCTGCACGTTATTCGACATACATACTAAAACTGGTGACAGACATACCAACTTGTCTACAGAAGACAAATTCTAACGAGAAAAAAAATTCACGAGACAAATTTCATTTCAAAATCAATCATTTTAAATTTTAACATTTTATTTTTTTTAATTACTACTATATGAAAATACTTTTTTGTTGAATGTTGAATATATCTAATAAAATTTCTAAGAACATTTTAACATACAACACCATAAAGAAAATCTTTAAACATAAATATTTTTTAACTTTTTATATGCCCATCATACCAAACAAAGAATGAATATTTATTAACACAAAAAAAAGAAATACATAAAATAATCTTCATCTTGACTTTTTGACAGCCATTCAATGTTTAGAAGTTACGAATATATATATATATATATATATATATATATATATATATATATATATATATATATATATACATATATACAAAATTATATTCTAATAATAAAAACATAAAAAAAAAATTAACGAATTTCAAACATGGAGTTGAGATACACACAACAGCATTAAACACAAAAAAAAAAATATTTGTAGGCATACAAAATATTCTTCTAATATATAGCAAAAACATAAGTATATATGTATACGTATTAAGGTCAACTAGGGTTATGTTTAAACTATTTGTTATTATATAAACCATGACTGTAAGTCATCTCAACTTTCGAATGCATCGTTCGCGCGAGATTTTTTTATTTTCAACACCAAACACACTTATATATATATAGATAACAACAAAAACATAATAATTGATAAAAAGTGGGTTAAAAAGACAACCTACCATATGTGCTATTTGCCCTAGAGGTGATTTAAAACAAAAAAAAAACTAACTAAAATGTTATGTCTATATAGATACAAGATGATATAGGAAATTTCGTAGATCATCTTATGTTTGGAACCAATCAAGTATATAGAGATGCATGCAGGTGAAACCTGTTTTCGCTCTCACATTAATAAAAAAAAAAAGATAGATTTGTAATTGCTTTTTGACTTATGAATCTACCTACATACATATATGTGTTTATCGCACTTGACCACAACCCCATACAATATCTTGGTAAGGTATAACATACATACGACCATATATAAAGTTCATAGGTCATAAAAAAACCATTACTCCATCTTTCATTATAAGAGAATTGGATTTTTTTGTTTTTGGCTACATAAATGTACGAGTATGTTATAGGACCGCACCACACACTGCGTGCTTAATAAATGAAAAAAAAAATTTGATTTTCGCACAAAAACAATGACAATAAAATTTTTAGAGATCTATTCAAAAATCATTAATTTTCTTCAAATCAATCAAATCTTCAAGAAAAAAAAAAAATTAAATCCGTAATATTCTAATACACCCAACAACAACAACAATACGAAATGATTAATTCATTATAAGCAACATACAAAGAATCTATCTATCGCTCGAGCGGACGCTCGAGTACCATTTTCTTATTTATGTATATAGAAAGACGTAGGTGTTTTATGAATAATTTCATTTCTTTGCGTATACATATCTCCGACCACATACAAACCGTTTCGGATACACACAGGATCAATCAAATAAAATAATTGAAATTTTAAAGTTATGAAGAAATGTTAAAAATTGACAGAACAGATGGCGAATATCATCTTATCTTTCGCCTTAAATGAGTCTATACGCTTTAAACATATTGCAAGATGTCTTTATAGTTCATAATTTTATGATTTAGTGCTCTACATACATAATAATATGTGGGTTCGTATAGTTAAATCGTAAATCTCATTGATGAAGAAAAGATGAGAGCGCCCTCACTAAAAACACAAATAAACGTGTGCCATCATTTTGTGTAAACGATGTGACATATTCTGTGTGTGTGTGTGTGATTGACATATACAATTAGTGGAAAGTTAGTTTGTAATGCGTGGGATGTGTTTGTAAAACTGTTTGAACATCTTGTCAGTTTTTATTTTTCGCACTATAATTCGTGTTATTATGAAGCAACATGAAATATTAGTTAGATGTTGAAGTGTAAAGTGGAAATATGAAAAATATCGTGACTGTCTATCGCATATGAATTTATATGAAAGGATTGTTTTGTTATAACAAAACTTTTAATTTGTACTTTTTTGCATGGTTCTTATTTCCAGTTTGTCAAAATTATAAAATGACTGATGGTGGAAAAGTATCCGGTGTAGCCGGCATATCTAATCGATGCAAAAATAAATATATAGATATTTTTTTGGAAATTCATATAACTCGCTAGAACTACTATGTGGTACATCACATAGTAACCAAAGGACAGTTACCATTTTAGAAATCCAGGTTCACAAGCAAGCTTCATCATCGCAAGTGCAGCCTTTTCTCAAATAAAATTGGAAAAACACTGAAAAAAAATCTGGGAAATTCAGGACATATAACCACCACTGATGCAAACCGTCGAAGAGGAAGAATGTGAACAACGTTACCATTTTATCAAACTAGCAATGACATGAGGCTAGGTGATTGCAAAAAAATGGCAATAGCGACCGTAAGGGTAGTTTTCGAAGCTTCTGCTAAAACAGCCAGTGATCAGAACCTACTAAACAACATAGCAGAAGCTACATAGCTGACGAGAATGGATTCGTATTAAATTTAAATTGATCATTGAATTTGAGTATTGTAACTTTGGGATCCCTTTAAAGGCCTAAAACAGACGTTTTTGAGTTTACAATAGATCATCTTACAATAATAGTCCGGTAACAAAACGAAATGTTCTATCTACAACGCCCAAATTGTTTGACTCAACATGATGCCTAGAACCAGTTATAGTAACCTCAAAAATCATGTTACAAAAACTCTGGCTCTCATGGCTCAATTGGGATGACCCAGTTTCCGAAGAGTTGGCTAGCGTAAACATACCGACTCTTCTTACTCAATGAGTTGAAGAGTCCAAAATGGAAAAGTTTCAAAAATTAACTAGAAATAGAAGTTCATGGTTTCTGCTTCGCATCACAACAAGCGTATGCCACCTGTGCCTACTTCAAGGTCAAAACTAAAAACGAAGTTAATGTCAGCCTTATAGGTACCAAAACTAGAGTGGCACAAACAAAAATTAAAATGACACTACCACGACTGTGTTGAATGCAACTATTGTATTATAGCCAAACTACTTCAAGAATTCCAATAAGCAATGGAAATTTAACAAACACCAACCATGGCATGGACAGACTCTACAATAGTACTGTCATAGATACAAGGCGTCATCCAAAAATATAAAACATTCGAAACCCCGCAGCTGACTGTGCTAGTCGAGGAGTAAAAGCACAAGAACTGATGAGTCACAGTATCATTTAGCCGAGCCAACTTTTGTGGGAACTAACAATAAACTGAAAGCCACTTTCAACAACGTTGTGGCTGATAAAATGGCTGGGAAGTCCAAGCAATACAATTTCAGTGTGTCGAGCACGAAACAATTGAAATAAAAGTACCCAATCTAACCAGCATCAAAGCAGAAGACTATAGGATATTGCTCCTCATAAACAAAATATCAAATTTAATCGAATTGAAGAGAACCATCAGAATATTGAACAACTTTGTCAAAAAATGTAGAAATATGGAAACGGATAAATATGGTTTAAACGAAACAGAAAAAATCATAGTACGGACAAGGCTAAACATAACACAAGCTTAAAAAGATGGATCGATAAAGATGGAATACTGCGAGTAGATGGAAGACTGCAACAATCATTATTAAATTATGAAGAAAAACATCCAGCAACAAAATACCTCCCGCCATCAATTCAGCAAAATGAAAATAATCAACCATGCACACAGTAAAACGATGCATGGAAGAACACAGCTTACACTCGCATTCATTCGAAAAAAGTATTGGATCATAAATATAGTAAATCAACTACGAAAACTGTTATCCTGCCAGAGATTCAAAACCAAGCCAAGTGGCAGTCAACTTATGGGTAACTTGCCGTCTCTTTGCAAATAAGAACGAACCCTTTGCAAATAAAAACGAGCAAGGGAAGTTGAAGTAAAACTTATAGCTTACTTGGCTATATTTGTTCGTCTCTCAACTAAAACCAAGCTTTTAGCGTAGGCTAAGACTTCTCATTTAGCTTCTTCCATAGGAAGCATACCTTTATATTTTCATATCAAAGGCTGAACTTTGAAGATGTATTGAAAACTTCGGCAGAAGGGATGTATCAATTACCGTCTGCCTCGCTTAAATTTACGTTGAAAAAATTTCAACTATTCCAAACGGAAGACAAGCTATAGGTCATATGATTACAACAAATGGAACAAATTATTGAAGAGAGTTTTCTTGAATAGTTCATGGGTACTATAGTCGATTTTCAAATTTCTCAAAGAGTTTTTATAAATAAACTTGACAAAATAATTAGACCTTTGAATAAAAGAAAGCATTCGTCAAGCTAATAAGACGGTAATGTGTAGTACCAACGTTGACATACCATAAACCCAAAGTGATGTTTATTTTGGATTCCGATGTTTTTTCCACAAAAAAATTATCGCGCTTTACTCTCATTTTTTTTACAACTCATTTCATACAAATGCAAGCTTAAAACATTTCAAAGCAGCAAACAAGCAAATGGAAAATAAAACAGGTTAACATCGAGCATTTCTATTATATAAAATTTGGTGTGAAGCTGCTACCGGAATAAACCGAACATATACGTATCAACAAAGACAAGCAAATTGAAGTTGATTTATAATTTCTCGTATTCAGACTAGGCACAAGCTCATAGCTATCAAATATTTCTGGCCAAGCCATCAATAAAGATTCAACTTTGACCAATAAAAATTAGTTGCTCATCTTATAATTTCGGCTGTTGATCGTTTCACACGCTGACCAGAAGCATTTCCAATTAAAAATATATTAGACTCCGCGGTTGCCAAAGTGTCCGTTGAACAGTTCATATCTTGGTTTGGATGTTCAACTGAAATCCCAACCGACTAAGGTTCACAGTTCGAATCAAAACTATTTACAGAACACACGCATATTCGCACGACCGCATCCCACATTAGAGCGATGAATTGTCACTAGTTCTCCTAGAAACAAGAACTACTATTAAAGAAGATTTAGGCTGTACTTAGGCTAAAACAACTTTTATCATTAAAAACTTTACAGTACTTTTTAAATAGATTAAAGAGATGTTTCGGTAAAAACTATTGGCGTTGTGCAATCTCCTGTATAATATTACGTTGCCAATATTTGCCACCAGTCACTTATCAGATGTTGACCTGAACAAATATGCACCAGTTCTATTCGTTCTTTCCTCAAAAGCCGCACAAGTTGTTGCTTTAATGCAAGAAGGTCATAATCAACAAGCAGTCTCTGTTCATCTCAAACATGAGCCGCTCTGCTGTCCCAAGAGTATCCAGAAGTTTTTAAGAAACTGGTACCTTCATTTGGAGACCACATATCAGCCGATATCGATGTATATATGGGAGGGCCGATCTATTTATCGTCCTAACATCACTGCCTAATCGCCATTGCACTGGTGGAGATATACAGCAGGGGCTAAGACAAGTTTGAGATGAAGTAATTAGTCAATGGATAGTAAGAAGACGCTTGAAGGAAGCCAACCTCTTTTCAAGATGGTCCGCTAGAGGCCCAAAAATAATAGAACGCCACCGCAAAAAAAGCGATTCGAATTTGCTCGCAAACACAATAATTGGAGCATCGAGCAAAGGAGGTCTTTTCTTTGCACTGACGAATGCAGAATCAGTTTCCATGGTAGTAATAGGAGAGAACAGTCTCGTACGGCAGCGGTTTGGCTGGCATATCGCTCGAAATAAAAACAGAGCTTTTTTTCGTACTTGGTGGTGGCCACAGAAGAGGTCTGAACACTGAACAATATATATCGAGGATATTCTCTTGGGTCATGCAGTGATATCCCTACACAGGGTATCTAGGAGACAATTTTATATTGATGCAAGCAAGTGCCCGGACTAACACAGCTCGAACCACTCGGCAGTTCATGAATGAAGTTAGACTCGAGACGATGAAATAGTCAGCCGTCAGTCCAGACATGAATCCAATTGAGCATTTATGGGACGAACTAAAACGAAGGGCCCGTGCTAGAAACCCGGTACCATCTAATATTAGCAATCCCCCAAGTCGTTGTCAAAACCTTAATAAGGTCAAAGAGGAGTCTCATTTGAAATGTTCTAGACATAGGGAGGGGGTTAAGTATTAAAATTAAGTATTAAGTAATAAAATTGTTTTTGTTTTGCTTAAATTTTTTGACCAATTTTTAAAGAATATTTTATATCTACCTTCAGTTATGACCTGGAATAGTGTTCTTAAAAAAAGACCCCTAAGTTGTAGTTGTACAATTAAAACTGACATTATTTCGGCAAAATATAACCGATATCATTTTTTAATACAAACAGTCCACACAGACGATTTTTTAAACCAAGCGCATTTAATGGTATTAGCTATGAAATAATATCGATTATAATTTAAAACTGAACGTCTTTCAAGAAATTTGATGGCCAACCAGTAGAAACAATATGATCCGAAGATATTATTGAACTTTAATAGTGGACATTACTTTGGTAATCTTAAAGTTGGATTTCTTTTAGGACTTCTGGCTTTTTTATCGTTTGATTGATAATCGTTTGTGGGTTATTTTCACATAATTTCAATATTTTGTGTGAACTTTGAGATTCAAATTGTTGTTCAGATGCTAAAAATTATAACATGACTTACAATTAAGGTGGCTTACAATTAAGTAACTGAATATAGTCTTCAGGAAACGTTTATTTATACCAATAATAATAAATTTTGCAAGCGGTCTCTTGATCAGCGAAAAAGATTACGATACCAATCGGTGATAACGATGGATACAACTATGATCTCCTGTTTAAGTGCAGAATCCATGAGTCGAACCATCGTCCATGTCAGTATAGGCTGGCTGAAGCAATACAATGGTCGTTTAAAGCGAACCTGTATTGTGCGTCTTCGAATTGACTGTACTGCGTAAAGAAAGACGTTAAAAATAACTGCGAAAGAGTTGGGTGAGCTGTGGCCCCAGATGAACAAGGTATTGTACTCGAGGTGAGTATATGCGAGATGGTTAATGACTTTCGACAAAAAAATCATATGCATGATGTATGGCCCCAAACGCGACGTTGACGACATTTACCTAGTATTATTCAACCACTAGATCAGGACTTTAATGAACATTTCTGATCTCTTTCATGAAATAAAAGGACGGTGAATACGCTGGCTCGGTTACGTTCTGAAAAAGATCGGGATCAAATCCGATGTAGCTGGATTGTTGAATCGGTATGGGCCACCAATGGCCTGTGAAAACCGTTTTATTAGTATGGTTATAGTGCTAAACTATATATTGCAAATATTGTAATTTTTATTGTATTCTTTTTTTAGGATTTGAGGCAAATGCCTCATAAAATAATTTTAGGAATTAAAGGATCTGTAACTGTTGTACAATATAATAGTCCAACTCTTTGATTAAAATTTACCTAGTATATATTTTTTATAAAATTACTGCTATTCATTTAGTATCAGTCATGTTTATCTCGTAAAAATATAAAAAAAAATTTAAATTAATAATATTCTTCCTACCAAAATTAAAAATTAAATAATTTTCGTTAAAAAGAAAAAAAAAATTTTAAACACTGAAATTTGATTCCTTTCGTATAACCAAAACCAAAATTTTCACCTTTACGAACCAATATTTTGATCTTTTGTTCGACTCTTTAGCGTTATCTTCTTTATATTTTCCCGCGCACACAAATTAAAGCCTAAGATGAAATTGGATCTTATCCAATTTTCTTATCCCAACGAAATAATAATAAAAATAAAAACTGTTTGCGTATTTATTCTTTGATGACATGGTATGCTACTTTATCAAAATATATTTATGCTCAACACAAAATTTTTTTTTAAGTTAGCAAAAAAAAAAAATGAAGAAGCGATATTTTTTAATAAATCACGCAAAATTTAAACTACCAAAATTAAAAAAAAATAAAATTTACACACAAGTGTTAGGTGTTCGCAGAAGATTTTTTCAGTACGATATAGAAGAAACATTGCGAGGTAAATGACCAAAGGTTAAATATGTTTATATATGTAGAAATATTTTCTTACCTGTAACGTAACAATTTCTTCCGTTGATTGTATCCCATCAGCAACACGTACAGTTAATTTATAAATATCTTTTACTTCACGATCCAGTGTGTCGTGTAATTTTAGTACACCTGTATCCTTTTCTAATATAAATTTACCATCATCGCCCGATAAAAGCGAATATTCCAATACGCCTATTGTATCCGGATCTGTATCAATTATTGTTGCTACCGATTGTCCAATTCCAAGATCTTCCGATACGGTAAACATGAGTGGCACATCTCGAAATATTGGTGGACTATCATTTTTATCGAGTACGTTAACTTTGACCTGTAAATGGAATAAAAGAAAAATCATTAATTATATAATAATAATATATATATATATATATATATATATATATATATATATATATATATATATATATATATATATATATATATATATATATAAATCTTAAGTTTAAAGCATAAATTCTTTATCACAAGCCTTGCTAGACATACCACGTTTATACTAGTTGCGATAAACGATAAATCTAAAGCCATGTCTATCATAATTCATAATGGTATACAAAAACACCACACTTGCTGGCCAGAACATTCGTTTCAACTGAAACTGAAGCAACTCATATAAATGTAGAATCCCTCCACAAATCGGTTTGATCAATTTATGTGCGAAAAGTCAATAAGCCTAATAGAATATGCCTAATGTTCAACGAAAAGCTCCAACAGAAAATTCCAAAAGCTTCTTCACTCTAAGACCTTGTCTAAAATGGGAAAAAGATTACCATTTTAACAATCAAGAAAGCTTTACCTCTAACTGAAGGCAAATGTATCCTTAAAATTCCTCCCAAACATTATTCATTTATTTAACTACGAATGAGTAATTAAAGGTTGATGTTATTCTATTTTCTGCTACTTTAGTGATCTAAAAAATTTCGAAATCAGAAATAAAAAAAAAAACTCCCGATAACTCTCCTGGTGTCCGATTCTGTTTTGATGATATGATAATGAAAAAATTAGAATCTTTTATCATTTTGTTTCATCACCATCATCGAAATCACGATTCCGGTTTACCAAATGAAAACATTTCATTAGTTCAGAGTATTTACGAATGATGGCAGTGCAAATATTAATGAAAATTTCATATTAAAAATTATAACAGACATTTAGGCGCAATTAAAAATAGTTTTATCATTGGTGATAAATTATTTTTAGCGACAAAATAGAAATTAAAACCAAATTTGGCGGAAGTTTATCATTAGCACATCTGAAATGTTTAAAGAAATTCAGACGCTTAAAGGTAAAAATCGAAAATCTCAACACTTAATAGTCAGAGGTTGTAACCCCTATATATTGTAGATCCCTACTATGAATCACTAGAAATATAATGCAAAAGAAATCGCTTCTTATTACGAAAAAGTTACTCAGATCGAGTACTGAAAGATCCCTTTTTTGCACAGTAACTTTCTAACGCTCCTTCTTATAACGAGAACTGAGGTGAGTGAAAAAGTTAAAATTGCCCACACTCAGATAAGTAAAATAATGGGTAAAGTCATCCATAGTGAAAATAGCCATAATAGGCTCCAGTCCTATTAGCACTGCACATCACAAAAAAAAACTAGAATTTTATTTCAGACACCCTGCTTCTTATCAGTACAAAGACCTAATAATCTCAACCTTTCTAGCTTTAAAAAAAGCCTTTAATGCAGTCGGCATAAGAGATTAGTCTTTAAATTAATTCAATGCAGTGTTTCTAACTACCTCATTAAACTAATCAAAAAAATGCCTTACAAATATGAAACTCTCCGTCTCTCTGACACAACACGGTTCCAGTACCAAAGCAATAGCAGAAAGGTTCTGTCCTTGGCCCGTACCTTGTCTCATTTTTAAAGGCAGCATCTTAGAAGGCAAACCAGTCAAATATTTAAGAGAAATTATAGATAGCAAAGTATGACCTCTTCTCCATATGGATCATATTCCGAAAAATGATTTTATAGCAAGCCGTCTACTATATCGGTTTCTTTACCAAATTAGTGACATTTTCCTAAACACAAGAGTGACTTTAAAAGGCATATATAGGGTATCTTACCGATTATGTGAAAGAGTTCTATGAGTGCTAGTGGAGGTTAAAGAAGTCGAAAAAATAAAGTGACATTTTTCTAGGGCCTTGGTTTACGAGTTAAGGGTATCTTAGGTTGGCCATTTAGCAAATATAAAAAAAACATTTGAAATTTAAAAACTATCCACTCTATTAAGACCTCCGAGGGCTTGTTTTAAAGCTAATAGTTAGAGCTTTAACTAAAAGTCATATGATTTTTATCTGTGAGGCCGTTACTTTAACAAAAAAACGTTTTTAAAATTACAGAATTAAAAAAATTTAAGATTTTTTCGGATTTTTTCAAAATTTGTCAAGTTTTTGCAATATAAATCATAGTTTTTTATTTTCAAAATAAAAAGGTCACACGCTTTCTAATTCCCACTGCTAGATCCATCTGTACATACATTTTTTGGACCTGAATTGCAGCACTTTCTATTGTATCATGGTTCTATCATGGTTTCTCAAACAGAAACGTTGAGGAGTGCTAGATTTCTTACGCCGAGAGAGAAATGTTGCTGTGCTCCATGTTATTGAAATCAGAAATAATTAACAAAGGTCCAAAGGAACTTGCTCCCGAATATCAACAATATGATTTTGCAAAATTAAAAAATTATAGATAAATTGGTCCTGTTATGCAATTTGGTAAAATAAAAGGACCAATCAGTGTGTTTAAAATTAAAGCACACCACACTTTACCACTTTCAGAGATTTTCATGCGACTAATGATGCAAATTATGATGATTAAACATTCCCATCGCTGATGTAAGTTGTGTCGTCTGACCAAACAATCATATCTAAAAATTGATAGTAGTTTAATAAAGTAGTTTTCCGGTTTTAGTTGTTGGTTCCGTGGCCAATTGATTTGAATGAGTTGTTGTACTCACGGTCATAATCAATTAGGTTTAAAATTATCCATTTTTGAATTGCACATACATTAAAAAGTTCTGAACGTGGTCCTTCATCATGACGACCTCTTTCAAAACTTGTCTTTTCTAGCAATAGATTGTGTGAATTAAAAAATATCTGACTACATAATTGGAATTCGTCGACTGGGATACCGTGACGGCTTGAGAATTACTGGTACAGTAACCATAATATAAATACACATAGTACTATCATAGAGCTAGATGTCCCTACTGGTATCGTTTTAAAATAATCAACATATTTTTATACGTATAATCGCCTAAATGTCATACATTTATTCTAAATTTTGACGATATTCTATCGAACTGACATCTGAACATCAATGGGTAAACTGTTTTTTTTTTTTATGATGGTAGTATTATATGTATTTATATTATGCAGTAACCATAGATAAAAGGGATGTCTGTCATTTCTCGGTTTGTATACTGAAGCCAATTCATTTTTTTTATGTAACTTTCAAGAATAAGTGATTTTACTTTATTTTATCACAATACACAGTTTTGTTATGAGAAGCAAGCCGCAATCATAAATTTGATAGGTAATACAACATGTAAAAAAACAAAATATGGACAATACACAATTTTTTAATTTGAATAAAAAACAAAAAAAATGTAAGTTGCGAAATGTCAGATTTAAAAATTCTAAACTTAGTTGTGATCTACACTGAAATACTTTTTTCCAAAATGCCACTTCTGTCATATTTGGGATACCATGAAATATGAGGAAAATTGATATATATATATATATATATATATATATATATATATATATATATATATAATTTATGCGAATATAGACAAAATCTGTGTAGCCGCATATCATTATATTTGAAAATCATCTTTTTTATAAAATAATAAAATCGCAACAACAACACAAAATAAGAAAACAACCACGACGCAAAGGAAAAGTATTATTTCTTATATTATATGTTTACTACTTGCTACTGGCTAAAAAAAAAAAACTAAAAAAATTTACGAACATGAAAATCTTATAAAAATTACATTTGATTGGTAAACATATATTATGTATGTTTGAAGAAAAATTATGTTTTATGTTGCGATTTTACGAAAATGATAAGTGTGTAGAATGGAATCACTATATACATGTACGATATAATATGTTGGAAGTTTATTGATGTAAAAAAGATGTAACACAACCCCCATTGTGATAAATATGTATATGCGTTTCTTATGTGTAATTATACGTGATAGATTAGAGATAAATACGAAAGAAAGGTTGGTGGACCCCAAAATATTAACTTTGGACTCGCAATGCAAACAATGTATCGAATTTATTTATTTATATTATTTATTACAAATTGCTTAAAAATTAATATATATAACATCTACCATCCGCGCAGTATAAATGTACGAAAACAATTTTAAATTTGTTTGATTTTAAAGCTTAAGGGTTTTGTGGTGTGCAACAAAAAATAAAATCAAAAAACAACGAAATCATTTTAAATTTTATTATATGATTTTTATATGCACCATCAATTTCTATAAAACACAACAGGGCAGCAGACAAAAAATATAATTGCTTTTCAAAATATGTATATAAAAAATATAAATTGTATGTAATTCATATATTATTTTCGAAAACACATAAAAAAAAAAAAATAACCAAATATCTCATGAAAATTATTTGGGCCAAATTTTTTTTGTATTTGTGTCATGTTACGTGCCAGATGCGAGCTATATATACATTTAGTGAATGTTAGTTACATATTTTCTACTGCGATATCAATCAACGATCATCTAAAAATTGGTGTGTCTCTATGTGTGTGTGTGTGTGTTAAAATATAAAATAAATAAAAATAAAAAACGTAAATTTATTGAACTCGCTCTCGTTCCAATTAAGTGTATACAAATTGGTTTCTTATTTATTCGCGTCTTACATTTTATTTAAATTTGGTGGATTATAATTTTTTTTTTTTTATGTTTTGCAAATTGTTGCGATTTATTAATATGACAGCCGTCTTGTTAAAACTTTTAAAATGTTTGATAGATTTTTGGTAGGCGAGATGCGATATACAAATATTTGAGATGATTAAATATATGTTGATATATATATATATATATATATATATATATATATATATATATATATATATATATATATATATATATATATAACCGTAATAGACCCTCAACTTGTTTCAGAGATACGAACCCTTGCAGGTATTTATGGTTGGAGCGATATCATAGCATAATTAGAAGTATAAAAGATAACTTGCTTAGGAAAGGACTCTAGAAGGGAAGAATATATAGAACTTTTATTTGTATGTATAGGTAACTTAACATTTAAAGTTGTTATTTCTTTACTGTCAGAAAATATCATTCATAGCTTTTGACACAAAATAGTATTGTTATGACTTTGCTAAATTATTAAATTTTAATTTTAGCCACTTTTGGCGTGGTTTCATCCAAAATATTTGTACTATGTAAGATGTATCCGTTCGTCACATTTTATACTTTGGGCTATTTCAGAATCCTGACAAAAAATTCTTAATTGGTAGACAAGCAAGTAATGAAAAGGGTAAATGGTTCTTCAACAAAAAGTTACCAAAATCATTTTCGATTGTTTAATTTATCGTTCGAAGGCATTTTCAAGCTTAAACAAAATTGTTTGAACGTAGCATAAACATATTGTTACAGCATACAATCCACGAGATACTCCTAATCTACTGAAATGGCAGATAACATAGAAAGCGGCTGTAAAAATACAAATTAAGGTTTGGGTAAATTTGTTTTAGTTCCTCTGTGGTAAAGAACATTAAAAAAAAATTCACAGACTAATAGTAGGAATTGGAAAATAATTTGGCCTAAAAAGAGCAAAATATCGGATTAAACGCTAAATGCCATTTCAAAGTAAACTATATTTAATAGAAGTGCTCCGCTTGGAACAATTTGGTCAAAAATCAAATCTTACGCCAAATTCAGATAAAGCTAACCGAAATTTAAAGATCAAGGCTCCTTGCCGGAGATTGTGTATGACTTAACGTAACCTAATAAAAAGAAATCCAATGTTGTTAAATTGCAAGAACAAGTTGACCATTCAACCGGATCATTTCATAAGATTCCACTATTACCTAACTTTCCCTTAAATAGAAAAATTGTTTTGTCTAGCTGTATGGTATGTGGCACCATCTTATTGAAACCATATATCACTAATGTCAAGTCCATCCAATTTTGAAAAATTAAATATTACCGCTGAAGATGATTTTTCGATGCATTTCAGAATTTTTGAGCCTAATTAGAGTATTTTCAGCGCTTTAAATGATTGGACAGTCCAAACAGATTCAAGCGTATGCAAATGATTTTGTGATTGGATTACCTTACAATTACGGTGTTAAAAAACTACTAGATCTATTTGTACGAATCTCAGTTTCTCGTTAACAGTTTAAATCATCATGAAATCTGATTTTTTGTAGAAATCTAAATAAATTTTAATGCAATAAAGCAACTTTAGCATTTTGAACGTTTTCTATAGGATATTTCAAAGGTTCCCACTGTAAATAAAATTCTAAGTCATAGATTTGAAAGTAGTTGATCATTTTCTACTTAATATCTCAATTTCGATTGGAACTTTCTCACCTCAAACTAACAGGATCAGGAATATAACTTTATAACTGCTCGGAGACGTCGGTGGCATTATATAAAATTTGGTGATCACCTAACCAGTTGTACAAAAGTATCTTCGTCGAGGAAGTATAATAAAATTAAGGCCTGGGTAACCGAATCCCTTTAGCAAAAATCAATACTACTTCAAAACCTTTCACTTAAATGGCAAAGATGCACTGGCGATCAGGGATTACCAGGTATTCAAAGTCTTTCAAGGAAAAAGAAATCTTCGACAATCTAGACCCGACAAAGAACGCATAACAGCCATGAAGTATCATATAACTATACCTGCTTCTACTTCTTTCCATAATTACATCTTGGGAGTTTTACTATGGCATAAATGCTCTTAAAAATAGAACGACCCCTGGTTTAGATGGGATAACAAATGGTGTCAGATTATGAAATTTAGGATAATCAAATTTTTGTATATTTTCTCTCCAAATCGCACTTCGGTTTCAGAGAAAATAAGGATACGCTCCTATCCTTCCTAGATCAAATTACCGAGAGCATAAACAAAGTATCCTCTCTATTCACAGACATGACAAAGGCGTTTGATAGAGTAGAACGTCCTATTCTTCGTTTTAATGCCAGCCTTATGGCTTTAGCGGATGACTATTCATATACAAATGATGCCTCAGCATTTCTAGAAATTTTAACAAAAATAAATTATGGTTTGAGCTTGTTGGCGGTCCGGTAAAGCCAAATCATCTACTACTAAGGGATAAAACAACAAAAATATTGCATCAAAAATAGGATCTCTTCATCTACTTCCTGTTTTCCTTTTGCATCGTTCAAAGATTTTAGGTATCTAGGTGTTATAATTGACAACAACTTGAACTCGAAGTCGCATAATGGGAAACAGAATTCTATAGATAGAAAATTGTTGGTTGCAAGAAAAATGTAAGCATTGCGATCAATCTGTCAATATGGATTATCTTGCAGAGGCAGTGTATGAAAAACTACATTAAAAAGATCCCACATCCGACAAAAAAGTTGTCATCTGGTTAATAAGTTTCAAAGGCACGCGTTCTCTCTCTTGGTCCATATTCTAGAGCTTGGGTTTACTGACTTTTCAACATATGTTTGTGTTTAGGGTTCTTCGTTTGTTTTTTATTGTTAGCAGAGATAACTTTGTCGAGTATGCAGACTATAATCTATGGAAAAACCTTCAATTTGAAAGAAATGTTCCGAAAGATAAACTAGATCTTCTTAGGGTTCTTTTAGAGATTCTTAAGAGTAACAGCTTGTCATTGTTCTCAATTTATGCAACTAAATCTATGTAGTATCATTAGATTTTATTAGTATTTCAATCATCTTAAAAAAATGTGAACGTAAAAAATGTAATAAACTTTAAATAAAGTTAAAATTGATAAAAAATAACCATTATGAAAGATTCATGAAAAAACCGGTATCGATGTAGCAACAGCTATAGGTAGTTCATAAAAACAAAATACTTGCTTTTTTTTAGTTTCAGAAAAGTTTACAGTGTCCTTTTCTGTAAATCCGTTTGGCTAGTATTTAAGGAAAATTGGTGCCGAAATAAATAAAAAAAGAGCATAAGTAGTTTACTTTACAGGGAAACGAAAGATATTGTTGCGTATAATGATATTGTTGATTTTTTTACATTGAACTATGACGTCAGTAAACTTTTTTGGAAAATTTTGATAGTTTTTTCTAATTTATTAATATTTAGGTAGGAAGCAGCCACTAAATGGTATAGTTTAGTACGAGATGAGATAGAAAATGTTGTAGGATTTAGATTTAATTTAGATAGAGCATCTATTTTTATGTTCAGTTGAGGTTTTTAAGCTAAAAGCGGTGAAATGTATTTTGTTCAGAATTTTAATATTTTTGTGATATTGTTGCTATGATTCAATTTTTTTTAAATTTGTCTACTTCAATTTCGTAAGTTGTTTGTTTTTAGATTTAATTAAATCATAGAAACGGAACGAGTCCTTTCTTTCCTTGCAAGGTCGCAACGTCGCTGTTACAATATATTATTCGTAAATATAATGATACTATATTTTTTAAAAACATTATATTGAAAATTTAAAACATGACTTATACGACCATATACTTAAAAAAGAGTGCTCATCATTAACACCAAATAAACTTTTAATTATGCGAGTGCACACCACAGCAACAAAAAAAAATACCTTACATCAAACATCATTGCACAAACACGAAAAAAAACTTTAAAAAAATAAAATAAAAAAAGCTTCCACTTAAGAATTATTCAGATTCTTGTTTCTTATTTAAATTTATTATATTTTTCGACCATTTATATTGTTATGACTTTTAAGAAAATTGTTGTATTTTTTTTTTTTTTTGTAAAGGATCATAAACAAGATGAAAAATAAAGATAAATATTTTTAAATGAGGAGATAAAAATGAAATTTATTATTTATGGAGGACACACCAGTAAATTAGAATCCAACAAACAAACGAAAAAGAAAAGAAAATTTTTTTTTTATGATATTTCGTGGCTTTACGTCAAGTGGATTTGTTTTATGTGCAACAACAGCAATGTCATATGTGCACGGTTCATTACATTTTGGGTTTATATACACATACGAGAATAAAAGAAGTTATTAAGTTAACTAAAATTATACAACTTAATCCAATTATTCGGATGCTTTCGGATGCTTTGAGTAATTATATTTTTATTTTATTTTTATTTTATCTTAAGTCGTATGGTGAAAGTTAATTTTATCAAAAATTATAGACAGATCAATTTTCACAATAGGTGATTTTTACATTTAATATGATTTCCTGTTGGAAGATATTTATATGTTGTTCACATACATACCTACATATATGTAACCAAGTGCACAGGGCATCTGATTGAAACAGTTGGATACGAATCGAAATTATTATTATTATTTCGAAATTCAATTCAATCCACAATGATGCCCCACCAAAACGACTTCAGACATGCAATTTCTTTTTAATTAATAACAACAAGAGAAATGATAACACAATGAATCAATTCCATGTTGGAGGAGTAAAATAAAAAACGACAGGTTAAAACACTGGAAAATAAATGTTTTTATTTTTTAATTGAGTTTTTTTTTCAGGCCCAAAAGGCCTAATAATAAACAAATAAAAAAAAATGAAAAACCCGAAATATAAAATAAAAAAAAAATTTATATCGTTTCTCTTCTTTTTTTTTAATGTTACCTATAAGTTCTCCGTTTTATGACATAAACCCAAACATGAGAAGACATATATGATTTTACGAGATTCCAACCGTGCAGATTTTTTAACATATCACGTCAGCACAGAGAGAAAATTTCGTTTTTAACCTTGTAATATTTTCCTCGCGATGCATCGGAAAAATACAGTTTTAGTACTGACATTTGATACATACACGTTTTTGTGTTGCTGTTTTTTGTTTTTTTTTTTTATTTTACATTCGAATTTACCGACGTTTTATGACATCATTCGCAAATTTTTATTATTATTTCATCTTGAATTCGCGCATATAAATTTTTTGTTATCTGCGCGAGTTTTTTATTTTACTTTTTAAATTAGGGTGGATTCATTTTTCGATTTTTATTTATTTTTGATTTTCTGGTGAACGGCACTAAAAATTTTACCACATTAAAAAACAACAACAACAACAACAAAATCCTTTAATTTAAATAATATAAATGTCAAAACGAACGAAAAAATAAAAATATTTTATTAGCAATAAAAACATTTTGTTGTTGTAAAAAAAAATTTTCTTTTTATATAAAATCGAAATTTACATAAATTTATGTTAAAAATGTAATATTGGTGTTTTTGGTGACCCCGTACAAAGGTGTTTTTTATTTCAATCAAGAGAAGTAAAACGAAAGTCGAGGTTTTTTTTTGTAACATCTTCATTCGATTTATATAAATCGATTTTGCACAAAGCTAATTCTAGACAACGAAAGACTGTAAGCGACGAACCTGCATAGGAATTAAGCACGACTTTTAGTGATTAAAAAAAAATCCATATAATTTCTTGTAATTTGCTAGAAACACGTATGTCTAAAAACACTACGAAATAATTTCTTGTACTTTGCTAGAAAAACGTATGTCTAAAAACACTTTTGTTTATTGTTTGTATGCTTCTTTTTGACATTTACATATGTTGTTGTCAATATAAAAATAATTATTTTTTGCTTTGCTAAAAATTTAAATTTGATATATTTATTTGCCTTTAAATATTAAAAATATACAAAAATAAATATAATATAATAACATCTAAATATTTAAATTTTGTTATTTTATTCTCTATGTTGTATTTATATAATACTTATTTTTTATTATTTTTTACGTTTATCACATTGTCTATTACAAAAAGAAATTTAGTTTTCCGTTGTTTAAATA
The DNA here is from genome assembly GCA_963556175.1 of Tipula confusa. NCBI lineage: Eukaryota > Metazoa > Arthropoda > Insecta > Diptera > Tipulidae > Tipula > Tipula confusa. The sequence continues at coordinate 13,227,510 of OY744475.1, forward strand.
TTGTTCGGCGGTAATGTACAAATTTATTGATCAAATTCATTTTTAGTCGGCAAAGTTCATATATTATATACAATAAATAAATGAAAATAAAATAAAACATTGTATGATATGTATTTGTAATTCATAATATCTTTTATTTATTTTAAATATTGCATATTTGTTATCAATTCTATAATGATTTTTTTTTATCGACTGGTATGGATGTACTCATAAAATAAATTTTGTGTAGTGATTTTTTTTTGGTATCATTTAAATCCTCCGTGTTTTGAGTTGGTATCATGTAACCTTATTGTAGCAGTTTTAATAATTATTTTTCGTTAGTGATTTTTTTTAATCACTAAAAGTCGTGCTTAATTCCTATGCTGGTTACTTTATTATTATAAAAGTGTAAATCGAAAGTAAAATAGTGTGTGCCCTTAGATGCCATTGAAAATCCGTCTTTTGAAGATATGCCGAAATAATGTGCTCAGTGACGAACTGCAAGCGACGAACCTGGTGATTTTTTTATATAAACATTTACTACATACTGTAAACATTATTAAACTTACAATTGGTTGTGACCTTAAATGACATTGAGAGTTTTTTTTTTTAAACGTTATATTCTTTTAGCATATAACTGACAGGAGCTTCACCTACACATATTTCAGTCCCAAATTATGGCGTCCTTGGAGCACCCGAAAATTAAGACTATGATGAACCCCGGACATCATTAATGCATCACTCGTTATCTTATAAAATGTTCATTCGATTAAACAAATCAATTTCGCATTAAACATTTATAAACATTTAATTTCAAGACAACGAAAGACTGTAAGCGACGAACTCGGTTAATTTTTTTTTTATAACATGTGTCTATTTTTTCGAAAATGTTTGTCAAACGAAGGAAAAAATGTGTTAGTGAACATGAATGGCCGTTTTTGAAGATCGACAAAAAATGGTACTTTTCAACATATAAAAATCAACAGCATTACAAGCCAAAGTTGACTTTTTACTGAGATCTTTTAAAAAATCTTTTAGGCCATATTTGTATAATTGGTGATCGTTGTAGGCGACCAGCCCAACGAACGATTTTTCACACAATTGATGACGTACATCCTCATAGAACTAAAAATAGGCAAACAAGAAGGATTACTTAACTCGATCCTGAAAAGTTATGTGCAACTGTCAACCTTCTATGTTGGCCACTTGTCGGTTAAGTAGCAACTGGGAAACAATATAACTATATTTTCACAGTGATCGATGGTGATGTGAACTGTTATAAGTGAACTGTTTCGGCTTGGTCGTTCGAATTTACTTATTCCCCTTTGCCATTTGAATCAAGGTCCAAAAGCGGCTCCACCGACACGCACGACCAACATCCAGGCACTGTGCTAGCGAGCGGGATATATAGCTGCGATGGATAATTCTATGTAATTGTTCAGAACTCAGGTTTGCACCTGGGTATATTTATTAAAAATACTGAATGTGCCAGTTTTTATTATTCTCCAGCGCAGTTTGGCAATCCAGCAAAAGGCAAATTTTTTGGTGCATACACAACAAAAAAAAACAAATTTTAACATTAAAAATTACCTAGATACATTTTCTTGGCTGAATGAACCCAACAGATATGATTTTGTAAGTAAAAAAGCCAACACTTGAAATTTGTTTCAGATTCATCTTTTTTTCTGATAAAACACGGTACAGACAAATTATGTAAGTTCGTATTTTCAATTGAATGATCAGTGTCAAAAATATAACAATTTGAAAATTAATATGTTTAAATAATTCTTTCTAAATAATATTTTGATTCCCACAAATCAATAATATTTGTGAGCCTGTATAATTTGACTTTCCAAGCTTAATGAGAATCACTTCTAATTTACTAAAGAAAACCACTAATCGAAAAATAATTTTGAATTTATAGGTTCTGATAGACATAAAGCTGCACTACACAAATATCAAAAATACATATAGCCTTTGATGACCTTAACATTGCCTGCAACAACATAATTGAAAAGACTGCAAGGTTAAAACCATTTCTAATTATCTTGGAATAATATCTAATATTATCTGTCTCAAAAGTAAAAACAATGCGAGTTTACACTAATATTTACACAAATTGTTAAATTAGATTTAAATCAAGAAGACGAACATTTTCAAAAATAGTTTGCTACAGTTTCTCACCGCTTTAGTCCTCGTTTATATTCAGAATTATTGGTTGCGCATGTTTCCGATGTACTTTTATGTTTTCTTCTTTTTCAATTTCTTCTGGTAATTCAAAATCTATATCATACAACAATTTTGCCATGAAGCACAAAACGAGGGGTAATCATGCGTTCGATTATGCATCGCTCGTTTGTATGATTAATTTCATTTGGCATTTTTTTAAGAAATTCACAACGAACCCCTTTTATTGTGTTTCCAGTAGTGCGCAGCTTATCTGTTAAACATTTAAATACACCTATTCCGAAGTGCCGACGATCTGTATGTAGTGCAGCATATAATCTAATCGCAACCCGTTCATTTAACAGAAAAAAACTTTGTTCACAACTAATTGTAATCCTAACATAATTAAAACTCAAGACTAATAAATGCATTTATATTTTTACTGTCATAGAAATACAATAAACAATTGCATAATAAATCAAAGAACTATTTACATCTATTTTTATTTGTTTTGCAATGTAACACTGTAACACTGTGTTTTTGCCACTTTTTCAGTGACTAGAAAATCCAAACTGAGGGAGAAAAATAATGTCTACACTAAATACATGTAAGAGTAAGCCAAGAAATCACGGTCATGAAAAAAAATTTTGAAAAGTCAAAAAAGTGGTAGCTCAATTTTTCTAGCATTAATCGAGCAATTCTAGTAAAAAAAGAATTCAATTTGATTCTTTTTTTGACCTCTCATACTTTTCCTGATTCGAAATTGTATCCCTCCAGATATAGTTATTACTATGATATTTGGCTACAGGTATTTTATATAAAATTTTCTGATTTATTAAATTTGTGTAATTTAATTTCAGGTGAAACTCAATCATCTTAGCAGCTGCCATTTAGAATCCAGCAATCAACAGTATCCACAATATTGAGAGACACAATCCCAGTATTGTATAGCGTCCTTAACGAGGAAGAACTGAAATTTCCTCAAAACACTTCCGATTGGCTAGACATTTCGAAGGATTTCTATTCTAAGTGGTGCTTCCCCAATTGTATCGGTGCAATAGATGGTATAAGAAAGTAGAAATATATTATATATACGAGTATAAGATATATATTTTTTGCAGGTATAAGGATTGCAAAATAAATCTAATGAAAGAATTTGGCTCAAATTACTGGTGCTACAAGAGCGTCAATTATATGCTAATTACATATTTATATTTGTTGACGTTGGGATAAACGTAAGTATTAGCGACGCAGGAATCTGGATGAGACCTGATTTGATGAAACAATTTTCACAGAAAAACCTGACAACCAGTCAACGAAGATTTAATTATATGTTGTCAAGAAATTGAAGAGTGGTGAATGGATTTGAAATTCTTGCCAACCGGTTCCATGTTTTATTCTCACCCATTACAAGAGAACCAAGTGAGGCTATTAAGGTAGTTTTAGCCTGTGTTTGCACAACTTTTTAAGGACGGATAATATGAACAATCCAACAAAAACAGACAATTTATCTCCTGAAGAAGTAGAAATGATTAATGACACACTGTTCAATGCTACCAATATTGGAACAGTTGGCGCACCAAGAAGAAATAGTACAGTAATTAGAAAAGAGTTCGAAAATTATTTCACCACATTTTATCCGGACAGAGTTTTATCATAAATAAACAATATATGATTGATGATTTTTTATTTTGATTTTCCTCTCCCTGATTTTGCAATTTCAAATATTACATTATTTATTTTGTGTTTTCCAAAATTTAGCAAGATACTGTGACTGTTCAAAGAAAATTTATTTCTAATTTCTTTTTTTTTCTAAATGTCAAACATATAGCGTTACTATAGTGCGCTTTGCAAAATTAATCATTTTCTTTCTCTGTTTCGCGTTGCTAGTTTTCTAGCACTTTATAGCACTGGAAAAAAGTGAGTGTCATACGGCTATTACATAAATGTTTATTGAGCAAAAAATATTTACTTTTAATTGCTCAATATAAAACATCTCCCAAAAGTATAGGTTCTAATTTAAACAAACCTTGTATATATATATATATATATATATATATATATATATATATATATATATATATATATATATATATATATTTATATATATATATATATATATATATATATATATATATATATATATATATATATATACAGTAATAACTGTATATGGTGGAAATTACGTAAGCCGGAATCCCAACATACACAGAAAATAAAAAATTAGGTTCTATTTGTAATATAATATCAACCTCCTTACGCGGAAAACTGTGAGACGTGAACGGAAACCTTTTTTTCGTAATTTTTAATGAAAATCTAATGAACTTTAATTTGTCAAAGACGGAAAGTAAGATTCTATTTTTTTGTTACATTTTTATATGCGGAAAATGTCACGAAAAATGAACCTTATGGTATAGAGGGTTAGATTTTAAAAAACTTGTTTGTTGGATTTTTTGATTGTCAAAGTTTGAGGTTATGAATTCTGCAAAGCGCGCGCAAAAAATATACCACTTTCTGGACCAATTTTACAAGAAGCAGCCTTAAACATTGGACGAGAATTGAAAATTGACGAGTTTAGGCGTCGAATGGATGGTTATCTAGTTTCGTTCGAGGTATAACATTACATTCAACATTGCGTGTAGAGAATCAAACGAAGTAAATAGCCGTACGGTTGAGGAGTGGAAAAGAAAATTAGGGCGAATTATCGAAAACTTTAATATTAAAGATATCGCCAATGGTGATGAAACAGCCCTGTTCTATAAAGCTTTGCCCAATAGGGCATTGCACCTAAAAGGACAGAAATGCCCACACGGCAAATTATCAAAGGAACGATTAACGTTGCTTCTCATCGTATTTGCAGATGGAACAATCAAAAAGCCGGCCGTAATAGGTAAAAGCCTTAATCCGAGGTGCTTCAAAAATTTAAAAAAGTCCTCTCTTCCCGTTTCTTACTACAAAAATCCAACGGCATGGATGTCTTCAGAAATTTTTCAAACAGTTTTTACCCAGTTGAATGCCAAAATAAGAAGCCAACGAAGAAACATTTTGTTATTTTCTAATATAAAATTGATCTACCTACCACCAAATACGACGTCTGTGCTTCAGCCACTCGACAACGGCATAATTCAGGCGGTGAAGATTTACTACAGAAAATTTATGTTAAAAGATTTGCTTAGTAAATTTGAAGACGGAAACACAGGTTTAGCTTTAACAAAAAAAAATATCTATTCTAGATGCGATAATTTTTTTGGACGCTGCAATTAAATGTGTAAAGCCAACCACCATTCAAAAATGTTTTAAAAATTGTGGCTTCCCTGCTAATCTAAATGAAGAAGCCAACGAATAATCAGAACAAGAAATTGTGGAGGTTCAAAACCTAATAGGTGCCATTTATAACGATCATTTGACCGGCGCAATAAATTTTGTCAATATGGATGTTGAAACCCTCAAAGTATGTTGGTACAACAACATACTTCGGAAGATGTTGAAAATAATTTGAAAAGCGTTGATAGTGATGATGATGATGACATTGAAAATGTGCCAAATAAATCAGAAATCATTGAGAGCTTAAAAAATTTGGAGACATTTGCGAAACACAAAGATGACTCAATGATGTTCGTGAAAATTTGTGAATTGAAACTTTATTACCTTGAACAAATGAAGGTAGAACCAAATTTAGTTCAATCGGCTCTTCAATCATACTTTACACCAGTAATAGTTGAAGCGGAAATATATGTACTAATGGATTAGGATATAAAGACGACGTCTCACTGTAGATAACTGAAATATCTACTAAAAGTCCAGCTAGCCACAAATTATATGTACATACTATGTACATAATTTTATTTCGTTTAGTTATTGAATGTGTAACTAAATTATTATTATTATTTATAATTAATCTGTGATTTTTTATGATTTTAGTGAATTTAAATAAAATGTTAATTTAATAGTAAAAAATTGTTTGGTTTTTGTTCGCTATACACTTCACCCAAATAGATTTTCAAAATATCCAAAATAACTCTAAAACGCGGAAAACTTGTCAATGAAGGAAAATTAGATCGGTCCCTTTAGATTCCGGGTTTCGCAGTTTTTACTGTATTTATATAAATATATATATGGGTCATTCTATCATATTTCGAACGGGCTCCGATATTCATCTCTTCGATTTTTGTTTTTTTGGTGTTTTCCTTTTTCTCAATACAAAAAAGTGTACCCATACAATTTTCTTTTTTTTCTACCTTCGGTTGTCCCGTTGTTTGATATCTAAGTTTTGACAGGTTTCGAATTATGATTTTTGGCTCATACATAAAGTACTGTATTTTCAGTTCAAACTACCGTATTTTTAAAAATTTAAATGTTTTAAAAAGGAGTAATTTTAGTCTAAATGAACACGAAAATAATTTTTATAAAGTACCGTTATCTTAGGTGTTCTAATCAGATAGATCTTAGTTTATATTTTTACCGCTAGAGGTCAGAGCTACCAAAATTTAAATATACCCGATACATGATTTGATAGATAACACTTAAAAACCTAAATGAACTTAAATGAGAACTTAAATGATTTGATAGATAACCTTTCATAAAAACGTAAAATTTGTTTTGAAGGCTTCCTAGTTTATTAACCAGAAGGCTTCAAAGTTGAAAAATTGTATTTTTTTTTAAAAAAAAATGTCCTTCTTATTGTGAAAAATGAGTCGATATTTACAATTAATGTAAATTTCCAATTGATTTTTATAGGTAATAAATCAACAATTGAAAATAGTGAAAGCCGTGAAATCTGTTAGCTTCATTATGACCATCAGATGGCTGCAAAATTGAAATTTATGGATTTTTTAAGTTTGTTCGTAGTAAAATAGGTATGATTCATTAAGCCCATGTATTACAGTTATGACTTTTATAACTTATTATTGTTTTATTACCTTCTATTGTTTATTGGTACCATGTAACAAAACAATTACCTGCAGAATAATTTTACCACCACCACAAATTTGCAATAGTATCAGCAACCGTCATATAAATATACGTACATATTTCTAGGATCTTTACTTATTACTTAAAATCGAAAAACTTTTTATAAATTTATTATTGAAAGTTCTAAGTGGTTTAGTGAAATATTGAAGTCAAAATACAAGAAGGTTAATCCACAATAGTGCAATCCTTTTAATTTGGAAAATCACAAAAATGTTAGACAAAAATCTATAGCTGTTAGTAAAAAATTAGCTGAACAAGCTTAAAAGTTTTTAAATCGTGAAATAATAAATGAAAATAATAAATGAATTAAATTGTACCTATTAAATGAAGTTGTAGTTTTGCCAAATCCAGCTGCATCACACTGTTCAACATCGTCGTACAGCAGTCTAAGTCAATCGGAAAGAATAGTATCACCACAAGAAAACCAACCAATGTAACAATATATTTTATAACAACCAGTGTATCAATATATTTTCTCTGAATCATGTGTGCAATTGGGTGGATCACCTGTAAGAAAACGCAAGCTCTCAGAGTCAAGTTATTGCCATAAGCAACTGGAAAAAATGGTAAAATTGTAAAGCAGCAACATTGTGGAAGCATTTAATCTCGAGAAAATATACGAAAATCACGTATTCCTGCTATCTTTGATACCTGAGCACTGGCCAGTAACTCAAATTATGGATATGTTCCAGGCAACAAGACACATTGTATTAAAGAATTTAATTAAAGAGACAGGATATGGCAGCTTTCCTGGGTAAAAAAAAACGAGGTCGGGAATTTCTCCAGAAACAATTACCTTAGTTGAGGAATTCTACAGAAGTATGGATATCATCCGACAGCTTCCTGGAAAAAATGATTACATAAGTGTTCGTGATGCTAATGGGGAGTGGATTCAAAAGCAGAAGCTACTCGTTTTGTGTAATTTATCTGAGGTGTTTCAGAATTTTCCGGAAAAACATCCAACTGAAAACTTCGGATTCTCTAAATTTGCGGAGCTTCGACCAAAAGAATATATATTAGCTAGAAAGGCCGGAACACATAATGAATGTGTGTATATTATTCATCAGAATAACAATTTGTTATGTCCAGTTATAACAAAAATTTTACGATGTGATCCTGTTATTAAGAATGAAAGAGAACTGTTAAAAAAAGTATCCTTTGAAAATTTGATGTAGGACTGCTGTGAAGATAAATGTAAAGAATGCAATGTGCTTGTGGATAATTTTCTGAAAGAAATTAAAGCTATCGCGAAAGCTGAAGAGCTGGATGATGTAACATATAGCTATTGGAAGCCTAATGAGAAAACGTATAAATTGGAAAAGATTACATCTTCAATTGATGAAATTGTCAAAATTTTTTTATCAAACTCAAAAATTGGGCTAGCAGCATTGCGTAAGCACGATTATATCGTTAAACAACAATCTAATTACCTAAATCACGTAAAAAATAGTCTGCAAGTTGGGGAATATGTTGTGATTTTGGGTTTTTCTGAGAATTATAAGTTTATAACACAAAATGAAATAAAAGCAGCGCATTATTATAAACGGCAAGCAACTTTATTCCCAATCGTAGCGTACTACAAATCATCAGCAGATAAAAAGAGCAGACTTTCCTATGCAGTAGTATCAGAAGAGGAAACACATGATGCAGTAGCTGTATACGGATTCCAATCTAAATTTATAAATTTTCTCAAAGAAAATAAGACGGAGCATCTAGCTCCAAAAAAAATTTATTATTTTTCGGATGGAGTTGTATCGCAGTTTAAGAACAAGAACAACTTTGCCAATATCAACTTCCATCGAAATGATTTCACTATCGACTGCGAATGGAACTTCTTCGCCACAAACCACGGAAAGGGACCATCAGATAGTGTTGGAGGTACCATTAAGAGAATTTCTAGAACGGCTTCCTTGAGAAGTATTGACGAGAGCCTTTTTAATACTGCAGAAGGATTTTTTTAATAGTGTAAAGATAAAAGCAACATAAAATCTACTAATTTCGGTTATGTAAGCAAAACAAAATATGCAGAAACCAAAACAAAACTAAAAAAAAATTTTCAAATGTTGACACAGTGAAGAATACTCGTCAAACTCATCAAGTAATGCCGAACTCGGACCCGAATTTTATTAAAACTAAAAAGTTCTCAAACTCTCCTATTGTAACTAATATGTTCATTGAAAAACTGATTAAAAAATAAAAATAATTGTAAAAGTAGCATTTATTATTTAACTTTTAGTAAGGAAAAACTTGAAAATAAAATAAAAAATTTGTTTAATTTTAAACGACATCTACTGGCCGATCTATGTATGTCATGTATAGTTTTACTTTTATGCTTATTTAAGCATTGGGTTATTGTGTTAAGAAATAAGTGCTGTAAAAAACATTTATTCTAATTTTTGTTGATATTAAGCCACTTTTAGTTCGAGAAAACTGAAAAAAAATACTATTTTTTCAACTTTGAAGCCCAAAATAGGTTCCCTTCAAACGTGATTTTAGGCTTGTTTTAAAGGCTGAATTATTTTCTTTTAAATCCCGTATTAAGATTTTTATGATTTTGGTAGCAACCCCCTCTAGCGGATAAATTCAAAACCCAAATATATATCATTATAACATCTAAAATAACGGTACAATATCAAAAAAAAATACACGTCAATTTAGCATAAATTTAGACCTTTCCAAAATGGTACAGCTAACGAATATATGTTTTATAGAACAGAAACTAGCATAATTTATATATGAGTACAATATTGTAAGTGTGAAAAATGCCAAAACTGGCATGTCCAATAACGGGACACTCCGAGGTAAAAATAAAAAATAAAAAAACACGGGTCCCATTATTTTGAATGAGGAAAACAAAAAAAAAATAAAAAAATCGAAATCTAAGAGATGAATTTCGAAAAATGCTAAAAACCGTCTGTCTTATAATGGAATGACCCATATATATATATATATATATATATATATATATATATATATATATATATATATATATATATATATATATATATATATATATATATATATATATATATATATATATATATATATATATATATATATATATATATATATATATATATATATATATATATATATATATATATATATATATATATATATATATATATATATATATATATATATATATTTAAATATATTTTTAGCGTGCTTAAAGCAATTTGAACATATTTTTTATAACCAATGAGATATGATCAACAAAGATGCAATTGGTTAAACTTTATGTAATAATTATATGTTATTGGGAAAAAACTTTTATTATTCGAACGCCTATAGGAAAACAGCGCGAGATCCGTTTCACAATCACATGTTATATACTATAATACTATGAGCATATAAAACCTTGGTCGATGAGTTTAACCAAAATAACAATCTAGTTCAGAATTTCACACGCTAATTACCTAACTAAAATATTTGAAATGACAGGTTTATTTTCTAATCGTTATACTATATATACGAGAACATAATCATCTTTACTACAAAAAGTATTAATACTATAAATACCAAAAGACCTACATTATGTGAGTAAATACAAAAATATTAAACATTTTTTTTACTAAACGTCGTCTTAAGACAAAACACTATACATAAAGATTATAAATTAAATGAAATTAATACAAAACTTAACAAGACAAATGATTTATTTTTATTAAATAATGTGTCAATTAACACCTTCGGGCTGGGAATATATATATATATATATATATATATATATATATATATATATATATATATATATATAAACAAATTGTTTCCACCAGATTGCATGAGGAACTTTGTGAAACGATAAATTACACAAAAGTGCTATCGTGCGATACATCAACCAAGTTATAAATAAAATTATGCAATTGCACAAAATACAGTAGGATTTCTATTACAAAATAGTAAACTCCACTAAAAAAAAATTTTTTCTAGCTACATGAAAATGATTAATTGATTTGAATTTTTTAGTTAAAATTACGAAACTTAACAAATATCATGACTGTATAAACTTCTATCTCATTGTGAGCGCTGACTGAAAAATATTCAATTGAAAAATATTTTGTCAAAGAATTTTTCGCTGCTGCTGCTGTTATAATATGTACATATAACCTCGCGCGTACTGATTGGTAAACCAATGTGTGCCGAACACAAATGTACAGAAAAATCAAAATAAAAATTATATTTAATTAATTTCATCTTTCGGTTTCTTAATATAATATATATAACAGCGAAATACACAAAAAAAAAATTAAATCAGATAATATTTTTTTATACTCTTTATAAATAAATTTGATTAAATTGGCTACTGCTTAATGTTTGTGTACAAAAAAAAAAAAAAAAATTACACAAGAAAATATGAAGCGGCAATCTATATACAAGACACAACACACAACATCGCAAGGGAAATAATTGATGATTGAAGTGGTAAATGGGTTAATGGTTGGAGAGATGAAATTCGATTATTTCGTGATGTTGTTTAGAACGGTGTTTAAAGTTAATTGTTGGTTTGAACACAAATTTTATAGTCATGGTTAAAAATTTAGAAAAAATAACATAACACATAGAATTTAGGATTCTGAAGTCACTTTGATCACGGTTACCTAAATTTATTTATTTTTAAGTTCCCTTATAATTCTAAACAAAATCTGAATAAATTTTGCAATTTTATAAAGTTCACACGATTGACCTTTCAAGGACAGTGTTTGACAGTTGATAAAGTTTGCACTGCAATCGATAAAATTTTTGTTGTTTTCGGCGATGGTCAAACATTGTTCAAATGCCATTTTACGGTATTTTTACGGGCACAATACACGAACATGCAACGCTTTTTTAAAAGGACTACTTATAAGGGTAATACGTATAACTTTATTTGACATATGAAAGTTGATAATGTCAGCTATATCGAGGCATTCCAACGCTTATTTAATCGTTATGATAGTAAGAAGTCGAATGTTGAATCATATATTAAGCTGCTGTTGCGCATACAAAAATAGTCAGAACTCTTCAACAGTCGCTTTGGACTCGACAATCTCGATGAAGTCAAGCAACTCCAAATTATTCAAAAGATGATTTACACTGTATTGAAAGCTTCGAAACGAATGTCAAACGAGATGATAATGGAGAATTAGTCGTTAATTTTCCATTTAAGCAAAATAGAGTTAAATTAGGCAATTTGTTAGATGATAAAGTTTAGGCTAAGAATCTTAACTAAGAAAATTTATGTAAATATTAACCAATTAAATATTTTTAGGAAAAAAAATTAGACAATTTTGTAAGACAAAGCATTAATCGGTTTTAAACTACCACGAGATTCGATGATAGATTTCGGTAATTAACTACCACGAGATTACGAGTTGTTTTTGAAGGATCCGCGAAGAATTCAAAAATGGATATAATATGGTCTAAGCGAAGTATTAATTCTACAGAATGATTTGGTTGAAATTATGAACTCTGCATGTTTTAAACTTAGAAGATGGTCAGCTTATCGCCCGGATTTAATAAAAAAAATTATCTGAAGACGAACTAAGCTTATATCTGCCCATATTATATCTGCCTATGTTATCTACCTTCGCTCGATGTATTCAATTTTAAGGTGAATTTTTCAGAGGGATGGGGTACGACCAAAAGGTGGCTACTTTCCGAAGCATTGAGGCTCTTTGATCCTATGGGATGGTTGACACCCGCAACTGTTTCCATAAAAATTCTATTTCAACAATTTGAATTAAAAGATGGATAACAATTTGAATTAAAAGATGGATACATGAATTAAAAGATGGTTTCATAACCATCATTTTAGTGGACGAGTTGGTCTGCTAAGAAAAAGCAATATTTAAGATACATATGATACCTTAAGAGTGAAAGGGCGACTATCAAATGCAGCTGTACAATACGACATAACGCATCCTATAATTCTACCAGCAATGTTAGCTAAAATTAAATTGAAATCCATTCTCCAGCTTCTAATATTTTGATGAATAATAGACAATTTTAACATTTTCATTGAAGAAGTAGAACACTAAAAAAGGATGACTTATGGCATTGTTTTGGAACTTTTTCACAAGAATTCCAGCTGGCCATGCCGTTAAAGCCAAAAATCTAATTTTGAACGAAGAGTATAGTCCTGAAAATAATTCTTTATTGCTTTTTGGGTAAAACGATGTACCACAGCATCAGTGACATATTTATCACTCCCAGTTCCAATCGTACAATTATTTAAATTTTTATTCGAATATTGTTGCACCATTAAATAGTTTTTGTTTTAGCAATTTCAAAGCAGTTGGCAAATAAGGATAGACAAACTTTCGTTTGTTCGATTAGTCGTTTAATATTTTAAACGCTTTTTAAGTGGTTTAATCGTCAGTTAAAATTTGTAGCTTATCACTATTTTAAGTTTTAAATCGGTGCTGAAACCAGATGAAGCACTATTTTGATTACATCAAAATGGGTTGCTATTTGGCTTTTTAACTTTTAGGTATAGGCAAACCCTAATTAAGAGCCGTTTCAAATTGAGAGGTTTTATAACGACGGCGGATATTGTGGCGTTATTTTAATTATTTAGAATTAGATGTTATGCAAAGCAAAGCTCACTTTCGATCTGTTGAGGAATTTAGTTGAAAATTAATTGTAACCTCATCATTAGCAATTAGCTAAATAAGCGGATTGACGGCAGATCTAAATAATCGTTTCGAAGGAGCAACCTGCGTAAAGGTGAGCATTTAACTGACATAACCTTTTATACGTAGCTTACAACATTAATCAGCATTAAATCGTTTTGTTTTCATTTGCCATAAAGATATACAAAAGTATAGAAGCAAGCCTTCCTAGCAATTACCTTACATTAGACTTCCTTAAATTGCATGCAATTTAAAGATTATGATTATTGATTTTTGACAAAGCAACTTTTCGGTTAGTTATGATTCTATGAATGTTCAAAGTCTTTGGCAATATTTATTTTCAATAACGAAGACATCTGTCAGCACCGAACCAAATATGAAACCAAAAATTAATGTCCAACACTTTGTATTTTCATACATAGTATAAACTTATTGATCTAGTGAATTATACAATTCACTAATTATTGAAAAAATCAATTCTCGGATCTTCTATAGAAACCTACAAACGATTTCAAATTTGATAATTTAAGATCTTCTGCACATAAGAGCCACATGTTTTCATTTAAGAAAAATGGGTTAACAATTTGACATTTTTCTTAAATAAAAACATCTGACTTTTATGTCGAGAAGATTCTCAATTATCAGTATAATGTATGTTGAATGTTGATGTTCTTAGTTTAATTTAATAATACAAAAGAAAATGTAGTTAAAAAATTCCGACTAGAAATTACTTTGAAAACTACTTCAGCATCTCGGTATTAGAACAGAAACATATTTAAATATTATTTTATTTGAGGTGATGACGGCCCCTCTATTTAATGTATAAAAAGGCAGTGTTTTCATTTCCAATTTCTAGGAAAAAGCATCTAGGAAATTAAAATAACTTAATGGACCGGGAACGAAAAAAACACTGAGGTAAAGAAATATTGTAACTGGACCAATTCACAGTTAGCTTTCTTTGAACAGATTACCACTAAGCTCTGTTCCCAAGCAGCCATTAATCCGCTAGCTCAGACCTTTCCTACCCCTCTTTCTCTATTTAAAAAAACACAGTAATTCACGATAACATAATTATAAAAATTAATTTAACTGTACCTTAACTAAATCTTAACTAAATATTAACTAAACCTTAACTAATACAAAAATATATTTAAAACTTAACTACAATTTATATAAACTTAACTACAAACTAACTAAATAATGCTCTATCTGGAAATTATACGGCCCATATCCTGGAGATCCACAAAATTGTTGACATTGGTCACAGTGACTTTCTCACATATTGGTAATACATTTAGAGATATTGTTATCGACTCGATGTCACTTTTTTTGTTCAAATATGATATTTTTAGTTTGAAGACTTTCTCTATATGCTTCCGTTTACGCTTATTTTGTTTACTTAAGTTTTCTGAAAAATTAGCCTAATTCGAGTCTATAATGATTGCAACCTTTGGAATTTGCAAATCGGTACAAAACTATAGTCACTATTTTTACGGGGACATGGAGTGATTATTGCTGTTAAATTTATTTTAAAAATGTTAAATGTATTTTAATTTCTCTAATGCAGATTAGAGAAGTTTAAGAGTACTCATCGTCTTTTTAGGATTTAAACAGGCATAAGTTCCGCAACTTCATTGCAAAAATTATAATTAAAACTAAGTATAATCCAAAAAAATTTTGGTCGTTTGTGAACGGTAAGTGGGATGTGTCAGGTTAGAAAGATCCATTTCTATTTTATCTAAAGATCCATTTCTATTTTATCATGGATTTCTAAGTTATTTGAATATATTGTGCAGCATGTTTTGTTCAGTATATTTGATAAAGGCATTACAGCTCAACGACAAGGTCTTGTTTCAGGTAGATAAACTGCAACTAACTTTGTTGCATTTATGAATTATTCGATAAACATAATTGAGAACGGGTCATAGATTAACGTAGTTTTCACGGCTTTAAAAAAAAATATTTGATAGGATTTCTCACGAGGTTCCTTTATCTAAATTGCAAAAAATTGGCGTAGGCTTAGGAATAGAGCATAACGTGGTTACTTTCAATTCATCAGGCATAACTTCGCTTTTTCATACTATAATCAAATAAGGATTTGATCTCACTAAAATGTGTTAGTTATTATTAGACCGTGTGCTCGATCTTCGTAGACCAGCATGATTTTAGAATGTTATATTATACGTTCAAATAAAAACTGTAATCCCCACTTTCATCGTTCCGAAATTAAGGATGGTTTAAATTTAATTTCGCGGAGTGTACATAATTCTGTAATTACACAAAAAAAAAAAATCTCGCGAAAACCTATTGAACACATAGTTTAAATTCTACCTTGCGCAAATAACAAAAACACGTTTCCATCATCCATCCGTTTTTACCATTTTACCATTGAGCTATATATGTAGCATGCAAATATGATTTTTTTTTTTGTACATACATTTTATTATTGTTTACATGCTCATCATCAACATCATCATAATATTTATTAATACTTTATATATGCGAATATTGTATGCATGTAGATGCAAAAAGCCCTTAGCATTTAGTCGATCATAAATCTAAGAGGCATAAAAAAAATCGTAAGAATATACAAGCGGCAAGACACAAATTTCTAACTAGCTTTCATGTTATAAGTTGTGTATCTCTTCTTGTTTCTCTCTATATATAGTATATATGGTTGCACGTTTTACCTCGTTCCCGTCAATTTATAGGGGAGACAAAAATAAATTGGCAATATGAGTGGGTCGATTTATGCCGATTTGTTACGTTTAATTCTACAATTTATTAATAAAAAACGAAAAGCGAATATAATAAATAAATACAAGATCGTCTTATTTATATATTTATTTTGTGTGCGTATATGTATTTGATGAAAGATGAGAATTATTATATTGCAAAAAATAAAAAATCTTAAGGACGCAACTTAAAGGAGATTAATAAAAAATAAATATGAAAATGTTATATTCAATGTATAAATAAAGCATTACAATAATAATAAAATGGATTATATTTTGTATAAATAAAGTTAGTGCCTTGATGATGGTTTTATAATATTTTGTTCGTCGCGTATGCAAAAATATTTATTTGACTTAATGTCATGTACCTGAGATGATTTAATAAATTGTATCGTGCCAGATTATAAATGTTGTGCGAGCGATTTACATTTGTATAGTTTTTGGTCGATTGAATATGACCAACAATTAATTATGCATTTTTATTTTTATTTAGTAAATTTTATCTAGTAATTGCAGTCTTTAACAACCTGATGATCCTCCTGATCAAATATTAAATATTGAGTTTTGTCACCTTTCTTATAATAAACGGATTCGTTCACTATCGATATGACGAATCAGGTAGCGATTTCAATCTTAAACTGAAACTTTCAAAATGTGAAGTGGAAAAGCAATCTCTTGAATTTCTTTTCTCACGTCATTTCGAAAAATTTAAAAGTGTCTTCTAAGCCTCGAGTGGTTGCAATATTTGGTCTTTAACCATAAAAATCTATCAAACACAAGAAAGTTAATATCATCACGATATTTTTGACAAAGTATGAATATTAATACAGGATACTAGGAGAAAAACTCATAAACTGTCAAAACTCGAAGGTGTATATAGGCACTTAACATAATCCATAAAGACTTTCATCTCACCCGAAGGTCTTCCTCTGGCAAATGACTTCATTTATATCTTAAATTTTATTGAGATTTACAAGATAGCCCGAAGCATATCAGATGAAGGATGCAACGAAAGTATTTTTCGCTCGAATGTTTATCCAAGAATACATTTCATGGTTTCGTGTGTCCTCAAGAAATTACTTCGAATCAAGGGATTCCATTCGAAACCAAACTAAGTACAGAATTAAATAATATTATATAGAATGTTACTGGATCTAGCGTTAAAAGTAAAAAGTCTATTCGTAGTAGGATCGCCAACAATTAAAACTGTTCATCCATCAGCATTTGTTGATAAAATAAAGAGAGAGTAAAAGCGAAATTTAAAACATGAACCTCCTCGTACGCCTAACGTCAAATTCAAATTTACGTTCCAGATGATTTAAACAAGTGCGAACATTCACTCGAATGGATCGAGAAAAGACTAAAATCTCAAAGTAATTAGATCATGCATTTCCATGATTTTTTTAAAGCTAGATAGATGCAAACATATATCAGGTTTTCGCTTCGTCCATAGGTTCTATCATCACATTTTATTTCAGGCACTTGTGTTCCAAAGAATAGCAATTGTAAAATGAAGCAAGCTGTGGAATTTAAGATAAAATTTTGTATTGCTCTTTTGATTAATTATTATAGAGTTGCTTAAAAGTTTAATTTAAGAAAATATGTGTTCCATTTAGGAAAAGTGCAACAAAAAATATTTTTTTTGTGTTTTAAAAGGTTATCATGGTCTAATTTGTCATCCATTTTAAGTCTTAAAGTAAACTTTATGTTGAAATTGTTTTGCATTAGACTTGTTTATTTTTGTAGTGTACCATTAAAGTTTATATATTTATTCTTATTTATTAATCACGGGTTTGAATTAAGGTAATCTAGGACAGCACCAATGTGTTTAGCTAATCTATTTGTGCTTTGCGACCCAAACGAATGTTTATTCATAGAGACGCGCCGGCCACTCTAGAGGGGCCGTAACGAGTGCGGCTAATCAATTCAATAAACTTTTTTGTATCACATCAGTGATTAATATGTATAATTATTCACTTGTCGCCATCTTTTATTCAACATTCATAGCTTAAAAAATTCAATATTTTAACATAGTAGCTCTTTGATTGTAGATTTGTAGACTAAATTTTTTTTTTATTTTGTTAAAATAAAATAATAAAATTATAGCTATTGGGGCCTATTCTGGTTACTAAACTTTTATGTTGTTATTTTTGTTTTTTCAATTTAAGTTCAAATAGGAAGCGGAGAAAAAATAACATAATATGTATAATGACGGCGGATGTTGTGTCGTTATTTTAATTATTCAGATTTTGAGTGTGTGCGATGCAAAGCTCAGTTTCGATCTGATGAGGAATTTTATTAAAAATTAATTGTCATATCATCAGGCCATGGGTACCGAGTACTATGTATAATTTCTAATTTACGCTGTATATATATATATATCAATGTATTGTGTTATGTGTACATGTAGCGTTAGTGAATTATGTAAATGTGCACAAAATATCTGAATAATTGATTGTGTTTCTGTAGCGATAGTATCGCTAAACGTATATTTGGTGCAAGGGTTTCATACATAATATTTCAATTTTTCCCCCTATTTTTTGTTACGTTGGTTTTATTTCATACGTTTTCCCCTTAAAAGGAAGCACTGATTAATTTGATGAAACTTACTAAACCATACGAAAAAAAAACGAAGCAGGCTGATTTTCTGTATTTTAAAGAGCGTTTAATAATAATACAACAATATTTCAAATATTTTTAACTAAAATTTCGTTATGTTTCTTTTTCGTAATCATGTTGTTAAATCGATAAAGTCAACTAGTAATTTTTTTAGTAGCTTGCTCTTTTAAATATTTAAACAAGAAAACAATAAAACTTTGATAAACTTTGTCATGCTACAGTTTGTGTCATGATACTCTTTGTGTCATGGAAACGTTGTTAATTAGATTATAACAAGTGGAATTAAAATAATAATATTAGGATGAATTTTGACCCTATTAAAGCGCAGTTCTGATGCAGAGTGGGCAATAATAAATTAATCAAGGCTAACTTCAGATTGGCTTGGATGCAAGAAAAGTTGGAGCATTCGGTCTTGGTAACAGAAATGAGAGAATGGACTGACTGGTAGAATTCCGCCGACAGCAAGATATGATTATTGCCAACACAATGTTCTAGGTTCACCTGAAAAAGCATTATACCTGGAGTATGCCAGGAGACATTAGAAGATACCAGATTGATTTTATTTTGGTTAAAAATAGATTCCAGAACCAAGCTAAGAGCTACATAGCCTATCCAGGAGCAGATGTAGACAGTAACCATAATTTAGTATCAATGAAATGCAACCTTATTTTTAATAAACTAAAAAAATAAATTAAAGTTATAAGATATGATACTGGAAAATTAAACAACTCCTCGACTGCAACAACTTTCAAAAAGATGGAAGGGGCAATGATACGTTCAACTGAATATGAAAGTGTAAAACAGTGAATGAAATTTGGATCGGAATACAGCAAATGATCCAAATTATTGGATCCATTTGCTAAATTATTAGCAAATGGCTAATAACACCCTAAAACCAGAGGAGACAGAATCAAGAAAAGTATGGATTACAGAGGGGAAAATATAAAGAGCTGCGGAAGAACTTATTGAAAAGCCAGCTGGAGCTGGCATATCAGATTGTGAAAAAATTCTTTGGTGAAAAAAGTAATAGAGGAGCCCATATCCGAGATCGGAATGAAAAGCTGAAGATAAATGAGAAGGATATAGCCCTGAGATGGCAAGAATACCTAGAAGAACTTTATGATGATGAGGACCCGACTAAAGATATCACAGTCAATACAAATGTTGATGAACAGGGAGAATCAATACTATAAAGTGAATTTTAGACCGCACTTAAAGAATTAAAGAAGGATATAAAGCTCCAGGAATTAATAATATATTCATTTAATATATAAAGACTACAGGAAGCTAAAATCTAGATTAACAATACAAACACATCAGCCAAACTAAAAAGAGGTATCAGACAGAGTGCACATTGTCACCAAAGTTCTTTAATATCTATATGGAAGAACCAATTAAGGAACTAAAAGCTAAGTTGGAAAAAAAGATTTAGGGATAAAAATAGGAAGAAGACTAATTTCCGTGATCAGATTCACAGAAGGTATTGCGCTGTCAGCAACTAGTGAGAGAGATCTGGATAGAGCCCTGGAAGATATGAAGTGCATATTTGAAAATTATCATCTAAAAATTAATAGAAACAAAACAGAGGTCTTCAGTAAACGAGGGGAAACACCCATAAAGATGCAGATAGAGGGCTACAAGCTACAAAAAGTATTGGAATACAAATACCTGGGAAGCATAATTACGAGTGAAGGATGCACAGGGAAAAGTGACATTCATGAGAAAGAAGAAACTACTTTGCTCCAAATGACTGAGAATAAAAATGAAACAAACTCATTAAAACATATGTCTGGAGTGTGGCTCTATATGGGTGTGAGGCACGACAATAAACTCGAAAGAAAAAAGACGTCTGGAGGCCTTTGAGATGTGGTATTAGAGGAAAATGGAAAGAATCAGCTATATCGAAGAGAAAGACGAACGAGTATGTACTAAGGCTTGTGGAAGAAGGTCGCTGCATTCTAAGACACGGGGAAGAGCTACACACCGTAATATTCGAGGTCATGATTGAAGGAAAAAGAGGAGCGGGAAGACCTAGGTCGGCATACATGAGCCAACTACAGTTGGACACAGGAGTCCTGGGAAATGAAGAACTGAAGAGAATGAGACAAGACCGGGAGGATTGGAAAACAAATGAAATATACTGTAAACCAACCCCAGGATTGAATACTAAACAAAAAAAATTTACACCGTACTACGATTTTTTGTAAACCAATCGAAATGAAAAAGGTTTTTTAGAAATAAATAATTGTTTTAAAAACTGACTAACTCCACAAAACAATTCAAAACCACCTGCAATATGTCATCCATCTAAAAACTGATATGAGGATTCAAAAAATTTGAGAAAATCTTATTGGCACCGTTTGCTTTAGACTGCAATGACTCGCTTTTAGAGGTACCAATTGATCTGATGACTCAAATAATCGCGGTAGTTATATCAAAACGGTCCAATTGGTTCATAGGTTTATACTTCTATGCGGTCTATACGGTTTTCTTCTCCAATACCAATTTTCCCGCTTCGTCACTGATATATATATATATATATATATATATATATATATATATATATATATATATAAATATATATATATATATATATATATATATATATATATATATATATATATATATAGGTCGAGGATGGCAACAATTATTTGAACCCGGCGCCTACTATATTTGGGGCGGCTCTGTACCTGCAAGAGAGTCACATTAATTTGCCATGACTATACAACACTAAATATGAACTGTCAAAATTTATGTTAATCAAAATGGCGACACAACGAAATTTAATCGGACCAAATATTTTTTTTTCTAGTCATTTCAACAGTTTCCTAGATAACCTCGAGCAAGTAAACTAACAAACTCACACTTCATTTATTTTAGTATATATAAATAATAATTAATTAATAA
Organism: Tipula confusa; assembly: GCA_963556175.1. Taxonomy (NCBI): domain Eukaryota; kingdom Metazoa; phylum Arthropoda; class Insecta; order Diptera; family Tipulidae; genus Tipula; species Tipula confusa. Next base: position 13,249,501 of record OY744475.1, read on the forward strand.
TTTTCTCGCCTATATATCCATTTAATAACGAATGACTTTACAAGTCCCATGCACCCATAACAAATATATGTATATATATATATATATATATATATATATATATATATATATATATATATATATATATATATATATATATATATATATATATATATATATATATAGTGAAAGTATTTATGTTAGATATTTTTATAATTAATTATTGTTTAACGTAAATTAATGATACATTATGTCATTAAAATACGCCTTCGAAACATTTTACATATCCACTAATGTGTTTAAAATAAAATAAAAATGCATATATGATAAAAGGATTTTACATCATATAAATATCGTCTTTAAGACCATTCAAAACGATCATCACCAGTAGTCTTTTTGTAAATTTTAAATAAATTAACCCATTATTGTCTTATCGCATGGAATAAAAAAAAATGTATTTCTTCGGCAAAACTTTATCTAAAATTCATTAATTTTCAATTGAGTATTGCCAATCCGTATTTGTATACAAAAAAAAATGCCTGTATAGGCAAAGTATGTACAAGAAATGGAAAATATGAATGCCGTCAAAAGATAAGAAAATTTAAATTATTCATCATTAAGAGATTTCATAAAAGAGAAGAGGAATTGAAGGAATGAGGATAAGACATTGGCGGATAATTTATCCATGTTTTATGTACTTTTATTGATTTATATATGAGTTTTAATAACAACGTTGTTGGTACCATGTACTCATGAGTATACACGTATATATGTTGTACATAGTTGAGCAGCACATTTTCATAATGAATGAAAATTATAGTTTGTAGGTAGGTCTGAATATTTTTAGAAAATTCAAATTATGATTTTTTTTTTTACTTTGTGGTTTTTCTATATGGAATAATCAATTATGTAATCTTAAAGATTTTTTTTTTTTTGTTGTAAGAAATGGTAAAATGCTTCGAACCATACGAATGGTTTTGCTGTATGCAGATAAAATTATTTTGATTGACTGACAATTTTTATTTTTATTTTTTTATTGTTGGTTTTAGTTATTCTGTGTACTATACATAATATAATAATGAGAGGATTAATTTTTTTAGTATGACTGTATGCGAACTTCGATGTGACTGTCATTCAGTCAAAATGAATCGATTAGTTATGTTAAATGCTGTCAAATTGATGAAATAGGACGATTTATTTTACACCACTCGGAAATTTATGTTGTACTTCATTTTTATGTGCGTCTAGGATTTATGACTGCGCAAATAAGAGATAGATTCGAGTAATTTTCTGACTAAACGAAATAATTATAGTCGACGACTTAGGTTTCAGCTCGTTAAAAAAAAAATTCACAATATTGTTGAAATTCTCGAGTTGAATAATTTTGATATGCATTTTACAGTTGAGTAGTTTTTATCTGGCAGTCGGCTGTCTAATATAGTTTGAACAATAGTTAATGTTGGTTTGTCAGGTTTTTTGTTAAACTACAGTTTTGGAATACATAAAAAATATAAAATGTTTCTATGCTTGAGACTATATTTCAAAAATTTCCGGGTAACCGTATATTTTGTATGTATACAAATACACCAGAATTGTAATTTGTACGAAACACATAATTTGCAAAAGTAGAGATTATTTAATAAATAAATTTTCAATCTGAACAAGCAAAATGTTTTGACGTTAGTCATCAATTAAATTAAGGTAGATTTATGTAATAAATAACTCAACTTTAGCTAGAAACGTGACAATATCGGGCGAAACAACATTTAACGAGGCCAGTAACTAACAGCAAGTCAATACAAAAGTAACTAAGCATACAACACCACATCCACGTTTCCTTCAAAGGAACCCACAACGGTGGTTATTTGGGATTATATAGGACATTTAAGAGAATTCGAATATTATATTTCTGGCCATAAATGCTAAGGGTCCATTAACAATTGCACACTATATAAGCAGAATAAGATCCACAGAAACACCCGAGTTCTTTTAAAACTGACCACCACTTCTAAACAGGCTTAAAAGGTTAGTTTTTGACATATTAGTTACCCTCCTAATATCCCAGCAAGGAAATAAATACCTGATCACATACCATAAGATGAGCTCACAATGTTTTGAGTTGTAATACCCATGCCCAACCAAGAAGAACAAACAATCGCAAAAGAAACCGTCACACGAGATGCGTAACCTCCTCAATATCAAGAAGCTATCCATACAAAAACTTTTTTCGCTATAGCAAATGATGCACTGGAGCGTTCGCACAGAACACTTAAGAAATACTTTCGTTTTTTTAACACGCAAGATCACGTCGACTATGGGATGAACTTGCTCCATTTGCAGTTCTTGTATAGAATACTACTTCACACTCCATCACTGGGTATACACCTTAAGAGCTTGTCTTCGGGAAACACCTAGCATCCTGACAAGTATTCATAAATTACCAGAACCAGAATACTCCTACGATGACTACCAAATTGAGTTGAAGTCCAAGTTTAGACAAGCTCGATACTTTGCCAGGGAAAGTCCAAGTAATAATCATTATTCCTAGGCTCTTATCGAGTAACAGGGAATAACTCATCAGAGAATACAACAATTAGAGTAGGAATAACACCCAAAAAGATATAACCAATTATATACAGGCAATTAGCAACCTAACAATATTAGTGAAGAGGATGAAAGAAGACAATTTAAAAATATTTAACTACAGAACAGCAGTGCAATTAAATGAGCTCCTGACCACGATGGTATATTCGACCACACAACTCAACATTAGGCAAAACAGATTAATTGGGATACTGATCGACGCGTTGAGAAATTAATGGTGGAATTCACTGAACTGAAACTCCGTATATTTACCACTGACCCCAACGAGAACAGGGATTTTATTTATAAGGAAAGTAATTACAATACCACCTTTACATTTAATAACCTGATTAGATTGAAAAATCTTTACTCAAAAAACGCTACGATCGTAAAAAGTTCATAAAAAACACTTTTATCAGAACAGGCAGCTATTCAAAAATTAACAGTAGCAAATATTAAACGACAAATAGACACATTAGACGAGGTGATCTGTGGTCTCCAAGCACTTGGTAAGGTAGCAGACACGACAGATACCTGTCTCATCTATATTTTGTAAGTAAGATGCAAAACGACAAGGGCATTATGGTTAGAAAACTCGGCAAATATAGTTAATCCAGAAATTTTCGAATTCTTAAAACTTCTGGGTCAATTAATAGACATTTTCGATGGTTTTGCGAATTAGAGTTAATCAGGAACTCTTGCTTACGGAATAAAAAACTTTTGGCAAAAATCACTTCAAAAAGAATCTGAAAAAGGACCCTAAAGAACGATTCATAGTGAAGCTCAACCACATGATTGAGATTCCTCTCCAAAGATGTTCAGGAGTGAGTTTTACTTACCGCATCATGGAGCTCTAATGAATTAGAGCAATACAACAAAATTAAGAGTAGTATTCGACGGTTCAGCCAAATCTAGTACAGTACTCTCGCTAAATCAGTGTTTCGCAAGAGTATCCACCTATTAATCTAGTTTGTAGGCTATCATCTTGCGATTTCAAGAACACAAGATTCGAGATGAGTTGACCTATACAAAACAAACTGTTTATACTATCAGAAGCAGGTCGTTTTTTTGATCCACTCGGTTGGACCGGTTCGGTTTTCATCATCTTCATAATATTTATACAACAGTTTTGGAAAACCTGAGTTGGGATGAACCGCTTCCGCACGACACAAACATCTAGTGTTGCAGAGGATAAGGCAAAACCTTAACCCAATCAATGCCATTTTTATTCCCATATTTCTGACTACTACTAGCTGTTCAAAGGTCGAAATGCACGGATCGATAAAGCAACAAATATTGCCTAGACTTGAGCTGCAGTATTATTAACGCAATTAATATGATTAAGATGGAAAGAAAAATCAATCAAATCTATCATCGCTTTTACAAGACTAACACGACGAACAAATAGAACGATTTCATCAACAAATTTTCCTTAATCGTCAAACTTAAAAAGTCATGGCTTAAATCCTAAATTTTGTAAACAACATTGGCATTTTAAAAAATTGTAGATCCGAATCTATTTAGTTGAGCAAAGAAGAGCTTTTTGAGATGGTGCAAATTCTGTGTCGATTCGAACAAGGCCAATTTTATGAAGACGACATAAGAGCATTACGCCAAAAAGGTGAGATTAGCATTACCGCAGCAGTCTTAAATCATTAAACCCCATTTTGAATGATCCTGGTAGTACAGTTTAGCTCCATATTCAATAAAACACGCAATAATTGGTTATCCCAAATCTAGAATCGCTCTACTAATCTTCTGTGGCAAACATCTTAACAACAAACATGCTGGTTCATCTCTACTGCTAGCTCTGACACGGAAGAGAATTGGAATATAAATTGCAAATAAACGGCCTCAGAAACTATTCGAAAATTATATATATGTATTTAAGGTGAAAAATTCGTGAAATCCGAAATTTTTGGAACTCACGTTTTAATTTTGTTTTGAATTTGTAGTACTGGGTAAAAAAAAAATTTCTAGAACTAGATTTTTTAATCTAGTTGTTGCATAAGATACAGTTGGTCAAAAAATTTTAAATTTGTTGAAAATGGTCGTGCATTTATGCAAATATAAAGAAAACTAGTTATCCGAAAATATAAAATAAGACTCATTTTAAAGATAAAAGAAAAGGGATTAAGAAAATATTACAACAATAGTACTATCTTTAAGTTTTTCATTTTCAAAATGGCCACCAAACTAGTTTTCTCAATTTTGTGGAATTTTTTTTTTTTTTTATCTTTTTTACCATATAATTCTATAAAACCTATTAAAAAACAAAATTGGAGTTTTTTTGTTTTTTTTTTTCAAAACGCGTTTTAATATCATGGCCTACTCTATTTTTGTATATAAGATTGAACATAAAGAGAATTTTGTAACTTTTTAACTTTAATTGCAAATAATCACGTCTAAAATCGAAACTAGTAGTGAATTTGCAATATTATTTAAAGCTTTTAGTTTTTTGAAAATATATATTTTTTATTTTGTGAAAATTGTTGTGGTTTTATTAAAACGTGAGTGAAAATTGTCAGGTTTTTGTAGTTTACAAGTTTATTCATCGATTTATAGTTTTAAATTTTTGGTATAAATAAGTGTCTAAATCAAGATTTTAGATAGTTCAAATTTTGAAGTTTATCATATAGTTTATCAATTCAAGTTTTAGTTTATCATATAGAGAATTTGTATTACTTAAATTACATAATGAGTGGATATAAAAAGTGTTGTAAGCCTTTTGTTGACTCGAAGTGTTGTAAAAATTTACGGAGGAATAGTAGTATAATCTTATAAATTTATTCATTTGTTCAACTTGCTATTTGAATATTAGTTATAAACGTCAACAAATTGAAACAGAAACTTGACCAATCTGCTTATCATCATGTTCCGCAGTTACGCCAAAATCGTCATCAACAATATATTCTGAAATAATTTCAATTAGAAGTGATAGTGAAGAACGCCAATTACAGAATGCGAGCGTTATTAAAAAAAATCAATGAGATATTACAAGTTGGACGGTCTTCCATATATGCTAGTAAAGTAGGAACTAGGAAACAGCATCAACAACAAAAGTTAATCGAAGTAGCTGCATTATCTTTGATTCCTGGAATCGAGCTCCTTGAAATCAATCAATGGAGAACGAAAAGAAGGCATATTTATACGATGAATTCATACAGCAACTGAAAAGCAAATTCAAATAATTGGAGGACTTGGAGAAGAAAAGGACTATGAGGATGCTGATTTATCGTTCAGTCAGTGAATTTCAACTGACAAATGCAATTTGGAAAAGTATTCAAAACCGTTAGAAGAATTATTGGATTACTTTATATAGAAGTAGGAAAATCTCATTCCCCATTACTTCATTTCACTTCAACAATCTACCTTGGTCAAAGATAAAAAAATTACTTTAAGGACTACAGAAGCACTGCGGTTTTATGTGATTTTGCAGAAAAATATCCATTTATAATGCAAAATATAGCGCAGAGTTTTCATTGGAATAATAAGCAAGCAACTATTCATCCGTTTGTAATTTACAAAAATGTGAATGGGAAATTTCAGCATTACAGCTTCGTTGTTATATCGGATTGTCTTAGTCATGTCACTGTGGCAGTTCATTTATTCATCGATAATATGATCCAGTTTTTGAAAACTAAAATGACGAGTTTAACCAAAATTATCGAGCAATTGGCGCAGTGGTTAAATCTGGGTGTTTGGGACGGGAGGTACCGGGTTCGAATCCCAACGGGAGAGGGTTGCAAAAGGGATTTTTCATTATTATATTTATAAATAATTTTATAAATATAATAAAATACAAAGAGGATTGCAGAATTATTCAAATGGGCTAAAACTATAAAGACTGATATGGTTTTTGAGTTTTGATCTGATATTGAATATAACTCGAAAAAAGTTTGACTTGCAAGTAGGTTTTTTTAACTGAAAACCATAAACGGAACTAGCTATTTCTATGCGGTTATTCCTTCAAGAGAAGGTTACTTAAATTTTAAGAAATATTCTAATAGTAAAGATTATGTTAGATTTAAGATGTAATTATTTAACTTTAATTTTAATAATAAATTTTTTACCAATAATTTTTGTCTTAAATTTAATTTTACCTATATATAAAAAGTTGGTGATTTTATTTAGTCGTATTTTGCTAGAAAACTAAATTTTGGAGTGAAAATAAACATTAAAAACAGTAAACATAAATTGATTTTGATAAATTTAAAATTGAAAATTAAATAAAGGTTAACATTTTGTTTTTATATACAAAAATATAGTAGGCCATGATATTAAAACGCGTTTTGCAAAAAAATAAACAAAAAAACTCCAAATTTGTTTTTGATATGTTTTATAGAATTAACTAGTAAAAAAGATAAAAATAAAAAAAATAAAAATAATTTTCAGAAAATTGAGAAAATAGTTTGGTGGCCATTTTGAAAATTAAAAACTTAAAGATGGTACTGTTTTTGTAATATTTTCTTAATCCTTTTTCTTTTATCTTTAAAATGAGTCTTATTTTATATTTTTCGGATAACTAGTTTTCTTTATATTTGCATAAATGCACGACCATTTTCAATAAATTTAAAATTTTTTTGGCCAACTGTATATTATGTAACAACAACAATAAAAACAGAATTGATATACAGGGTGGCTGAGACCAAGTGTTACCAAATGAAAACGCTGTAATTTTTTTAATTTTGATTATTTTTTATTGAAATTTCGTGGAATATGTTGAAAACATATTACATTTTATGAAAAACATGTTACTGCTCGATATGGCCCCCTTTGGCTCTGATTATTTGATTCAGTCTTTCATAAAAAGCATTGCATGCTGACCGAAAGTGGGCTTGCAGAATTTTATTCCATTCTCGAACAAGAGTTGACTTCAATGCATCAACACTTTCGTATTTTTTAGTGGACACCTTACTCTCCAAAATGGACCATATGGAGAAATCCATGGGATTCAAGTCTGGTGAATATGGTGGCCATTCTTTTGACAAAATCAGCCACGGAACGCAATTTTGTAAAAATTGCTGTGTCGCTCGAGCTTTGTGTGACGGTGCCGAGTCCTGTTGGAATATCCAACGGTTCGTACCAAAGTGTTTACGTGCCCAAGGTAGCAAAGAATCGTTTAGGATCTTTTGGCGGTACACCTCTTGGTTTACCTTGACTCCATGTTCGAGGAAAACCAGATGAGTGCGTCCACCTGTAGTAACTGCAGCCCAAACCATAACATAAGCTGTTGATTGCTTGCGCATGGCAACTCTTGTGTCCAAATTATCGTTGGGCTTGTGCTCTAACCAAACACGATCATTTTGTTTATTCACAAACTGTTGAATGGTGAAAATTTTCTCATCAGAAAAGACAATTTTTGGAATCTTATCACGTTCGGCCAAGGCCTTCAATGCTCGTGTTCTTTCAAGCCTAACTTTTTTTTGTGCCTCCATAAGATCTTGAACTTTTTGTATCTTGTAGGGCTTCAAGTGTAGTTCATTTTTCAATGTGGTTTGAATGCTGTATCGTAAAACATGTAGACATGCGGCTAATTGATTGGTACTTTGACGAGGATTTCGTTGGATTCGTTTCTTCACTTTTCGTATCATTTCTTTTGATGTTGCTGTCTTTTTAGGACCGCCTCTGTTGCGTTAAGCGATGCTACCAGTTTCGTTATATCGAGTTATGGATCGATACACAAACATTTTATTCACATTCAAACGATGGAGCTGACGAACTATTGCTGTTTGTGAATTTCCACCCAAATATAGTGCAATTACACTATTACGTTCGAATCCCATTACGATTTTTTTTATTAAGATATTAATTTAGAACAATTATTTGTTGACCACATGTAAACAACTAACCAAACTTCAATCTGTCAAAAAATTGACGCGCGAAAATGACAACTACACAAATGACAGCAGAGTGAAGTCAGTAACATTTGTTCTCAGCCACTCTGTTTATATATATATATATATATATATATATATATATATATATATATATATATATATATATATATATATATATATATATATATATATATACATATACTATATATCATAACTATTTAACTTGCCACACCTAACATAAAGGTTATGCAATAAAAAAAGATGTTTCGTTTCAAAAAAACTAACAAATGTCATTCTCAAGATTATTTGAAGGTCAAGTTTGTTTTTCATATAGGAACCAAAACTGATTATTATGGAATTGGAATTTTGTTTCTCTAATAATTTTGTGAGCCTTCTAAGAAATTTTATTAAACGATCAGGGCTTCTTAGACCTAATGGTATTTTAAAACAAGTTGATAAGAATTTACGGCTAAATAGAGTTTTATTACGTCATTCTGTATCTGTTGTATAATCTTAGGATAAAATCCCTTATGAACCCATGTTTTGCAGCTTTCTACAAAATAATCGAAAGTCAACTGATTAGCTCGAAACCAAACTACGTACTTTGAAGCTAGGCAAATTTTATCTCTTTTTTGTTAAACATTCATTATTTTATGCAAATATGAAACTGTTACTAACATCAAGAAATAAAAATCGATTTGTTTTCGTTATTTAACACTATATCGTGGTATATACTCACTGACACGCCATCCCGACCAAAAATATCTTACGGGCTTTATAAACGATCCAATATAATTTCTGTATATTCTCACCTGAAACAAAACAAAAAAAAAGCACATATTAGTTATTTTCTTCTTGACCTCTAAAGTTAAACACAATCAAGTGCCTTAAGACTAACATATAGGTAAATATACATAACAGTTTCATTTGCGTATTTATATACAAAATTAACAGACATTTTAATTATTATATGATTCATAAAGCTGAGATATATGTAAGATATCTGCATGAAGAACTGTTTAACAAAACGTAAATACATTGGTAATCAAATATCGCTAAAGCTCTCCGCATTCCCTTTTGAGCATAGATTAATTATTTCCCTAAAGATAAATTGATCGTATATAAGTATAAAGCTGGCTATATATATTTACGTTAGTTTGATCGAACAGTTAATAATATAATGAAAATCCCTTTAAGTGATATATTATTTTTTCATAAATTTTTCCGGATAATTTGACATTTATCTTTCATTCTTTTATAAATTGAGCGATTTACGCTAGAAGCGATTTAAATTTTTTTTTTTTTTTTTTTGAATTTTTTTTTTATTAATTTTAATTGAATAGCACGCAAAGCATATTTGAAAGTTGTGTTGTGCTATTGTAAGATCATTTTTTTTATAAATTCTTTGCTAGAAGGTACCTCTTTGTGTTTTATATAATACACCAACATGTATATTAGGACAAATAAGATGAAACTGTGATAGTAGATAATTTAGCCACACCTATATAAGTCAAACAATCTCTCTCTATATAAATATACATATATATGTAAACAAGAAGTTAATTCTAAACGGTTTCTTTTGACCCAATACATGTTTATAATAAGATGGATTATAAAATCTAAAGCATTTAGAGCGTATAGTGCGCAAAAAAAAACTAAATAATAAAAAAATCAATCAAATTATAGGATTAACGTACGTTCAATTGTCAAAGCTGTCTAACAAATCCTTTAAAAGCTATTCAAACAACATTTAATCCAAATATTCAATCAACCAAATTTTTTTTTTTTTTTTTATAAGTGAAATGACCTGGAAATTATGACATGAAGTAATAAAAAAATCAAATAGAAATCCAAAAGAAAGAAATATATAACACTAGTATTTATAATATATATACAAATATATATATATATATATATATATATATATATATATATATATATATATATATATATATATATATATTTAATTCGATTTTGATGAGAGAGACCCACATTCCGGATAAATCTACAAAGAAATTTAAAAGAAAAAAATTGAATTGGATTCTGGTAAAAAATAATTAAATTTTTTAGGATCTTCTAAAATCTGTGCTAGTGCGCGGTAAAGTTTTCAAAGAAGAGTTTAATGCTAGGATAATGCTAATGGTTTGAACCTGTCAAAATTAAATTTTCCACATAAACTGTATATTTCAAGGGAACAATCCACTTCTCTTGGATTTAAAGCAAGTAAAGATCGCTAAACACTTTTTTCGGAGGCAACGATATTGGCGATTCTGATATTGGGAATGGGTGAACGATATTGGGAATGGGTGAACAATAGTGCAATATCGGATTTCCAAAAGGTATTGAGAAAGTCAAAATTTGGATTTTAAAATATTATTATTATTCGAACAAAGCATTCAACATATTCAGACAGTATAAAATGAAAATTTTAAGAAGCGTAAGCCTTATTTCTGTTGAACTACGTCAAGCTAGTTTAAACAATCGAAAACAAATTTCTCTGAGGGTCTGGTTTTAATTTTGATAACTTATAGTCTCCCAAAAGAAACCAAGAAAAATGTGCAACTATCATAAAAGCTCCCTTTTACAAGCACTACAATACACTCTCAATCATGATTGCGCAAGCGCATGATTGAAGAGCAAAATCAAACATTTTTGATATTTTATCAATCATATTTTACAAGAATACGCATGCGTGCAAAATACAATCTCAAAATGATTGCGCAAACACAATGATTGTCAAGCATGCTTACAGGTGTATGAAGAGCTTAACAGTTATTTGAATTACTTCCATTTGAAAATTGGTTTCTGTTTCGTCGTTTGGAAGTGCAAAATAAGCACTGAAAGCTGTACCATTTATTAAAACAAGAGATGATACCAAGAAACGTTTACATAAAAACATTTACGACTAGTGATGTCGAAGGCCAACTATAAAAAAGGAAAAAAATTAGAAAAATAGTTCAGGTATACCTATACTCGATATAGGTATCGGATAAAAGAAAAAGGTTACCAATCTTTGCGTAAACGCCCGTTTTTATTGTTCCAAATTTTTTCATAGTATCGAATATATTCAAACAGCTTTGAGAGACTATACAAACAGTATAGTACAGCCTGAAACAAAAAAACAAGTAGCTATTCAAAAAAGACGGAAGAAGATGGTTCGTAATTTTGGCCATTCTTTGAAGGTTCTCGTAGACACAGGAAGTGTTCTATCACTCTTACGTGAACATGATTACATCAAAACCGGATCTCCAGGCATGAATGGCAATCCATTCAAATTAATAGTAATTGGTAACAGTTCTATCGAAACTGTCGGTTTCTTCTATGCTGAACAAAATTACGATCGTGTCCTAATTTTCGTGGAATGCTATCTGCATAAACGGATATATTTTACAAAAGTGAAATTGTCATTGGAGATGAAGCATGGACGATATATCAGAAAATCGTGGGAACAACTGCGTTCCCAAAACACTGCAAGATGAAATAATCACAACTTTTTACCATATTAGCCATTTTGGGCCAAAAAGAAAATTGCAAATTCTAGTGGAGTTGTCCGGTTAAATCGACACCCACAGAAGACTTAACCCAAAAAATCTGACGCCTAAATGACGATTTTTGATAACCCAACTAGCTTTGTAACATATCGTGGAACATTTTTTACATCCAAGCGTTTCGATGACTATTACAAAGAGACAATAATAACAACAGGCTTACTAAAGAGGAACATACAAAACGAACAGTTACAATCAAAGGTTCTTCTTGCCTTCTTTCTACCGTTATCGTTAATTATATATACAAACGAGTATCGATTTCCATCTTGGGTAGGTGGAACTTGACCAGCAATATCCATCGCTATTCGCTCTAATAGGACTCCAACGTTGTATTGTTGCAATTATCCTCTTGTTATTGTTTGAGGTCCTGTGATGCCAGCTCAAACCTCACACTTTCTACTGTTCGACATCCCTTCGGCAATTTACCCAATACAACCGATCTCTTGCTTTATCCAATTTTTTATTGATGCCCATAAATGTGATCCATATTTACCATTATGCATCTCCATCAGGACCGCTTTGATGCAGTTTGCTAGTAGCAAGATTTGCTGTTTGGTGTTGTTATACCCTTAGTCGATTCCCAAAGGTTTACGAGCAATCCATTTTCTTGTTTTAATGACTTCCACTGGGCCAACTAGCTTTTCACTTTTAGTCACAATTTTTTGCCTCAGCGGTTTTTTGCCTCGCTCCATACACGTTCACATTGAAGCGATTAGCCCATCATGTTGTTGATCTTCCGCTAGCTGCTCTTTTGCCTAGCGCTCTTCTACGTCGACACTGAACCGTGCAAAATGTTCACTTTGCCGTCGTTTAAAGACTAAATTTTATATGGTCGACTCTTATTGCATTGATGAAGGCATTCACGTTTAATTTATTCAAGACAACGCCAGGAGCTTTACAGTATATGCAAATCTTGATTGCATTCTCTCTTTTTGAAATTTCGGCATAAAGTGATAGAGGTTTCAGGATGTCCTCCGGTAGTTAATTCGATTCCAATGAGTTTTACATAACTCTGTTGGGCAGTTCGATCGTTACATCCTCTAATACTTGTATTTTACTTGCAAGCGCGCCTTGCCCACGCTTCTGTAATGGTTTAATCTTCTGATAGTTGGAATAATATCCTGGTTTATTGTTGATAATTGCGGTGATTTTATTTCCATATCTGCTGCCAATGATTATATGTTTGTGGTATATTGCATATTTTCGATATAACCGTTGACGTCTGCAGGATCTTTTTGCAGCTTTTTAAAGCCTTAAAAAAGCTCTGTATTTCTTAGTTGCTGGGAAATAAATGTATTAATATTGGCTTGCCTCATGACTCGTCGTTGTAAAATCTCACTTCTGTCACCAAACTGTAACGAATTGTTACGGGCTCTACTAATTCAGGAAGATGAAGAGTAAATGCCTATTTCGGGATTTTTAATTCACCCACATATGAAACTACGACTGCAATATCTTTATCTGGCCGATTTCTAGCTTATTAGTTTGGAACAAAATGTGCGTCGGCTATTTGCAATAGTGGAACGGAATACACTACGCAAAAATTATGTAAAACTCTTAAATGACGGTGTAAACAAATGTGGGAACAAATTGAGTATACGATAGAGAATTCTTTTTTACATCATTTTGGACACTTGCAGATTATTCAAAACAAAATTCATTTTTAAGAGGGCTAATAAAATCAAACTGCACCAAAAATACTCGTACTCGCAATGGCACTCGAAGTCCCAAAAATAATAGTTATGAATATACAATACTAGTGTGCAAGGAAAGAATTTTAAAGTATTTTTTTCTAAAAATTTCTTGAAGTTTTTACAGTGATAGATGGCCGAGGATGCAAACCTAAAAATATTAAAATCGATAGCTCTGTTGTCACAACGCATTTTAAATTTTGTCCAGCCTGGTAAATATTTAAGCCCGGATTAAAAATCCGTATAATGTATGACATGTATGTTGTAAAGTGCATTGCCGAAAAGATTAAGCCTGCAGGGACTCGCTTAAAACAAAAAGCAATCTTAAGAAATCGCTGCTTGCATTATTAAACATTTAAAAGCTAATCTGCCACCTCATAAACACACATAACAATGTACAGCAATGCCTATGTGGATAACAAAATAGAAATTTAAAGCTCAGCCTTTCACTCCTAAAATGAATAGGCTTAACTATATATATATTTGGAATATGCTACAAATATTTTCAACAAGCTTGAAAAAATCTAGAAATAATGTGAGGTCATAAAAAGTATCGACCTTAAAAATTGGCAGGCAATATTTGTGGATCCCAGAATTTTGCACCAACCCAGAATTTTGAATCAACCCAATATGTATGGCACTGGTACACAATCTGTTTTTTATCATTTTAGTATTTGTGAGATATTATTATGATAATTATGATTATAAAAATAAAAAAAAAAACATTTTTATAGTGGTTTCGAGACGATATACGAATAAAACTTTAAAAAAAAAAAAACTATAAAAAAAAGATAATTGGATTGTTATTTTCCTTGTGCTTTTCGATGATGAAGTTTAGAGCTTGAGGGCAAACAAATTTTTTTTAACATATATGAATGAAATTTAATTTTTTTTTTGTTTTTTAATGAATTTCAAATAATACAATTTTGTTTTAATTAATTGGATTAAATTAAATGATTAAAATCTTTTGCGCGCACAAACAGTTGTTTAATAATATTTATGTTTCGTTCTGTTCTCAACCACTCTTTTTTTTTTTTTTTTTTTTTTTAGAACGAACGCCAGTCAAATTTAATCAACAATCAATTTATCAAAAAAAATTCCCATACGTACATACATACATTCGCATCATAATAATAATTATATTATATTATATATATATAGAGAAATTAAACAAAATAAATTTAATTTAAAAAACATTTCCGCAATTAATCAATGCCAAAATTGTTTAGATTTTCAATACTCGATCAATACTCGAAAAGATCAAAGAAGATGAGAGTTATCAAAAGATTTTGTAAATTAGTGAAAAAGGCGCCATAATTTAAAACACCCAAAAACAAAAATAAATTTAACCCTCTCACGTCGTTGTGTTAAAAACATGAACATATATTTAAATCCGAAAACCCGGTTATTTAATTAATTCAAGGTATGAATTTAATTTATCACCAATTAATCAAGTCAAAACAAATATTAAAATGCGTATTCGGATCGCCAAGACTAAATCGAAGATCAAAGTGGCAATACAAATACACCCACAAAACACATACATAGTACATATATAAATACATACATAAACACAATCTTTTGTTATTTGTCTTTGGGTAAATAAATAAAATAAATAAATAAGATTTTTATCAAAAACCAAAATAAATAAATAAATTAATTTCATAATAATAATATACATAATATCTTTTACATATCAAAATCAACATTCACATAATATACCCACATGAAAAATTTAAAGTAACAAAAAAATCTTGTCTTACATCACAAGTTCAAGGCTAAGAAATATATAAGAAATAACACAAAAAATATTTAAATTCTTTTTTTTTTTTTTTTTTTACAATCACTTCACACCTTGAATAATATTAGGTATATATACATCTCTATATACTTTATATGTATATATATATATATATATATATATATATGTACATAATATAACGTAGTATATATTATGTACAAGTCAGATCGATAAATATTTTAACTTCTTTTGGTGGTTTATGATCCGTTTTGTATTAGAATTAGAGATTAGAAAATAAAATTCATCGGTGGAAAGAAATCTTGAAATGTTGATTGTACCTTTTTTGTTGTTGTTGTTGTGGTTATTGTATCGATATCCGTGAAATGGTTGAATTGGAATCTATTTTTTTTTTGTATAGTTTTGGACTTCTATTGTGTATATTATATACTATATGAGATCTTGTGTTGTATATAAGAAACCAATAAGCGAGAAATTTATCGATTTTAATGTCACACTTTAATGTGGTCAATGACCATTTGTAGGTGATTTTGTCTAAAGATATCAAACGGAAAATGTTGGAATTAATTAGATTTTTTTTTTTTTTTTTTATAATCAAAACGCCGCTTTTTATTGTTATTACTATATTTAGGTGTATATAAAGCTACTCACACTAAATTTCAATTTTCATTCAAGAATTAACAAAAAAAATTTTTTTTTTAATTTTAATTAAAAATTGTAGAAAAAAGGAAACGAAGTAATAGCGATTCTCAATCAGAATTAAATGTTCCTAAAGTTATAGTAATAGTAATAGATGAAGTAAAAGATTATGAGTTGGCGAACTCATATCAACTTCGGCTTGATCGCATTTGCAAGGTATTCTGACAAACTTGCGGGAACGGATTCGATTAAGCCAGAATGTTGATGCGGTACGGGCCAACAATGGTCTGTAAAAATCGAATATTATTATTATTCTAACAGTAAGACAAGTAAAACATTGTTGGAAATGCCAGCAATCAGGGCATTTCTTCAAGAATTACAACCATCGCATTTTACACACATTTGTTTCGAATGTGGTGTTTAGGCGTTCTTAAGAACTACTAATTTCCCAATAAGACTTAGAACAAATAAAAGGACATGTGAAAGTTCCAGTGACGTTTGCTGGTCTACAATTATATAACATTACACCTATAGCCCAAATCTATAAAGGTAGAATTGTACCTTGGTGCCAACGATCGAGAGAGTCAGAGGCGGTGATTTCACAAGATCAACCTCAATTACATAAATTAAACGCAATTAAGCAACAGCGCAGTTGGAGAGCGTAAAGTATCGTTTTGAAAAAACATTTTATTGATGTTGGACGCAAAATCCATCAAACAACTCATGGAGTTCCGCAATGATAAGAATTCGTAAGGAAGACGTTGGAGTCCAACTTTGTTTGGATGCAAAAACATGAAAGCGATGACTGTGAAGAATCCTTATCCTTTACTTCTTTTTGGAGGTTTACAGCGGCATCTGAACAATACTAAATTTATTTCTAGTATTGACTTTAAGGAAGCCTTCTGGCAAATACCGTTAGATGATAGGTAAAAAGATACGACACCATTTACAGTCTCCGGCAGACCACTATACTAATTCACGGTAAAGCCTTTCGGACACTGCAACGCCACATAGGCTAAGTGTCACCTCATGCGTCGTGTGACATCTTACGAGTTGCACACTATGGTTTTTGTATACCTTGATGATCTTCTAATAGCTTCGACGAGCATTTATTTTAATTGAGTAAAGTAGCGAATATGTTGACGAAGGCACTACTAACGTGGGGAAGAGTAAATTTCCCCATAAAGAAAAATCTTTGGTATATTCTTGGAAATAATGTACTTAATGTAGATTCTTCCAAAATCTCTGCTATCTTTTCCTGTCTTATCCCTAAACCTGAAGATTTTTGGCATATCAGTATGGTAACGACGGTTCATTTATCGTTATTCCAAATTGACAACACCAATCACCAATTTGTTGAAGAAAAACCGGTTTTCAAGTTTGAATGAAATGATAAGGCTCAGGAATCTTTCGAAAATATAAAGCTCTCTCTTTCGTCCGCTCCTGTCCTCGCTAACCTTGATTGGAGTCAGTATTTTTTAGTTCAGTGTTGAGCGTCTACAATTAGCATGGGAGCAGTATTATTTCAAAACTTATCTAAATTATGCTGACTTATGGTAGGTATATAGTGAAAAGGTGAGTAGAGTGAGTCAGTATGTTGTATTCTTCGTACAATTATATTTTTCTGCAGTGTATTACAGGTTCCTGCATGCTTCTGGATACCACAACACATTTTTCTTGAGCCTAATCGACTAAAAATCTCCAACCGCGGAAGCCTCTGCAGGAATAAATTCTGATGGTTACCCACAGCATTCGCAATGCGGGTGTTGATGATAGTAACAAATCTCACTTCATTTTTCATTAGTCCAAATCCATGACTTGCAAAGACATGTCACATGTGATAAGATATATCAGATCTAATGTATGAAGTGGTTGCCTTGGATAATTTAATCTATAATGATAATCTACTCTCACTGTTGCGACTGTCGATCACAAAACCTGAAACCATAGTTCCAAAACCAATCAGCACCCTACACAATGAGTCCGAATTTGATAGATCAAAACCAGAAAGCGTCGTTTCAATAAGAGGAAACTGTTTATCACAAAACCCTAGAAGATTTCTTTCTATTATCTCGCAAATCGAATGATTTTTAAATCCATCTTTCTATGGGAAACATTCCATAAAATACTGGAAGTAAACATCAAAAATTCAGATCAAAATTCCGAACATGTATGAGCTAAGTGAAGCTCAAAGATCAAAATTAAATGAAGTAATTGCAATATTCGTCGTCAGAAATTCAAGGTTTGGGAAGTTCATACGTTAAAAACCTTTCATGATATCAAGAAAGTATATGAAGAGACACCGGTTAAACAGAGGTTTTATCCTGTCTCACTTTCACTTCAATCCGTTCAATTTTTATGCAGAGATAGACATAATGTTGTGTGAGGAAATGGGACGGCGTCGTACATGAATTTAACTTAGTAAACAAACGATTAAATCCCTAAAGCAAATAACTAACAAATATTGACAAAAAAATGTCAGATCAATAAACAATAATCAATTAAAAATTATATAAAAAAAATAAAAAATAAAAATTCATCTCAAGATTGTAATCTTTTCGTCTAAAAAATACTTTCTAAAATTAAAAATTACCAAACGGATAGAAATTTCATAATACAATTATTCGTATTATGAAATGTCTTAGCATACAAAAAAAAAAAAAAAAAACATTGTTCAAAGGAATTTCGTCGAGCGAGTTCATCACGATGATGATCATGATAATACGATGATTATCATTATAATAATAGCGCAACGATGATTATTATTATATATTTTTTTATTTTTTGATTACGATTATGCTATTTATTGTGATTTTTATCAGTTTTGTAACTTTAAAGTAAAAAAAAAATCTTTTGGAATTTTATATATTTTTTTTTAATTCCAAAATCGGTTTTCATTTGCGTGCTACCCCCTATTGAGTCTTTGAGACCAGTTAGATGGAAGAAAATAAAAAAATTATTTCTGATTTAATTTATATTTACGTATACCCAGAATTCAATAATGTATATAAATAAATAAATTTTGTACAAAAGCAAATATAAATAAATAAACAAAACGAATAAAAACGAATATTGCAAACAAGATAAATTATTTTTGTATTAATGTCATATGACATGCCATATGGCTTTTTAATATTTTACATGAACATTTTTAAGCACGCTATTTTTTTTTATTTTTTAATGCACTGTCGTCGATTGCAGAGTTATGGTGAACATAATTGCATATGTCCTGATTTAAATTGTCACCATTTACCACAGTTATTCAATTACAACATGCAATGGTAACCAAAGAATTATTACTTATTTATAACGAAGTTACGTGTCGTAAAATTTTGTTAATTTATTAACAAATTTCCAAATTTATTATTGCAAAATTTTAATATTTATCTAGATTGTTAATTGAAAATTTAATGTTTTCACAATACGAGCAATAATAGAAGTTATTTTTAACTCAATTGTTATCTGGTTATCAAATTTATTTTTTGTAGTTAGATAGGGCTGTCGAAGCGACCCCGTGGGCACGCGATTTAGTTGGGTTAAAAATTGACCTTTTGAAACGGTCAAGTTTCCAATCTGTGCTTCCGAGGATTGCTTGGCCCAGACTAAAAACTAGCTAGGTTGGAATCAATAAGCATTATTAATTGTAACGATTTATGGTAGAACACACTCAACTTCTTTGGAATGTTTCTTGGTGCATTACACATATAACAATTACTTAAAGTTTAATCCATTCAAGTGCCATTACTGAAAAAACGAGTAATTTTACAAACTTCTGTCACTCTAATTAATTCTCTGTATTGTACACCCTATCAGATATTAAAGGGTAAACTATAACAATTGAGTAAAAAATATTTTTAGGTTGTTTAACTGACAAACATGTAGTAACAGTAAAGCACTGAATTTTCAAGTAATATTAAACTTTTTATAAGGTTGCAGATAAGCCTATTGATTCAAAGTCTAAAATTTCACTCAAATAAATCAAAATTCCACGAATCAAATTTTATTCGTCTCCGTTCAAAATATAGTTGAAATTTTGTAATTGTTTTACGTTGAACATTTTACACTCCGGTAAATTTTACTTGATCCTTTTTTGTAACAATATCGGGGCTGTTAAAAAAGATGTTTAACTTAAATTCTGTGATTTATCATATAAATTATAAAAAAATTCATTCCGATAAATTTCATCATACATCTTATTAAAAACCCAATTTTCTATTAAAAGTTTTGTAAATATTAACAATTTATTTGGAGTGAAAAAATTGTGTTTACTCTATTTTGAGTGATATCGCGGTTATAACTGGAAGCTGGATTACTATTTTTAACTTTGAATTTATTATAATTTAAGCCGAATAACATTTTTGACTAAATAATAGATAGAAATAATAGAATAATAGATTCGACTTAGGTTGGGAAAGACTCAATTCATGAGTCTTATTAATATAAAAATCAAATTTTGTTCTCTCTTTTCAAAATATAGTTAAAAATTAATAATTGAGGTTGAGTGAAAAAATAAAACTGAGCTTAATTTCACTCAAACTTTCTTTAAATACCGAGGCATTTAGTTAAGATTTCGAATTTTTGTTATCGCCATGACATAGGAAATAAACGCCTAGTTTGCGACTCATTATATTTTAAGTAGTTTATATTTTAGAAATTCTACTCAAGTTCTAAACAAACGTAATATCACTTGAAAAAAAGTCAAACTTTTTCGAAGAATACAATTTCACTCAAAATTACTGTATAATTAAAGGTTAATATGTATTTTTTTTACAGGAAGAATCAGATTCACACAATACATGCCCTCCAAAATCGCGAAACACGGA
The DNA here is from genome assembly GCA_963556175.1 of Tipula confusa. Taxonomy (NCBI): domain Eukaryota; kingdom Metazoa; phylum Arthropoda; class Insecta; order Diptera; family Tipulidae; genus Tipula; species Tipula confusa. The sequence goes on from OY744475.1 coordinate 13,270,363, forward strand.
ATTAAAATATTGTGGGATCACACTCCAATAATTTAAACGAATGGAGGTAAAAACTTTATTTGTGTATTTGTGTTTAGTGACGATAATATCACGATTTGCTGTTATGGTTCTAAAAATTCAAAAAAGTGAGATATTGTTGTCAACTGACAACTGAAAGCATAATCTGGGATTATAACGCGTATATAGATAACATGGATAAGCTTAAGTTACGCATAACACAACCAAAAGAAGAACTCAATAGTGGCTTAATGTTGCATTATTTTACAACATTATTGATGTTGCGTACGTTAGAGCATACACGTAATATATACCGCAAATATTTCGAGTAACCAAGTTCAAAAACGACGAATTTGTCTACGAGATCTGGGCGAATCTTGCAAACAGAAAAATACTGGATTTGTTTGGAGTCAAAACCAAAGAAACGGAAAGCTACGCAAACATCATGTAATGCTTGTAAAAATCGAAATCTAATTAAAATTCTAGGATGTCGAGGAACAAGAGCCAGAAACTACAAAAACTTATGAACATTTTGAAACGTAATGACTATCCGGGTATCCGGTGATAGACATACGGGTTAAGTGTTTCGAATATTGAGGAGGGCTTTTAGATTATATTATTACATGCTTATGCTTTCCTAGGCAATGAAGTTTGCAAAATTCACGGATGCTGTCTAAATTTATGTGAGTTGTAATCATACTTTATTTTGAATATGCCCGGCAAGTTAAAATGATCTGATCTTAACTCATAATAAAATCTACTATTATTTTTTGCATTTGGTCAGTTACACGCTTACTATTTTAATGTAATGTGATATTTAATCACATTAATCCGTCTTGGTTAGATACAATCTATATACTATATTCCGATGCATATTTTAATGCCGTAATCATCTCAATTAAGGATTCCCTTGTTCATAGACTGTACTTAACAAAAACATTAAAATTTGTCGAACAATTTCAACTCTGCTAAAAACAGATGTAACAAGCTCTAAAACATTATTGCATCGCATACACATTCGTATTTTACCTAATTAGACATTTAACATGAAATATGTTGACTCTAAGTGATCGTCAAATATTCAAAAAAATTCATTTTTTTTTTCTAAATAGTTCTTGTCTGTTATGTGTGTAGTTTTGGTGGTTCATTTGTAACGCCTTCAGCTATTAACACAATTTTTCATTTTGAAATATTTTATTTAAAGGCAGGTGTCTGGTATATATATATATATATATATATATATATATATATATATATATATATATATATATATATATATATATATATATATATATATATATATATATATATATGTATATATATATATATATATATATATATATATATATATATATATAAAGCATTCATTGACTCCTCCCGTCTTTCTCTATTCACTCGAATGTACATAGTTACAAGATAGTTTGTAATAGAAATACCGTAATCAAGATTTAGATTATAGTGTTCTTAAAATTACTCTATTATTTATTTTACGAAATATTTAAGATTTCACGATTGTCTGATCAAATTTCCTTTAAAAAAATTAAAATCATGACGGAAATTATTGTTATATTCCAAAACTTTAAAATTATTTTTATAAAATTCAAAGTAGTTTTCATTATCATGTCAAAATTTAAAAAAAAAAAAAAAAAAAGAAAAAGTTTAATAACAAACAAATGTATTATAACGATAAATTAATTTTATGGCAACATGAAGTTTTATTTAAACAGCAGGATATAATCCATGAATTTTTTATTTATTTTAAGTTTCGATCATAATTTTTGATATTTTATTGGATTTTATAATTATGTTAAAATATAAATAAATTCCTGACGATGGCCCATGTGATGGAATATCGATAATATATAATTTTTTTTTTTTTTTTTTATATACATAAACTAATTGATGTCTCATGCAATTCGTATATAATCCTTATATATCCATAAAAAAAATGTATTTATATTAACTATATAAGACAAATCGTGTGAGATCAATATTCATGTTAAAACTATAAAAATTAAAAAAAAAAAAAAAAAAATTTAAAAACTTGATTCCATGTTTTATGTAATAAAATATAAATAATCGTCTTATAAATTATATATCGATATGAATGGATATATGCGTACACTATTTTATGTTGTGGTGTGGTCACATTTTAAATATACATATATAAAAAAAAACGGTTATGGTATTTATGGGGAAGAAACTGTGCGCGCAAAATATCTTTTGGTGTCTTATAATTAATTGTATGTTTATTGTTCTAATCACTATAGTTTTATAATATTAAGATGTTTAAATTTTTTTTTTTAACAAATTCTAAACGTGCAAGATTATTTTTCAATTTTTCAATGATTTATTAGAAGAATTTGTTTATTTTTTTATATTATTATTAAAGAAGATTAAAATATTAACTAGTTTTAGAGATTTATATAAGATGATAGTTTAAAAGGTGATTTATATGTGTGATGCTTAAATATACTCAAGAATTATCACTATCAATAGAGTATATAGAGAAAACGACAAAAAGATTTATATTAAGTGATACGTTTCTTAGAATATAATATAGCACTTCATAAATATATAGAATTTAGATGCACTCACACACTCACAAAATGTCAACGTCTTTCAGTTTGTTTTTATCCTTCATCTAAAGTGTTGAATTTATAAGAATGTCAAAGGCTTGGGAAATGTGTACATGTGTATATCCATTTATAGAGCGGTGAAATGGAATTTTTGTCCATATATACATTTAATCGCAAATGTCAATCATAAACGTTTCTTGTTCTTGTTGTAACATTCATAGAAATAGCATATATAGAATATATATGTTTGTCCCGAAATGTATTGTGATTGTGTTCAGCATAATTTTGGAAAAGTTATAGAAATTCATTAAAAATTAACACCCGCATGAGAAAAAAATCCATCATATGAAAAACCTAATTTAATAAGTGCTGCCAGTGAGGATTTGCCAAAGGATTTTTCATAACTCTAAATATCGTAGTTCTCAAATGACGAATTTTGTCATTAAACGGTTATTTCGATTGATTATATTTAAAATTTTGTGTTGGTCAAGAAGCTATGTCTAAGGTAGGGTAGTAGGTTACCACTGGTGGGGTCTACTAACTAGAGAACAAAATGTTATTTTGTTACCTTCAAGTTACTACTTAAAAAACTATGTCCTGCTACAGTAACGGTATCTCTTTTCAAAACGCAAAAAGATTAATTGTTAAGATTCCTTCTCCTTCGATGAATGTTTGTGTTGTCTCAATTACTCCATTGCTGTCATTTTCACACACGCTAGATTACAGAGAGTCTTGGACTTCATTACGGATATCTATGCGTTTTGGCTGCGCAATGGAATTCATAGTGTGGTTGTGTCCATCTTGCTGATCTCACAGCTGGCCGGAAGATGATCAGGTTGTTTAATTAGTTGTAACTCATAGTTACTTGTGTTCGCGCTGTACTCGAACAGTGATTGATGTGTCACAGATGTTTTCGTCGTTCAGGTGGGTGCAAGTATTGAGCTCATCCGTGGACTGTGTCATATATTGATTTTGCTTAATCGCAATCATTAAGTAGGTGGACGATGGTTTTATGTATACATAGTCCAGTTGGTTAATGGTAGGAACTGGAATGTCATATCGAGTTCTTTGAACTAGTGGAATTCTGATTTCGAATATTATAGCTTCTTCTATTTTTAATGTTTTATAACGATTATTTTGTATATGGCCACCATGTTGTTTCGGTAAGGTATATCTTGACTTGGTTTTAGATTTTGAATAATTTGTCTAATCTGCCCCTGAAGTTGATGAACCTCCGTGATGGTTTCGATTATTGAGGTTTGAAACGAGCCAAGCTTCATGATTTCCAACATGGTGTGAAGCGCAAGGTCGGTCAACTCTAGAATCGTATTATATTCTTTGAATTTTTTACTTGTTTCTTCGTAATTGCGTTTTATTACGTTAACTATTGACTCTTATATCGAAATGTGTTGTTGTAGTAGCTTCTGTTGGTGCTGCTGATTTGTATTTAATTGTTCTATGCTATTTTTGTAGGCATTACCGGCTCGTTGTTCCAGAACTCCAAATAATTCGTCAAAAGGTGAAATCAAAAGGTGATCTTTTGTTGCGAGTTAGTGTTTCATTTGCACATAGTTCGTCTAGTTGGCGAGTGCCGTTCCTGAGATGGTCTAGCTTTTGCCAATATGATTTGAGATTATAGTATGTTTTAATTATCCACTCTCCATTAGACGTCCTTGGCCTATTTTATCTCAGTAGATGCCAGAATGAGACGTAAACTGTGATATGTTTAATTTTGCTGCTGCCCCCAGCAAATACCACACCTAACATGCACATTATTGAAAGAGTGTGAAGTAATAATTTTGAATTGTTATTTCCTTTAGTCAAGGGTCTGTGAGGTTTTGTTTGTACTACATCTAGCGAATCGTTAGTGAGGTTATTGCCATCGGTTGTAGCAAGCGGTTCATCTTTTGGTAGGGCCGATACTTTGGTAAGTGCTCTTTTGTAGAGAAAGTTTCCCGGGTCGCGTTCTTTAACGACTCGAATTTTTCTATCTGCTCCTGGATGCATGTCAATTTTAATGGTGGTAAATTGTCTTTAATTAGAAGTACAAAATCACTGATTTCGATTTGAGATTTTGACTGTGGTCATTTTGGTCGTTGTTGTAACGTGTGAAGGTACTCGTTACTCCATTTCTTCCAGAAGTTTTGTTTGAGTATTTCTAACATTTGCCATATAGTTAGTCTGTGGATGTTCCTATTTTCTAAATTTCTTTCTGGTATTGTTGTTATGGATGAACCTATCAAAATGTGGGCGGGTGTGAGTGTTTCAAGATCAGTTATATCATTGGACAATGGACATAGGGATCTTGAATTTAACACGGCTTCTATTTGATTTAAGACAGTCGTTAATTCATCATAGGTAAGCGTGCTTGCAGATGTGTCTTAACTGACTTTACACCTGCTTCCCATAGTCTACCAAAGTGTATTCAGCTGGTTGAAAGTGAAGCTATCCCTTTCCCAGCCATTTGATCAGCCACAACGTTTTAGAAGCGGCTTTTAGTTTATTGTTGGCTCCAATAAAGTTCGTGGCATTGGCACTGTACATATCGCTGCAAACACCTCGCCTAGACGCAAATCGTTTTAGAGCAGCAATAAACGCCTCTGTTGTGAGGTCTGTCATAACCTCTATACGCATAGGTTTAGTTGAGAGATAAATAAATATCGCCATGTAGGCTTTATAAATTTTGCGTTCATTTCTCGTTTTTATTTGCAAAGAACCTGCGTAGTCAACGCCTGTATGTGAAAATGATCTAGATGGCTGTACTCTTGGAGACGGCAAATTACCCATAAGTTGACTGCCACCTGGGTTGGTCTTGAATCTGTGGTAGGTAACACATTTTGATATGACTGCTTTCGTATTGTTTTACTTTTTATGATCCTATACTTCTTTTCGAATGAATGCTAGGATAAGCTGTGTTCCTAAATGCTTATTTTGTTGTGTGCATGAGTGATTATTGTTTTGATGAGTTGATGGCGGGAGGGAATCATTGCTGGATGTTTTTTTCATAATTTAATAATGATTGTTGAAGCCTTTCCCATACTCGCAGTATTCGATCTTTATCGAATAATGGGCTTAATTGCAGAACTTGCTCTTGATGTTTATTGGGTTGCCCTTCTTAAGCTGCATTATCTCAGCATGGAAACAGCTGGTTGTGTGTGCCGTACTATGATTTTATTATTATAATTTGTAATTTTCAGAAACTAATGCAATTTATTAGTCTCCTAATATTTGAGTAAGTTGGAATATCGGATATTATTTGAATATTGAAGAAAGCCCTAAATTATCAAGTTTCATTTATATTTTGTTTTGATCAATTGAACTGCCAGCTTTCCTAAAGTCGTTGAAAATACTACTACTACCATAAGCAAATTTTATATTTGTTGTAGTTTTCCGAAGACTAAAATCTTGATTAGACAAAAAGGTGTCAAGGCTAGTAAAATTCGTTAGGAAGCGTTTTATGATTATCAATGGAATATTATTAGTAAAATACTAAGTTGAAAAATTAAGCAGAAATATTTTGAATTAATGACAGCCTTTTTTTATATCACTCTTGTTGGAGTTATACCTCTTTTTAGATGGTAAGTGATGATTGTATGAGGCGGCCATTTTAGAGATAATGGAGTAAAAGATAAATGATTAAGGCATCTGTGTATTGAAAACCTTCCTAAAAATATGAATTTGTGCATATTAAAAGAATGAATTTTAAAGTAAAATATTTAAATTGAATGTCATGTTTATTGATAAATTTCGACTTTTTCGTTTCAAAATAAAGGTAAACCTCTCATTTTAATTAAAAGTCTCGAAAATAGGAGATTCATTTCATTTTACGCCTCTCAAGTTTTTCGGTTAACTGGATAACACCATTGCAAATGATTAAATGAGTTTTTGGTACAAATTTGAATTAAAAATGAAATTTTGCTAATTGAATATAGTATTACTTAGACATTACCATAATATTTAGATTTATCCGTTTAGATTGTATTACCTAAAAAGAAAGAAAAAAATGTCATTAGATTTAGTTGATAAGCAGGTGCAAACATATTTAAAGTGATAACCTTAAAATTTGCTTCAATATTTAAAAAGTTAAATTTAACTCAGACTAATATGTATATATTTTTAGAGAGCTTTTTTATAATTACAAAAGTATGTAATTTTGGTTAATTGATGCTTAAGTTGAAAGCTTAAAATTTGTAGGATGTAATATCTATCGACTTTCATAAAGTTTTTAAAATTTAATACAAAAGTCTAAATTTTCTTTTAACTCTGACTATACATTTTCTTAGTTATAAAATAATTTTAGTTATAAGATGCTAAAGCTGAAACCTTAAAATGTTAAGACCATAATGTAATAATTGGTACTCTTATGAAGCTTTCAACATTTAATACAACAAGCTCAAATCAATTTAATTATGGCGACATATTTTTGAGATCTGTTATTGTAAAGTACAAAAGAATTGTAGGCCGAATTGAGGTATGAGGGATTAAAACTTTTATAATTGAGAAAGAGACAAGGATAAAATAAGGTAAGTTTAAGACGAAACTAGGTTTTGCAAAAAAATTCACAGTACTTAATTTGTTTGTTCGTAATTAAGTACCAACATTAGATCTGTTTTTTTTTTGTGATGCCGAATATTTCTCTTGAGCAAGAAACATTTTATAGAAAACCTAAACAAGTTAGTTCTACCTCTCCCTATACGACAACAACCATGACGAGTAATCCAGTTAATGTTTAGTATTGTTCACATATTAAAGCTGTAGTGTTACACTAATTGGGTAAGCTTGCACCAATGAATATAAATTAAGTCATGTCATTTATATGTGTACGCCCGCGATTAATCTCCCGCAGTCAGTTCTAACTATGTATGTCTATATATACATTCGAGAATACATATATGGTACATATACATATGGCAAGATGGAACACCTTTTCCTGAATTAAAATTCTTTAACAAAAAAAACAAAAATAATGACTAAATCACACAAAATATTTTATTAATTTCAAACCAATTTGTCTTTGACTATGTATCCGTAAAATAAAATTTATTAAACACACAGCACTTTTTTTTTTTTTTTTTTTTTTTTAATAAAATTAATGATGATGATTATATTTTGTTTAATAAAATTGATAATTTACAAACCTAACCAAACAAAAAAATAAAATAAGTTGTATTTCCACTTTGCTTATTAATTTTATATTTAATTTAATTTAAAATGACATTTCCAGCAACAAAATTAAATTTATTTTTATTTTTTTGCATTAAACTCTCGAAATGCGCTTTTATTTAATTTTTTTCGTATGTCGTGCAGACTTTGTTGCAAATCTTGAACGCCATTAATTTTGGTTTAACGCTAATTTGATGATATTGGAAAATTGCTAAAAAAAAAAAATTTTTCAATTTTTAAGACGAGGAAACTTAAAATACAAACGATATACATTTTTCTTTTTATATATATATTTACTATATAATTATTATCATCATTCATATCTTTAAAATATTGACCTTAAACAATTCAGAAAGGTCATTGATAGAAGAAAAGAAGAAGGTATGTTACAATATAATTCGATTTTTTTTTTTTTTTTTTTTTTTTATGTTGTTATACTTAATAGACATGATATTCTTATATCTATACGTATATTCTTATGTTATTTGATCATGATTTTAAAATTTTCTTTATTGTTTGTTTGTGGTCTAAAGATTATTATTAATAAGATGTTGTTGATCTTTTGAAGAAAATTCGACTTTTAACCGTGCACCAATCGTTTGTTTCATCTTCCAAATTATTATCAGTTATAAAATGTGTGAAAAGCGCATATGTGAGTAATATTTTTTTCCGTCACATGTAACAGTTAATTAGTTATTACGTCTAATGTATCTACATATACGATCTTCTTACCGATCACGTTGAATACAAATAAAATATATAATTGTCATTGAATTAGATTAATTTACAAATTGGGAATAGTATTAAAAAAAAAATGAATCGTGTAATGTTAATTGTGTGCGCTCGTATACACATTTTCCTATTCTCCCATGGAAAATATTTGTAACTGTCTTGTGAAATTCTTTTATATAATACATATTGACTATAATTAAATTAGAGAAAAAACAAATTTTTTTTTTTATTTGGTGTCTTTGCATGGTACACCGATCAATGGATATTTTTAATTTTATTTTTAACTTTAATTAACAATAACGGCATTACTAATTATATCCCGCGTTTTATTATATTAGCTTTCCCTCCCTCTACATGTATAATCAACTAATTTAAATATAAAGAAAATTTATTATTGAATGGGCAACGCATGTTGGAGGGGTAATTGAATGCTAGCTGGTTTTGGAAGTTAGACGATATTTTTATAAACATATTTTAAATGTGCCAAT